>JARHVA010001110.1:875000-2075000 GCA_037957365.1 Torreya grandis | reverse complement strand
TGTCATAGACATACTATTGTAGTTGGAATTTACCTTTGTAAATATTTAACAAGTCATATTTCAGATATTGATTGTGTGTATCCATATCAATACAGTTTTCTTAATCATTACCATGATGTTGCTCACCCCGTAAAAGAGTTTCAAGGTCATTGTTGTGCCTGAATTATCCAATCCTAAGTTTTTGATGAGTGATAGGTGCCGTAAGGCTGATGTGTGGATGTGTTTGGATGGGCTTAGATGATATGAGATGGTGGATATTGATTTACAATCCTATTTTGATCAAGTTTTGGCTTCATAATTACGATGAAACTATGATTATAGACAATCTATTCTTGAACAAATTTGAATTTTAGATGTGTACTAGTTTGATTGAGCCAAGGTTAGGGTACAATATCCCTAGATTTTACTAGTTATTAAATTAGATGATGAGCTAAGACAAACTCATAATTTGAATTGGTTAAATGGATGCTAGTTGGACTTGTTAAAAAGATAGTGATTTGATAAGTTGACTAGATTTTGGGTGACCTTAATCAAAGTTGACTTGGTTTGTTTGGGACTAGCTCAATTAAGTGGTTTGATGGGATTTGATCAAGTTAGATAGATGATATAGGGATAACTGGATTTATCTGCCAAATTTTAATTGAATAGGTCTTTAGTTTAAATAAAGTTTAAGAGGTTTGATAATGTAAAAGTGATGAGGGTGATTTTAGACAAGGCTAAACTTATTGAGAGGATGTGTAAAAGAGATGAGGTAAAAGGGATGTTGTTAGATTATGATAGGGTGATGGTTTTGATAGTTATATAGATTGGAAAATATGATCTAGTGATGATTAAAATAATGTTTGAGTTTTGTGCTGATTATGATGAGGTAATTATTTGGGGTAGGGAATATGTCTTCAAACAATACATGTATAAACAACACACAAACAAGATCATGTAATATGACAAGCCTACACCAGTAAATTATGGGTGTGCAATGCAACTACAATTCCATATATCTACTCACATAAAGTCGTGACTAGGTTGGTCTCCCAACCCTCACTCTACTTCTGTATGTGGTGAGTGGTCTTCAAGGATGTTATTTCCCTTACACTGATAGTTGTTTACAGTCGAAGGGTCTTAATCTAAGTTGTATAAGGAAAGATAAGGGAGTCCCCTAAATAATTATGGTACGTGGGGGCTAAGTCCATATAAGGATTTTCTCTGATGTTCAAGTATTGGAGCATGAACTCCTCACTTCATAAATCTTTATGTATAAATTTTCTTAGCTTTACAACAACTCTCCTTGATTTTTATACTTCACCATAATGTGAAGTTTATATTAACGTGTGGTGATGAAATCCATGTCAAAACTTCCTAAAGATTAATGATAAGTGCATGGGGATTAATTCCAAATAACATTTACCTTATTAAATAAAGAAGGATGGAGTTTTATCAATTGATTTTTATCTCCAAGGTTGCCCTATGGGTAAGAGGGGAGAGCATACACAACCTTAGCCTCATGTTGAACAAATAAGAAAACATAAAAGGACTACGGTTTTTATGATTAAGATTAAACACACACACATATGGAGTTGATTAATTTACTTAATTAAGGATGATAAAAATATAGTATACAAGGTTTGATTTTATGTGTATTTGATGGGTGAACCTGCAAACAAGGATTATTAGTTTGAGTTCTATGTCCTGAGAGGTAACCTACAAAACAAACTATTATAAATTAAAACCATTGCTTTATAGAACAAAACTACTAAATTTCTATTTCAAAGTCATAGTTGTGTTGAACAAAACTGTTGCATGTTAAGAAAAAAACCACTGATGTTAAGAATAAAACCATTGATGATAAGAATAAAGCTATTATTTCACATAAACTCAGAAAAAAGTAGCAAGCAAAATATGTTATACATGATAATTTCATTGACACCCAGAATACTTATGCTAAACACTTAGAATATTTCGCTAAAAATGTTATGTTTTCATTGAAACTTCAAAAACCTAGAATACAAGATGATTTCACTTTGATGATATAAATAAGGGATAATTTTGTTGTGATGTTTCATTATTCCTCTATGATGGTTTTGCCAAAAAGGATGATTTTGTTATGGTTTAGGATCTGAAAAAAATAGAATACCAAAAAAATTATTTCATCACTCTATCTGACATTTTTGATAAATGTTAGAACACTTTCACTGCAGTGGAAATTTTAGACTTAGAAAAAATTATATCAAAATTTTGTTGAATTTTTGAAAAAAAATTGCTATTGCATCTGAAAATTTTATTTCTACCAAAATAGTGAAGTCATTATAGATTAAGTAGATAAATAATTATGTTTTTCTATTAAATGGACAAATTCATTTTTTTAGCTAACAAAACCATCAATTGATAGAACAATGTTGTCGACCACCAAGGCATGATAATTTCAAGTAAAAATAGAAAATTCTTGCTACTAATATGACTTCTTAAAATCTTACAAGCTAATCCAAGCACCCTAGAAAGATCACAAATAAAATTTAAAATCTTTCTCCCACTGTGGCTGAAAAAAACTATGGTTAATAAAATTGGATATAAGATTTTTATATTAAGAACTGAAGAATTTACCGATGGCCTATTTATGGTTCAATTGGATAATGGCCTTACAATGACCAAACTCAAAATTTCTCATCTAATCTAATCTACACAACACATCAAGAATGGGAAAATGAAAAAAAGGATTGACATCTAAATATAATTCAATCACAAACAAGTTTATACCTCAATAACAAATGAACGTTTCTCCCTTGAAAATTGTAGATGAGCCTAAAGTGACTTGGAGTTGTTTGATGCTTGACTATGGATGTTGGATTTCTTCTTGACGCTTAATAATTATAGCGATGGAATTGATGGATTTCAAATATTATCAAAGATTCATTCTTAGATTCATGAGAGTGTAGCTCTCAATAAATAAAGCCATTTGATAGGAATGGAGGGTTGGATTTCATCCTTGGAAGATGAATATCTAGGGTGGAGGAATCCCCTATAACAACTTCTATATAAATTTACTTTCTAAATGGCTAAATATTTCCATCTACATCTTGTCTTTAACTAGAAAATAAAATTACTTTCATTTTAACAAGGAATCCCCTACACTTGTGTATTGCATACTATTTCATGATCAAAACCCTATCTTTGGCCATCAAGTAGCATTGTATTATATAAAATTAAACAATTATCAAAGTCTCTTTCCATAAGCACCCCTATCAGGAGCATGTTCTTTGTTTTCTCTTTATTGGGAAATAAATGTAGAAAAATTGCTAACATGCAAACTATTCAGAATGTTAGAAACCACATCTTGTTCTGGTGATAACATATTTATCTCTATTTTTTATTTTACAAACAAATATTTTGGCATATGCTATTTGTGCCACTATACAACATAGTATTTTTGTAATGCATTTCTTTCTTTGAAATAAAAGCTGACAGGCAATGTCATATCAAACATATTGACTATTGCAAATTGGAAATCATACATTGTAAATATGGGTTTTAGCTTGGTTGTTTAGAATGTAATGATAGAGTTTCTAGGATGTGAAGACAACTACTAAACATGATTTTTCAATTGGGGTATAGTTGGGCTCATATGACACTGATGTTTTACTAAGGTAATATATGGCATGTTCTTTTTCATGCTCATCAAGCTAAGCCAAGAGGGATCCTAAGGCACACTAGGTTGTTGATATATAAATAAGAAATGGTTTTCCTGGCTTTGGTAATACTAGGACTATAGAATGTGAAATATATTAATTCAAATCATTTAATGTTTTTAAGTGAAATTAAACCCTTTTCTTCAGAAGATGCATGAATAGTTGACATTTATCTACTAGCTGTGATATGAAGAAATGGATGACCTAAAGCTTTCCTTGGAGACTTTAAAGTTTATTGAGATTTTATGATGGAGGCATATTAGTAATGGATTTAACTTTGGCTAGGTTGACTTCAATTCCTCATCATGAAATAATGAATCCCATAAAATTTATGGATGTAACACCAAAGGCACACTTCTTAGGATTTAACCAGACTTTGTATTCTCTTAGTCTCTCAAAAATTATCTCAAGAACTGTAGGATGTTCAACTAGGGTTCTTGACTTTCCAAAAATGTCATCGACATAATCAAGGATGATGTCATGCATCATGTCACAAAATATTACAGTCATGACTCATTGATATGTTACAAAGGTGTTTTTTAGTCTAAAGGGATTGAATTGGTAATAAAAGTTACCCATAGAGTGATACAATCTATCTTGTGTTGGTCCTCTCCTGTAATAGGGATTTGATTATATATTTAATTTCCATCCACGAGTGAAAACATTTCATATCCAGTTATCTATTCAACTATCATATCAATGTTTGGTAGGGTAAATTCATCTTTCAGACATCCCTTATTGATGCCCCTAAAATTGGTACAAGTGTGGATACCACCTTATTTTTTGATAACAAGTGAAATGTTTGAGATCTAATTAAAATAATCAATGTGTTAAAAAATATCACATCTAGGAATTTTCGTATCTCTTCTCTGACCAAGAGTGCCGCCTTGGGGAGAATTTTACAAAGTTTCTAATAAATAAGCTTAACATCTAGATGAAAAAATAGCTAATGTATAACCAAATATGGATCTAGGCTTGTCATTTCCATATAAGACCAAGCAAAGATGTTGATAAATTATTTTAGAGGAGTGATCAAGATCTTTCATTCTTCAAAAGTGAGGGTGGCTGTAACCTTAATCATCTTGGGGTTGTCTTCTATTCCAATGTTGACATCAATTATTTGTTTGAACAATTATAGTGATTAATTCTACATATATGTTGGGGGAGGAATATGATACCCTTTATTCTACATGATATCTAAAATTTTTATGAACAGATCCTCAAACACCTTCTATTCTGCTAGACTAAGAGAATCTATTTATGGTTTGATGGGGGGTTTATTTTATGATTTAGTGTCATGCCTAGAGGATAAGTAGAATGCGTTATCTATGACATATCAAATAAGTTTTGACCCCCATAATTTTTTTTATCATTTTCATTATTTTCATCCACTAGTGCCTCATAGAGGTTTTCACTAAGGGACTCTATTTATTGATTGTTTATACATCCTTGATTATCTTTTGTTTTTTATGATTTTTTCTATGTAGGGAATTTTGCTTATTCCCCAATGTAGGAAAACACATCCAAATTAATTTCAAACCTCTTCTTGTGGTCTTGGATGGTAAATGGTCTCATATGCCCATGAACTTTTTAATTTATTCATCATTCTAAAATATATCAAAAGATGGTTCTTCCTATTGGTACCAATGAATCAAGTTGGTATAGTAGAGATCAAGGTTGTTGATATATATAGATTTGTCAGTGAGAAGGATTGTGGTAGTAAGATATTCATAGAGACTATAAATGGACCTTATTTTAACATCTTCATCAAACAGGGAATCCTCACAAACCAAGAAGGTGTTAAATATGACATCATAGGGATCACCACCTAGTGGTTTATATCCTAGTCTATGATAAACCAATGTTATTTAACTAACATGGGCTCTAGAATACTCTACTCATGGATTCCTAGTCCTTTCCTTTATAGTTCATATTCTAGCATATTTGATTGGTCCTCATATACTCTAGATGTTGGAAACATATTGTGAGGATTTCTTGAGATCACCAAGAGTCATATGATCACTAAAAATATTATTTTGATGGGAGATTAAATATTTAAAAATGGTGTCTTGCTAAAATGATGAGATGTTAACCTAATTATCTTCATGGTGGGACACTCGTAACTTTGTAAGAATAGAGGGAGTTATCAAACATTGAATGTATGGTATTTGTATTTTTCACATCCTTTAGGGATGATTTTGATGTGGGAAGATTTAGGCATATTAAAATAAGTGGACGATAAATCATCTAGATGGATGTATGACTAGACTTTTTATTGATAAGAAGAAAACTCTCAATACTAGGATAATAAATGGTGACATTATAATGTCCCTCTGATGCTTGACAATATTTAAAGGGTTGTGGATCATCAAGGATTGTGACTTCCATTCAAACATTACGGAATTTAAGATACTAATGAAGGATCAATGTCATATCCTCTATTTTTTGTATCCAAGGACAACCCAAAAGGATGCTTTAGGGTTATTAAAAGTCTACTAGATGGATTAGGATTTAATGTGGAATGAACCCCACCATGATGGGAAGGTAGATGGTGTTGGATAACTATCATTCATTGTCATCATAATATTTTATCATGATGATTTGTGGTCTAAGCATGGACTCTAAATATCATAGACTCTTGATTAGATCGATGTTACAAAGGTTGACTCTAGACCCACCATATACAAGCAGTCTCTTAATTTTGCAATTTAAAATGAAGACCTCAATGTACAATGGGTTATTGTTATTAGGACCAAGAGGATACATGTCTTGAGGATCAAAGGTAATATGTTGAGAGGATGAGACATGTCGCATAAGGACCTAGAATTGACTAGGTTTTATGATTGTCAAAACTCTAGACTCTTAAATTATTTTGTTATGGATGTTGCATTAGATAGAAGATGATTTGAGAATATCCATAATATAAATTTTAGAGGGAGTTTCATCAATTTTTTGGATGATGTCATACTCACTTTTAGGAGTAGTCAAAGAAGGTCTTGATACATTGAGATTTGGGGGTGCCCTTTGAGGTGGAGTTTTATGAAGTGCCCCTAGTATAGTGATTTTAACATGGCATGTGGTACAGATGATGGGTCTTTGATATTAATACCAAGTTATTTTTGGACTAAAGGGTGTTTAAGAGACTTGGAACTTATATTAATAGTGGTGAATTTGTGCTTATAATGGTCAATGTGTCTAAGAAATGAGTCATAATAGTGAGGGGTCCTCTTATATTCAACATGATTAAAATGAGAGATTTAATCTTAGTCTTGACATGTATTTTTATATTTTTGGCCATTCTTGGGGAAGGATCCTGTTATATTCCAAGTTCTTGATTCTTGAAATAAGACTCCTATCCTTCAACCTCTATTTATCCATGATCGATCAAATCCTAGATATAATTTCATAGTTGCATGCACCTTTAGGTGTCATGAACCTTGACTCAGTGATAGACGCAATATTAATATTCCTTATGTCACACTATTTTTGGTTTAATTTCATCAATGGGTTTTATTTCAAGAAGAATAATCATGGTAGTGGCTATATGCTTCTTCAGGACACTCTCTACAAGTTCACCAAGATTAGTGTATCATCACTTCCTAGATTCTATCTTTGGCTTGCCTCTAGGTACAATAATGTTAGATTTAATTTTGTATTTAGAAGGATTAAAGCCTTGGATGGTTTGGACATGTTTGGCATCTCAAACTCCATCACCAACCACATTTTTTTTCTTATTAAATAACATTGGATTTTCTATTGAGGTATTATTTTTAATTTAATCATTCTTTGAAGATATTTTGAGTAGTCCCTTATAAATAAGGGATTTATCTAATCCCTAAGTCATTCAGGATCAACCTTCCTTGGACGAACAACATGGTTGAATATGAAGCACTAGTTACAGGACTTAGATAGGTAGTACAATGCAAAATAGCACATCTAAAGGTTTACAGTGATTCTTAGTTAATCATAAATTAGGTTATAGACCATTTTTAGACCAAAAATTATAAGTTGTTAGCATATAAATCCATGGTCGACACTCTCAAGCAATATATTGTCAATGTCCAATTTGAACATATACCAAGGGAAAGTAATAAAATAGCAGATTCCATGGCTACTATTAGATCTATGATTCCTCATATAGATATAGCTAAGGAATATCAGTTTCTCATTGAAAATATAATAGTGTCATCTCATGAACCATCAATAATCACAATGATCTATGATATTATTGGTCCCAAATGTACTTTTTATTCATACTTGTATGCCTATCTCCATTACCATATGCCATCTAACTTATCCTACAAATAATCTAAAGACTTTGTCCATAATGGTGAACATTATACCTTACTCAAACCAACCCTATACCATCATTATTTTGATTGAACTTTTTTTCTTTGTTTAACTTTGTCAAAATATACATTAGTGTTATCGGAAATTCATGAAGGGGTATGTGGAGCCCACACCATTGGGGCAATCCTATCTAAAACTTTCTTGCATATTAAGTACTATTGGCCAACAATAGATGTAAATATAGCTACATATGTGAAAAGATGTGATAAATGTCAACAACATAAAAATATAATTCATGTCATGGCCAAGACTTTGACACCAATGCTAACACCATGGATATTTTCTACACAGGGCATCAATCTCATTGAGAAGATAAACCATACCTCATCTGGTGTCCATAAACATATCCTTATTGCCACATAATATTTCACTAAGTGGGTTGAAGCTATGCCCCTCACATGACTGAAAATCAAATTTCCAAATTCATCTTTAACCATTTCATTTTCCATTAAAATATCCCCTCTAACATTATATTTGATAATGATAGATCATTCAAAAACAAAGATATCAAAAATCTATGTGTCAAGTATAAGATTAAACAACATTTTTCCATAGCATATTACCCACAAGGTAATGGCCAAGTAGAATCATCAAACAAAACCATTGTCAACATCCTCAAAAATATTGTTAATGATGTTTGATGTGATTGGCACCTTCAAATATTCCATGCCCTCTAGGTATATCATACCAATCACTGCACTCCCATAGGTGCCACTCCATACTCACTTATTTATGGTACTGAGGCCATTCTTCCCATTGAGCTCAAGTTACCTTCATTACACATCTCTTTGAATCATATGCTGGATGATGAAGACTATCAAGTAGCTCACTTACAAGAGCTAGAGCTACTTGATGAGAAATGCATGGAAATAGTAAACAACTTGGAAGCATATCATAACTAACTTTGTGGCCACTACAATCAGCACGTGAAAAATAGAGAATTTGAGCTTGGTGATCGTGTTCTTAAAGAGAACAAAATATTACCATGGATAAAAAGAAGCACAAAGGCAAGTTCAAACCCAATTGGGTAGGTCCTTTCATTATTATTACAAACTCTGGTGCAAAAGAGTACAGGCTCACCACACCAGACGAGGATGAACTTGATGATCAGATGAACATTATACACCTCAAGCATTACTTCACTTGAGTGACTTGGTATATTTTCTAAGAGGACCATTTCAAGTTATACCATATTATCAACTTTCTTCTTTGTACTATACCATTCTATTATTCTATCACTTTATCATTATACCATTTCATTATACCATATCTTTTCTATTGACCGAGTTGTTTTGACCCTCCCTACCTAATCTATTTGACCTTGGTTCCATTTCATTATTTCCACTTTCATCACAAAGAATCAGATCAATTTTCATAGTTATTTCAAGTATTCCAAATAGAGGTCATTTTTTGGAGTAGTATAATAGAAGTTTGGCAGTTACATCCTTCATTTCTTATTCTATTATATACCATTATTTATTTATGTGGGCTTGATTATAAGCTCCTTTGGTAAAATTAGTGTACCACCATCCTACTACTAATTATAAACCACCTATGGGCAAAATAGTATCATTGACTTATGTTGTTGTTTCCTAGTTAAAACCATCTATGGGAAAACTAGGGACAACACTTGTTTGTTGTGCCTTGACATAATAACTTTCCATTCTTATGTCATACTATGCCATTATGCCAACTATTTCTATTTTTTTGGATTAGCTACTACACTAGTCAGATGCCTCCATTGTAAGGCAGAACTACAATGACTTGAGGTCCCATCCTAAAATTATGTAGGCAACACTCAATCTTGTTGAGGTCAGCTCAGTCACCCCTTTAGCCATGCTCTCACTATTTTATGATAAATTATTAATTTTGAATGCTCTCACTATTTTGTGAGAAACCTAAGCTACACTCTCACCATTTTATGATCTTGGACCGTTTATTATCTCATCATTCTCAATCGAGTTGAAACACTTTAAAAATTCCAAAAACATTTATAAATTTGATTTAGAAAAAATGAAAATATTGACTACTTCTTTGCCTTTAGGATTTTGGAAACCCTCACTAAGTCACAATAAACCACTTTTCATTTAGTTTCCCCATCCGTATTGGCTCTCTTATCCCATGCTCTCACCGTTTTGTGAGTTCATTCCCATATTCTTCTATAACATTCATCATGATTTCTTTGTCATCATTTTCTTCTATCCCATTTCTTGGGAGAACTACATTTGGCTCGACGTTTTATTGGATATTACATCCATAGAACTATATAGGTAGCATCCACTTGCCTAGAGCATTTAGAGCCAGATCAGCGAACCCTTCCTTTTTTTCTATTTCCCCATTTTTTTTTTGTTATCATTTATTTTCTGGGGGAAATGTTCACCATCGTATTTGTCTCATTTTATTTTTACTAACATGGTGATTAACCATTTTTCATTTGTTTCATTTTTATTGTCTTGTTTTTTTCTTTTTTCTATGTTTTGTTTGTTTGTTTATCTCTCTTTGTTTAGTTAGTTAGTTTGTTTTCTTATTTATTTTATTTATTGTTGTGTCTTGATTCAATCTATGTGTGTCTATTGGGTGATTCCTTGTGCACTATTTTTGAATCCATCCATATTCATACATTAACATTATCATCATGGTTTTTATCATTGGTGCATTATTTTCCTTTAAGTATTGGATCAAGATTCAGTCTGTATGTATATTTTGGTCAAGTATGCACGATATTATATCATGATACCTACTATCATGTGCTACATCAAAACCCAGCTTGAAAAAGTCTCACTGACAATGCAACAATGATATCTCCTTAGCATCAGCAACATTCTCGATCTAATCCAAATCATATCTCAAACAAAGTAATTAAACAAAGAAATACTTTTCCTCCTTGCCAGTTTGGATGAGTATCTTCCTACTAGTAGGTTTCCTAATTCATCTTTATCCTCTATATCATGTTTGCCATCATCATTTCATATCATGTTTTCTATAATCAAGATACTAATAATTATAACCACCTATGGGCAAATTATTACATACAGCCCCACTTATTTTCCATAATCAGGGTACAATGCTTATAACCGCTTTTGGGCAAATCATTGTCCACCATCCCACTTGCATTACCAATGATAATAATTGCCTTTGGGAAAATCCTTGGGTTTTCACCAATTTGAGGGTTAATGATTATAACTACCTTTGGGCAAATCATTCACTTCCTTCTACCCAAGTAGGATATGTTTTTAGCCTACCAATGATTATAACCACCTTTGGGAAAATCATTTTTTTCCTTAAATTGATTATAACCATCTTTGGTCAAATCATCACCTTTTTTAATCCCACCTATGCTGATGATTCAAATTGCCTTTGGGAAAATCATCTTATTTGTCTACCCTAACTGGGGCAGCTCTATATGCCACTAATTATAACTACCTCTAGGCAAATTAGTTCATTCCACCCCATCATTTTCATCTATTTGGTCCACTCATTTCATTATTTTGAGGGACCATTTACTAACCCCCTTTGCCAACCACTCCCTCGAGGGGGCACCTACATTTCATCTATTATCATTAAAGTCATAAGCATACAAGACATTTTCAATCTTTGAGAAGATGTTACTGTGCTTACAGCTTGAAACACCATCCCAAATAGGAGCAAACTGTAGACACCTAAAATTAGCCACCAATGGCTCCACGCTAAACTTTAGACCATTTCTTACCAACTTTTACAAATCTATCCTAAGAATCACTAAACATCTTAAATTTGGCTTCATAACATGTAATTTGGCCTATAAACCTATTAAATGGGGCAAATGCACACATCAATTAATTCAAAATCTTGCAAAATGCTAAAATACCTAAAAAAATTAATTAACATGCAAAACCTAATCAAATGCCTGATTGAATTATCCATAATCAATTAATGAATTATAAAAAAATAAATTAAAAAATCAAAGAATATCCTATGAATACATAATTACATTTTTGTGAGTTGTCAAATATCCAAAAATATCTCAACATGCTTATTCATTGCTAATCATGACCATTTGCCACCTTTTAACTCTATTAGGGTTAATTAACTCACTAAGATTAGGTTTGAACCCATTCCAAGCCCTTACTACACTCTAACTCACCTTGGGTTGGTGTTGGTCTCTAAACTTATAAATACAAGCATTTACCTCTCTATTTATAAAGCTTGAGCATAGTAAAGTTATAATGCTAGCTTTAGAGCAAGATTGCATGACAATAATGTTATAATGCCAAAATCACAAACAAATCCACTTTGAGTAACATCAATCCAAAGCCAAACCAAATAATGGTGTCATAAGTTCATGTTTCTTTGAATGTGTTTTGAGGCTACTTAGCAGTTCTAAGTGGGGTACTTGTAGAGAAGAGTTCAAGCCTGTATATCTAGAGTTGAAGCATTTGATGAATTTTATGATAACCTTGAGGTCATGAGGTTTTTGGATATGTGATTTTTTTTCCATAGTTTTTTTGAAAAATTATGTTTTTACTTCAATTATTCAAGATGGACTTTTTGAGTATGCACAAGCCTACTATGAATAGTACTAATGGTGTGCTTCAAGTAATGGTTTGAGATAAAAAGTGTCATGGACCAAAGATGAGCCTAGATGGGGTATATTTGAAATGGCATATGATGTGTTCCTATCGTATGAAGTGTTTAAAGGTGTTCCAAATAAGATTAAAGAGTAACATGTGCTAAGTAGTCCTAATGGTATTAAGTCTCCATGAGACCTAAAAGAGAGATAAGGCCTAATTGAAGTGGGTCAGAGCTAAAGGGACTCAAATCACATTTGATCCATGTCTATGATATGTCTTAAGATCTATTCCATGTCTGACCTAAGAAGATAATAATGTTTGGCTAACTAAGAAAGATGTGATCAAATGACTTGTATAAGTACAAGGCAGTTTTAGACCTATTTGTGCAAGTAAGAGAGAAGTATGTGTGCAAGTGAATAAAATATCACAAAGAGGAGCAGGAGGAGGTCATGTAGACTATAAAATAAATGTAGAAGATCAATTATTAATCTTTGATAGAGGTTTTTGCATATGATTAATAAGGTCGTTTGACCTAAATAAGTCAAGAAGAGGGCTAGTTGAGCAAAAAAGGCTAGAGGCTAGTTTGAGAGGGATAGAAGTGTACGAAGAGATGAGGAAGAAGATCATCATCTATTATATGAGAAACAAGGTATTGTGAAAGTTATCACGTGTTTTAGGTGAGTAATTTGGTGTTGAGTCATCTAAGGGGTTGGATCCTCTTTGCAAGTTGGTTCTTATTAAAGCCTAGCTGAGTTGATCCTTAGCTAGTTGGGGTTGGTGTTCCATGTGAAGTGGGTGCTTCACTAACTTTGGCATTTTTCTTATAGGACTATAGTTCATTTACATGATCAGTGGGTTTTCTTCTTGTTGAGTGTTTTCCATATATATATATATATATATATATATATATATATATATATATATATATATATATAGTGTTCATGTGTTTCATGCTCTTATAGATTGGTGCTTAAGCTTGCTAAGATGTAAATTCTTATTTAAATTATCTATGAATGCTTAAGTAAATTATTTTAAAGAACATTTTTTAAGATGGATTCACCCCCCCTCTCAGTCATTTATTTAGTTCCTCAACCCAAAAATACCAGTATCTTATTAGTCTTTACAACTCATACTTGCTTCACTATTGGTTTTTCTATTTTATCTAATCATGATGCCACTTTTTTAAAATATTTTCCCCCTTGCACAGCTTCTATCTTCCCCAGTCCCATTGATCAAATAAAATTCCCACCAAAGTCAAGATGATTATTTAGGTCATCATTTAGTTTATCAAAGTGTCCTGAAACCCCAATCAAGGTCTCTTTGGCCTACCTAGACCTTTGTCCACATGTCATTATAATATATTTCATCTTCAAGATGACATTAAGGGAAGATGTACTTTGCCTTTTTTGTTGGTTGAGGTCAAAGTTGAACATCAAAGTCATTATATAAATATGATGTGTTATATACGTTTATATTGAACTAGTAGTAGAAAAATATCTATACACATCAACATTATGATGGATTCATTTGAAAATAACATATAAAAAAATCTATTACCTAAAAAAACTACTATCTGGTGGAAGAGGAGCCCTACCAATGTGTCATCCTTTGTTACATAAAAATTATATCTATATTTAACTATTCAAATTTGTAAGTTTTGGTTCAAAAAAAATATGTGACAAAAACAAATTCCTTATCTTATGTTCTAAAGTCTAACTTGCTACCTTTTTTTATAAGTTTTAAAACTTATTTATTACTAAAATTGAATACAATCATAATAATGGTAAAATAATTTCGTGATGTACCCTATTTTTGTATTATGCAAATATGAAAATCAATTTTTTGCTACTTATTTTTCTCTAGTGACTCAAATGTGGCACTAAAATTAGCACCAACTTTGAGCCACATTATGCACTAGGTTAACATCACACATGGAAAACTAAATGAAAAAAAAATTAACTTGACTCAATTTATGGTGAAAATTATACTTCATATAATAAATTCTTTAAATAAAAAAATAAAATAAAAAATTCATCACTACCAATTATAAAGTACTTTTTTAACAATGATCCTCAAACCCTAACACCATCATCTCATAAATCTTACTAAATTATTCATCTCTCTATTAAATTTAATTATCTAATATATTAATATAAATATAAAAAATGTTTATCATGTTAAATATATTTTATTTTATGGCTAGTGTGTGTGTGTGTGTGTGTGTGTATTCTTTTTAATAATATTTTCAAAACACATTTTCCATGACTAGTGCCTCCCTATATTTTATTTTATTTTCTTGTAGGGATAAATAAGATGCTTGAAAAGTTAGGTTCCAATTATGGCTAGTTTTCCTTCCAGGGGTTCAAGTATGGTACTTTTGTATGTTCTTATGCCCAATGTAATTTCTTCATGTGTTAATTTATTTTTAACATCGATGCACAAAAGCTACAAAATAAAATTTAGGATCTTAATGTCTTATCCCCACATCATCGACATTATAGCATGATTCAAGCTACACTTTAGACATGGATCCCTGTCATAATCAGATCAAATCTCATGACATATTCATTCAAACTTGATATGACTAATTACAGATGTCATCATCTTACATGTTGTGGACCCATTTATAATAGGTGAAGGTCATATAAATCCAATAAATACCATAAACTAAGGTTTGTTGTATGATATAATCCCTCTGGTATATGATATCACCAAAAATAACCTATCATTTATCCTCACCATCACTATATAAATCACCTTCAAACTTTTTACCACTTCCATATTCTATATGGCCTTACCCTTCCCCACCAATTTGCCATTTCTCAACTTCATCATGAAATGAAATGTCTCCTCCCCATAGAGCTCATTACCATATTGTATGAAGGAACACACAACGTCATTTTCCATGTCACCTCCACTATAAATATAAGATTATTGTTTTTTAGAACTCCGTGCATAAAAATTCAGATGAAAAATATGAATTATTATTATTATTATTATTATTATTATTATTATTATTATTATTATTATTATTATTATTATTATTATTATTATTATGAAACTTACATGACATTGTATGACATTAATTATATTATTTTTATTTGTACTTTGCTTCCATGATTCATATCCGACATTATGTGTGTGTGTGGGCCTCGCACGCGCGAGCGCGTGTGTGTGTGTTTCCTTTGTGTGTTATGTGACATTTTACATGTCCTTTGTATGTAGTTTCTTGAGCCTTATGAGTAAAATATTATGAAACTTACATGACATTGTATGACATTCGTTATATTATTGTTATATGTACTTTGGTTCCATTATATATATATATATATGATTTCTTATTCCCATAATGCATAATGGACTTGTTGGGAATTACCCCATAACAATGAAGAACTGAAGGCTCAAAACATAGATGTATTTTTAATCAATCATTTACAACTTGACATTAATCAATAGTAAGGTTTAAAATTTTATAGGAGATGTCTTATAACCACTCTCTTAGAATAGATGAGTTTTTCTAACAACTTAATATAGTACACACGAACTATAATCTTTGGATATCTCTATGTGATTTACATACCAAATCACTTACAACAATATTTTATTATTATTCACCTATTTATACTCACACTAAATATAAGTTCACGCTATAATTTACCTCAACATACCCTCCCATAGTGTGAACTTATGGATGTCAATTTCAATCGATAATACATCCAATACAAACATGAGATTATTATAGTGAAAATCTTATTTTATTGAAAGGTATCTTTCAAAAAAAAACTGATGACTTATGAATAAAAGTCAACAAAATATGTACAATGCTCAAAAATACAAATGACTAAATAAAATGACAAAATAACAAAAAAAAATGATAATAAATTATTATCTATAAATAAAATTTTAAAATAACTAACTATTTATTTTTAACATATATATACAACTAACTATTAACAACAATAAATGATGACAAATAACATATAAAACAATAACAAATAAAATTTTATGTAACACTTAAATTGTATAAACATAAATGACTTTGACAAATTAACTCACAATGACCTATAACATTAAGCACTAATGATAATATTAACTAAATGACATCATTTTTACAATTGACACTATAAAATAAAAACTAAGTAAAATCTAACACGAAAGCCATGGAATTAAAACAACACATTTAAAACCATAACATATAAAAATAAAACAAATAAAACTTAAAAACAAAACAAAACCTAAACAATATGAACTAGATCTAATACTACCAAAAACAAAATATATAAAACTTAGACTCAATCTTTAAAAATACCTAAAACTTTTGAAACTCTATATAGACCGCAGTCATTTGTGCTCGGCTTATTGGGCGGAGGAAGGCGGCGGCCAAGCAAGGAGGAGTCCTGGTCTACAGACTAAAGGAGAAGGAGCAATGAACAAAAGTTTTGAGGAAAAAACCCTTCTAGATGCCAATATCCATGGATTAATATGCCGAGCCAAATCTATATAGAATTTGAGCACATTGATGGTCCCAGATCTACAAAGCATGAAGTTTTCTGAGCCATCATGGAGATTAGGGTCGCCATATCAAGACCTTATGTGGAGTGCATATGGGAGGATAGTGCTAGGGATCTCAGAACTCGATGTTATGCTGTTGAATATACAGGAGGCTGAATAAGCTAAAGCTTGAAGGCAAACCAAGTGAAGCCAAATCATCGTTTGAAGTAGTAGAGTCATTGGGATTTGCATGCGAGTTAGGAGTTCGCCAAGTTCATCAATGTCGTGAGAAGCGGAATCCATCGCCTACTCCAAGTAGATAGTAATGGGCCATCATGGTTGGAGGATAGCTCAAATATTTTGAACTTTTGCCATTCAAATTTTAGATCTGAATTCTACAGAGGTAAATGCAGCCAAGAGAAGGTACCAGGCAGTTGAAGATCAAAATGTCATTAAAGAGTTCTGAGCTTGGAACAGAACTGAGAAAGGGTATAACTGATCAGTGAAGGCAGCCGAGGATTCTAATGTGGCCAAATAAGGAAGGAGTTGGGTTGAATAAATGTGTTGACCGATAAAATATTTATGTTGTTGTTTGCAGGTCATGAGCTGTGTGAGCTCTGAATGCTTTGGCATGTGGGCTCGGTCTGTTCTAAAATGGAGCAAAACACACAGAGCTCTAAACTAACTTTTGAAGATTTAGGTCATACCTTATTCCAAACCCTTGATACCAAATTCGAATCTCATAAGAGTACGCCCTGAAAATAGATCTCAAATAATTTGAACGGCTGGCAATTAGAAAACATTATAAAAATACAGAGATATATTTTTAATAAAAATCTTACATAATGTCAAAGGAATTTGCAATGTGTTACATTGCATTACTATTAACATACATAAGGAAGATCTATCGAATGATAAGATTTGTGGACATAGTCTACACTTCAAAAATCTTATTATGATCAAGAATTAGATTTGTAGAGAGGTCTAAACGGGACCCTGCTCTAATACCACTATTGGGAATTACCCCATAATAGTGAAGATCCGAAGGCTCAAAACGCAAACGTGTTTTTAATCAATCATTCACAACTCGACATTAATCAATAACAAGGTTTACGCTCTTATAAGGAATGTTGTATAACCGCTCTCTTAGAATAGATGAGTTATTCTTGAATTATTTTTCATTATCAAAAAAAATGACATAGGGGATACCATAGTAGCAAATGATATGATAATGATGAATTTAGAAATCTGCTTACCCGTGACATAAGTGAGTGGCATAGCTTCCACCCACTTGGTGAAGTACTTAGTGGCCATAATGGTGTGATTATGACCATCTGATGAGGAGGAGAACTAATCTTGTCAATGAGATCAAATTCCCAGGTAGAGAAAGGCCATGGAGTGGTTATGGGTTGCAATTCATGTGATGGAGAATGAATTAGGTATCCAAGTTTCTAACATGACATGTATTTTCTAATGTATTGACAGGTGTCATGATCCATGGTTGGCAAATAATACCTGATTTACATGAGTTTCTTAGCTAGCACCATCCCAATGGTAAATGTTCCCCACAAATGCCATTATGAACCTCCTTGATTGCACTAAGTGGGCCTCATCCAAATTCAAACATCTAAATAGGGTTTCATCATATTCTTGCCTATAGAGCGTGCTACTAAGAATGGTGAAATGAGAGGCTTTTTGAATGAAGGTTTTATGATGGTTTCAGTTAAGGTTGGGGGAAGTATATTATCATGAAGGTAATTATAGATATATTGATACCATGGGGAATTGGGACCAATGATGTCATATACGTGTTCTAACGCATGAGATTTATGGACTAGAATTAAAATTTGTTCAACTAGGAACTAATGTCGGTGTGTATCTTGAGACATCTCAAGCAAAGAACTAATTGTACCCATTGCATCTGAGGACTTTTTTTATCACTTATGGAACTTGATAAAATGTGATATGCTGAAATTATGCTTTAAGACTATCAACCATGTGCTTGTCAGGGAGAAACTTATCATCATTTTTCTATAAATCGTTGTGAACCTATTTGATTATAAGTTAAAAGTCGCCATATACATGGAGATGTTAATATCAGAGGATTCGCCAAGGTCTGAATAATGAGGATGCACGAGTCATGGTTGCACGGGACAAAACAAGTGAATACCACAAAATGCTAAAGTAAATGAAATCAAACAAGAGATAATTGCATAGACAATTTGGAGAAAAGCCAATATTCCATTAGCATAAAATGGCCAAAGTGAAGAATACATATAGGTGAGCATGTAAGTTACTCCTCCACAAAATGTGGTCAAAGTACCCCAAGAATAGACTGTAACTCCTCCATGAAAGATGGTGACAATGTGCTAAGAATAGAGAAGTAACTCCCATACCCAGAATACCCAGTCAAAGGAGTTAGTTATGACATTCTTATGACACCTATGACACATTTATGGCACACATCTCCACATAAGCTAGCCTATCCCACGAATGTAAGAAAACTCCATGTATGCACAAATATATAATTTCCCTAATTAAATAATAGGGAAAAATAAAAACCTACACTAACACCCCCCATAATCGCAGCTTAGGTGGGCAGTGTGGAAATATAAAATGGGTCCCGGTAACTAGGCTTGATGAGGTACCCATGTACAAAAGCAATCTCCCATAAGATAGAGAAAAGGAGAAAACCCGTAGGAAAAAATTCCCACGCCCCCCCCCCCCCCCCCCCCCCCCCCCCCGCCAAAAGAGAGACATAAATAAATGAGAAGGCTAGAAGGGCCCTCCTGAAGATGATGTTGCTGCAAATGTAGATTGCACCCCAAGAAGAGCTCGTAGATGAATGAACTTGCTCTCAATGAAAGGTTTGGTGAAGATGTCTGCAACCTAATCCGAAGACCGGAAAAAAATTAAGTCAATGCCCTAACTATGAATAAGCTCCCGAATGAAATGCTTGTAAACTCTATGTGCTTGGTCTGCTGGTGCTGAACCAGATTCTTGCAAATCTAAATGGTGCTCTAGTTGTCACAATAAATGATGGTGGGCTGCCTGATAGGAATGCCAAACTCAGAAAGAATCCCTTGAAGCCAAATAGCCTCAGTAGATGTATTAACAGCTCCCCTGTACTCTACCTCTGTGGATGATATAGCAATAGCATTCTACTTCTTGCTAGACCAACTGATAGGCCCAGAACCTAGAGAGAAACTGTAACCAGAAGTGGACTTGTGAGTATGTGAATCACTAGCCCAGTTTGAATCTGTATATCTAACCAAGTCAACCTCTATGCTAAATATGTAATGAATCACATATCTATGTGAACCCTGTATGTAATGCAAGATCCTCTTATCTACTTTCCAATGCAGTTCATGAGGTTCTTGCATAAATCTAGATATAAGTCCCATTGCATATGATATGTCAGGCCTGGTGTGAGTCAAGTAGATGAGACTGCTAACAATTTGTTGATACTGAGTGGCATCAACCAATGGTGAATAATAGTCAACCTCAAGCTTGACTCCTGATAAAAAGGGAGTCAGAGATGGCTTGCAATCAGCCATGTGAAACTGAGCCAATAAGTCAAGAGCATACTTAGGATGTGCAAGAGAAATCTCTAAATTTGACTGTGAGATCTCAATGCCAAGGAAGTAGTGCAACAAACCCAAGTCTGTCATGTCAAATCTATCTTGGAGAGATGCATTCATCGCTGCAATAGCTGATGAAGAACTCTCGATGATCAAAAGGTCATCAACATAAAGAACCAGAATCAAGAGCGAGTCATCCTGCCACAAAAAGATTAAGATCAGAATGGCACCTAGTGGAACCCACTGTGAGAAGGAAGGAATCCATCTTGGTGTACCATGCCCGAGGGGCCTGTTTGAGGCCATAGATAGATTTCCTAAGTCTGCATACTAAGGAAGAATCTTGAACAAATCTTGGTGGCTGCTCCATGTAGATCTCCTCCTCTAAGTCTCCATGAAGAAAGGCACTCTTCACATCCATCTGGTGCACATCCCAACCATGTGTTGCAGAAATAGCTAAGGTGAGTCAGATATAAGTCATCTTTGCAACTTGTGCAAAGGTCTCTGAGTAGTCAATGCTTGCCACCTGTGAGAAACCCTTGGCAACCAATCGCACCTTGTAATTATCAATCGACCCATCTGCTACAAACTTGGTCTGATATATCCACCTACATCGAACCATCTTTTTTCCCTTAAGAAGTGAAGTCAAATCTCAAGTGTGATTTTTGATTAAGGAAGAATATTCTTACTCTATAGCACTATGCCACTCAGGTACCCTCGATACCTCTCAAAAAGTCTATGGATCTAAAACTAAAGCAAAGAAGGCATGTGGATCTCTCTAAAAATATCTCCTAGTTCATCTGTCATTTGCAAGATCTCCTGCCCAAGTGCTAACACTCTCAAGTGTCTGTCTAGCCCAAAGTGGCCCAAAAGTGGGCAAGTCAAGTGCTAACTCCTCATCCTCTGATTGACTAGAGGTGGATGTCTCTGCATCACTGTCCTCACTATCTAAACTCAAAGAATAAGAAGATATCTCTAGGTTAAGAACCTGTTGTGGCTGATCTAATTCTGAGGAATCATCATGAAGAAGTAGATTCGATGAGAGAGAAGAAGTGCCAAGTGTTGAGTCTCTAGGACTCTCTTGAAAGTGGACACTTCTCTCAATGAACAACTCATGAGTGGTCAAATCTAGAAGGTGATACCCCTTAACACCATTCAGATATCCTACAAAGATGCAAGGCTTGGACTGACGTTCCATAGCTTTGTGTTTCTTCTTCGGTATGTGGGCCATGGTTGGGGATCTAAAAATCCTAAGGTGCTCAACATCAGGTTTCCTTTTATGCCAAGCTTCAAAGGGTGTTATCCCTTTTAAAGCTTTGTGAGGAACACTATTTTGAATGTAGCAAGCATAATTGATGGCTTCGGCCTAGTACTATGGTGTTAAGGATTTGGAGTGAATCATACAGCTACCCATCTCTTTCAAGAAACTATTTTTGCATTCTGTAACCCCATTGTGTGAAGGACTGTAAGTGACTGTGTGCTAGAAATCAATCCTCTCTATAGTGCAAAACTGCTCAAACCTGTTGCTGACATACTCCCCTCCATTATTAGTTTGAAGAGCCTTGATGGATTTCTCACTCTGTTTCTCAATAAGAGCCTTGAAGTTTAGAAAATTTTCAAACACTTCAGACTTTTGTTTGATAAAATATATCCAAGTGTACCTAGAGAAATCATCAATGAAATTGAGGCTGTACTTGGCCCTTGTGAAAGATGGTTTGGGAAAGGGTCCCGATACATCACTGTGGACTAACTCCAAAGGTTGTGAAGCCCTCCAAGGTAGTGGTAGTTAAGGTGGCTAAACCGCTCATGCCATAATTTGCTAACTCCATCTGAATGAGTTAGCAATGCTATTGGAGAAGAATCAGGTGCAAAGTGTGAGGTGTATAACCTTTCTTGGTGATCTACCCTACCCACTGCCACTGTAGTATCACTATGCAACTCCTTGATAGCCACTTAATTTGGTGAAAACTCAACTCTCATGCCTCGACCAATGTCAGTGATTTGGTACACTGATAGGAGATTGGTTGAAAGAGAAGGAACACTTACAAAATTATTGAATGTTCCTCCTTCCATTTCAACTGACCCTATCCCTGCAATGGAAACTGATGTGTCATCACCCAAACTAATTGAAGTCATGATACAAGGCTCTAAAGATGAAAACCCAACTAAGGAAGAGCCCATGTGGTGAGAAGCACCCGATTCAATGACCCATGAAGATGTAGAAGCTACTTTAGCTACAAGGGCCTTGGCTTTTTCTTTCTCCTTACACTTGTCTTTCGCCTTAGTAGAATCTTGGGTAGATGAATTCTACTTGATGGACTCAGGAACACCTATGTTGTGCTTCTCTAGAAGATTAGTTAGGTGATCTATTTGTTTCTTCATGAATTTGTATTCATCATGCCCTATCTTATTACAATAGGCACACTTAACCTTCTCCTTCTTAGGTTTGGCATTGGAGGAGGAAGACTCAATGTTGTTTTTGGTAGGATTGTTGTTTTCTTTTTTCTTCTCCTGGTCCTTGTTCTTTTTCTTCTACTCCTTTGTTGAAGTCTTATCCTTACCATTTCTAGTTATCAAAGCTTGGGGTTGATTAGACTTCATTGTGCCCATTTGAATTAGCTTATCTTGCTCCCTAGTCAAGTTGGCAATGAATGAATCCAAAGAAGGCATTTTCCATGTAGCGCCAAGGGCACTTTTTGTGGCATGGAAAGTGGAGACAAAGACTGAATAGCTTGGACCTAACTTTACAAGAATAGAAAGGATGAGTTGGTCATCTTTCTTCTCTATCTCACATTCTTTCAATTTCAATCAAATGGCCTTAAACTTAGTGAAGAAGTCCTGTAGGTTGTCAAAGTTGCTAGGACTTAGACTTATGAGTTTGTTTTTGAGCTCATGACCTCTCATCTCATCAAGCTTCCCAAATAAGGTTTCTAGGGTGTCCCATATGTCTTTGGGAGTCTTGGCAGTTTCTAAATAGAAGAGAAGTTTTAGAGACATGAAAAAGCTTAGTAATCTATAGGCTTCATTACTACGGTTGTACCACTTGACTTTTTTAGCATCAGTGCTGGGTTTTACTTCAGATACACATGGTGATCCTATACAACCCTTTACTTCTAAGAATGATTGACATTATAACCTTCCTTTGATGATATTTTAAGGGTGTTAGTAGTTTAAGTTGAAAGTAATCCATTTTAATTTGAATTTAGATGAATTTGTGTTGATTGCAACTTGTGAAATTATGCAAAAAGGAGAATGAAAGCAAAGATTGCAAGTGCTGAAAAGCAATCACACCTCCATGAAATGTTGAGCCCCCCCAAATATGCAAGTTCATGCTCAAAAGACATCAAGCTCAGCTGAGAATGCATCTTAGAGCAATCAGTACAAGACTTTAAACAAATAGGACGTCAGACTCAGCCAAAAATGCATCCTGGGAGACCCAAATTTTAGGTACTTTATAAACTAGTGTGTTTTTAACAAATAACAAGTCTACGCTATGAATAATTGAAATACAAACACTTTTTCAAAAAATGGCACCTGAATCTGAGCTACCGTTTGCAAGATATTAAAGATTTAATTTCTCGTAAACTAGTGTTTTGCATAAAAATAGCACTAAAACATTTTAAAAATGCCTGTTTTGAGAGAGAAAGTGGCCTTCCAACCACTCATTAGAATCGAAACAGAGTGAGAAATGCAAAGAAGGTCTTTGTTAGAGGGAATTGGTCTCCTGCCAACCCAGGCCTCACCCTTCATCCTCGACAAGTGAAGATACAAGTTTAAATTTAAACCCCTAAATTATCAAAACTTAAAAAATTGTCTAAAATACTCAATACTCAGTCAAATTGACTAATTTTTTTTGGACAAGTCAATTTTAACTAAAAAATTAAAGTAAAAGACATAATTTAATGGAATGCCAAGTATTTAAGGGCCCACATGGGATGCCAAACAAGGAGAGGGGCACCAAAGTTTGAGGAAAGAGCAGATTTAAATTTGCTGGGCAAAAAAAGACAACAGAGACACTAAATTTAGAGATATCCATGTAGACCTCACAGATCTCAATGTTTCCCTCAAAAAAAAATTTATGCACCACTGCCACTTCTATGCACCTCTAAAGTACTAGATTTAATGCAAAGTAAACAAAAGTTCCACAATTTCTTCTTGGAGAATGATGCCAAAAAGAGTGGATATGCTGCTTAGATCTGAAATGCAGGGTTATGTAGGTGAGAAAAGAAACTTCCAGCACTTTCTTTCCAATGATAAGCTTTGTTATCACAAGTACCAAAGCTTAAAATAACAGATCCAAAGCTTTAAAAAGTTGTCTTTTGACACCAAATCTGAATCTTTCCAAGCTAAAAAAAACTCAAAAAAAGCCAAGTTTGGATCTCTTTCCCACGCAGCACATAGATAAAGCTTCAATTCCTTTCTACAAGAAAAGAAATAGGGAGAACTAGCAATATCTCCCAGAAATTTTCAAATTTCACAAAAAATTGCCTTAACAAAGCTCTAGATTTCAATGAAAGCAATAGCAAAATAGACAACTAGTTAATGAGGTGGCTCTGATACCATATCAGAGGATTTGACAAGGTCTGAATAATGAGTATGCATGAGTTGTGGTTGCACAGGATCAAGCAAGTGAATACCACAAAATGCTAAAGTAAATGAAATCAAACAAGAGACAATTACATAGACAATTTGGAGAAAAGCCAATATTCCATTAACATAAGATGGCCAAAGTGAAGAATACATATAGGAGAGCATGTAAGTAACTCCTCCACAAAAGGTGGTCAAAGCACCCCAAGAATAGATTGTAACTCCTCCATGAAAGGTGGTGACAAGGTGTTAATAATAGAGAAGTAACTCCCATACCTAAAATAACCAGTCAAAGGAGTTACTTATGACATTCTTATGACACCTATGCCACATTTATGACACACATCTCCACATAAGCTAGCCTATCCCACAAATGTAGAAAAACTCCATGTATGCAAAAATATATAATTTCCCTAATTAAATAATAGGAAAAAATAAAAACCTACACTAACAGTTTTATGTTCTATTGATGAGCAAGTTGAATCCTTGCAATAATCACCTCATACTCTGAGATGTTGTTGGTATAAGGGAAGAACATTTTGTACACCTTTAGAATGATATTACCTTGAGGCATGCTAATAAGTATGTCAGATATTGAGCCATAATTAGTGAAGGATCCATCAAAATAGAGCTTCCACATGTGTGACTCATTAGTTGCTATAATGGATTCATCTACAAATACTATAGCCAATGGTTACGTATCAGATAAAGGGGCTTCTACCAATTGATCTATCAAAACTTTTCCTTTAATTACTTTATAATTGACATACTCAATGTTGAGCTCACATAGAAGTATGACCCATTTGGCCATTCATCCTATAAGGTCTGATTTTTATAGCAAATACTTTAGAGGATTGATTTTGGAAATTAGTTTGGTTGTTTATCATGTAATGAAAGAGTTTCTAGAACATGAAAACAACTGTTAAACATGATTTTTCAAATGGGGTATAGTTAGGTTCATATGACACTAATGCTTTACTCAGGTAATACATAGCCTGTTATTTTCCATGATCATCATGTTGAGCCAAGAGAGATCCGAAGACACGTTAGGTTGCTGAAATATAAATAATAAATGGTTTTCCTAGATTTGGTAGTGCTAAAAATAGAGGATGTAAAATATATTAATTCAAATCGTCAAAGGTTTTTTGACATTTTGGACTCTAGTGAAATTAAACCCTTTTCTTCAAAAGATGCATGAATAGTTGACATTTATCTACTAGCTGTGATATGAAGCAACAAATGGCCTAAAGATTTCCTTGGAGACTTCAAATTTTCTCGAGGTTTTATTGTGGAGGCATATCAGTAATGGATTTGACATTGGTTGGATCAACTTCAATTCTTCATCAGGAAATAATGAATCCCATAAAATTTATGGATGTGATACCAAAGACACACTTTTTGGTTTTTAACTGGATTTTGTATTCTCTTAGTCTCTCAAAAATTCTCTTGAGAACTATAAGATGTTCAACCAAGGTTCTTGACTTTCCCAAAGTGTCATCGACATAATAAATGATGATGTCATGTATCATGTCATGAAATATTATAGTCATGGCTCATTGATATGTTACAAAGGTGTTTTAGTCTAAAGGGCTTGAATTGGTAATGAAAAGTTACCCAAAGAGTGATAAAATATATCTTGTGTTTGTCATCTTGTATAATAGGGATTTGATTATATATTGATTTTCCATCCATGAGTTAAAACATTCTATATCTAGTTATCCAGTTAACTATCATATTGATGTTTGTTATGGTAAATTCATCTTTCAAACATCCCTTGTTGATTCCTCTAAAATTGGTATAGGTGTGGATACCACCCTATTTTTTATTGACAAGTACAATGTTTGAGATCCAATCAAAATAATCAATAAGTGAAAAAATCTTGCATCTAGGATTTTTTGTATCTCTTCTCTGATCAAGAGTGCCACCTTGGGGAAAATTTTGAAATGTTTTTAATACATAATATTATCATCTAGATGAACAAATATGTGGTCTACAACCAAATATGGATCTGGGCCTAGCATGTCCATATAGGACCAAGCAAAGATGTTGATAAATTATTTTAGAAGAGTGGTTAGGATCTTTCATTCTTCATAAGTGAGGGTGGCCCCAAGCTTAATCATCTAGGGGTTGTCTTCTATTTTAATGTTGACATCAATTATTTGTTCAACCAATTATAGTGATATATATATATATATATATATATATATATATATATATATGATAGAGGAGGAGGAATATGATACTCTTCATTCTACATGATATCTATAAATTTTGTGAACATATCATTAAACACCTTCCATTCTTGCAGACTAAGAGAATCTATTTATGGTTTGATTAGGGGTATATTTTAATTTTTACTGTCATTCCTAAAGGATAAGTAGAATGTACCATCTATGGCACATTAGATAAGTTTTCACCCCCATAAATTTCTTTATTTTTTCATCATTTTTATTATTTTTATCCACTATCACCTCATAGGGGTTTTCACTAAGGGACTCTATTTATTGATTGTATAGAATTTCTTGATTGTCTTCTGATTTTTATGAGTTTTTCTGTCTAAGGAATTCTACTTATTCCCTAATGTAGGAAAACATGTCCAAATTAATTTCAACCCCCTTCTTGTGGTCTCTGAATGGTAAATGGTCTTGTATGCCCATGAACTTTGTGATGTCTTCATCATTCTGAAAGATATCAAAAGATGGTTCTTCCTATAGGTCCCATTCAACCAGGTTGGGTAGTAGAGGTCAAAGTTGTTGATACAAATAGATTTATCAGTGAAGAGGTTTGTGGCAGCAAGATATTCATGGAGACTATGAATGAACCCTATTTCAACATCTTCATCAAATAAGGATTCCTCACAAACCAAGAATGTGTTAGAAATGACATCATAAGGATCACCACCGTGTGGTTTATATTCCAATTTATGATATAGCCAATGTTATTTAACATGCATGGGTTATAGAATTCCTTATTCATGGATTCCTAGTCCTTTCCTTTATAGTTCATATTCTAGCACAATTGATTGGCACTCAGATACTCTAGATGTTGGAAACATATTGTGAGGATTCCCTGAGATCTCCAAGAGTCATATGATCACTTAATCTATTATTTTGATGGGAGATTAAATATTTAACAATTATTATTTTTCCAAACTGATGAGATGTTAACCTAACTATCTTCATGGTGGAACACTCATAACTTTGTAAGAACACATGGAGTTACCAAACATTGAATGTGTGGTATTTTTATTTTTCACATCCTTTGGGGATGATTTTGATGTGGAAATATATCATCATATTAAAATAAGTGGATAGTAAATCATCTAGATAGATGTAAGACTAGACTTATTATTGATAAGAGGAGATCTCTTGATATTGGGATAATAAATAGTGACATGATAATGTTCTATAATTCTTGACAATATTAGAAGGGCTTTGAATCACCAAGGATTATGACTTATATTTAAAAATTAGGGAATTTATACACTAATGAAGGATTGATATCATAACCTATATTCTTTTTATCCATGGAAAACCCAAAAGGATGTTTTAAGGTTATTAAAAGTCTACTAAATGGATTAGGATTTGATGTGAAATGATCCCCACCATGATAGGTAGGTAGATGGTATCGGCTAACTTTCATTCATTGTCATTATAAAATTTTATCATGATGATCTATGGTCTAAGCATGGACTCTAACTATCATGGACTCTTGATTAGATTGATGTTGCAAAGGTTGATTCTAGACCCACCATATGCAAGCACTCTCTTAATTTTGTGACTTAAAATGAAGACCTCACTATACAATGGGTTATTATTATTAGGACCAAGAAGATACATGTCTTTAGGATCAAAGGTAATATGTTGAGAGGATGGAAGATGTCCCATAAGGGCCTAAAATTGACTAGGCTCAATGATTTTTGAAACTCTTGACTCCTATAGTGTTTTATTATGGATGTTGTAATGGATATAAGATGATTTTAGAATATCCATAATATAAATTTGAGAGGGATTCTCCTCAATTTATTGGACAATGTCACACTTACTTTTAGGAGTAGTCAAAGGAGGTCTTGATACATAGAGATTTTGTGGTGCCCTTTGAGGTGGAGTTTTATGAAGTAACCCTAGTATAGTGATTTTAACATGGTATGTGGTACATATGATGGTGCTTTGATATTAATACCAAGTTAGTTTTTAAATTAAGGGTGTTTAAGAGACTTGGCCCTTATCTTAATAGTGGTGACTCTGTGCTTATAATGATCAATGTGTCCAAAAAATGAGTCATAATAGTGAGGGGTCCTCCTGTATTCCAAATGATTATAATGAGAGATTTGATCTTGGTTCTGAAGTGTATTTTTATATTTTGCACCATGCTTGGGGAAGGATCTTGGTATATTCCAAGTTATAGATTCTTGTAATAAGAATCCTATCCTTCAACCTCTATTTATTTATAATCAATCAAATCCTAGATATAATTTAATAGTTGCATGCACCTTTAGGTGTCATGAACCTTGACTCAGTGATAGCCACAATATTAATATTCCTCATATCACACTATTTTTGGTTTAATTTCATCAATGGGTTTTGTTTCAGGAAGAATAATCATGTTAGTAGCTACATGCTTCTTCAGGACATTCTCAACAGGTTCACCAAGGTTAGTGTATCATGGCTTGCCTCTAGGTACAATGATTTTATATTTACTTTGGGATTTAGAATGATTAAATCCTTGGGTGGTTTGGACATGTTTGGCATCTCAAACTCCATCACCAACCAAATTTTTTAGTTATTAAATAACTTTGGATTTTATGTTGAGGTGTTATTTTTAATTTAATCGTTCTTTGAAAATATTTTAAATACTCCCTTGTAAATAAGGGATTTATCAATTTGAATACCCTTTTCAAAAATTATCATAAATTTTATTGACACAATGTAGTTGTAAATGGAGAGCCAATTATCGATTTAAGTTGGCAATGAAAATAGTGGTCAATTTTTTCTCAAGGATCAAACATTGGAATATGATTTGTAGAATTCATGACCTATGTGAGAATGATAATAAATTATCTCCATTTATTTGTTTGGCATTATATAGATCCAGTATGGTAATTTCATGTTTCACATTATAGGAAAATGTTTAACAAATTTCTCTAATAAGTCTATAAATGATGTTACTAATACATTTGGTAAGTACATGAAACATTCCAAATTTGGTCCTCCAAGACTAGAATGAAATAATTTTATAAGATAATTGTCACCATAGGTGACTTATTTATAGGACATTCAAAAAATTCCTTGACATGTTCCCTTGGATCCCCATTCCCCTTGTATTTATCAAATTTAGGTGGTTCATAATGAGAATGTAAGGGATCACATAGCATGTCCTTATCAACTATATAGGGGCATAAGTTTTAAAATATGTGTCTCTTATTGAATGAACCTGATCCATCCTTTAGATATCATACTTCATTGATTTCCATTCTTGGGCAAATGTGGGGTCAAAATCAGGGATTGATGATGATAGATGATGATTAGGCATATCTTAATTTTAACTTGTGAGAGGTAGATTAGTTTTATATGACCTCTTGGGAGTTTGAGGTTTATAATCATTAGGATATATCTTATATGCTAAGGATGCCATTTTTTGGGTGATTTTTTTTAGATGATCAAGTAAAGATTTTTTATGGTATTATTTGGCTTGGTATTCTAAGGTGAACTTCCCTTTGTCAAGTTTAACATAGTTAATAATGATATATTTAGCTATAGGTTCTTCTTATTATTATTCAAAAGGATTGTCGATACGTGTAGGCCTTTTTCATTAAGGGCATTGGATAATATGTCTTAGGTTGTCATAGTCATAATCAGGAGGAAGTATAGCTCCTACCTTAATAAGTTAGAGTAATAAATAATCCCTATTGTCATAGACAAACTATTGTAATTAGGATTTACCTTTGTCAATATTTAACAATTCATATTTGGGATATTGATTATGTGTATCCATATCAATAAGGTTTTCTTCATCATTACCATGACGTTGCTCACCCTGTAAAAGAGTTTCAAGGTCATTGTTGTGCCTTGTTTGTCCAATCCTAAGTTGTTGATGAGTGATAGGTGTCATAAATCTAATGTATAGATGTGTTTGGCTGGGCTTAGATGATATGATATGGTTGATATTGATTGATAATCCTATTTTCATCAAGTTTTGACTTCATATGTAGTATGAAACTATGATTATGAACAATATATTCTTGAACAAATTTGAATTTTAGATGTGAACTAGTTTGATTGAGCCGAGGTTAGGGTATGATATCCCTATATTTTACTATTTATTGACTTCGATAATGAGATAAGACAAACTCATGATTTGAATTGGTTAAATGGATGCTAGTGGGACTAGCTGAAAATATACGTGATTTGATAGGTTGACTATGTTTTGGTTGACCTTAACCAAAGTTAACTTGATTTGATTGGGACTAGCACAGTTAAGTGGTTTGATGGGATTTAATCAAGTTAGATAGATGATGATGGGATGATTGGATTTATCTATGAAATTTGACTCAAATATGTCTTTGATTTTTATCAAGATTAAGAGGTTTGATAATATACAAGTGATTAGGGTGATTTTATACAAGACTAGACTTATTAAGAGGATGTGTGAAAGAGATGAGGTAAAAGGGATGTTGTTATATTATGATAGGGTGATGGTTTTGACTATATATATAATGGAAAAAATGATCTAGTGATGATTAAAATAATGTGTGAGTTATGTGTTAATTTTGATGAGGTACTTATTTGGGGTAGGGAATATGTCTTTAAATAGTACATGTATAAAATCATGAAATATGTAAAGTCTACACTAGTAAATTATGTGTGTGAAATTCAACTACAATTCCATTTATCTACTCGCATAAAGTGGTGATGATTTTGGCCTCCTAACTCTCACTCTACATATATATGTGTTAAGTGATCTTCAAGGATGTTATTTCCCTTGCACTGATAGTTTTTTGCAGTCAAAGTGTCTTAATCTAGGTTGTACAAGGCAAGATAAGGGAGTTTCCAAAATACCTTATGGTACGTGGGGCCTGAGTCCATATAATGATGTTCTTTGTTTTTCGAGTATTTGAGAATGAACTCCTCACTTCATAAACATTTATGGGGAAATTTTCTTAGCTTTACAACAACTCTCCTTGATATTTATACTTCACCAAAAAGTGAAGTTTATATTAGTGTGTGGTGATGAGATCCATGTCAAAACTTCCTAAAGACTAATGATAAGTGTATGAGGATTAATTATAAATCACATTTCTCTTAGAAAATAAAGAAGTATGGAGGTTTATCAATTGTTTTTTATCCCTAAGGTTGCCCTATGGGTACGAGGGGAGAGCACACAAAACCTTAGCCTCAAGTAGAACAAGACAAAAAAATAAAAGGACAATATGATTAATTTTAAAAACACACACACACACACACACACACACACACACATAGAGAGTTGATTAATTTACTTAATTAAGGATGATAAAAATATAGTATACAAGGTTTGATTTTCTATGTCTTTGATGGGTGAACCTGATCCGTAAACTCCACTGATAAACTCTAAGTGAAATTTTAAAAGTATGGATTCTAAATTTCTCAAATTATAATATGTTGGAATGATTCAAATTTGATCCAAAAATCATGTTTCATAAACTGAAATATAGGTGAATTGAAAGTTCACATCAAATATCCATTGAAACTGTCAGATTTTCCAAATTATTGATTTTATCCAATTTTCCATAAATGATCAAATGAGTATTTTTTGATTTTTGATTAAAATATAAATTATAATCTGTAAATTAACTAAAAATGAAATGCAAATCTGAATTCAAAGATCAAAACATGAAAATTGTTTACGGGGTTCAGAATTCCTACGTCCCCGAGTTCGTATCGAACCGATCCATTAATTGTTACTAAATTTTGCAAGCTAAAATAATACTTAAAAACAAAAATAGATCATATCTATCTGCAATAATAGTGATCAGACCTTTGAAAGACCTTGGGTGACTCAGCACATCCTTCACCTTTCTGAATCACACAGAGGCTTCTCCAAATCAAAATTGGCAACTTTTAAAGCTCAAAATGGCATCACCAATTTTCCAAAATGGGAAAATTAATCTACTACATAGAGCGAATCATAATTATAAACAACTTTTTATTTTACTCCGAGCTTTGATTTGGCCTCTAAGGGCTCCAAAATGACCAAATACTATAAGCGGGTCTATATTTTCCCATACACAGTCGGCTTCCTATGTCTATTCAAGTAGAAATTAGTCCCTTTTATAACACTTCAACCTCCATGGCTGAAGTGGTCAAGGCATTAACCTTTTAGGAGGTAGGTTAAAGGTTCAAAACCACCTCCCTCCTTTCTAGGCACTTGGGAAGAGATTTGAAAGTTTTTCCCTCCTTTTTTGGTGCCTTTGACTTGGTTAATGCATGTTTGGCGGGTGACGTGGTAGTTTGGCCTTTGGCACCTTTAAACATTTGAAAATTTCAAATAACATGTGATTAAAAACCACTAAACCAAATTTTTTTCACCTAATTATTTTTCCACGTGTCAAATGGCTATTGGTCCATTTGGCATATTTCCACAGTGCCACGTCACTTTTAACACTGCTATCACAAGATTTCTTCAACTGGCTATATCTTGAGCATCCAGACTCCACTTTTCAAACCATGAAAAGCGTCAGAAAGCTCTTGACGAGCTCTAGACTATAAAATTGGTTTCATCATAATTTGGAAACTTTTTCTAGAATGAACTCCAGATCGCACCTCCTTACAAAAGAGGCTTTTAGTCTCCAAAAGTCGACTATCACTTGAAATCTTATAATTGGTCTAATGCATCCATGAAAATAGAACCCAATCATAGCAAGAGATATAAATAATTACATTAAAATGATTCATAATCAAACTATAAAAATGCCTTATCCAAAGGCATGAGTAAGTGAATCTGCAACTACCAAAGTGATTACAACATATCAAATTGCCTGCCCAAATGTCACATCCTATAAAGTGGTGAATTGCCAAAAACTGAAACAACTCCCAATGTAACTACAAGACAAGTTTATAATGATAAAAACATACAATAAATGTTATGGACATGTTTTAATACAATGCCCTAGTATGGGACTTATATGCTAAGCAAATTCAAACAACCAAAAGTGTATGCTGCCTAACATCTAAACATGCCCATAGGATCTTAACAATCCATCTATGCATCCATGTGCCAAAAATAGATTCATTCAAAATATCAGTCAAATAAGTGTTGCAAGGAATTAACTCAACCTAAAACATGCATTCTACTATTATCTCCAACTGATCAAATGAGTTCAAGTCCTCTAGACAACTCACACAGCGTAAAATAGGAGATTCAAAACTTAGAGTTATCAAAAAGTGAGAATTGAAAAACTTCATATGATAAACCTATTTTGAAGTGTTCCCACCAAATCTAATCTACATCTATCAAAGCTTGTTCATTCCCTTAGGTGAATTCATAACCATGCTTTACAAAAAGAATGTAGTGATAATCCACTTAACCATTTCTTTCTTCCTAGTGAAATTGATTGTCTTAGTGGATTCATTATCAATTGCATATTGTTGACATAACCTCTTAAATGGATTTTCACTTGTAGGTTTTACCTTATCCTGGGTTGTATTGTTAACTACATTATGGATTGAATTAGCTTCATTAACCTTAGTGATAGGTTTGTAAATCATCTTAGTTCTAACATTACTTGAATGTGAAGATGCATGAAGCTTAAAACATCTATCAATCCTATGTCCACTCACTTTACAATGAGTACAAACTTCCTTCTTAGGTGAGGGTCCTCTTTTGCCAATTCCCAAATTAACATAAGAATGGTCTTTAAAACATGCAATCTGCTTCAACAATGCATTTCATTTCCAACAAGTCTTAGCACTATGGCTATTTGTCACACAAAAAGTGCATGGAAATGATTACATTATCTTCTGTACATTATATCCAAACTTCTTAAATATATCAATTGGATCAAAAGATTTAGTGTAAGAATCAGGAGGTGAAATCTCAATACCTCTTTTACCTTTACACGTTTAAACTAGTGGCCTAGAACCTTCGCTATTGGAAGCTTGTCTTCCTTTAGCCATAGAAGAAATGTCTCCATCATCCACCTGCACACTAGTATAACCCAAACCTTCACGAAGAGGTCTATGCTCAACTTGAATTGGGTTAGATATACCTTGGCTATCTCTACCAAGTCCTCCTCCATTATAACCCATTTTAAACAACAATTTAGATCCTATGCCCTTAGTGTATTTTTCAAAATCACCAAAAACAATATTTCTAGAATCTGAATCTAAAATGGTAAAAGAAGATGAAGATTCCTGTGGTGAAAAACTTACACTGCACTCAGTCATAGTCTCTACATTTGAAGTTGAAGGCCTTACCTTTTCACACTCACCACATTGCAATCTAATCAAGAGCTCATCCTTGGATTTGAGCTCTAATTTTAAACTTGCAATTTGCTCTTCAAGGGAATAGAGCTTGCATCTCAAGAATGCATTCTCGTCCTAAATCTGGCTATTGATGCTTTCAAGCTCTTCCATCTTGGCTTTATGTGACAACTTTCCCATGGTTTCCTACAAACACACTAATTCCACAACTACACACTGAAATCGAATCAAGTGATATTGAAAACCAATAAACTAAAAGCAACCGTCAAAACTCAATCAGAAGCCAACCCAGCTTTCTTACTGCACTGATACCAACTTGATCCGTAAACTCCATTGATAAACTCTAAGTGAAATTTTAAAAGTATGGATTCTAAATTTCTCAACTTATAATATGTTGGAATGATTAAAATTTGATCCAAAACTCATGTTTCATAAACTGAAATATAGGTGAATTGAAAGTTCACATCAAATATCCATTGAAACTATCAGATTTTCCAAACTCTCAATTTTGTCCAATTTCTCGTAAATGATTAAATGAGTAATTTTTGTATTTTGATTAAAATCTGAGTTATAATCTGTAAATTAACTAAAAATGAAATGTAAAACTCAATTCAAAGATCAAAATATGAAAATTGTTTACTAGGTTCGGAATTCCAACGTCCCCGAGTTCGTATCGAACCGATCCATTAATTGTTGATAAATTTTGCAAGCTAAAATAATACTTACAAATAATAAAATATCATATCTCTTTACAATAATAGTGATCAGACCATTGAAAGACCTTGGCTGACTCATCACGTGCTTCACCTTCCTGAATCACATGCAGAGGCTTCTCCAAATCAAAATTGGAAACTTCTAAATCTAAAAATGGCATCACAAATTTTCCAAAATGGGAAAATGAATATACCGTACAGAGCATATCAGAATTCTAAACAACTTTGTAGTTTACTCCAAGCTCTGATTCAGCCTCTAAGGGCTCCAAAATGACCAAATACTGTAAGTAGGTCTATATTTTCCCATACACAGTCGGCTTCTTGTGTCTATTCAAGTAGAAATTAGTCCCTTTTATAACACTTCAACCTCTATGGCTGAATTGGTCAAGGAATTAACCTTTTAGGTGGTAGGGCAAAGGTTCAAAACTGTCTCCCACCTTTCTAGGTGCTTGGGAAGAGATTTGAATGTTTTTCCCTCCTTTTTTGGTGCCTTTGACTTGGTTAATGCATGTTTGGTGGGTGACGTGGCAGTTTGGCCTATGGCACCTTTGAACGTTTGAAAATTTTAAATAACATGTGAATAAAAAACACCAAACCAATTTTTTTTGCACCTAATTGTTTTGCCATGTGTCAAATGGCTATTAGTCCACTTGGCATATTTCCATGGTGCCACATCACTTTCGACACCCCTGTCGCAAGATTTCTTCAACTGACTATATCTTGAGCATCTAGACTCCATTTTTTGAACCATGAAAAGCGTCAAAAATCTCTCGATGAGCTCTATGCTATGAAATTGGTTTCATCATGATTTTTCTAGAATGAACTCTGGATCAAAACCTATAAATAAGGATTAATAGTTTGAGTTTTATGTCTTAAGAGGTAACCTAAAAAACAAACTATTAGAAATAAAAACCATTGTTTTATAGAACAAAACTATTGAATTTCTAGTACAAATTCATAGTTGTGCTAAATAAAACATTTGCTTAGAAAATAATTAAATAGATAATTAAAACCATTGTAGATTAGTAAATACCTACTAAAATTATGATAAAAACCATTATAATTCAAAAAAAAACTATTATAACACAAATAATAAATTTAGATAGACAGAAAACTAAAAGGTTGACAATATTTACAAAACCATTGATATTAAGTGTTGAACCACTGATGTTAAGAACAAAATCATCGATATTAAGAATGAAACCACTGATATTAAGAACAAAATTGGTGATGATAAGAGAAAAAATACTGATGTCAAGAACAAAACCACTGATGTTATGAATAAAACTATTGATGATAAGAATAAAATTATTGTTTAACGTAAACTCAGAAAAAAAGTAGCAGGCAAAAAAATTATACCTGATAATTTCATTGATATCCAAAATATTTATGCTAAAGGCTTAGAAGATTTCACTAAAAAATGCTATGTTTTCATTGAAACTTCAAAAACCTATAATACAAGATGATATCACTAAGTGATAATTTTGTTGTGAAGTTTTATGATTCCTATATGATAGTTTTGCCGAAAGGGATGATTTTGTTATGGTTGAGATTATGAAAAAAATAGAATACCAACAAAATTATTTCATTGCTCTATTTTATATTTTTGATCAATGTTAGAACACTTTTTCTACAATGGAAATGTTAGACTTAGAAAAAAGGATATCAAAATTTTTGTTGAAATTCTGAAAAAAAATCATTATTTCATTTGAAAAATTTGTTGCTAGAAATCATTATAGATTGGGTAGATAAATAATGATGTTTTTCTATTAAATGGACACATCAATTTTTTAGCTAACAAAACCATGAATTGATAGAACAATGTTGTCAACCACTTGGGCATCATAAATTCAAGTAAATGGAAAATTCTTGCTACAAATTTGACTTCTTAAAATCCTACAAGCTAACCCAAACACCCTAGAAAGCTTAAAAGTAAAATTTAAAGGATTTCTCCCACTCTGGCTACAAAAACTATGGTTAATAAAATTGGATATAAGATTTTTATATTAAAAATGGAATAATTTCCCAATGGCCTATTTACGATTCATTTGGATAATGGCCTTGACAACGAACAAATTCAAAATTACTCATCTAATCTAATCTATTCTACACAACACCTTAAGAATGAGCAAATGAAAAAAAAAAGGATTGACATGTAAATATAATTGAATCACAAACAAGTTTATACCTCAATAATAAATGAACCTCTCTCCCTTAAAAATTGTAGATGAGCCTAAAGTGACTTGGAGTTGTTTGATGCTTGACTATGGATGTTGGATTTCTTCTTTGATGCTTAAGAATTATAGCAATGGAATTGATCGATTTCAAATATTATCAAATATTCATTCTTAGATTCATGAGATTTTAGATCTTAATAAATAGAGCCACTTGATAGGAATGGAGGTTTGGATTTCATCCTTGGAAGATGAAGACCTAGGGTGGAAGAATCCCCTATAACAATGTCTATATAAATTGACCTTCTAAATGGCTAAAATTTTCCATCTGCATCTTATCTTTAACTAGAAAGTAAAAGTACTTTCATTTTAATGAGGAATCGCCTACACCAACATATTTCATAATATTTCATTATCAAAACCCTATCTTTGGCCATCATTAACCATTATATTATAAAAATTAAACAATTATCAAATTCCCTTCCCACAAACACCCCTATCAAAAACATGTTCTTTATTTACTCTTTATTGGGAAATAAATTCAAAAAAATTGCTATGTTGCAAACTATTTAGAATGTTGGAAACCACATATTATTATGGTGATAGCATATTTATCTCTATTTTTCATTTTACAAAAAATGCTTTTGACATATGTTCTTTGCACCACTATAAAATGCATTATTTTTGTAATGCATTTCTTTCTTTGAAAGAAAACCTAATAGGGAATGTCATAAAAACATACTGACTATTGCAAATTGGAAAACATACATTGTAGAGATGGGTTTTATATATGATGAAGATAGAATTGAAGGCAATGATTTCACTATCCAATATATTTCAAATTTATTAGATGTCCACATTTGCCTATGGTTGTTAAACAGTCGACAAATAGTCAAAACCTATAATGATTGCGCTCAATCATAAGCCTTAGATAATATCATTTTTAAAAACAAATACAGATCATGTACATTATGAATCATTATCTATGAAATAACATACTGAAGTGAGGGCATGTGTTATTGGTGGTTGTTCTAAAACATTACAGAAATGAAAAAACCTCTCCTTACATAAAATAAAGAATATTTCACGTGAAACAACAAGAAGACATCTACAATATAAATCATTGATAATAGATAAGGATATGAAGCTAAAATTTGACACTTGTGGTTTTACTACATAGGCATTACAACATGTTGGTACCAACTCTTTAAATCAATTGAAGAACATGGTGCATAATTAAAAAAGTAAGGAAATTTTATCAACAACAAAAGCAAAATAAATATTTAAAAAAAAATACAAATACACCCATACAAGTTTATAGTGTTTGCAATCAATTATAGGTGGTAGGTCAAAGGTTCAAAACCACCTCCCTCCTTTCTAAGAACTTGGGAAGAGATTTGAAAGTTTTTCCCTCCTTTTTTTGCACCTTTGACTTGGTTAATGCATGTTTGGTGGGTGACATGGCAGTTTGGCCTTTGGAACCTTTAAACATTTGAAAATTTCAAATGACATGTGATTAAAAAACACTAAACCAAATTTTTTTTCACCTAATTATTTTTCCACCTGTCAAATGGCTATTGGTCCATTTGGCATATTTCCATAGTGCCACGTCACTTTTATCACCGCTATCACAAGATTTCTTCAACTGGCTATATCTTGAGCATCCAGACTCCACTTTTCGAACCATGAAAAGCGTAAAAAAGCTCTTGACAAGCTCTACACTGTGAAATTGGTGTCATCATAATTTGGAAACATTTTCTAGAATGAACTCTGGATTACACCTCCCTACAAAATAGGCTTTTAGTCTCCAAAAGTCGACTATCACCTGAAATCTTATAATTGGTCTACTGCATCCATGAAAATAAAACTGAATCATAGCAAGAGATATAAATAATTGCATTAAAATGATTCATAATAAAACTATAAAAATGCCTAATCCAAAGGTATGAGTAAGTGAATCTGCAACTACCAAAGTGATTACAACATATCAAACTGCCTGCCCAAATGTCACATCCTATAAAGTGGTGAATTGCCAAAAATAGAAACAACTCCCAATGTAACTACAAGACAAGTTTATAATGCTAAAAACATACAATAAATGTTATGGACATGTTGCAATACAGTGCCCTAGTATGGGATTTATATGTTAAGCAAATGCAAACAACCAAAAGTGTATGCTGCCTAACATCTAAACATGCCCATAGGGTCTTAACAATGCATCTATGCATTCATGTGCCAAAAATATATAAATTCAAAATAGTACTCAAATAAGTGTTGCAAGGAATTAACTCAACCTACAACATGCATTCTGCTATTATCTCCAACTGATCAAATGAGTTCAAGTCCTCTAGACAACTCACACAGCGTAAAATATGAGATTCAAAACTTAGAGTTATCAAAAAGTGAGAATTGAAAAACTTCATATGATAAACCTATTTTGAATTGTTCCCACCAACTCTAATCTACATCTATCAATGCTTGCTCATTCCCTTAGGTGAATTCATAACCATGCTTTACAAAAAGAATGTAGTGATAATCCAATTAACCATTTCTTTCTTCCTAGTGAAATTGATTGTCTTAGTGGATTCATTATCAATTGCATATTGTTGACATAACCTCTTAAATGGATTTTCACTTGTAGGTTTTACCTTATCCTGGGTTGTATTGTCAACTGCATTATGGATTGAATTAGCTTCATTAAGCTTAGTGAGAGGTTTGTAAATCATCTTAGTTCTAACATTACTTGAATGTGAAGATGCATCAAGCTTAAAACATCTATCAATCCTATGTCCACTCACTTTACAATGAGTACAAACTTCCTTCTTAGGTGAGGGTCCCATTTTGCCAATTCTTAAATTAACATAAGAATGGTCTTTAAAACATGCAATCTGCTTCAACAAAGCATTTCATTTCCAACAAGTCTTAGCACTATGGTTATTCATCGCATAAAAAGTGCATGGAAATGATTGCATTATTTTCTGTACATTATATCCAAACTTCTTAAATATATCAATTGGATTAGAAGATTTAGTGTAAGAATCAGGAGGTGAAATCTCAATACCTCTTTTACCTTTACACGTTTGAACTAGTGGCCTAGAACCTTCGCTATTGGAAGCTCGTCTTCTTTTAGCCATGGAAGAAACGTCTCCATCATCCACCTGCAAACTAGTATAACCCAAACCTGCACGAAGAGGTCTATGCTCAACTTGAATTGGGTTAGATATACCTTGGCTATCTCTACCAAGTCCTCCTCCATTATAACCCATTTTAAACAATAATTTAGATCATATGCCCTTAGTGTATTTTTCAAAATCACCAAAAACAATATTTCTAGAATCTAAATCTAAAATGGTAGAAGAAGATGAAGATTCCTGTGGTGAAAAACTTACACTGCACTTAGTCATAGTCTCTACATTTGAAGTTGAAGGCCTTACCTTTTCACACTCACCACATTGCAATCTAATCAAGAGCTCATCCTTGGATTTGAGCTCTGATTTTAAACTTGCAATTTGCTCTTCAAGGGAGTAGAGCTTACATCTCAGGAATGCATTCTCATCCTGAATCTGGCTATTGATGCTTTCAAGCTCTTCCATTTTGGCTTTATGTGACAAATTTCCCATGTTTTCCTACAAACACACTGATTCCATGACTACACACTGAAATCTAATCAAGTGATATTGAAAACCAATAAACTGAAAGCAACTGTCAAAACTCAATCAGAAGCCAACCCAGCTTTCTTATTGCTCTGATACCAGCTTGATCTGTAAACTCCACGGATAAACTCTAAGTGAAATTTTACAAGTATGGATTCTAAATTTCTCAACTTATAATATGTTGGAATGATTAAAATTTTATCTAAAAATCATGTTTCATAAACTAAAATACAGGTGAATTGAAAGTTGACATCAAATATCGATTGAAACTATCAGATTTTCCAAACTCTTGATTTTTTCCAATTTCTCGTAAATGATTAAATGAGTAATTTTTGTATTTTGATTAAAATCTGAGTTATAATCTATAAATTAACTAAAAACGAAATGTAAAACTGAATTCAAAGATCAAAATATGAAAATTGTTTACTAGGTTCGAAATTCCTATGTCCCCGAGTTCATATCGAACCGATCCATTAATTGTTGTTAAATTTTGCAAGATAAAATAATACTTACAAAAAATAAAATATCATATATCTCTACAATAATAGTGATCAGACCTTTGAAAGACCTTGGCTAAATCATCACTTGCTTCACCTTCCTGAATCACATGCAGAGGCTTCTCCAAATCAAAATTGGAAACTTCTAAAGCTCAAAATGGCATCACAAATTTTCCAAAATGGGCAAATGAATATACCACATAGAGCATATCAGAATTCTAAACAACTTTGTAGTTTACTACAAGCTCTGATTCGGCCTTTAAGGGCTCCAAAATGACCAAATACTGTAAACAGGTCCATATTTTCCCATACACAGTCGGCTTCTTGTGTCTATTCAAGTAGAAATTAGTCCCTTTTATAACACTTCGACCTCTATGGCTGAATTGGTCAGGGAATTAACCTTTTAGGTGGTAGGGCAAAGGTTCAAAACTGCCTCCCACCTTTCTAGGCGCTTGGGAAGAGATTTGAAAGTTTTTCCCTCCTTTTTTGGTGCCTTTGACTTGGTTAATGCATGTTTGGCGGGTGACATGGTAGTTTGGCCTATGGCACCTTTAAACGTTTGAAAATTTTAAATAACATGTGAATAACAAACACCAAACCAATTTTTTTTACACCTAATTGTTTTTCCATGTGTCAAATGGCTATTAGTCCACTTGGCATATTTCTGCAGTGCCACATCACTTTCGACACCCCTGTCGCAAGATTTCTTCAAATCGCTATATCTTGAGCATCTAGACTCCATTTTTTGAACCATGAAAAGCGTCAAAAATCTCTCGATGAGCTCTACGCTGTGAAATTCGTTTCATCATGATTTTTCTAGAATGAACTCTGGATCAAAACCTATAAATAAGGATTAATAGTTTGAGCTTTATGTCTTGAGAGGTAACCTAAAAAACAAACTATTAGAAATAAAAACCATTGTTTTATAGAACAAAACTATTGAATTTCTAGTAAAAATTCATAGTTGTGCTAAATAAAACATTTTCTTGGAAAATAATTAAATAGATAATTAAAACCATTGTAGATTAGTAAATACCTACTAAAATTATGATAAAAACCATTATAATTCAAAAAAAAACTATTATATCACAAATAATAAATTTAGATAGACAGAAAACTAAAAGGTTGACAATATTTACAAAACCATTGATATTAAGTATTGAACCACTGATGTTTAGAACAAAATCATCGATATTAAGAATGAAACCACTGATATTAAGAACAAAATTGGTGATGATAAGAGAAAAAATACTGATGTCAAGAACAAAACCACTGATGTTATGAATAAAACTATTGATGATAAGAATAAAATTATTGTTTAACATAAACTCAAAAAAAAAGTAGCAGGCAAAAAATGTTATACCTGATAATTTCATTGATATCCAGAATATTTATGCTAAAGGCTTAGAAGATTTCACTAAAAAATGCTATGTTTTCATTGAAACTTCAAAAACCTATAATACAAGATGATATCACTAAGTGATAATTTTGTTGTGAAGTTTTATGATTCTTGTATGATAGTTTTGCCGAAAGGGATGATTTTGTTATGGTTGAGAATATGAAAAAAATAGAATACCAACAAAATTATTTCATTGCTCTATTTTATATTTTTGATCAATGTTAGAACACTTTTTCTACAATGGAAATGTTAGACTTAGAAAAAAGGAGATCAAAAATTTTGTTGAAGTTCTGAAAAAAAAACATTATTTCATTTGAAAAATTTGTTGCTAGAAATCATTATAGATTGGGTAGATAAATAATGATGTTTTTCTATTAAATGGACACATTAATTTTTTAGCTAACAAAACCATGAATTGATAGAACAATTTTGTCGACCACTTGGGCATCATAAATTCAAGTAAATGGAAAATTCTTGCTCCAAATTTGACTTCTTAAAATCCTACAAGCTAACCCAAATACCCTAGAAAGCTTACAAGTAAAATTTAAGGGATTTCTCCCACTGTGGCTACAAAAACTATGGTTAATAAAATTGGATACAAGATTTTTATATTAAAAATGGAATAATTTCCCAATGGCCTATTTACGATTCATTTGGATAATGGCCTTGACAATGAACAAATTCAAAATTACTCATCAAATCTAATCTAATCTACACAACACCTTAAGAATGGGCAAATGAAAAAAAGGATTGACATGTAAATATAATTGAATCACAAACAAGTTTATACCTCAATAATAAATGAACCTCTCTCCCTTGAAAATTGTAGATGAGCCTAAAGTGACTTGGAGTTTCTTGTTGCTTCACTATGGATGTTGGATTTCTTCTTTAATGCTTAAGAATTATAGCAATGGAATTGATGGATTTCAAATATTATCAACTATTCATTCCTAAATTCATGAGATTTTAGATCTTAATAAATAGAGCCACTTGATAGGAATGGAGGTTTGGATTTCATCCTTGGAGGATGAAGACCTAGGGTGGAAGAATCCCCTATAACAATGTCTATATAAATTGACTTTATAAATGGCTAAAATTTTCCATCTGCATCTTATCTTTAACTAGAAAGTAAAAGTACTTTCATTTTAATGAGGAATCGCCTACACCAGCATATTTCATAATATTTCATTATCAAAACCCTATCTTTGGCCATCATGAACCATTATATTATAAAAATTAAACAATTATCAAATTCCCTTCCCACAAACACCCCTATCAAAAACATGTTCTTTATTTACTCTTTATTGGGAAATAAATTCAAAAAAATTGCTATGTTGCAAACTATTTAGAATGTTGGAAACCACATATTATTATGGTGATAGCATATTTATCTCTATTTTTCATTTTACAAAAAATGCTTTTGACATATGTTCTTTGCACCACTATAAAATGCATTATTTTTGTAATGCATTTCTTTCTTTGAAAGAAAACCTAATAGGGAATGTCATAAAAACATACTAACTATTGCAAATTGGAAAACATACATTGTAAAGATGGGTTTTATATATGATGAAGATAGAATTGAAGGCAATGATTTCACTATCCAATATATTTCAAATTTATTAGATGTCCACATTTGCCTATGGTTGTTGAACAGTGGACAAATAGTCAAAACCTATAATGATTGCGCTCAATCATAAGCCTTAGATAATATCATTTTTTTTAAAAAATACAGATCATGTACATTATGAATCATTATCTATGAAATAACATACTGAAGTGAGGGCATGTGTTATTGGTGGTTGTTCTAAAACATTATAGAAATGAAAAAACCTCTCCTTACATAAAATAAAGAATATTTCACGTGAAACAACAAGAAGACATCTGCGATATAAATCATTGATAATAGATAAGGATATGAAGCTACAATTTGACACTTGTGGTTTTACTACATAGGCATTACAACATGTTGGTACCAACTCTTTAAATCAATTGAAGAACATGGTGCATAATTAAAAAAGTAAGGAAATTTTATCAACAACAAAAGCAAAAAAAATATTTAAAAAAAAATACAAATACACCCATACATGTTTGTAGTGTTTGCAATCAATTATAGTTCAAGCATAGTATGAAGAATTTTAATATGTCCAATAAAAAGAATGCAAATGATTAATGTTAAATTTTAAAGCCACTCAAATAAAAAAAATGTGTTTAAACTATAATCGAGCATTAAGTGATGGAAATATTCCTACATTTGAAACATCCATTAATATTAGATTGAACAGACGATTGAAATTTGTTGGCATGTTATCACATCTTGAAGAAAGTTTTTTTTTTTTTTTTTGTTTTGAATTGCATTTCCTAAAACAAGATACTTAGGATACAACATGCCATAAATTAGTTTGATAGGGTCGATTATCAATGTCCTATCAAGTGTTGATAGAATTTAGAAAGTGATATCTCGATCCATAGATAAAAAAATAGCAATTATAATAGCTTTAAAGAGATGATTGAAATATAAAAATTCATATGATATAAGAAGAGTTTGTTCTAAACTTGTTATGAATGCATTGCAACAACTATGTGTAGAGAGATTCTACATCTCTCATAATGTGAAAATTAAGTTTGATTGGAAACCATTTATATCATAAAATGTTATTGATAATGTAAATACTAGTGGCATATCTACTGAATCTAAAAGTTATGGTGATAATGAAAACAATGTCTCTTCTAACATAGATGAAAATAGGTCCAGTGATACTTTGGTGCATGGTTTTGTAAACTCAACATGTATTGTTGCATTAGAGGAATAAATAATTGTAATAGCACCAATTAAAGTAAATTCTCTTGGAATTTTCATATACAAATATTTAGAATAAATGAACTTTCCAATAGTTTTCTTTGGCAATCTTCATGACAATGAAATTGTGTCAAGTTTTTCATATTAAAAAAATCATAATTAGAGATTTTTCATAGTGATCTTTATTTTTCATATCATGTTACAAAATTATTTTAAGAAATAAAAATATTCATAGACCAAGTTGGAAAGATAATATAGATATGAATTAGAAAATGTCAGTTAAAAGGAAGAAAGCCTTTTCCCAGAGACATCAAATACAAGCCCAATATAGTAAAGTTGATCAAATCAGAAATTAGCTATGTTTATTTCAAAAAAATCACACTTCAGCTGATTACATGTAAGGTCTTAAAAAAATGTCTTTTACAATGATATGTCAATTAGGGCCTCCAATATTTTTCTTGATTTTCACAAGTGCTAAACATTCTTAGAAACCATTAACAAATGCATTGAAATAATTATATCAAAAACATTAAAAAAAGGTCAATTTCATAGTTAAATTAATTGGATAAGGCAAAAGAAATTTATTTTCTTATGAGAATAGATCTAATCACTTTTACACATTACTATAGACATCATATCAATTCATTGAAATAAATACATTATGTGAAGACAAATTATTTCTAGGCAAAATCACCTATTATTTTTGTGTAACAAAATTTCAACATAGAGGAAATAATTATGACCATTAGGTGCTATGGATCGAAGATTCATCAGCATATGGTAAAAAAATTAATTCAAAAATTATAGATTTTATAGACATAAACAAGTTATAATAATGATTTTCTAGAAAAATAACTTGGAAAAATTACATATTCATCATCATACCAGTAGTTATATATAAAAAAAATTAAAAAAATGTAGATACAATTTTCCACAACTCCTCATGAAATAAAATAAATGAACCATGCAAAATAGGAAATGAACATTCATTTATGATATCAAATCAAATTTACATGTTGTTAGGAACAAAATAATATAATTCTCTAGATAATTTTGATACTTCTTCATGATCTACAAATAGATGAGTGTCAATACATAAAAAAAATGAAAAACACAATTGGATAAACCCAATTTTTCTTGAACACAAGTTGTCTTAGGTTTGGAATAATAATTTCATAAAAAACATGCGATACTTATGGCAAGCCAACACAAATGCATAGTTTATTTTAAATGCATGAGTTGTAGAAACATATTTTGGTTCATATATGAAAAAATTAAATCCAAAAATTACACATGCTTTTAAAAATATATGAAAACAACATGTGGAAACCAACATAGACACTATTTAGATGTTGTATAGACTAAGAAATGTAATGCTAAATTATCAAAAAATATCTATATAATAAGTTATTCACTTAATGTTGTCATTGTCATTAAATCATTGCTTAAGATCATGTATCTTTAGAAATACATCATCACTTCATGAATGGACACTTATTTTTAAACCTCTAATTATTTTGAGGCAAAGACAAGATGAATCTAAAAATATTATATGTTAATTGATTATAGACTATTACGTTATATGGCCTACGATAATCAATCATATCTATTTAGCCAAATTTATTTCTCAGCATGAAAAAAATGGAAATCTATTCAAGAGAAAAAATTAAATATAATACATTTTATTAATTACAATAAACATATTGACCCTAAAAACTATTGTCATGAATGATTATCATTATATGTTCCATTCAGAAATAACGAAACCACTTTGAAGAAAAGTCTTGAAACATATAAATATGCATTTAATGTGTAAAAAAAACTAAATGAGGAAAATATCAACTACGACATTAGTCATATGTGGGGAGACTATTAGTGTAGGTTTTTATTTCATTTAATTATTTTTTCCTACACATGTTTATTTTAGCTTGCTTAGGTGTCTTTTATGTCATTGTGAAAGATAATCCCACATTCATGAGAAAGTGAGGGCATGTCTATCTTTCACATATATAATCCTTCCTAAAAAAATTATGTCTAATGATGTTAATTTTAATATTATAATATTTTGATTGTTGAGTAATTAATTCTTCTAGTTCATGTTTGATTTCACTACTACACATAGGTAATCACATCATGTATTCAACTCTATTCAGTAGATCCTCAATTGTGGCCCACGTTGACATTGTATTAGAGATTTTTTGGTAGGTGAATGTTATGCTTCCTATTGTGAAATCTTGATTTTTCAGCATGTATGTAATAAACCTTCCACTTGTTGACCTAACATATTGTAAATTCACCATCTCTTATATTTTTCTCTTATTATTGGATCCTCAGTGGATTCAGATTCATAAAAAGAACAAGGGAAAAGGTGTCTCTTACTAAGCACATATCATTTGGTAGGTTTTCATGCAAAATAGATTGTACCATCATATTTATAAGGTATCAAAACTCTAAGATCAATTATAAACATAACTTAGTTTTATAATAGTCAATTTTTACCTTCTTAGAGGGTTTTAAAGCTTTTATATAAATTTCATTTAAATTCGTACAATCTATAGTCTTAAAATAAAAATCCTTTCTAGGTTTTTAGAGATCTCTAGTGGGTCTTTGGTTAATTTTAAAGAGGTGGATAAATATAGTATTTTTTTATAAAATTAGGGTTTTCATACTTGTATTCACTATGAGAATCATCAACATCTTTGACACATGAAAATATGCCTCCAAACCTAGACATACCAAAAACCCAACGGCTGTAAGTATAGGATGTATCCTTGACAAAAAATCCTAACATCAAGACTTTTAACTATGGGAGCAATTGGTTTTCTCAGCATCAGGACTTTTGACTATAAGAGCAATCAACTTTTTTAGCATTGATAATTTTGACTATGAGAGTAGCTATAAACCTTGACACGTGCATGGAGGGACTACATTCATGATGCATATCCTTGTTGCAAGAAATGTCCAACATCTTGGCATCAACTTTGAGGTGTATGTGCAATCTAAAACCTAATGCAATAGGGTCCTGCAACCTTGAAATTAGACATTTCAACTATAGGAGTAGTTAAAAACCCTATCAAGTGTGTAACCTCCCCCTTTTATCAATGTGAACATAGGTTAGTTTCCAAATGAATATAAACCCATGTATTAGAGATAAGTCAGCATTGGTTGGTGAGGGACAAGGCATCCTTACCAACCCATTTGATTAGAATTTACACATGTGGGTTTGTAAATAAATGACCTCATAAATCACCATAAATAACCAAATAACCACCTAAGCATGGTGAATAATACAAGTGTAGTTAGAACCTAAAGTGAAAAATCTACACTAACAATAAGATTCACATTTTCATTTCCTTGGGTAGTAAGTTATAAATTATGTTGACATCTTCATAAATATAAATGGTTTTCATAAAGGGATGTCCTTAGTAGTTATTTAGAGGAATGACCACATGTTGAGTGTCATCCTCAAAGATGATATAATGCTTCTTGAAACATAAGTTAACTTTATTCACATAGCACCAAGTTTGACCCAAGAGAGTAGGGAAGTCATCATATTTAGCAAGCTTGATCACTTTACAATCACCCTTAGATGTGACACATAAGATATTGGTAGTGGCATCTTTAACAATATCTATGGGTAGTGCATGAGTCTTATTGGCCATGAAAAAAAACATATGGGGAGGGATGAAAAGTGGTAATCCCCATATTTTTACATACATCTTTCATTAAAACATTAACCTCTATGTCAATTTCCACTATGATATCACATATCATCAAGCCATAAATGGATGCATTGACAAGGTCCTCTTTATCACATTTTGTATTTGGTTGAATATGGGTATCTTGTCAGTGCACATAGTTCCAACAATAATCCTCCAAAGGCTTTGTCATTTGTTATCTTAACCAATTATTTATGATGGGAATGATGTCTTCTCTAAGGAATAGTTTTCACAAATATTGAAACTCATCATGCCCTAAGGTTGTGGGTGATATATCTCTTGACATTTCAACATCCATGGTAGCACCCTTAACCTTCAAGAACTCCATTTCACCTTCTAACTCCCATACCAAGGCCACCATGTCATACAACAGTTCTTTCTAACACTGAGCATATAGATAGTGTTACACACAAGGCTCTTCATGTTGAACATTTTAGTAGGTGAATTTGAAATTAGTTGGGAATGAGCACCACTCTGATTAGTAATATTTACCTTAGATCCAGCTAGTAGAGTGGTAGGGCACACTCTATACTGAGCATTTTGAGTTTTTACAACATGTATCATCCCAGTGTCCATCTCATTACATTATTTGGTGATGAAAACATATAAGTCTATACATTCTTTCAGTTGATGTTCATTTTTACAAAAGGCATGGGTTAGATAGACCATGCAATCCCATTAGTAGTGGTCTACAGATCCACTTATAACATGTATTTGGCAGAAAATGACCACTGCATCATCCATTACCATACCCTTAACCTATAAAATATTGACCTCCACTAGCCTAATGTGTGTTAGCTATATAAATTTGTCAAGTACCTCACATGTGTGATTCATGAATCTCATTGATGACCTAGCAATCATTAGTATCATGTGTATATGCATCACATATTTTACATTATAGTGACACTTTATATTAGGTGGAATGTTGAAGCAAGGGACAAATCTTTACATCATGATCTTAATTATAGATCTCACGGGAATATTTTAGAATAGAAAAAACATTCCTCTATGGATAGTTATTCCTATTATTACCCTTTACTTCATTATTAACATGCCACCAGCCACTGTATGTGTCATATGCATTATTGGCCATGAGATTCTCTAATTGAGAATCTATAAAAATAATTTGAACCTCCATAAAGGGTCTGATCCCTATATCTATTCTTCTCATGGATTCAACATGAAGGGCGACTTATAGTGCCTCATGAGGATCAATGAAGGTCTTGTGGAATAGGGCTCATCAAAAAAGAAGTAATAACCCTCCCATAAACCACTGAGCATGTTGTGTGGGGTTGATCTCAAATGATAGATTTGAAATAAGCATTTTGAAATGTCCATCTTATGTGCACACACTCTCAGTGAGATTTTTCTTAATATCTTTCAAGGAAGCAATACTTTTTGGATCAAACTTAGGGATATCAAATTCTTAGAGAAAAATGTTCTTTAAAAATTCGTAATTTATAATATCTTGTTGAGGATCAAACTTTAGATACCATTTGTACACACTATCTAATAAAATAGTGGAAAACTGAGTTACCTTTCACTCAATATAAGTTATACCCTGCACCTACCAAATGAATTCACACTTGTGAACATGCTCAACTTTATTTTTGAAACCTCAATATTTAGGTAAATAAAGCATCATCTCATAGTAGACTATAGGTACATTGGGTCATTGTAGTGGACCCTATCATGGAGATACTCTAGTTCCTCTTGAACCTTGTGGTGAAAGTCCACTAACTCTTCTCAATCTACCTCTTTATCCTTTTATATCCATAGGGGAACCACCACTGGTATTGTCTCCTACACCTCCTATAGTAATAGGTGCACCAAAAATATTGGGCACTGAGGGAGGTTGATTGTTTATTGTTGGGCTTATATTTTTCCCACTACTTACATTTGATCCACCTTTCATTCCAATGTGAGCCATTTCAGTATTACTTATAATGGAAAGGTAAAGGATAACACTAAATTACTATTTTGAACTTTTACTCCCAGATATTCCTCTACAAACTTAGCCTCATATTCAAATTTAGATTCCACACTATCAGAATCCTAATTTCTTATAATAATTACATCAAACTCAAATGTATGAGCATGTATTATGATGGAGGAATTGGTCCTATTTGGATTGGGTTCCATTATCACCAATGTTTATTTTGATTTTTTTTTGGAAGCTTATGTTAGTGATGGGTATAGACTTGTGGTTAAAGAGTACTCACTTTGCCTTTCTTCCCTCCTTTGGATTCTTGTGACACTTTAAATATACTTATGTTTGACCAAAAAAGACGTGATAAAGAATATGACTAATTTATACAAAAAGCAAAGAAGATAAACATATGATGACCAACACACAATGAAGATAGTCAAACATAAATCATAAAGAGCACACACCAATATGTAAATGGATGATAATAATGGTCATTATGATTCAACATTTTTTGTGTCAATATTCCTAGGGATGGGGAATGCACAAATTACAATTCAACTTATCTATATTGATTTTGTGCCTCTAGGTTAGGATAGAAGTCATGGTGTGATATGTATTGCATAACACAATGACTTTCTAAATAGTGAGAATGAATGGTGATGCTAAGGGATGTAGGTAAAAAATTTACAGGTCTCATAATGTTAAGATAAGGGATGATACAATTAGTATCAAGGAATATATACACAATAGGGAATCTTGGCAAAATGGGAATCCATACTTAAAAGGCAAGAGGATAAGACTTGGTACATGATGAAGGGATAGAGTGACAAGGGATGATGTCTAACATAAGAATGAAAAGGAAGCTATAGATATCTCTCCAAGGATGTTCTTCCATTCCCATATATGCTACTAGATTCCACAAGCCAGAGAGTTATCATCATTCCAAATTGTGTCCCCAAAATACCATTGTGTACATGATCTAGGACCAAGATCAAATGCTATGAATGAGACAATGGATATGATAGGAAAAGAAAATGGGATGAAAAGAGAATATTATGAGATAAGAGGGGATATGAGGATGGGCTTCTCCAGAGTATATGAGATCAATATGCTATTAGATAAAGCTTAGTCATGAGTGATGCAAAAAACTTTTTTTCATCATTGTGCTTATCCAAGGAACCAAAGAACTGGTTTTCACCATTGGATGAAGGATATAATTTTTTAAATAAGTCTACATACAATGATGTGAAAATAGGGACATGATTCAAGTATAGAAATTTTTAGGTACATAATGTTCATCAATTATTTGATTCCTAACCATCTTGAGCACCAGTTTATACACTCTTGAACCAAATTTAGAGACAATAAAATAAGGTCCAAACTAATTAGTCTATAACATTCCCTTATTTTCATGATCAAAATTTGTATTAACTTAGTTCTCTTTAAGAAGAAAATCACCAATTTTAAACTATCTTGGCTGAAATGTGTTGTTGTAATGGTTGCGTTACCAAATTATGATATGATTTTAGATGATTAAGGGCATGAAAACACTTTTCATCCAATATTTATATCCCATAAAGTTAGGTAACCTTATATGATTATTCATTTATGAGGCCTTGGAGTGATATACACAAATAGGGTAGTTTGACCTCGATTGGTAAGATGACATCAGTACCAAATATTAATGAATAAGGAGTCACACTAGTTGGAATACAAATGCTTTTTCAGTAAGCCTATAAAATATAATATAGATAAAGATGGTAATTGTGGCTAGCATAATTGACAATTATTTGGATGATTTTGATAATGGTTTTGTTTACCACATTTTCTTGGATGTTACCTTAGGTGTAAGATGGTTTGGATCACTTGTATTGAATTTGGAATTTCTTTCACAAGGCCTTTGCATATTTATTCTTGAATGATTTTCCATTATCAAAAATAATGACATAGGGGATACCATATTAGCAAATGATATGATTAAATATGAATTTATAATTCTACTTACCAGTGACATAAGTGAGTAGCATAGCTTCCACCCACTTGGTGAAGTACTTAGTAGCCATAATGGTGTGATTATGACCATCTAATGAAGAGGGGAACTAATATTTCTAATGATATCGAATTCCCAGGTGGAAAAAGGTTATGGGTTTCACTCAATGTGATGGAGCATGAATTAGGTATCCATGTTTCTAACATGACATGAATTTTCTAATGTATTGACAGGTGTCATAATCCATGGTTGGTAAATAATACCTGATTTACATGAGTTTCTTGGCTAGCACCATCTCAATGGTAAATGTTCCCCATAAATGACATTGTGAACCTCCTTGACTACACTAAGTGGGCCTCATCCAAGTTCAAAAATCTAAATATGGTTTCATCATATTCTTGCCTATAGAGCATACTATGAGAATGTTGAAACGAGAGGATTTTCTAATGAAGGTTTTACGATGGTGCTGATTAAAGTTGGTGGATATATATTATCATGAAGGTAATTATAGATATATTGATACCATGGATAATTGGGACCAATGATGTCATATACATGTTCTAACACATGAGATTGATGGACTAGAATTAAAATTTATTCAACTAGGAACTAATGTTGATGTGTGTCTTGAGACATCTCAAGTAAATAACTAATGGTACCCATTGCATTTGTGGACTTTTTTATCACTCATGAAACTTGGTCAAATGTGATATGCTAAAATAATGCTTTAAGACTATCAACCATGTGCTTGTAAGGGACAAACTTATCATCATTTTTCTATAAATCATTATTGACTTGTTTGATTATAAGTTAATAGTTTCCATAGACTTGGAGATGTTAAATATTCAATTGGTAAGCAAGTTGAATCCTTACAAGAAGCACCTCATACTTTGAGATTTTTTTGGTTTAAGGGAAGGACATTTTGTGGGCCGTTAGAATGATATCACCTTGAGGCATGATAATAAGTATGTCAAATCCTAAGCAATAGTTAGTGAAGGATCCATTAAAATAGAACTTTCACATGTGTGACTCATCAGTTACTAAAATGCATTCATTAGGAAATCCTATAGCCAATGGTTACGTATCAAATAAAGGGGCTTATGCCAATTGATCTATCAAAACTTTTCGTTTAACTACTTTATAATTGGCATACTCAATACTGAACTCATGTAGAATCATGACCCATTTGGCCATTAATTCTATAAGGTTTGATTTTGATAGCAGATACTTCAAAGGATTGATTTTGGTAATTAGTTTAGCTTGGTTGTTTAGCATGTAATGATAGAGTTTCTAGGATGTGAAGACAACTGTTAAACATGATTTTTCAATTGGGGTATAGTTAGGCTCATATGACACTAATGTTTTACTAAGGTGATATATGGCATGTTATATTCCATACTCATCATGCTAAGCCAAGAGGGATCCTAAGGCACATTAGGTTGTTGATATATAAATAAGAAATGGTTTTCCTAGCTTTGACAATGTTAGGACTAGAGAATGTAAAATATATTAATTCAAATCATCGAAGGTTTTTTGACATTTTATATATTAGTGAAATTAAACCCTTTTCTTCAGAAGATGCATGAATAGTTGACATTTATCTACTAATTGTGATATGAAGCAATGGATGACCTAAAGCTTTCCTTCGAGACTTCAAAGTTTATTGAGATTTTATGGTGGAGGCATATTAGTAATGGATTTAACTTTGGATAGATCAACTTCAATTCTTCATCATGAAAAAATGAATCCCATAAAATCTATGGATGTAACACCAAAGACACACTTCTTGGGATTTAAACAGACTTTGTATTCTCTTAGTCTTTCAAAAATTCTCTTGAGAACTATAGGATGTTCAACTAGGTTCTTGACTTTCCCAAAATGTCATTGACATAATCAAGGATGATGTTGTGCATCATGTCATGGAATATTATAGTCATGGCTCATAAATATGTTACAAAGGTGATTTTTAGTCTAAAGGGATTGAATTGATAGTATAAAGTTACCCACAGAGTGATCAAAGCTATATTGGTCCTCTCCTATAATAGGGATTTGATTATATATTGAAGCTCCATCCATGAGTGAAAACATTTCATATATGTTTGTCTAGTCGACTATCATATCAATATTTGGTAGGGTAAATTCATCTTTCAGGCATCCCTTATTGATGCCCCTAAAATTGGTATAGGTGTGGAAAGCACCCTATTTTTTGCTAACAGGTAAAATGTTTGAGATCCAATTAAAATAATCAACGAGTGAAAAAATCTCACATCTAGGAATTTTTGTATCTCTTCTCTAACCAAGAGGGCCACCTTGGGGATAATTTTTCAAAGTTTCTACTAAATAAGCTTATGATCTAGATGAACAAATAACTAATGCACAACCAAATATGGATCTAGACCTGTCATTTCCATATAAGACCAAGCAAATATGTTGATAAATTAGTTTAGAAGAGTGGTCAAGATCTTTCATTCTTCAGAAGTGAGGGTGGCCCCAAGCTTAATCATCCTGGGGTTGTATTATATTCTAGTGTTGACATCAATTATTTATTCAAACAATTACAGTGATTAATTCTAGATATATGTTGGAGGAGGAATATGATACCCTTCATTATTCATGTTATATAAAAATTTTATGAACAAATCCTCAAATGCCTTCCATTCTACCAAACTAAGAGAATCTATTTATGGTTTGATTGGGGGTTTATTTTATGATTTAGTGTCATGCTTAGAGGATAAGAATAATGCCCTATCTATGGCATATCAAATAAGTTTTCAACCCCATAATTTTTTTTTATCATTTTCATTATTTTCATCCACTAGTGCCTCAGAGAGGTTTTCACTAAGGGACTCTATTTATTGATTGTTTAGACATTCTTGATTGTCTTTTGACTTTTATGATTTTTTATATCTAGGGAATTTTTCTTATTCCCCAATATAGGAAAACATATCCAAATTAATTTCAAACCCCTTCTTGTGGTCTCTAGATGATAAATGGTCTCGTATGCCCATGAACTTTGTGATGTCTTCATCATTCTAAAAGATATCAAAAGATGGTTTTTCCTATTGGTACCAATAAACCAGGTTGGGATAGTAGAGGTAAAATTTGTTGATATAGATAGATTTATCAGTGAAGAGATTTGTGGCAGCAAGATATTCATAGAGACTATAAATGGACCCTATTTTAACATCTTCATCAAACAAGGATTCCTGACAGATCAAGGTGTTAGAGATGACATCATAGGGATCACCACCTAGTCGTTTATATCCAAATCTATGATAAGCCAATGTTATTTAATAGACATGGACTCTAGAATTCCCTACTCATGGATTCCTAGTCCTTTCCTTTATAGTTCATATTCTAGCACATTTTATTGGCCCTCAGATACTCTAAATGTTGGAAACATATTGTGATGATTTCTTGAGATCAGCAAGAGTCATATGATCACTCAATCTATTATTTTGATGGGAGGTTAAATATTTAACAATTATTATCTTGCCAAACTAATGGGATGTTAACCTAATTATCTTCATGGTGGGATACTTGTAACTTTGTAAGAACATAGGGAGTTATCAAATATTGAATGTATGGTATCTGTATTTTTCCCATCCTTTGGGGATGATTTTGATGTGGGAAGATTTAGGCATATTAAAATAAGTGGATAGTAAATCATCTATATGGATGTAAGACTAGACTTGTTATTGATAAGAGGAGAACTCTCGATACTAGGATAATAAATGGTGACATTATAATGTCCCCCTGATGCTTGAAAATATTGAAAGGGTTGTGGATCACCAAGGATTGTGATTTCCATTCAAAAATGAGGGAATTTAATACACTAATGAAGGATTGATGGCATATCCTATATTTTTTGTATCCAAGGAAAACCCAAAAGGATGTTTTAGGGTTATTAAAAGTCTACTAGATGGAGTAGGATTTGATGTGGACTGCACCCCACCATGATAGGAACGTAGATGGTATCATCTAACTATCATTTATTGTCATAATAATATTTTATCATGATGATTTGTGGTCTAATCATGGAATCTAAATATCATATACTCTTGATTAGATTGATGTTATAAAGGTTGACTCTAGACCCACCATATACAAGCACTCTCTTAATTTTGTGATTTAAAATGAAGACCTCAATGTACAATGGGTTATTGTTATTAGGACCAAGAGGATACATGTCTTTAGGATCAAAGGTAATATGTTGAGAGGATGAGATATGTCCAATAAGGGCCCAAAATTGAGTGGGTTTGATGATTGTCAAAACTCTTGACTCTTAAATTTTTTTTATGTATGTTGCATTATATAGAAGATAATTTGAGAATATCCATAATATAAATTTGAGAGGGATTTTCCTCAATTTATTGGATGATGTCATACTCACTTTTAGGAGTAGTTAAAGGAGGTCTTGCTACATTGAGATTTGGGGTTGCCCTTTGAGGTGGAGTTTTATGAAGTGGCCCTAGTCTAGTGATTTTAACATGGCATGTGGTATAGATGATGATCCTTTGATATTAATACCAAGTTACTTTTGGACTAAAGGGTGTTTAAGACACCTAAACCTTATCTTAATAGTGGTGAATTTGTGCTTATAATGGTCAATGTGTCTAAAAAATGAGTCATAATAGTGAAGGGTCCTCCTTATCTTAAGAATGAGAGATTTGATCTTGGTCCTGACGTGTATTTTTATATTTTTGGCCATGCTTGGGGAAGGATCCTAGTATATTCCAAATTTTTGATTCTTGAAATAAGACTCATATCCTTCAACCTCTATTTATCCATGATCGATCAATTCCTAGATATAATTTCATAGTTGCATGCACCTTCAGGTGTCATGAACCTTGACTCAGTGATAGACACAATATTAATATTCTTTATATCACATTATTTTTGGTTTAATTTCATCAATGGGTTTAATTTCAGGAAGCATAATCATGGTAGCGGTTATATGCTTCTTCAGGACACTCTCTACAAGTTCACCAAGATTAGTGTATCATTACTTCCTAGATTATATCTTTAGCTTGCCTCTAGGTACAATAATGTTATATTTGATTTTGGATTTATAAGGATTAAATCCTTGGATGGTTTGGACATGTTTGGCATCTCAAAATCCATCACCAACCACATTTTTGTTCTTATTAAATAACATTAGCTTTTCTGTTGAGGTATTATTTTTAATTTAAACATTTTTTGAAAATATTTGAGTACTCCCTTATAAATAAGGGATTTATCAATTTTAATACCCTTTTCAAAAATATCATCAATGATATTGACATAATGAAGTTGTAAACAGAGAGCCAATTATTGATTTAAGTTGGCAATGAAAATAGTGGTCAATTTTTTCTCAGGGATCAAGCATGGGAATATGATTGCTAGAATCCACCATCTATGTAAGAATGACAAGAAATTCTCTCTATTTATTTTTTGGGAATTATATAGATCCATTATGGTTAGAGCATGTTTCACATTATGGGAAAAAAATTTGACTAATTTCTCTAACAAGTCTGTGACTGATGTTACTATTCCATTTGGTAAGTGCATAAACCATTCTGAATTTAGTCCTCTAAGACTAAAATATAATAATTTAATTAGATAATTATCACCATAGGTGACTTATTTATAGGATATTCAAAAAATTCCTTGACATGTTCCCTTGGATCCCCATTCCCCTTGTATTTTTCAAATTTAGGTGGTTCAAAATGAGCATGTAAGGGAGTATGTAACATGTCCTTGTCAACTATATAGGGGCATAAGTTTTAAAATAGGTATCTCTTGTTGCATGAACCTGTTTCTATCCCTTGGATATCATCCTTCATTTATTTCCATTCTTGGGTAAATGTGGGGTCAAAATCTAGGATTGATGATGATAGATGATGATTAAGCATGTCTTGATTTTAACTTGTGAGTGGTAGATTAGTTTTAGATGACCTCTTTGTAATTTTAGGTTTATTAGCATTAGGATCTATCTTATATGTTAGGGAAGCCACTTTTTGGGTGATTTTATTTAGATGATCAAGCAAGTCTTATTTATGGTCTTGTCCGGCTTGGTCTTCTAAGGTGGAGTTCCCTTTGTCAAGTTTGACATGGTTAATAATGATATATTTATCCTAAGGTTATTTTAATTATTCTTCAAAAAGATTGTGAATAGGTGTAGGCCTTTCTCATTCAAAGCATTGGATAATATATCTTAGGTTATCACAGTCACAATCAGGAGGATGTCTAACTCCTACCTCAATAAGTTAGAGTAATAGCTAATCCCTATTGTCATAGACATATTGTTGTAGTTTGAATTTACCTTTGTCAATATTTAAAAAGTCATATTTCAGATATTGATTATCTGTATCCATATAAATAAGGTTTTATTAATCATTACCATGATGTTGCTCACACTGTAAAAGAGTTTCAAGATCATTATTGTGCCTTGATTGTCTAATCGTGAGTTTTTGATGAGTGATAGGTACCATAAAGCTGATGTGTGGATGTGTTTGGATGGGTTTAGATGATATGAGATGGTGGATATTGATTGATAATCCTATTTTGATCAATTTTTGGCTTCATATGTAGTATGAAACTATGATTATGGATAATCTATTCTTGAAAAATTTTGAATTTTAGATGTGAACTAGTTTGAATGAGCCAAGGTTAGGGTATGATTTCCCTATATTTTACTAGTTATTGACTTAGATGATGAGCTAAGACAAACTCACAATTTGACTTGGTTAAATAGATGCTAGTTGGACTAGCTAAAAAGATAGTGATTTGATAAGTTGACTAGGTTTTGGATGACCTCAACCAAAGTTGACTTGGTTTGATTGGGATTAGATCAATTAAGTGGTTTGATGGGATTTGATCAAGTTAGATAGATAATGATGGGATAATTGGATTTATCTATTAAATTTTAATTGAATAGGTCTTTGATTTAAATCAAGCTTAAGATGTTTGATAATGTACATGTGATGAGGGTGATTTTAGACAAGGGTAAACATATTGAGAGGATGTGTAAAAGAGATGAGGTAAAAGGGATGTTGTTAGATTATGATAGGGTGATGGTTTTGATAGTTATATAGATTGGAAAATATGATCTAGTGATGATTAAAATAATTTGTGAGTTTTGTGTTGATTTTGAAGAGGTAATTATTTGGGGTAGGGAATATGTCTTCAAATAATACATGTATCAACAACACACAAATAAGATCATGTAATATGACAAGCCTAAACTAGTAAATAATGGGTGTGCAATACAACTACAATTCCATAGATCTACTCACATAAAGTGGTGACTAGCTTGGTCTCCCAACCCTCACTCTACTTTTGTATGTGGTGAGTGATCTTCAAAGATGTTATTTCCTTTACATTGTTAGTTGTTTACAGTCAAAGGGTCTTAATGTAGGTTGTATAAGGAAATCTAAGGGAGTACCCTAAATACCTTATAGTACGTGGGGGTTGAGTCCATATAAGTATTTTCTCTGATGTTCAATTATTGGAGCATGATCTCCTCACTTCATAAAACTTTATGTATAAATTTATTTAGCTTTACAATAACTCTCCTTGATATTTATACTTCACTAGAATGTGAAGTTTAGATTAGTGTGTGGTGATGAAATCCATGTCAAAACTTCCTAAAGAATAATGATAAGTGCATAGGGATTAATTCCAAATCACATTTCCCTTATTAAATAAAGAAGGATGGAGGTTTATCAATTTCTTTTTATCCCCAAGATTTCCCTATGGGTGCAAGGGGAGAACATACACAACCTTAGCCTCAAGTTGAACAAATAAGAAAACACAAAAGGACTATGATAATATGATTAATCTTAAACACACACACATATTGAGTTGATTAATTTACTTAATTAAGGATCAAAAAAGTATAGTATACAAGGTTTGATTTTATGTGTATTTGATGGGTGAACCTACAAACAAGGATTAGTAGTTTGAGTTCTATGTCTTGAGAGGTAACCTATAAAACAAACTATTAGAAATAAAAACCATTGCTTTATAGAACAAAACTAGTGAATTTCTAGTTCAAAGTCATAGTTTTTCTAAACAAAACTATTGCATGTTAAGAATAAACCCACCGATGTTAAGAATAAAACTATTGTTTAACATAAACTCAAAAAAAAGAAGCAAACAAACAAATTTATACCTAATAATTTCATTGACACCTAAAATACTTCTGCTAAATGCTTAGAAGATTTTGCTAAAAATGTTATGTTTTCAATGAAACTTTAAAAACCTACAATACAAGATGATTTCACTTTGATGATATCAATAAGCAATAATTTTGTTGTGATGTTTCATTATTCCTCTATGATGGTTTTGGAAAAAAGGATGATTTTGTTGAGGTTTAGGATCTTCAAAAAATAGAATACCAAAAAAATTATTTCACCACTCTATCTGACATTTTTGATAAATGTTAGAACACTTTCGCTATAGTGGAAATTTTAGACTTAGAAACAATTATATCAAAAAAATTATTGAGATTTTGAAAAAAAATTGTTGAGATTTTGAAAAAAAATTCTATTTCATCTGACAAATTTGTTGCTACCAAAATAGTGAAATCATTATATATTAAGTAGATAAATAATTATGTTTTTCTGTTAAATGGACAAATTCATTTTTTAGCTGACAAAACCATGAATTGATAGAACAATGTTGACTACCACCTGGGCATGATAATTTCAAGTAAAAATGGAAAATTCTTGCTACCAATCTGACTTCTTAAAATCCTACAAGCTAACCCAAGCACCCTAAAAAGCTTACAAATAAAATTTAAAAGATTTCTCCCACTGTAGCTGAAAAAAACTATGGTTAATAAAATTGGATATAACATTTTTATATTAAGAACTGAAGAATTTACCGATGGCCTATTTAAGGTTCATGTGGATAATGGATGTGATAATGAACAAACTCAAAATTCCTCATCTAATATAATCTACACAACACCTCAAGAATGGGAAAATGAAAAAAGGATTGACATATAAATATAATTGAATCTCAAACAAGTTTATACCTCAATAAAAAATGAACCTTTCTCCCTTGAAAATTGTAGATGAGCCTAAAGTGACTTGGAGTTGTTTGATGCTTGACTATGTATGTTGGATTGCTTCTTTGATGCTCAAGAATTATAGCAATGGAATTGATGGATTTCAAATATTATCAAAGATTTGTTCTTAGATTCATGAGAGTGTAGCTCTCAATAAATAGAGCCACTTGATAGGAATGGAGGTTTGGATTTCATCCTTGGAGGATGAATATCTAGGGTGGAGTAATCCCCTATAACAACTTATATATAAATTTACTTTCTAAATGGCTAAATATTTCCATCTACATCTTGTCTTTAACTAGAAAACAAAAGTACTTTCATTTTAACAAGGAATCCCCTACAACAGCATATTGCATATTATTTCATGATAAAAACCCTATCTTTTTCCATAAAGAACCATTGTATTATATAGAATTAAATAATTATCAAAGTCCCTTTCCACAAACACCCCTATCAGGGACATCTTTGTTTTCTCATTATTGGGAAATAAATGCAAAAAAATTGCTATCATGCAAACTATTCAGAATGTTGGAAACCACATATTGTTATGGTGATAACATATTTATCTCTATTTTTTATTTTAAAAAAAATATTTTGACATATGTTCTTTGTGCCACTATACAACACATTATTTTTGTAATGCATTTCTTTTTTAGAAGAAACGTTGACATGCAATGTCATAAAAAACATACTGACTATTACAAATAGGAAATCATACATTGTAAATATGGGTTTTATCTATGACAAAGATGGAATTTAAGGCAATGATTTTACCATCCAATAGATTTCAAATTTTTGGATGTCCACATTTGCCTATGGTCATTGACTAGTCAACAAATAGTCAAAACCTATAGTGTTATGCTCAATCATAAGCCTTAGATAACTTTTTTTTTAATTAAGAGCATGTACATTATGAATCATTATATATGATATAACATACTAGAGTGAGGGAATGTGTTATTGGTGGTTTTTCTAAAACATTACAGAAATGAAACACACTCTCTTTACATAAAATAAATAATATTGCCTGTGAAATAAAAAGAAGACATAAGCACTATAAATAATTGATAATAGATAAGGATATGAAGATACAATTTGACTCTTGTGGTTATACTACACAAGCACTATCACATGTTGGTACCAACTCTTTAAATCAATTGAAGAACATGGTGCATAATAAAAAAAATAAGAAAAAATTATCAACAACAAAATCAATACAAATATCTATAAAAATTTACAGACACCCCCATACATGTTTTTGGTGTTTTCAAGAAACTAAATTTCAAGCATAGTATGAATCATTTTAATCTTTCTGAAAATAATGCATGCAAATGATTACTATTAATTTGTAAAGCCACTCGAATTTTTATAAATGTGTTTAAACTATAATCAAGCATTAAGAAATAGAAATATTCCTACATTTGAAACATCCATTAATATTAGATTGAATATATGATTGAAATATTTTTATAATGTTATCACATCTTGAATAAAGGTTTTCTGTGCTTTGAATTGCATTTTCTCAAATAAGAGACTTAGGATACAACATGCCACAAATTAGTTTGATAGGGTCGATTATCAATGTCCTATCAAGTGTTGATAGAATTTATAAAGTGATATCTTGATCCATAGACAGAAAATAGAAATTACAATAGATTTAAATAGATGATTGGATTATAAAAATGAATATCAAATAGGAAGATTTCATTCCAAACTTATTATGGAGGCATTGCAATAACTATGTACAGAGAGATTGTACATCTCTCATAATGTGCAAATTAAGTCTAATTGGAAACCATTTATATCATAAAATATTATTCAAATTTTATATACTTGTATCATATCCAATGAATCTAAAAGGTATGTTGATAGTGAAAATAATGTGTCTTCTGACATAAATGAAAATAGGTCTAGTGATACTTTGGTGCATGGTTTTATAAAGTCAACGTGTATTACTGCATTAGAGGAAAAACTAATTGCAATAGCACCAGTTAAAGGAAATACTCTTGTAATTTTCAAAGATAAATATTTAGAAGAAATGAACTTTCCAACACTTTTCTTTGGCAATCTTCATGACGATGATATGCTGTCAAGTTTTTCATATCAAAAAATATCACAATAGGAGCTTTTGCATATTGATCTTTGATTTTCATATCATGTTGAAAATTTATTTTTGAAATAAATTAAAATATTCATATACCAAGTTGGAAACACAATACAGATCTAAATTAGAAAATGTCAGTTAAAAGAAAGAAATATTTTTCCTAAAGATGTCAAATACAAGACGAATATAGAAAAGTTGCTTAGATTGAAAATTAAATATGTTGATTTAAAAAAATCATATTTCACCTAATTACATGTAAGGTCTTCAAAATATGTCTTTTTTAATGATACTTCAATTATGACCTCCAACATTTTTCTTGACTTTCACAAGTGTTAAACATTCTTGGAAATCATTAACAAATGCATTGAAACAATTGTATTGAAAACATTATAAAAAGTCAAATTCTCAATTAAATGAATTGGATAAGGCAAATGACATTTATTTTGTTATGATAATAGATCAAATCACTTATAAACATTACTATAACATCATATCAATTCATTGAAATAAATACATTATGTGAAGACAAACTATTACTAGGCAAAATCACATATTATTTTTGTGTAACAAAATTTCAACATAGAGGAAATACTCATGACCATTGGATGGTATGGATCTAAGATACATTGACATATGGTAAAAACTAAAATTCAAAAATTATAGATTTTATAGACATACACAAATTGTAATACTGATGTTCTAGAAAATAACTTTGAAAATTTACATATTCATCATCATACGAACAGTTGTAGAAGAAAAAAAAATGTAGATACAATTTTTTTCAACTACTAATGAAATAAAAAATAATAATTGAACCATGCAAAACAAGAAATCAACATTCATTTACGATATCAAATAAAATTTCTTGTTTTTAGGCACAAAAAAATGTAATGCTCTAGATAATTTTGATACTTCTTCATGATCTACAAATAGATGAGTGTCAATACAAAATATAATTGAACAACCCGAAATTTTTCTTGAATGCAAGTTGCCTTAGGTATGGAATAATAGTTTCATAAAAAACATGTCATACTTATGGTAAGCCAACACAAATCCATAGTTTATTTTAAATGCACGTGTCATAAAAACATATTATGGTTCATATATGACAAAAGGAAATCCAAAAATTACACATGCTTTTAAAAATATAAGAAAACAACATGTGGAAAAATAACATACACACTATTCAGATGTTATGTAGACTAAGAAATGTAATGCTAAATTATCAACAAATGTCTACACAACAAGTTGTTCACTTAGTGTTGTCATTATCGTTAAATCATTGCTCAAGAATATGTATCCTTATAAATACATCTTCACTTCATGAATGGATAATTATTTTAAAACCTTCAATTATTTTGAGACAAATACAAGATGAATCCAAAAACATTATATGTCAATCGATTATAGAATATTACATTAAATGGCCTATGATAATCGATCATATCTATTTAGCCAAATTTATTTCTTAGCATGAGAAAAATGGAAATCTATTTAAGAGAAAAAAAAACTACATGTAATACATTTTATTAATTATAACAAACATATTGACCCTAAAAACTATTTTCATGAATGATTATCATTATATGTCCCATTCAAAAATAATGAAACCACTTTGAAGAAAAGTCTTGAAACATGGAAATATGCATTTAATTTGTAAAAAGAAAACTACATAAGGAAAAGTTCAACTATGACATCAATCTTATGTGGGGAAACTGTTAGTGTAGGTTTTTATTTCATTTAATGGTTTTTCCCTACACACATTTAGTTAGCTTGCTTAGGTGTTTTTTAGGTCATTATGAAATATAATCCCACAATCATGAGGAAGTGAGGACATGTCTTTCACATATATAATCTTTCTTAAAAAATTTATGGCTAATGATTTTAATGTTAATATTATAATCTTTCGATTGTTGAGTAATTAATTCTTCTAGTTCATGTTTGATTTCACTACTACACACAGGTAATTGCATCATGTATTCAATTATACTCAATAGATTTTCAATTATGGCCCACTTTAACATGGTATCAAAGCTTTTCTAATAGGTGAATGTTATTGTTCATGTTATGAAATCTTTATTTTTTAGCTTGCATGTAACAAATCTACCACTTATTGACCTAAAATATTGTAAATACACCATCTCTCATATTTTTCTCTTCTTATGGGATCCTCAATGGATTTAGATTCAAAAAAAGAATAAGGGAGAAGGGGTCTTACTGATCACATATCATTTGGTATGTTTTCATGCAAAACACCTTACACCATCAGATTTATAACGTATCAAAACCCTAAGATCGATTGTAAACACAACCTAGTTTTGTAATAGTCAATTTTTTCCCTTTTTAGAGGATTTTAGGGCTTTTCTAACAATTTCACATAAATTTGTATAATCTATAGTCTTCAAAAAAATCCTTTCTAGGTTTTTGGAGATCTCTAGTGAGTATTTGGTTAATTTTTAAGAGATGGAGTAAATATGTTGTTTTATATCAAATCAGGGTTTTCATACTTGTATGCACTATGAGAATCATCAACATCTTTGACAAATGCAAGGATGCCTCCAAACCTAGACACACCAAAACCCCAATGGCTATAATTATATGATGTATCCCTGACTAAAATTCCTAACATCAAAAATTTTAACTACGAGAGCAATTGGTTTTCTTAGCATAGGGAATTTTGACTGCAGGAGCAATCAATTTTTCTATCATCAAGACTTTTGACTGTGAGAGTAGTTAAAAACCCTAACATGTGCAAATAATCAATTTTTAGGTGCATGTGTAATCTAAAACCCTAATTCAATAGGGTCATATAACCTTGACATTAGACATTTCAAATATGGGAGTAGTGAAAAACCCTACTAAGTGTGTAACCTCCTCCATTTAGTAATATGAACATAGGTCAGTTACTAAATGAATAGTAAACCCATGTGCTAAACATAAGCTAACATTGGTTGGTGAATGACAATGCATCCTTACCAACCCATTTGACCACAATTTATACATGTGGGTTTGTAAATAAATGACCTCATAGCTTACCCTAAATAACCAAATATCCACCTAAGCACGGTGAATAATATAAGTGTAGTAAAACCTAAGGTGAAAAATTTACACTAACAGTAAGATCCACATTTTCATTTCCTTGGGTATTAAGTTATAACTTGTGTTGACATCCTCATAAACATAAATGGTTTTCATAAAGAGAGGTCCTTGGTCAGTATTTAGAGGAATGACCATGTGTTGAGTGTCATCATCAAATATGATATAATGCTTATTAAAACATAAGTCAACTTCATTCATATAACACCAAGGTCAACCAGAGAGTAAGGAAGTCATCATCTTCATAAAGCTTGATCACTTCAAAATCACCCTTAGATGTGACACCTAAGATATTGGTAGTGGCATCTTTAAGAATGCCTATGGGTAGTGCACGAGTCTTATTATCCATGAACAAAACATGTGGGGAGGGATACAAAGTGGGGATCCCCATATTTTTTCATACATATTTTATTAAAAAATTAACCTTTATGTTAGTGTCCACTATGATATCATAGATAATATAGCCATCAATGGATGCATTGATAAGGTCCTCTTTGTCACATTTTAGATTTTGTTGAATATGGGTCTCTTGTCATCACACAAAGTTCCAACAATTATCCTCCAAATTCTTTATCATTTTCTATCTTAACCAATTATTTATGAGGAGATGATGTCCTCACTAAGTAATAATCCCCTAGAGTGCAATAAAGAAGGCAAATGAATGTATGAAAACTAAGGATAGTAAAGATACATCATGATCAGTTTACAAGATCAATTGGACTATTTGCTTTGATAGAACATTTCTTAGGTGTGAATTAAATAAAATAATGTTTTTTGTCATCTCATATTGATAATCAAATGGGTGATGATGAGATTAAGCCTATAGTGCCAATCAAGCCCAAATGGACGTTGAAAATTATTCAATCTTGTGAGAGTATCGAGATATAAAAATCTCATAAGTTCATGGAGTTTTATTTCCCTATGAAAATGGGTGACTCCATTAGGATTTATGGAGGAATTATTCTATAAGTATAAGCATGAGGTTTTAGTCAAAGAAGGTTTCATCTTGAGAAGATTCCAAGTTGCCTTTGTTGTAAGAAAAGAGATGAAGATGGATATTATCCATTCCTATGTTATTAGCTTTGAGGTTTGAAGTGTAGTAGGTAGTATGATGAGAGATATAAGGTTGACATTAGGTATCTGAGGTCAAAGTGTAGTCATATGGTATATGAGAGGTAAGCTTTTGGTATCTAGTTTTTTCAATAGTTGAGCCCAATCTATGTTACGAAGGGGTATTAGTGTCAAAATTATTGATGGAATATAAGGATGGTTTAAGAGTCTTATTGACTCATGTGTTGAGATATGAAGATAAAGGGAGAGTCCCTATTTATGTATTTGGTGTCAAGAGTGTGTTATCCTAGTATGTGATCAAGAGTTTACTCTTCTTTAGACATGTTAAGGAGGGTAAGTGATGTTGAGATTTTAGTTCATTTAAAGGAGGTATGCATGGATTTAAGGGGAGAATGTGTCTGAAATGCTTCATATATTTTATTTATTGAGTTTTTTTATGGACCATCTAGGAGAATTATTTGAAAATGGATGATAGTTCAAAATAAAGGGGAGGTGACCTAATTAAGAGAAATTTTTGAAAATTGTATGCCATCTAGTGTCTTTAAGAATTAGTATCAAGCTCATAGTGAGAAAGTGTGATTCCAATAGTTGTAGGTGACCCTTTGTTATTAATATAAAATGGGGATAAAGATCAGAAGTGGAGAAAAAAGGCAAGAGCTAGATCTGGGAGATGGTTACCATCAAGAATGGTTGCCATAATTTTTTGAGTATGTTTTCCATCAATGACAAAGGGGGAGATTGTTGAGCATTGTAATATATTTTTGAGTCTTAGAATTGATGTTGTCATTGATGCCAAATTTTTTTTTAAGATGCATGGTCAAGTAAGATTTTAAGTATGTGTAGGTAGGATGATGAAATGAGTAAGATATGAATATATTTAGTCGATATCTAAATATCTACATAAGCAGTTCTAAAGATGCTCCATCAAGTTACAGAAATGTTCTATTGAATATATATCAGACAACTTTGAAGATGTTTTGATAAAAAATTTAAGACCTATCTAGTCCTTCTCTGAAGATGCCCAATTATACTCTGTAGATTAATATAACAATTTGAAAGATATCTACTATACATATATAGATTTTCCCTCTTTAGATATCTTCTTTTAAGACATTACTATTCATAATAGTAGTCTAAATTGATTTGATAATTTCCATTTTTTTATTATAATTAGAAATCAACCTGATGATTCTTTTAAGGTTGATGTCAAGTTTCAGGTCAAGGTAAGCATGTTTTGAAATACTAGTATTTGAAGACAAGGTGTCTTGAGAAGCATTGGTCATATCATGAGCATGTGCATGATAAGCATGATGAATTATGTGTAGAGGTATGATATTATATAAGTATCATTAACATCATGTGAACAAGGTGTATAAATATTAATGAATGTATCAAGGTTAGTTGTCAAAATTCAACTGCTTGAGAAGTCTAGTCATGACATCAATCATTTCATGAATAAACCTTGTGAGAAGGTATGGCCTTGGTGTATTGGTAATATGAATGCAAAGAGGCATAAGATGATATATTAATTTTCTTTATCATACATATGAGGCATTGGATCACTTGAGAGAGTTTCAAGGTGAAGCCTACAGGGGTAAGTACTTCAGTCCAAGTTTACAATTAGACTAGCTATAGACTATGCTTGGCCTAATAAGACATCATGAGATGTTGAAAATATATATAAAGAATGTTTTAAAATATTTAATCATGATAGGAGTTTTCATGTAATGTACATGAGGTGCTAATATCTTTGACAATAGCTAGAAGGTCAGTTTCAAGGCCTTATGTGACTTGTAGGTCAAGGCCTAGAAAGCAAAGAGAGATATGGTGGCCATATGGGGTATCATGATTAGTTTCCAAGGCATGGGTGAGTTGGTGAGAATTATAAAAGGTTATTAAATTTGTTTTAATCATGTGCATGAAGTTTTAGGTCCTGATTTTTAAGAAAAATCTTGAAAAAGTGTTTTAAGGTCTCTTGAGTGCAAAGAATGAATAGTTGTCTACCCAATAAGAGTTTTAAAGTGCTCATTGGTACATGAAATATATTCATGAAAACCTAATATATTCATGGTATATTTTAAATGGTTTTAGATCAAATTTATAGGCACTGGTTTCTATAATAAGGGGCTAAGCTTTATGAATGATTGTCAATACTGAAAGTTGGTTTAAACCCTCAAAGAAACTTAATAGTGACCTGATGTGAAATAAGTTGATAAAAATTATCTATAATGGTTTGGTATGGATATAAAATTTATTATAAGTTGTATTAAACTCTCTCAGGCACCTCCATGTGTGATTGGTTTTTTAGGTGAGTGAGCAAACCCTGTAGAAAAGTGATTATTTCTAAAAAATATGTTGTAGTAGTCAATGTTGACCAAGTAAAAGTTGATAAATAGATGAAACTTGAATCTTGATACTTTTATTAGATGTTCATTTTAATTTATAATTAGGTGTACAAAACTGATCATACAATTTGACCTATCAATAGTAAAACTAATAGTACAGACAATGAGAAAACCAAGCAAAAGTGACAAGCTAATGAGAGATGTGTTGTCATGGATTAGGGATAAATCTAAGTGCATGGAGATGTTTTTAAAGACCTCTAATACATGTTCATATTTGATATAAGTTTTTAAGATCAGTGGCTATGATGAAAATGTTTCTCAGAAGTTGACTTGTCTAGTGCAGATACGATAGTGAAGATATAAAGTTGTGAGATTGGACTGCAAGACCAATATTGCCATACAACCATGTTATCTATATATTTGAGATTGGTATAATGATCCTATAAGATCATATACATGAATTATATGTCTCTTAAAGCTTTTACACAAGTGTTTAAGGTCACTATCACCATGATTGTGTTTAAAGGTAAATTAATAATTTTAGGTAAGCAAGTTGTAGCAATGGGTTTGAGACTCTATGCCATAAATTTATATATATATAATGAACATAATTATGTTTTTGGAGACTTTATTGATCCATCTAATCTTTACATAGGTTTGGAAGTAAATAAAATATATTATAACATTGAAGCCAAAATGGTTTTTCTGGTTGAGTAATGACAGAACAAGTAATACGATTGCATATGAACACTGAATCTAGATGTGAGACCAATAGCAAAGACACTCACCATGAAATAATGAGAAAAAATTTAAAAATACCATAACATATATATACCATTATAATACCTCATGAAGAGGTAAAAAAACCCACCAAGATTATTCATTATTTTAGAAATAAAATGTACCCAAGACATATTTTCTCTTCTTTCTCTTCTATATTTTTTCATTAGATATTACAATATAAACTCTTCATTATATATACAAGGTAATATGACCATTATAATGTGAAATTTTACAACCACCACATTAATGGGTCTAACTTCTCCAAAGATTATTTAATATATTTTATTATTTATTTACACGAGGATAAACTCATGATAAATAATAAAATATATTATCATTTAAATAATGTAATTTAATGTATTAAAGGTACATAAATAACACCACTTAACCATTAATTATTTCAATATTCCTCCTTAATGTTAAGTGAGGATACATGGTGATTTTTAAGAGGTAACAACATAACTAACTTACACTCTATGAACCATCCACATACTGAGTTTTAGGTGGTAATAATTGAAGGAAACATCCTTCATCATGACATAGTCTCCTTTAAGGAAATTATGCTATGTAAACATAGTCAACCAAAGGTATTACACTATTTAAATATAGACACCAAAATATATTACACTATGTAACCAAAATCACATAGTCACCTTTAAAATAATTATACTATACAACTATAGATACCCAAAGGTATTATACTATGTAATCACAATCACATAGTCATATTTAAAGGAATTACACTATACAACTATATATACCTAAAGGTTTTGCACTATGTCCCCATAGGAACCTTTAAAGAATTTCCACTATGTTACCTTAAACTACATAGAGTGACTTTAGGCTAACATGATCATGATACTACATCCCATAATGAGAATACATCTCACAATTTCTCATGAGTAATCAACCAAACATATTGGAGTCTTTTATAACATCAAGACCTCAATGCTACTATGAGTTGGGTATAATATAGACTTCCATATGAAGTTTTATCAAAATCATATAAAGTGATATATTGCAATGCTTTAAAATGAGAAGAAGTATAGAGAGATAGAAGGAAACACATGACCCACATGTCTTTTATAAAGTGACATTGTCATGCACACTTTCCCTTAATAACAACATCGATAGGCCCAGGATTGAATGAAATTTAGTATGTTTTAATTCATTAGTGTTGCATTAGATTTTTTACAAAAGATATATAACTTTGATTATCATCAAAAAGGTTGGTATAATGAGAATATTCCACATGATGTTCCTTTATCATCCTTCATAGTCACAAGGCTTCTTTAGAAACTTGTACATGAAGTGCTCGAAGTGATAGCACCTTCACCAAACATAAATACATATCCATAAGTAGACTCATCATAGTATGGTTAGAATCATAATAACCCAATAAATTAGAATAATCAAAGGAAGAAGAATATAAATCAAATTTCATAATTCTTTTTATATCTTGAAGTATTTTCTTTATTAATTTCCAATGATCCATGTATATATCCTACATGAATCTCAAAGCAACACCCACATCCTATGAAATATATATCCTAATAGTGGTTAGATAAATCAAACTACTAATAAACTATTTGTAAATAAGAGTTATCTTTATTGCACATAGTTTTTAGATCAAGCTTTGACACAACTTTTAATAAGAGTTTATGTAAGCTTGTAATCAAGCATGTTAAATTTAACAAGCAGGTTATGTGATGCACATTTAATAAATTTATTAATAATTTGATACTAAGTTAATTAAACCTTACATATATTATTAGGAATAATTTATATTATAATTTGAGTCATAAATATATATTTTTTCTTTTAAATTCAACACTATAAGTCTGCATTTTATACTAAAATAACAAAAAAAAGGTTAAGAAAGCAGAAAATAAATAATGTGTTTTATACTTGAATTTTAATAAAAACACATATTTTAGTGAGTAAACAACAACACTATCCACTTTAGTTAATTTTAAAATAATTCAAAAACATAAATAATTATAACAAGGGAAAAAGTTGTAAGTGCTGTAAAAATTATTACAAGTGTTATAAATATAGTCATAAATTTCACTATTTGATGCAATTGTTGTAAAATCAATAGTAGGGGGTTTCAAATCAAATAAATGAATTTTTTAATGTATCTAGAATATGTCAAAACATAAAAATTAACTGACTGGATGACTATGATTGATAAACAATTGATAGGGTCAAATGTCAAACAAAGTTATTGAACAAAGTACAAGTTCCCACGTGAATGAGCACGCAAATTTTAAAAAAAAAATTAAATATCAAATTAAACTGATCAAAATAAAAAATTTAAGAGATTTTAACACAAGAACTACCTCATACAAGTGTACTAGAAAATTTAAGCTAGCCAACTCACTCACTAAACATGTTAATATAATAAATACACTAGATTGTATTTAACCCTTTTCTAATCTGATTTTTATTTTTATTTAAAAATAAAATAAAACTAAATGTTTTTAAAAATAATTATCTACAAATAGAATTTGAATTTGAACAAAAGGGTTATAAAAAAATGCACAGGTGGGGGACACTGCCTATGTAAAAAAAAGTATTAAATAAAAGTTTTATTTTTTAAATACTTTCATAAAAACTATAGACATACCCATTGATATTTTTTGTAGTATGCTCAAAATAGATGAATAGCAATTGAGGAGGAGATGGATGCATAACAAGAGCTATAAATAACCTTTTGTTTGCAAAATAAATATTGAAAATACATGCAAATATCCTTTCAAAGCTAATGGTAGACCCAAATCTAGGTTTTATAGACTGTAAAATAGTTTTTAAATTTTTTATTTCAGCTATGGTGCCCAAGGGAACTAAAAAAGTTAGAAAACCTTTTTTTCATTTCTTCTTATGCTCTCCAAGTGGCATAAACATGCTTAAATATTGATGAATCCACCTTCTAAGGAGAGAAACATGCTACAGAAAGATAAATCTGAAATTTTTAATGAAATTTCTTTCATAGAGGCTATACAAATCTGAATAGGTATGCCATTGGAGGTTTGGAAAAAATTAATTGAGCTCAAAGAATATATTGCAGGGTTTGGAAAGAGTTTTGAAGGGTTAAATTATTATAAATCCACCTTAGAAACTAGGAAATATAAACTCAAAGGCTCAAAAAAGATTTTGAAAAAATAAAAGCATACAAAGGCCATACACAAGTGGATTTTAGAGTTGAGATCTTTCAAAAAAATAAAATCAAGATTCAGATAGGGTCCTAGAAGGTGATTTGTAATCTCAAACAGTGAAGAATTCACCTTTCAAAGATTAGATTAGCAAAATAACTACAAATCTGAATTTTTTCATAAATTTTTTACTTGCCAAGGTTGTACATAGGATGTACAAATACACCTACAGGCTGCTATTCTAATTTATTGGCTCTTCTGATACTTACAATTGCTTGTAAGTGCTAGATCTACAACTAAAGAGCTTCAACCACCTTCATATAGATTATTATTCCAAAAAAGAAGAAAATCTTTAAAAATTTAATGCTAAAAGAAATATTTTTATCCCATTTTAAGACTTCTATTTAGATCTATGACATGAAAATAGACTTAAAATATGAAAAATACATAAATCTAAAATCTCTAGGCTCTAATAGAGGAAAAAATAAAATAACTTACTTCTAATGAAGGAGGAGCTTAAAAAATTATCATGAATATATCATGGCTTAAAAAATAGATGAATATGGGCTTGAACTTAAGCCAAAAAACCTGATCTACAATCTTGCCACTTGATCAAGCATCAATCGGCTTAGATACTATGATAGAACAAGTAATATAATTGAATAATAACACTAGATCTAGTGTAAAACCAATAGCAGAGATATTTACCATGAAATAATTAAATAAAATTTGAACACACGATAACATAGATATACCATGGGAAAACCTCATGAAGAGGTAAAAAATCAACCAAGATTATTCATTATTTTAGAAATAAAATGTATCCAATACAAACTTTTTCATCTTTCTCTTCTCTCTTTTTTCATTACATCTTACAATATAAATTCTTCATTATATAGGCAAGGTAATCTGACCATTATGATGTGACATTTTTCAACCACCACATTAATGGGTTCTCCAAAGGACATTTTGTAACTCCTACTTACTTCATTATTGGTTCTTTTATTTTATCCAATCCTGATACCATTTAAAATATTTTTTCACTTGCATAACTTTCTCTATATTCCCCAATCTCATGAATCAAATAACATTCTCCCAAAGTTGAGATGATTTTCTAGGTCATCGTTTAGTTTATCAAAGTGTCCTAAAACCCCAATTAAAGTCTATCTGGCCTACCTAGACCTTTATCCCCCTTTTATCCCTACTAAGGAGCCCCTTACACATTTTGACATGGTTGTCAATTTAGAATTTCCCACCACTTTCTTCTATTTATACCCTCTTTATTTCTCCTAAAGGATGCAGATCAGGGTGTCATTTTCCATGGTCTTCCCCACATCAACTTGCAACCATTATTGTTTCTAGTCAATATCCATAAATAAACTAATAAACCTATTGGCAAGAATTGTTGAAGTGGTAGATTCCATCAAAATTCCAAGGGTGGATATTTTAAAAACACCACTTTCTAGAATTATTCAAAATTCTTAAGAAACATACTAATTTTCAATAGGCTATGATTTTTTCAAAAATTGAAAATATATCATACATAATATAAGACAAATAGAATATACATCAATGTAATATATAGTTAATGAGCTATCATCTAACCTCAATAAAGTATTTAACCTAATTTTTTACCTATTAAACTTTTGTTTTAATTCCATAAATGATAGCATATCACAAAAAATGATGTTTTGTATTGTGTCATTGTAAACAGAGGAGTTTGAGTATTAAGAAAAAAAAAATCTCTTAATAAATCATTAGGATTATCATTCAAATTTGTTCTATATTCATGACAAACATCACCAACTTGATCATTTACATCATCATCATGATCATTTTAAAATAAATGGTCCACCATATTTTAAATTCCAATGCCCTCTTCTACTACTAAATGATATTTATATGAATAAATTTGTTTTTTGATCACTTCAAAAAAATTAATAATTAGTTTTGATAAGAACTTTATTACTCCTTGTGATGTCATTAGGATGTATTTCATCTTCAAGATGACATTAAGGGAAGATGTACTTTGCCTTTTTTGTTGGTTGAGGTCAAAGTTGAACATCAAAGTCACTATATAAATATGATGTATTATATACTTTTATATTGAATTAATAGTGGTAAAATATATATACACATCAATATTATGATGGATTCATTTGAAAATAACTTATAGAAAAATCTATTACCTAAAAAAACTAGTATTTGGTGTAAGAAGAGCTCTACCAATGTGTCCTCATTTACACAAAAATTATATCTCTATTTAGCTATCCAAATTTGTAAGTTTTGAAAAAAAAAAATAGTTCTAAAAAAATATGTGACAAAAAGAAATTCCTTGCTTGCTACCTTTTTTTTATAAATTTCAAAACTCTTATTTATTACTGAAATTGAATATAATCATAACAATGGTAAAATAATTTTGTGATGTGGCCTATTATTGTATTATGCAGATATGAAAATAAATTTTTTGTTACTTATTTTTCTCTAGTGGCTCAAATGTGGCACTAAGATTAGTACCAACTTTGAGCCACATTATGCACTAGGTTAGCATCACACATGGAAAACTAAATGAAAAAAAAGACTAAATTGACTGAATTTATGGTCAAAATTATACTTCTTATAGTAGGTTCTTTAAATGAAAAATTTATCATTACCAATTAGAGAGTACCTTTTTTAAACAATGATACTCAAACCCTAACACCATCGATCTCATGAATGTTACTAAATTATTTATGTATATATGAAATTTTGTTTATCAAATATATTCATATAATTATGAAAAAGGTTTATCATGTTAAATATATTCTAATCTCCCTACCCTCTAAACATAAATGTCATACACTTTTAATAAAATATTTAAAATATTATAACCTAAATACATACTACTCTATTGTAAGCATGCTTATGCTCATTGCTAACAATTAAATGAGATGTCAACCATCACCAATTCTATATTCTAAATAGCTTGAAAAATGAGTAACACTAAAACAACAAACTTCCCCAAAAATTGATTGAAATTCAAAGGGTATAAAATCAGACTCAAATTCTGACACTCACAATTTTTGTGTAATAATAAATCATAATTATCTACATTGAAAATGATTAGAAAAATTAAACACTGAATCACCACTTCATTTGTGAGATTTACAGCTATTCGATTTCTTTGAAAGCTTCATTTTATAATGAGGATGACACATATTTTCATGGAACTGAAGATGTAAGTTTTTCCTCCAACACCTCTAATCCGATGTCACTCATCATCTCATAAAATACAACCAACTCTGATAGTTGTTGAGTAGACATAGATTCCATTATTGTCTCCTCCTTAATCTTTTCCCTTTTCATATGCGAAGCTGAGTTTATGACAGTAGATCCTATTTACTTGAACCTATTCTCCTCTTCTCTATCTAGGGTTCTCACACTTAGTCTAAAATAGTGAAGAATTAACCTTTCAAAGATTAGATTAGCAAAATAATTACAAATCTAAATTTTTTCTTGAATTTTTTACTTTCTAAAGCTATACATAGGATGTAAAAATACACTTCTGGGCTGATTTGCTCACCTATTGGCTCTACTGATGCTTGTAATTTAGTGTAAGTACTTGATCTACAACTAAATAATTTCAAACACCTTCATACAAATTATTAGTCCAAAAAATAAGAAAATCTTTAAAAAATTAATGCTTAAGAAAGCATTTTTAGCCTATTTTAAGACTCCCAGTTAGATCTGTGACATGGAAATAGGATTAAAATATGAAAAATACACAAATCTAAAATCTCAAGGCTCTAAGAAAGGAAAAAATAAAATAACTTACTTCTATTGAAGGAGAAGCTTAAAAAAATCACATGAACATATCATGGCTTGAAAAATGGATGGATCTAGGCTTGAACAGAAGCCAAAAGACCTGATCTATGATCTTTCCACTTGATCACTCATCAATCAGGTCAATACCATGATAGATCAAGCAATATGATTACATACAAACACCAGATTTAGATGTGAGACCAATATCAAATACATTCACCATGAATATATTAGAGTAAATTTGAACACACCATAACACAAATATATCATGAGAAAACCTCATGGAGAGTCAAAAAACCCATCAAGTAACATTTATTTTAGTGGGCCCTATAAAAAATATATGGAGGTTCCTAGATGAATCAGATTCATAATGAATGTGAATCATTTCAAAAAATGTATGGATGAATAGGTGAATCATGGAATGCCACAAAGAAAATGATGTAGACAAACACCAAAAGTATGCATATAGACACTTGCACAACATAGTTGAATGCTGACATGTAACATGGTGTAGGTGGATGCTTGTGTATTTCAAGAGAATGACAGATGGTGTGGGTAGATGTTGCTAATATGCAGATGATCATCTATATAATATAGATGGATGTCAGCTACATATTGATGAATACTGAAAGTGAAAAAAAGTGGTTATGCATGTTATATTGGTTACTCTATTTTATAAATTATGAGCCCTAATTTAATGGATAATGTAATGATAAATATTTTTTAAATATTTTTTTTTAAATTGATAGGTTTGAAAGAAGAAGAATAATAAATTTATATAATTATAATTATAGTTTAATTATATGTTTTTACCCCACACCATGCATTGGGTTTTTGACACATCCTAGCCAAATGTTCACATCATGTCAGTGAATGTTGACATGATATGATGTATTTATAGGAAGTACAGAATAATATTAACACTATGTGCTACTACTCATAATGCACCCATGTGAAGATCACATGTTAAGCTAAGTGTTTATAGTACCTCTCCCTTAGGAGAGGTTTCCTGGCCATACATATGGGATAATTATTCCCTATGCATAGATGCTACTAATGACAGACATCGATATATCATAGGCATCTGTCGATAGATTGTAGGGATACATCATTAAGGACGACTGCCTGATTGGTCACTGACAACCACCAATAGATCATGAGCATTCACAACAAGATGCCCATAATATGCTGATGTACACCCTCAATATGCCATATGTTGATAATCTATGGGTGGTTATCTGCTCATCATGGGTGATCATTGCATATCTATGGGTGATCGTACGCATATCATGGGTGAACACCCATAATATGTAGGTGGGTACCCATAATATACCAACTAAAATTTACAATATGTTGATGGGTGCCCACAATATATCGATAACACCCATAATATACTAGCTAGTTTATGGCATCAGACTATAGTCATCCACATATTTCCTTCAGGGTCATGGGCATCCATCGATAAGCTACAAACATTTATTGGTGGAAATCCCATAGGCACCTACTTGGTGTCTTCAATCATATTCTAATATCCTGTTGGCATCCTCTCGTAGGCTATTGGCACCAATCTATAAATTTTACATAGTGCACATAATCAATTTATTATGTAGACTACCAGTGTCCACTCGATTGTATATGAAAAATTCATCAAGATTAGCTTTTGAGGTATAGGCGAACTATATTTATATGAGTAAATTTATATTCAAATGTAGGTGAACCTCTCCTCAGAATTAACTTTGACCTCAAAAATTTAGGTGATCCCAAACTGTCAACCTCTCTATAAAAATTATCAAATGTCAACTTCAAAAAATGGAATATTCACAGATTAACAAAGATTCACCATTAAAAAAACCCTACCACCAAGATTGTTCATTATTTTAAAAATAAAATGTACCCAATACAAGATTTCTCTTATTTCTTTTTTAATTACATCTTATAATATAAACTCTTCATTATATAGGCAAGGTAATTTGACCATTATGATGTGACCTTTTCTAACCACCACATTAATCAGTTTTCCAAAGGTCATTTAATATATTTTATTATTTATTTACATGAGGATAAACTCATGATAAATAATAAAATATATTATTATTTAACCAATGTAATTTAATATATTAAGGGTACATAAATAACACCACTTAACCATTAATTATTTCAAAAAGTAAAAACTATGACAGAGAAGGGCAACATATTGGTTTGCACAACAAACAATTTCTATTAGAGCTTATGATATATTTATTTGATATTGTTCCAAGGATATTATAAGATCATGTTCATGCACTAGAATATCTTGAGTATGTTTAATTAGGTGTCATAAGTTCATGTTTCCTTGACTGTGTTTTGAGGCTAGTTGGTAGTTCTAAGTGCACTACTTGTAGAGAAGATTTCAAGCCTGTAGTTTCAAATTTGAAGCATCTGATAAATTTTATGATGACCCTGAGGTCGTGAGGTTTTTGGATATGTGATTTTTTTTCCATGGTTTTTGAAAAAAAATATGTTTTTACTTCAGTTATTTAAGATGGACTTTTTGAATATGCACAGGCCTAATATGAATAATACTAATGGTGTGCTTCAAGTAGTGGTTTGAGATAATAAGTGTTATGGACCAAATTTGAACCTATATGGGGTCTATTTGAAATCGCATATGATGCTTTCCTATCATATGAAGTGTTTAAAGGTGTTCTAAGGAAGATAAAAGAGTAACATGTGCTAAGTAGGCTTAATAGGATTAAGTCTCCATGAGACCTAAAGGAGAGATAAGGCCTAATTGAAGTGGGTAAGACCTAAAGGGACTCAAATCATATTTGATCCATGTCTATGAGATGTCTTAAGATCTATTCCATGTCTTAATTAATAAGATAAGATTGTTTGGCTAACTAAGAAGAATATGATCAAATGACTTGTATAAGTACAAGGTTATTTTATGCCTATTTGTGCAAGTAAGAGAGAAGTATGTGCCCAAGTGAATAAAATATCACAAAGAAGAATAGGAGGAGGTCATATAGACTATTAGAGGAATGTATAAGATCAGTGATGAAGCTTTGATAGAGGTTTTGCATATGAGTAATAAGGTCGTATGACCTAATCAAGTCAAGAAGAGGGCTAGTTGAGCAAAGAAGGCTATAGGCCAGTTTGAGAGGGATAGAAGTGTATGAAGAGATAAGGATGAAGATCATCATCTTTTGTATGAGAAACAAGGTATTTTGAAGGTGATCAAGTGTTTCAGGTGTCTAATTTGGTGGTGAGTCATCTAGGGGGTTAGATCCTCCTTATAAGTTGGTTCTTGTTAAAACCTAGTTGAGTTAGTGCTTAGCTAATTAGGGTTGGTATTCCATGTGAAGTGGGGGCTTCACTAAAGTTGGTGTTTGTCTTATAAGACTATAGTTCATTTGCATCATCAATGCGTTTTCTTCCCCTTGGGAGTTTTCCACATATATTTTGTGTTCATGTGTTTCATGCTCTTATGGATTGATGCTTAAGCTTGCTAATATGTACATTCTTGTTTAAATGATTTATGAATGCTTAAGTAAAGTTTTATAAATAAAGTTTTTGAAGACTAATTCACCCCCCTTTCTCATTCATTTATTTAGTGCCTCGACCCCAAAATACCATTGTCTGATTAGTCTTTACGACTCCTACTTGCTTCACTATTGGTTTTTCTATTTTATTCAATCATGATGCCACTTTTTAAAAATATTTTCCACCTTGCATAGCTTTATCTATCTTCTCCAATCCCATCGATCAAATAAAATTCCCACCAAATCCAAGATGATTTTTTAGGTCACTATTTAGTTTATCAAAGTGTCTTGAAACCCCAAGCAAAGTCTCTCTGGCCTACGCAAACCTTTATCCCTCTATCATTAGAATGTATTTTGTCTTCAAAATGACATTAAGGGAAGATGTTCTTTGCCTTTTCTGTTGGTTGAGGTCAAAGTTGAATATCAAAGTCACTATATAAATATGATGTGTTATATACTTTTATATTGAATTAATAGCGGCAACATATCTATACACATCAACATTATGATGGCTTCATTTGAAAATAACATATGAAAAAAACTATTACCTAAAAAAACTACTATTTGGTGGAAGAGGAGCCCTAACAATGTGTCTTGTTCTACATCAAAATTATATTTCTATTAAGCTATCCAAATTTGTAAGTTTTAGAAAAAATAAGTTTTGGTTCTAAAAAAAATTGTGACAAAAACAAATTCCTTACCTTATGTTCTAAAGTCTAACCTGCTACCTTTTTTTTTATAAATTTCAAAATTCTTATTTATTACTAAAATTGAATACAATCATAACAATGATAAAATAGTTTATGGATGTACCTTATTATTGTATTATGTAAATATAAAAATCAATTTTTTTTGTTACTTATTTTCTTTAGTGATTTAAATGTGACACTATAATTAACGCCAATTTTGAGCACATAATGCACTATGTTAACATCACACATTGAAAACACACGAAAAACTAAATGAAAAAAAAAAAAAAAAAAACTAAATTGACTCAATTTAGGGTGAAAATTATACTTCATATGGTAAGTTCTCTAAATAAAAAATAAAATAAAAATATTCACGGAGTGGACGACGTAAGCTTTTCCTCCAACACCTCTTATCCGACGTCACTCATCATCTCATAAAATGCAAGCAAATCTGACAGCTGTTGAGTAGACATGGATTCCATTATTGTTAGGGCCGCCTCTTTTTTCTCCTCGTTCATCTTCGCCTTTTTCATATACGAAGCCGAGTTTCTGACAGTAGATCCTATTTGCTTCAACCTCTTCTCCTCTTCTCTATCCAGGGCTCTCACGCTTAGTCTCCCGTTCATCTGTTTTTTACAGTATAAACATAACATTCAGAAAAAGAAAAACTGGGAGCACTGTGTTCTGCTACTATTACCTTCAGTAATAACGATGCAGGATGTAGTGAGTTGTTATCTTGAGCATCCTCGCTCTTGTGTGTGTTGGCATCATCATCGTCTATCAACGTGGCTACAGAAAATCTCTTTACAATTCTTTTCTTTTTCTTTTCCAATTCTTCGTGGCAGGACAGCATCGTAATTTTCCGATACGCAATCACGGCCTTCACAAATTCCTGAAAATACATAACCAATTTAGTATTTAGAAACAATCCTTGATGAAACACTGAAAACTAGTTACCTGATAAACCCTAGGGCATCCCGGGTAGTCAAAGACCGATTCAGAAACAATCTCTGTATCATGTTGATCCTGGTCACAACGCATGCGTTCTGGGTGGAACTGCAGGCCCATCACGAATTTTCCTTTCTCTGGATTGTAAGCATTTGGATCATAAAAGGGTTCCACTAAACCATCTGGGGCATAGGCCATCGCTTTGAATCTCTCTGGGAGTTTCTTTATCCCCTGGAAAGAAATCAGAGACAAATTGTAGGTGGATAGGATAAAATGCACCAAGGCCAAAAAAATAATCAGGAACATACCCCATATATATACACCTGATGATGATAGCTATTAACCATAATATCAAGATTGTCTCCTTTGAATGAATCCTGAAACCATAAGTGAAGTGGAGTATCGGCCACCACTCTGAGAGGGTGCCTGTGCCCATCGTACTCATCATAGTTAATGTGTTTAACAGCACAGCCTGATTTCTTGCACAGCTCCTTCTCTACATCCTACAATACAGCTGATTTTTTTAGAGTTTCAAGAAGAGTTAATCTAATGAAGCTCGAAATGAAAGTATATAAGACGAAATTGCCTGATATAAGGTTCCGCCACAGGCTACATTGAGTATCTGAGATCCTCTGCAAATACCCAAATATGGTATGTTTCTTTCGAGACAACGTCGGGTAAGCTGCAGTTCAATGGAATCTTTTGTTCTATCTATGGCAGTGTCGCTGCTGTGCAATCTTTGTATTTCGTCCAGTTCTTCGCGGGACAAATCACTGTCATCGTCGTTGTCGTAAAGTGAAGGGTCGACGTCCTCCCCTTCACAAAGAACTCCATGAATAGGTTCAAAACTGTTGTACGCCTGAGACTCTTGGGACAATTATTGGAACTGCCCCGTACTTTACTATCAAATCTAGGTGATATTCACCTGCACATATATTTTGATATTATTTCGATTTCAATAGTTTCCATGGAAGCAAACAAACATAATCAGTCGATAGAAATTAAATGTGAGCAAAATCTTCGGCGTCGACGTCAGCTTTACAAAATTACATTGAATTTGTCAGAAACAAAGATACAGTCACAAGAGGGCAAATCTGTGCATTAACGAAACATCCTTCATCTTCTCCTCTCAAGGAGAGCATCCAACGGAAATGAAAATGAAATAAACATGAAATTAAAAATATCCAGTTTCTCCTAGGCAATGAATGTAACAAAATTAAGGATGATGTTTGTTGCATGTTTCCGCACATCATTGCTTAGATATGGATTTATAAGAGAAGAGGAGTGACATACCTACGAAATCAACAAATTTGTTCTTACGAAGGGTTCTTCTGGAGACGATGAGAATCCGAGGGAGAAGAGAGTCTGCCGCTTTCCTCTCCTGCTGTGAATGTGAATATTTGGTAACCATTTGCTGTGGAAGATTGTTTAAATCCGTGTCTTGATCAGGGGATGTTAGCTTATAAGCGGCCTCCATTCGCGACACACACCTGATTGATTGATTGTACCGTTCAACTTAGATTTGACCTGAGATCGTTGTAGATTTGGAAACGTCTCGCCGCGTCCCTATTCAGCCAATTTCCGCCGCCTCGCGTCGGCTGCCTTTTCATGGGAATCATGCCTAAATGGAAAGAAGCAAGTGGAGGATACCTAACGACAGACCCAATCCTAACGACCTACCCCATTGCGTGTGAAATGGGAAAGGTGTTTCGTAGCATCGTGCCTACGTAATCGCTTACGAGTTTTGAGGAACATAGGTGGAAACTCCAAGTTCGAAATTATAGTGTGAGTTTCTCCAAAGGTGCAAATTACTGAATAAACATGTAATCTTATGTTTTTTAAAGTGTGGTGTATTTTAAACTTTTATTTCATTTTTAATTTATGACAAGTGGTTTCATATTATTTATATATACAAAGTGTTAGAAAATAACAATTTAATATTTTTAGGAGAAGTGAGATTGGAAAATGAAGTTGTGTATTCTTTTATACGATAATGAGTTGTGGAGTGAGGAGACAACATTTCACAAGAGTTTGAGTAATAACAAAGTAGTGGGAAAAGCCTAAGCCATACAAATCATGAAAGGGGTGAAATATTTCAAGGTGAACTAGGTGATGATGGTGATATGCAATGACACGGTATTTTAAGTGATGAACTCTAAAAAGATTGGGCAATTGCATGTACAAAGTTCAATGGCATCTTACATCTATCAATGTAATCAGTAACATCCACCAAACTATTTCAATTACGAAATACATGATTGAAAGAGGCGTCATTTTAATGAAAACAAGTGTTAGATATCCAACAACTCTTATAAAAATGTAGACCACATGTCAATTTGGATAAGTCTAAAACTAATTAGATGAATTTTCTTACTACTTTAACTATTTAATACATTATTAGATAACCTAAAACTAATTAAACAAAAAATGGAAAAGGCTTTTTCGATAAAAGATGCCTTCTATATAATTTAATCAATAAATATAAGATGTTGTATGCAAATAGATATGGATACATATATTTATAATCTTTCTCCACACTCATTCTCAATAAAACTAACATAGCTTTTGTATTCATAAAAGTAGTGCTCAATTCTCTTTATTTTTTGAACAGATAGAAGTTAAAACTATCAACAAGACCAATAACAATGTTGTCAATTTTGGGTAGTTTGTTAGACCTAGGTTCAAATCCCTCTAGTCTTTACATACTCTCTCCAAGCAATATGGTAATCTAATGTATCTCAAATTGGGCACCACCCTAGATCTTATAGATTCCTTTGAGAAGGCCACACTTGCCATATTGAAGAGTTTAAGTTATGTCGAAAGGAAAGTAATTTTCTATTTTGGTAAAATAATAAACTATTAATTGACAATCATAACTCACTCGAAACCCCTGACCACTAACTCCATCTCACCTTTTGTGCATGTGCATATATATATAGAAAAGCTAGCCATAATTGGAACCTATCTTTTTAAGCATCTTATTTATCCCAACAAGAAAATAAAATATAAGGAGGCACTGGTGATGGAAAATGTGTTTTGGAAAGATTATTAAAAGATATATATATATATATATATATATATATAGATGGGAGTTAGTTTAAATGGCTAGATAGATATATATAGGGTGGGGGGAGGGGCCCTATATCTATTCTCTCATCTCATCTGACCTGACTGGAGAATGAAGCAACATCGATTTCTATATATATATATATATATATATATATATATATATATATATATTCCTTTTAATAATCTTTCCAAAACACATTTTCCATGACCTGTGCCTCCTTATATTTTATTTTATCTCTAGTGTGTGTGTGTGTGTGTGTGTGTGTGTGTGTGTGTGTGTGTGTGTGAGAGAGAGAGTGTCTATATATTCCTTTAAATAATATTTTCAAAACACATTTTCCATGACCAGTGCCTCCATATATTTTATTTTATTTTCTTGTAGGGATAAATACGATGCTTAAAAAGATAGGTTCCAATTATGGCTAGCTTTCCTTCCAAGGGTTCAAGTATGGTGCTTTTGTATGTTCTTATCCCCAATGTAATTTATCCATGTGTTAATATATTTTTAACATCGATGCATAAAAGCTATAAAATAAACTTTGGGATCTTAATGTCTTATCCCCACGTCATCGACATTGTAGCATGATTCAAGCTACACTTTAGACATGGATCCCTACCATAATCAGATCAACTCTCATGACATATTCATTCAAACTAGATATGACTAATTACAAATGTCATCATACTACATGTTGTGGACCCATTTGTAATGGGTGCAAGTCATGTAAATCTAATAACTACCATAAACTGAGGTTTGGTGTATGGTATAATCCCTTTCGTCTATGATATCAACTAAAATAACCTATCATTTATCCTCACCATCACTATCTAAATCACCTTCAAACCTTTTACCACTTCCATATTCTATATGGCCTTACCCTTCCCCACCAATTTTCCATTTCTCAACTTCATCATGAAACGAAATGTCTCCTCCCCACAGAGCTCATTACTCGATTGTATCAAGGAACACACAATGTCATTTTCCATCTCACCTCCACTATAAATATAAGATTATTGTTTTTTAGAACTCCGTGCATAAAAATTTAGATAAAAAATATGAATTTACAATCATATATATATATATATATATATATATATATATATATATATATATAATGTAATACCTATTTGTATAAACTTGGATATATAATTTTTTTACTAAGAATAATGAACAAATTCACAATTCCTAATCTAATCCAATCTACACAAAACTTCAAGAATGGGCAAAGGAAGAAAGGATTGACATGTAAATATAACTAAAACACAAACAAGTTTATACCTCAATAACAAATGAATATTTATCTCTTGATGACTGTAGATGACCTCAAAGTGACTTGGAGTTGTTTGATACTTGACCATGGATGTTAGATTGTTTCTTTAATGCTCATGAAGTGTAGCAATGGATTTGATGAATGCTTGATTGCTTATGATAAACAAAGGTGTCAACACTATTCCAAAGGATTTTAAATATTATCAAATATTACTTCTTAAATACATGGGAATGTATCTCTCAATATAGATTCACTTGTGTGGAATGGAGGATAAAGATCTATAGTGGAATAATTTTCTAAGAATTATTTGTTTTTAAATAATTCCAAAGGAAATTTGGTGAGGGGCTCTGGGAAGCTTGGAGCTTTCTAGAATACATTAAGATTAATTAATAATTTTTAGTATGTAATTAAGAGTAGAATTTGTAAGAGTGTTAGTGGGGTAGGTGAGGGTAGGTGGTGAGGAATTTTAAATTCTTCAACAATTGTGTAAGAAGAGATTAAGCATGAATGAAGTGTTAATAAGACAATTATTTGGGGGAGATGATGTTATAAGGTTAGTGTGTGATGTAGTAAATGCAAGAAGGGAGTATCAAAGTAGTGTATTATAATAAATTATGGATAATGATATAAAATGATTAATAATAAAAATTAGTATGAGTGGTGAATATTAGATGTACACATTCTGCCCTCTTTGAAATGGCATTGTGATTGGAAGAACTAATGGTGGTTAAAAGAAGAAAATGGTTGTGTGAATTAGTAAGCTAGGATAGGTGATGTCATGTAGGGAGGAATGAGATATATGGCTACTCGAAAGAGAAAAGAGGGGTGGGGATGTGAGATAAATGGATAAACAAAAAAAGGATTAATTGGCAAGAAAGATGATGGATATGAAAGGTGATGACAAATAACTATTGTTGACATAATCAATGAGATACAAGTTTGATAATACCCATAGAAAAGACATATGTGAGGGAGCAAAAAGGATGATGTGATGGCCTTGGATGTGCCTCAATTGAGGGAAGTAACCATAATTAAAGGATAATAAATGAGGTCATAATCATTTCACATATCCTAGGTAAGGAATCATGTTAAGGAGAGCTATGAGCTTGGATTGAAGGATTGATTGAGAGGTGTCATAAGCTTTACACATATCCAATGCAAGGATGAAAGTCGAGGATAAATGTGAAATTTGATTTGAATGATGGATTGATGTCACAGAATTTAGATTTATCCCAGGAAAGGATGCTTGCTAATGAGAGCTATTAAATTTGCTTAAATGATAGATCGATTGATCAATTGATTGTAGCTCAAATATTTGATTGATTATCTAGATGAATGATGGGTGAATGATTCTAGGATTATGATGATAAATGATGATAATAAAAAGAGACCTTAATACAAATAATGTGATAAAAGTGTGGTTGAGCTAACCTTAGACACCCCATGTGATTAAGCATTACCTACATAGTTCATATGGACCTTGGGTCAATGTAGTTCTCCTAATGGAGAATTTTGAGATGAGGAAGGGTGGTATTATGATGATGCCACTGGGATCCCCAAGGAAACAAATTAGATTGATAAATAAGATGGATGTTAGATGTGTTATCTATGTTATATATATGATATGATGGATGATTGATGTTAGATAGATGATGGGTTAGATAATGTGGGGGTTCATGTTGATTAGTCTTGAACTATAGCTATAAATACTTATTTTTATTGTATCACTAGGATATATATATAAATATATATATATAATGTGTGATATAAATCATGGAACCAAAGTACAAATAATAATAATAATATAATTAATGTCATACAATATCATGTAATTTTCATAATATTTTACTCATAAGGCTCAAGAAACTACATACAAAGGACATGTAAAATGTCACATCCTTTGTATGTAGTTTCTTGAACCTTATGAGTAAAATATTATGAAACTTACATGACATTGTATGACATTACTTATATTATTGTTATTTGTACTTTGGTTCCATGATTCATATCACACATTGTGTGTGTGTGTGTGTGTGTGTGTGTGTGTGTGTGTGTGTGTGTGTGTTTCTTTGTGTGTTATGTGACATTTTACATGTCCTTTGTATGTAGTTTCTTGAGCCTTATGAGTAAAATATTATGAAACTTACATGACATTGTATGACATTCATTATATTATTGTTATTTGTACTTTGGTTCCATGATATATATATATGATTTCTTATTCCCATAATGCATAATGGACTTATTGGGAATTACCCCATAACAATGAAGAACTGAAGGCTCAAAACATAGATGTATTTTTAATCAATCATTTACAACTTGACATTAATCAATAATAAGGTTTAAAATTTTATAGGAGATGTCTTATAACCACTCTCTTAGAATAGATGAGTTTTTCTAACAACTTAATATAGTACACACAAACTATATTCTCTTGATATCTCTATGTGATTTACATACCAAATCACTTACAACAATATTTTATTATTATTCACCTATTTATACTCACACTAAATATAAGTTCATGCTATAATTTACCTCAACATACTCTCCCGTAGTGTGAACTTATGGATGTCAGTTTCAATCGATAATGCATCCAATACAAACATGAGATTATTATAGTGAAAATCTTATTTTATTGAAAGCTATCTTTCAAATATTTTTTGATGACTTATGAATAAAAGTCGACAAAATATGTAAAATACTCAAAAATACAAATGACTAAATAAAATGATACAAAATAACAAAAAAAATGATAATAAATTATTATCTATAAATAAAATTTTAAAATAACTGACTTTTTATTTTTAACATATATATACAACTAACTATTAACAACAATAAATAATGGCAAATAACATATAAAACGATAACAAATAAAATTTTATTTAACACTTAAATTATATAAACATAAATGACTTTGACAAATTAACTCACAATCACCTATAACATTAAGCACTAATGATAATATTAACTAAATGACATCATTTTTACAATTGACACTATAAAATAAAAACTAAGTAAAATCTAACATGAAAGCCATGGAATTAAAACAACACATTTCAAACCATAACATATAAATTAAAAAAAAACTTAAAAACAAAACAAAACCTAAACAATATGAACTAGATCTAATACTACCAAAAACAAAATATATAAAACTTGACTCTATCTTAAAAAATACCTAAAACTTTTGAAACTCTATATAGACAGCAGTCATTTGTGCTCGACTTATTGGGCGGAGGAAGGCGGCGGCCAAGCAAGGAGGAGTCCTGGTCTACAGACTAAAGGAGAAGGAGCAATGAACAAAAGTTTTGAGTTAAAAACCCTTCTCGATGCCAATATCCATGGATTAATATGCCGAGCCAAATCTATATAGAATTTGAGCACATTGATGGTCCCAGATCTACAAAGCGTGGAGTTTTCTGAGCCATCATGGAGATTAGGGTCGCGATATCAAGACATTATGTGGAGTGCATATGGGAGGACAGTGCTAGGGATCTCAGAACTAGATGGTATGCTGTTGAATATACAGGAGGCTGAATAAGCTAAGCTTGAAGGCAAACCAAGTGAAGCCAAATCATCGTTTGAAGTAGTAGAGTCATTGGGATCTGCATGCGAGTTAGGAGTTCGCCAAGTTCATCAATGTCGTGAGAAGAGGAATCCATCGCCTACGCCAAGTAGATAGTAATGGGCCATCATGGTTGGAGGATAGCTCAAATATTTTGAACTTTTTCCATTCAAATTTTAGATCTGAATACTACAGAGATTCTTTGAAAATCATAAAAGTAAATGCAACAAAGAGAAGGTACCAGGCAGTTGAAGAAGATCAAAATGTCATTGAAGAGTTCTGAGCTTGGAACAGAACTGAGAAAGGGTATAACTGATAAGTGAATGCAGTCGAGGGTTCTAATGTGGCCAAACAAGGAAGGAGTTGGGTTGAATAAATGTGTTGACTGACAAAATATTTATGTTGTTGTTTGCAGGTCATGAGCTGTGTGAGCTCTGAATGCTTTGGCATGTGGGCTTGGTCTGTTCTAAAATGGAGCAAAACACACAGAGCTCTAAACTAACTTTTGAAGATTTAGATCATACCTTATTCCAAACCCTTGATACCAAATTCGAATCTCATAAGAGTACGCCCTGAAAATGGATCTCAAATAACTTGAATGGCTAGCAATTAGAAAACATTATAAAAATACAGAGATATATTTTTAATAAAAATCTTACATAATGTCAAAGGAATTTGCAATGTTTTACATTGCATTACTATTAACACACAAAAGGAAGATCTATCAAATGAATCGAATGATAAGATTTGTGGACATAGTCTACACTCCAAAAAACTTATTATGATCAAGAACTAGATTTGTAGAGAGGTCTAAGTGTTGAGTTGTGGAGCTAAAAGCTTCAACTCTTTGCAAACAGAAGGAATAGGAAGGTTGCTGAGTTCCAGGAGAACCGGCGTCGGCAGAAGGACCGACGTCAATCGTGACCAGTCCAGAAGGCCACTGGTAATGGCAGGGAGTCAGCCGATGTCGGCAGAACCAGACAAGCAAGGATTGACGTCGGTCGCCTGTGTGTTCCAGAACTGTTCGTTACACGGACAATTAGTTAAGTGAGCGAAGTGTTTGCATGTAAAGGCCAGTTAGAGTCTTTGGCTGCGAGGATAATTGTCTAAATTAAGAGTCTAAGTTAGTGTTTGAGTTAGGGATCTATTTATAGACCCATTGGCATGTATTGTAATTAAGGAATGAGATAGAAAGGAAGGCAAGTAAGTTGCTTCCATTGTAAGATCATTGAGTTGCAGGTTGTTGTAAGCTCATAGGAGATCTACATGTGAGTATGGTCTGTTGAATTGCAGGTTGCAGGTTCATGGGAGATCAACTTGAAGTACTTTAGAGTGCTTGGTGAACTGGCAGGGTTATTACTGACTAGTTGGAGAGGTGAATACCAATTCTGTTTGTGAGTTGGTTGTTGTGACCTTTTTTGTGTAGGAGAGTGTTGTGTGAGAAGAATTACTGTACACTTGAGGTGTGGCAAACCTCTGTAAGGTGAAAGAGTGTGGCGGCTCTTTGTTGTATTCTTTTCTGTAAAGTGTTAATACAAGATAGTGTATTGTCTCTCATATTCTATGCTATTGGTGAATTCTAGCTACTTGTGTTTCTGGTTATTTCTGCATATTTAATTTCTTATATTTGGTAATCATATTGTGCTCTTTCTGAGGAGCAAGATCCAACAAGAGGAATCAGAACAGAGGTGTGTTTGTTCTTGGGCTTCCCTGACACTAAGGGGTAACCTGCTCTAATACCACTATTGGGAATTACCCCATAATAGTGAAGATCCGAAGGCTCACAACACAAACGTGTTTTTAATCAATCATTCACAACTCGACATTAATCAATAAGAAGGTTTACGCTCTTATAAGGGATGTTCTATAACCACTCTCTTAGAATAGATGAGTTATTCTTGAATTATTTTTCATTATCAAAAATAATGACATAGGGGATACCATAGTAGCAAATGATATGATTAATTATGAATTTATAAATTTGCTTACCCATGACATAAGTGAGTGGCATAGCTTCCACCCACTTGGTGAAGTACTTAGTGGCCATAATGGTGTGATTATGACCATCTGATGAGGAGGAGAACTGATCTTGCCAATGAGATCAAATTCCCGGGTGGAGAAAGGCCATGGAGTGGTTATGGGTTGCATTTCATGTGATGGAGAATGAATTAGGTATCCAAGTTTCTAACATGACATGTATTTTCTAATGTATTGACAGGGGTCATGATCCATGGTTGGCAAATAATACCTGATTTACATGAGTTTCTTGGCGAGCACCATCCCAATGGTAAATGTTCCCCACAAATGCCATTATGAACCTCCTTGATTGCACTAAGTGGGCCTCATCCAAATTCAAACATCTAAATAGGGTTTCGTCATATTCTCGCCTATAGAGCGTGCTACTAAGAATGGTGAAATGAGAGGCTTTTTGAGTGAAGGTTTTATGATGGTGTCGGTTAAGGTTGGGGGAAGTATATTATCATGAAGGTAATTATAGATATATTGATACCATGGGGAATTGGGACCAATGATGTCATATACGTGTTCTAACGCATGCAATTTATGGACTAGAACTAAAATTTATTGAACTAGGAACTAATCTTGGTGTGTGTCTTAAGACATCTCAAGCAAAGAACTAATTGTACCCATTACGTCTTAAGGACTTTTTTATCACTTATGGAACTTGATAAACTATGATATGCTGAAATTATGATTTAAGACTATCAACCATGTGCTTGTAAGGGAGAAACTTATCATCATTTTTCTATAAATCATTATTAACCTATTTGATTATAAGTTAAAAGTCGCCATATACATGGAGATGTTAAATGTTCCATTGATGAGCAAGTTGAATCCTTGCAATAATCACCTCATACTCTGAGATGTTGTTGGTATAAGGGAAGGACATTTTTTATACCTTTAGAATGATATCACCTTGGGGCATGCTAATAAGTATGTTAGATCCTGAGCCATAATTAGTGAAGGATCCATCAAAATAGAGCTTTCACATGTGTGACTCATCAGTTGCTAAAATGGATTCATCTACACATACTATAGCCAATGGTTACGTATCAGATAAAGGGGCTTCTACCAATTGATCTATCAAAACTTTTCCTTTAATTACTTTATAATTGACATACTCAATGTTGAACTCACGTAGAAGTATGACCCATTTGGCCATTCATCCTATAAGGTCTGATTTTTACAGCAAATACTTCAGAGGATTGATTTTGGCAATTAGTTTGGTTGTTTAGCATGTAATGATAGAGTTTCTAGAACGTGAAGACAACTGTTAAACATGATTTATTAAATGGGGTATAGTTAGGTTCATATGACACTAATGCTTTACTAAGGTAATACATGGCCTGTTATTTTCCATGCTCATCATGTTCAACCAAGAGGGATCCGAAGACACATTAGGTTGTTGATATATAAATAATAAATGGTTTTCCTAGATTTGGTAGTGCTAGTAATAGAGGATGTAAAATATATTAATTCAAATCGTCAAAGGTTTTTTGACATTTTGGACTCTAGTGATATTAAGCCCTTTTCTTCAAAAGATGCATGAATAGTTGACATTTATCTACCAGTTGTGATATGAAGCAACAGATGGCCTAAAGCTTTCCTTGGAGACTTCAAATTTTCTTGAGGTTTTATGGTGGAGGCATATCAGTAATGGATTTGACATTGGTTGGATCAACTTCAATTTTTCATTAGGAAACAATGAATCCCATAAAATTTATGAATGTGATACCAAAGACACACTTTTTGGTATTTAACTGGATTTTGTATTCTCTTAGTCTCTCAAAAATTCTCTTGAGAAGTATAAGATGTCCAACCAAGGTTCTTGACTTTCCCAAAATGTCATCGACATAATAAATGATGATGTCATGTATCATGTCATGGAATATTATAGTCATGGCTCATTGATATGTTACAAAGGTGTTTTAGTCTAAAGGGATTGAATTGGTAAGAGAAAGTTACCCACAGAGTGATAAAAGCTATCTTGTGTTTGTCGTCTTGTATAATAGGGATTTGATTATATATTGATTTTCCATCCATGAGTGAAAACATTCTATATCCAGTTATCTAGTTAGCTATCATATTGATGTTTGTTAGGGTGAATTCATCTTTCAAACATCCCTTGTTGATGCCCCTAAAATTGGTACAGGTGTGGATACCACCCTATTTTTTATTAACAAGTACAATGTTTGAGATCCAATCAAGATAATCAATAAGTGAAAAAAACTTGCATCTAGGATTTTTTGTATCTCTTCTCTTATCAAGCGTGCCACCTTGGGGAGAATTTTGAAAAGTTTTTAATACATAATATTATAAATCTACCTGAATAAACATGTGATGTACAACCAAATATGGATCCGGGCCTAGCATGTCCATATAGGACCAAGCAAAGATGTTGATAAATTATTTTAGAAGAGTGGTTAGGATCTTTCAATCTTTAGAAGTGAGGGTGGCCCCAAGCTTAATCATCTAGGGGTTATCTTCTATTTTATTGTTGACATCAATTATTTGTTCAACCAATTATAGTGATTGATTATATATAAATGATGGAGGAGGAATATGATACTCTTCATTCTAAATGATATCTATAAATTTTGTGAACAAATCATTAAACAGCTTCCATTTTTGTAGACTAAGAGAATCTATTTATGGTTTGATTAGGGGTATATTTAAATTTTTAGTGTCATGCCTAAAGGATAAGTAGAATGTACCATCTATGGCACATTAGATAAGTTTTCACCCCCATAAATTTCTTTATTTTTTTATCATTTTTTTTATTATTATCCATTAGCACCTCATAGGGGTTTTTACTAAGGGACTCTATTTATTGATTGTTTAGAATTTCTTGATTGTCTTTTGATTTTTATGTTTCTCTCTACGGAATTCTACTTATTCCATAATGTAGGAAAACATGTCCAAATTAATTCCAAACCCCCTCTTGTGGTCTTTAAATGGTAAATGGTCATGTATGCCCATGAACTTTGTGATGTCTTCATCATTCTGAAAGCTATCAAAAGATGGTTCTTCCTATAGGTTCCATTCAACTAGGTTGGGTAGTAGAGGTCAAAGTTATTGATACAAATAGATTTATCAGTGAAGAGGTTTGTGGCAGCAAGATATTCATGGAGACTATGAATGAACCCTATTTCAACATCTTCATCAGATAAGGATTCCTCACAAACCAAGAATGTGTTAGAAATGACATCAGAAAGATCACCACCTAGTGGTTTATATTCCAATTTATGATATAGCCAATGTTATTTAACAGGCATGGGCTCTAGAATTCCTTATTCATGGATTCCTAATCCTTTCCTTTATAGTTCATATTCTAGCACAATTGATTGGCCCTCAGATACTCTAGATGTTGGAAACATATTGTGAGGATTTCCAGACATCTCCAAGAGTCATATGATCGCTTAATATATTATTTTGATGGGAGATTGAATATTTAACAATTATTATTTTGCCAAACTAATGAGATGTTAACCTAACTATCTTCATGGTGGAACACTCATAACTTTGTAAGAACACATGGAGTTATCAAACATTGAATGTGTGGTATTTGTATTTTTCACATCCTTTGGGGATGATTTTGATGTGGAAAGATATCAGCATATTAAAAGAAGTGGATAGTAAATCATCTAGATGGATGTAAGACTAGACTTATTATTGATAAGAGGAGAACTCTTGATACTAGGATAATAAATGTTGACATGATCATGTCCTCTAATGCTTGAAAATATTATAAGGGTTTTGAATCACCAAGGATTGTGACTTCTATTTAAAAATTAGGGAATTTAATACACTAATGAAGGATTGATATCATAGCCTATATTCTTTCTATCCATGGAAAACCCAAAAGGATGTTTTAGGGTTATTAAAAGTCTACTAAATGGATTAAGATTTGATGTGAAATGATCCCCACCATGATAGGAAGGTAGATGGTATTGGCTAACTTTCGTTCATTGTCATTATAAAATTTTATCATGATGGTCTATGGTCTGAGCATGGACTCTAAATATCATAGACTCTTGATTAGATTGATGTTACAAAGGTTGATTCTAGACCCACCATATACAAGCACTCTCTTAATTTTGTGACATAAAATGAAGACCTCAATATACAATGAGTTATTATTATTAGGACCAAGAGGATACATGTCTTTAGGATCAAAGGTAATATGTTGAGAGGACGAAAGATGTCCCATAAGGGCCTAAAATTGACTATGCTCAATGATTTTTGAAACTCTTGACTCCTATAGTATTTTATTATGGATGTTGTAATGGATAGAAGATGATTTTAAAATATCCATTAATAAATTTGAGAGGGATTCTCCTCAATTTATTGGACAATGTCACACTTACTTTTATGAGTAGTCAAAGGAGGTCTTGATATTTGAGATTTTGTGGTGCCCTTTGAGGTGGAGTTTTATGAAGTACCCCTAGTATAGTGATTTTAACATGGTGTGTGGTACATATGATGGTCCTTTGATATTAATACCAAGTTATTGTCTAACTAAAGGGTGTTTAAGAGACCTGGCCCTTATCTTAATAGTGGTGACTCTATGCTTATAATAATCAATGTGTCAAAAAAATGAGTCATAATAGTGAGGAGTCCTCCATATTCCAAATGATTAGAATGAGAGATTTGATCTTGGTTATGAAGTGTATTTTTATATTTTTCACCATGCTTGGGGAAGGATCCTGGTATATTCCAAGTTATAGATTCTTGTAATAAGAATCCTATCCTTCAACCTCTATTTATCCACAATCAATTAAATCCTAGATATAATTTCATAGTTGCATGCACCTTTAGGTGTCATGAACCTTGACTCAGTGATAGCCACAATATTAATATTCCTTATATCACACTAGTTTTGGCTTAATTTCATCAATGGGTTTTATTTCAGGAATAATAATCATGTTAGTAGCTACATGCTTCTTTAGGACACTCTCTACAGGTTCACCAAGGTTAGTGTATCATCACTTCCTAGATTCTATCTTTAGCTTGCCTCTAGGTACAATGATTTTATATTTACTTTGGGATTTAGAATGATTAAATCCTTGGATGGTTTGGACATGTTTGGCATCTCAAACTCCATCACCAACCACATTTTTTTCGTTATTAAATAACTTTGGATTTTCTGTTGAGGTGTTATTTTTAATTTAATCATTCTTTGAAAAATATTTTGAATGCTCCCTTGTAAATAAGGGATTTATAAATTTGAATACCCTTTTCAAAAATTATCATCAATGGTATTGACACAATGTAGTTGTAAATGGAGAGCCAATTATCGATTTAAGTTGGCAATGAAAATAGTGGTCAATTTTTTCTCAAGGATCAAACATGGGAATATGATTGCTAGAATTCAGCAACTATGTAAGAATGATAATAAATTATCTCCATTTATTTGTTTTGGAATTATATAGATCCAGTATGGTAATTTCATGTTTTACATTATAAGAGAAATGTTTAACAAATTTCTCTAATAAGTCTATGAATGATGTTACTAATCCATTTGGTAAGTACATGAAACATTCCAAATTTAGTCCTCCAAGACTAGAATTAAATAATTTGATAAGATAATTGTCACCATAGGTGACTTATTTATAGGACATTCAAAAAATTCCTTGACATGTTCCCTTGGATCCTCATTCCCCTTGTATTTATCAAATTTAGGTAGTTCATAATGAGAATGTAAGAGATCACATAACATGCCCTTATCAACTATATAGGGGCATAAGTTTTAAAATATGTATCACTTATTGAATGAACCTGATCTATCCTTTGGATATCATCCTTTATTGACTTCCATTCTTGGGCAAACGTGGGGACAAAATCTAGGATTGATGATAATAGATGATGGTTAGGCATATCTTAATTTTAACTTGTGAGAGGTAGATTATTTTTATATGACCTATTTGGAGTTTGAGGTTTATAAGCATTAGGATATATCTTATATGCTAAGGATTCCATTTTTTGGGTGATTTTATTTAGACGATCATGTAAAGATTTTTTATGGTATTATTTGGCTTGGTATTCTAAGGTGGACTTCCCTTTGTCAAGTTTGACATGGTTAATAATGATATATTTATATATAGGTTTTTCTTCTTATTATTCAAAAGGATTGTGGATAGGTGTAGGCCTTTTTCATTCAGGGCATTGGATAATATGTCTTAGGTTGTCATAGTCATAATCAGGAGGAAGTCTAGCTCCTACCTTAATAAGCTAGAGTAATAACTAATCCCTATTGTCATAGACATACTATTGTAATTAGGATTTACCTTTGTCAATATTTAACAATTCATATTTTGGATATTCATTATGTGTATCCATATCAATAAGGTTTTCTTCATCATTACCATGACGTTGCTCACCATGTAAAATAGTTTCAAGGTCATTGTTGTGCCTTGATTGTCCAATCCTAAGTTGTTGATGAGTGAAAGGTGTCATAAAGCTAATGTATAGATGTGTTTGGATGGGCTTAGATGATATGATATGGTGGATATTGATTGATAATCCTATTTTGATCAATTTTTGACTTCATATGTAGTATGAAACTATGATTATGAACAATATATTCTTGAAAAAAATTGAATTTTAGATGTGAACTAGTTTGATTGAGCCAAGGTTAGGGTATGATATCCCTATATTTTACTAGTTATTGACTTGGACAATGAGATAAGACAAACTCATGATTTGAATTGGTTAAATGGATGCTAGTGGGACTAGCTGAAAATATATGTGATTTGATAGGTTGACTAGGTTTTGGTTGACCTTAACCAAAGTTAACTTGATTTGATTGGGACTAACTCAATTAAGTGGTTTGATGGGGTTTAATCAAGTTAGACAGATGATGATGGGATGATTGGATTTATCTATGAAATTTGACTAAAATATGTCTTTGATTTCAATCAAGATTAAGAGGTTTGATAATGTACAAGTGATTAGGGTGATTTTATACAAGACTAGACTTATTAAGAGGATGTGTGAAAGAGATGAGGTAAAAGGGATGTTGTTATATTATGATAGGGTGATGGTTTTGACTATTATATATAATGGAAAAAATGATCTAGTGATTATTAAAACAATGTGTGAGTATGTGTTAATTTTGATGAGGTACTTGTTTGGGGCAGAGAATATGTCTTCAAATAGTACATGCATAAAATCATGAAATATGTCAAGCCTACACTAGTAAATTATGTGTGTGTAATTCAACTATAATTCCATTGATCTACTCACATAAAGTGGTGATGATTTTGGCCTCCTAACTCTCACTCTACATATATATGTGGTAAGTGATCTTCGAGGATGTTATTTCCCTTGCACTGATAGTTTTTTGCAGTCAAAGGGTCTTAATCTAGGTTGTACAAGGCAAGATAAGGAAGTCCCCAAAATACCTTATGGTACGTGGGGCCTGAGTCCATATAATGATGTTCTTTGTTGTTTGAGTATTGGAGAATAAACTCTTCACTTCATAAACCTTTATGGGGAAATTTTCTTCGCTTTACAACAACTCTCCTTGATATTTATACTTCACCAGAAAGTGAAGTTTATATTAGTGTGTGGTGGTGAAATCCATGTCAAAACTTCCTAAAGACTAATGAAAAGTGTATGAGGATTAATTCTAAATAAAATTTCCCTTAGAAAATAAAGAAGGATGGAGGTTTATCAATTGTTTTTTATCCCTAGGGTTGCCCTATGGGTGCGAAGGGAGAGCATACACAACCTTAGCCTCAGGTAGAACAAGCCAAAAAAAATAAAAAGACTATGATAATATTATTAATCTTAAACAAACACACACACACACACAGAGAGAGAGAGAGAGAGAGAGAGAGAGAGAGAGAGAGAGAGAGAGAGAGAGAGAGAGAGAGAGAGAGAGAGAGAGAGAGAGAGAGAGAGAGAGAGAGAGAGAGAGAGAGAGAGAGAGAGAGAGAGAGAGAGAGAGAGAGAACATAGAGTTGATTAATTTACTTAATTAAGGATGATGAAAATCTAGTATACAAGGTTTGATTTTCTATGTCTTTGATGGGTGAACCTATAAACAAGGATTAATAGTTTGAGTTTTATGTATTGAGAGGTAACCTAAAAAATAAACTATTAGAAATAAAAACCATTGTTTTATAGAATAAAACTACTCAATTTCTAGTATAAATTCATAGTTGTGCTAAATAAAACTATTGCTTGGAAAATAATTAAATAGATAATTGAAACCATTATAGATTAGTAAAAACCTACTAAAATTATGATCAAAACCATTAGAATTCAAAACAAAAATATTATAACACAAACAATAAATTTAGATAGATAGAAAACTAAAAGGTTGATGATATTTACAAAACCATTGATATTAAGTGTTGAACCACTGATGTTAAGAACAAAATCATCGATATTAAGAATGAAACCACTGATATTAAGAAAATAATTGGTGATGATAAGAGAAAAACTACTGATGTCAAGGAAAAAACCACTGATGTTATGAATAAAACTATTGATGATAAGAATAAAACTATTGTTTAACATAAACTCAAAAAAAAAGTAGCAAGCAAAAAATGTTATACCTGATAATTTCATTGATATCCAAAATATTTCTGCTAAAGGCTTAGAAGATTTCACTAAAAAATGCTATGTTTTCATTGAAACTTCAAAAACCTATAATACAAGATGATATCACTAAGTGATAATTTTGTTGTGAAATTTTATGATTCCTCTATGATAGTTTTATCAAAAGGGATGATTTTGTTATGGTTGAAAATATGCAAAAAAAAGAATACCAACAAGATTAATTCATCACTCTATTTTATATTTTTGATCAATGTTAGAACACTTTTTCTACAATGGAAATGTTAGACTTAGAAAAAAGGATATCAAAAAATTTGTTGAAGTTCAAAAAAAATCATTATTTCATCTGAAAAATTTGTTGCTACCAAAATAGTGAAATCATTATAGATTGGGCAGATAAATAATGATGTTTTTTTGTTAAATGGACAAATTCATTTTTTTAGCTAACAAAACCATGAATTGATAGAACAATGTTGTCGACCACCTGGGCATGATAATTTCAAGTAAATGGAAAATTCTTACTACAAATTTTTTGTTGTTTATATTTTTGTCCATCTTCTTTTGTCCTCTTGGAGACCTCTTTTGTCTTTCTTGGTTGATCTGCTAGTAAGAACATTTTGTATCTTGGGGTAAGGGCCCATTTTACCTTATTATTTTATATAAAAACACTACTATTTTATATAACATTAAAAAATTAAATATGTTGTATTATTTTTTTTATAATTTTAAAATTTTAATATTTTTAATTTTTAATTAAGATGGTTTTGACTAGTTAAAAATTCATTTGTTAATTGATTGAACATAGAATCTTTTCTAATAAACTAAAATGATCTTTTGCAACTTTTATTTTTTAAACCACATAATGTGTTTGTTACAAATAAATTTTTTTTAAAATTAATTATATATTTTTATCTATTTTCAATCCTCAACTACAATAAAAAGGATAAAACTAGCCCCTATGTATCCCTTATTTCACAAACATTTTATATGCATATTTTATAGTATTGATAGAAACTTTAAGATGTATAGATTAAGGGTATTTCATTTAAAATAATAAATTATTAAAAAATCAAATTAAAAAATGTACCATTTTTTAAAGATTTTTTTGTATACTCTACTTTATAAATATGAAATGAGGACAATTTTAAAATGTGTAAAATCTAAACGAAGGACAGGAATAAGGTAGCTGGCCATGAGACACTAAGGTGTACATCCATCAATCAATGTATCGTGAATGGAGGCTGCTAATAAGTTACCATATCCTCCTCCATTCTAATCCACACAAGGCAAGGATTTAAATGATCTTCCACAAAAAATGGTTACCAAGAATCTACATTCACAATAGGATAGCAAAGCAATAGCCTCTTTGTTTCCTTAGGTTCTCATCATTTTAAAAAGAATTCTTTGCAAGAACAAATTTGTTGATTTCATAGGTATGTTAGCCACATGATGTTGGTGTGTGTGTTATGAATGGATTTAAATGATTTTATTCAGAATATGGTTACCAAGAATTTACATTAGCATTCCCATTCACAAGGGAGAAAAGCAACAACCTCTCTGCTCCCTTAGATTCTCATCGTCTCTAGAAGAGCCCTTCACAAGAACAAATTTGTTGATTTTATAGGTGCACTAGCCACATGACACTGACATGGGTGTTGTGAATGGCTTCTTCTTAACTAGAGCATCACTCCCTTTCCCATATATGTTTAAAAACTCTTCAATACTATTTTATGCATTTATGGAATAATAATTGTGATCCTATATGTCTCACCCATGCATTATACCACTTTTTCATTTCTTACATAAAATTGATTATGTGTAGAAACCAAGGGTCATAAAATGGTTTCTTTTAGATACCCCTCAAAGGTTGACACTCCAAATCCTCCAATGTATTAAAATTTTAAACATTTATTAAAGAATTAAAAATGTTTTAGGCTAACAAAAAAAATCAGTAAATACTTTTATATATATTCAAAAAAAATGACAACTTCATTATTAAATTAGAATATTTTTCTTAAAATCCATGATATTATATATTTTATTATTAGGTTATTATTTTTTTTTTAAAATCAAAATAATTTGATTTTTTTTTAAACTAGAATAATTTTACAAGGAGTTGGAATAAGGGCTTAAGGATTCGAAGTCTTAAAATCATAAACGATTCTTGAAATAAATAAATGGATGTTGTTTTATGTAAGATAAAATCAATAAGTAAAATTGTGTTTCAAAATACATCAAAAAGTATAGATCATAGAAAAATATTCAATTCCTCCCTTACTATCATCTCCATTGCAAAGGATGTTTAAGTTACCTTTCCTTATCAATAGTTTTTTGTTATTTTTATTTTATTATTTGTTTATCCCTTAAAATAATTTTCACTTCAATATAATAATATAGATAAGCTTAAGAAACTCAAACATAAATAATATTTATTCTATATTTTTTTAATTTTAAGAATACGAAAATAAGTTCTATTTAAACAAAGATAATACACCTTTATGTCTCTTAACTAATTTAAATTAATTAAACATAATTTTATCATGTCAAATTCTATTTTTAAATGTTTAACCTAACTTAAAATCATATATTATTCTCATATTTTTATATGCTTTAAATCTCTAATATAAAGGAAATATATTATATGGTGTTCCATCCAAAATCTTGAGAGGATTCATTTTCAAACTGCACATTCCTAAAAAATGCTAACCATAATATTTAAATGGCTTAAATGACTTGAAAATTATGTTAACATCATATCCAAAAACTATGTTGGGAACATGTCCACCCATAAAACCAAACCAAAAAGTAAATGTTATTAAACTAGGTATATTTATTAAACAAGAGAATTATGGAAAGGTCTTATTTAAATCTTTGATATCCATTTTCAGCGTATGGTTCCATTGTTATTTATAGTTAGTATATAATTCCATTCTTATCCATTTGAAAATATATACATAAAAAAGCTAATCTATTTGCTTTATAATCTCATTTTTAGAAATTGATCTAATAAATGATATCGGTTATTATGCATATTACATTATTTAAGGGTTATTAAGATAAATATTATACATATTATATTAAAATATTTTATTTATAAGTCATTAATTAATTTATTGTAATCTTATGTTATTTTATAATGGTCATTTTAATTTAGTTGTGTGATGTATTAATTAAATGTGAAGTGGTGTTAAAATACTCTCTTAGTTTTATTTATTTTTTCTTATTTAATATGAAATAAATTTAAAATTAATTTATATTTATTAAAAAAATTAAAAATTATAATATTGAAAAAAATAAAATGTTCATTGTCATTTTAATAAGGGTTTAAAATTGCCACTATAAAAGAATATATATATATATATATATATATATATATAATTGAAATTATAATTTTTATTTAAAGATTTTTTTATAAAATTTGACATCTAAATATTAGAATATTTATTATGATATTATTTGATTATATTCCCTTTATTTGTTAATGATTGATCTAATTTTTTATTTATTTTTAGATTCTTACATTTCTAAAATTTTAATTTTTAATGTGATTTTAAATACATCTTATTAATAAGGGAAATATGTATTGAATATCAAATAGATACTACTAGTCTATAAACTAGATTTGATAATTTTTATTCTTATTTTCAAAAAAATTAATAATTATAAAAAACTATAATATGCGTACATTAATATAACTCACAATAATATTTATTTATACATTAATAATATTAACATTATTATTTTATAGCATTTTTTCAAGATATTTTTAAGGTTAGAGTATCACCTCTTAAAAATAAACTCATTGGTGAGGATCATCATATTCTCTCAAAATTAAATTTATTTAAAAATAGCATCGACCTCCCTCCAAAAATCAACAAAAGTTATGGCCTTTTGGTGGCCTCCATGTGACAACTATGTCAAGCTTAATTTTGACGATGCATCCAAAGATAACCCAAGTCTTTTTAGAGGTGGAGTCATCTTCAGAGAAAATACAGGACAAATTATATCATTTTTTTACTTCAAAATTCACTAGTTTAAAATAATTCAATTGAATATCTAGCTCTTATTAAAAGTTTGAGAACCACTATCGATTCAATTTTCTAAAAATTATTTATGGAAGGTGATTTTATCTTGATTATCAATATTTTTAATTCACTAAGTTTAGTCAGGTGACATCTTAATTCAATCATTTAATATATCCTCTATATCATTCCTTTGTTTGAGGATATTTCTTTCTCCCATAACTACCAAGAGACTACCTCTCTAGTATATTTCTTGGCTAACTTCAGTTCACTTCACCTTCCTTCTAATGAATATTGGCATTGTAAAGACCCTCCTCCCTTGAAAAAATGCAGAGAATTAGTTAGAAAAGACTTGATTCGTTAACAACTCTTTTTTGTTTAAATTTTCATTGTAGGGTTTGGTGATCAAGATTTTGGAGTTCCTTTGTTGTCTCTGGGCTTTCTCCCTATTTCTGCTTCTTGGATCATTTTTTTTAGAGGATTGAATAAGTCATGTTTTCTATGTTGGATTATTTTGTCATCATTTTCTTTAGAGTAGTGATATTAGTTTCATGCTCAAAAAATATTATAGTGATTGGTGATCAAGGCCTATAATGTTGTCATCTTCTTACTTCTTAAGAAGGATTTCATGGTGGTACTTCATTCTTAAAATCATGGTTTGCTATGGGATATGAAGCCTCTCAGCATCAATCCTTTCGTCTTCTCTATTATAATTGGCTTGTTGAATTTATGGTTGTTTAGATTTCTAGTTGTTTTATCGTCTCTTCTTGTTCCCCTGGAAACCTCTTTTGTCTTTGTGAATTTGATATTCTAGTAAGATCCTTATATACCTTGGGGTAAGGGCCCATTTTAATTTATTATTTTATATTAAAACACTACTATTTTACATAACAGTAAAAAATTAAATATATTGTATTATAGTTTTAATGATTTTAAAAATTTAATATTTATAATTTTCAATTAAGATGGTTTTGACTAGTAAAAAAAATTGATAATTTATTGAAGGTAGAATTTTTATAATAAAATAAAATAATCTTTTGAAATTTTTATTATTTAGACCACATAATATGTTTGTTAAAAATAACCTTTGTTTAGAATCATCTTTATATTTTCATCTATTTTGATTCCTCAATTATAATAGAAAGATTGGGACCAACCACTATATATCCCTTATTTCACAAATATTTTATATACATATTTTATAGTGTTAATATAAACTTTAAGATGTATAGATTAAATGTATTTCATTTAAATAGTAATTTATACAAAAATAAAATAAAACGTTATACCATTTTTTAAAGGTTTTTTTTTCTTTTTTGGGTACACTTTCTATTTTATAAATATGAAATGAAGACAATTCCAAAATGTATAAAATCTATTTTTAAAAATTTGTTATAAAATTTTTATAGTATGAATTTTAAAAATATAAGGGTTTAATTTTTTTTTTTTTAAATTATAAAATGTAGATTAAAAATATTCACTTTAAAATAATAATATATATTATTAGAATTTTTTTTTTTTTAAAAATTTAAAAGTTATAGGAAAATAGGATAAAGGTTGAACAAATGACAAATAATAAAAACACTAATTTTTTTAATAACATTTCTTTATAATAATAAAAATAAAAGATCGAATTTAAACTATATAGATTTAAGTCATTTTATTTATTATTTTAATGAAATTTTATTTTAATTTAAAAGAAAAATATATATGAAAAAATGTTACTAAATAGAAGGTGTCCAATAATTGATATAACATATGATTATATAATATTTTATATTTATCATAAAATATTTAATAGTTATCAACATTTACAATTAGCATATTTATCTTAGATAAATCTATGTAAAAGACGTTGAGAGATATCATTTTTGAAGGCATTTATTCTACTTATGTCACAAATCCAATATAAATTAATATCTCAAAAATGATATTTTTTAGTGTCATTTACATAGATTTGTTTAAAATAGATATTTTAGTATTCTTAACATTATATGAAGAGGATTTGAATGTGAGAGAATTCCAAGCATGATCAGAAATTGACGTTATATAGACTGTTTTTAGTGCCCCAGACTCTGTTTTACGACCACCAGCCCCAAATATGATCTTAAAATTTAGTTCGTCAAACGTTTAAATTTTTCATAATACCCATTATATACTATATTCACATGAAATAAAATATGACTAGTTATTTGGGCACATACTATATTTTTATAAAAATAAATTAGTTTTAAATTGTTTGAAAGAGTTCGTAATCACTAAATTTTTACTGATAGGTATATTTTATTTGAAATTACAGTACATTCAAAGTTTAGTCGTGAGCTGATTTAAATAAATTGTCCAAACATTTAAAATCATTGCACATGGTTTAGAACAACTGATAAGATATAAACATTTCAACCTGTATATCACGAGATTGAGTAAAAATCGAAGGATGAGAACTAGGAAAACTTATATTGTGATACCAAATACAATCACAGAGCTAATACGCTGCTATTCTTCGTACATTGCATTACCTTGCAAGACTTAAAACAGAGTATATATTATTTTAAAAACCAAGACTTCAAACAGACTTAAAAAAGACTACATCACCCTGCTATTCTTCGGAAGTAGAGAAATGGAATGGCTTCGCCTAGAAGTCTCTCGAATCGCAGCTAAAATCAATACAAAAAGATTGGCATTAAAAACATTAAATGCAAATCGTATACAAACTATATCAAAAGATATTTGCAATTCATTAAAACATTTAAACTTGACAAAGAATAAATGAAAGTCGGTGGCCAGCGGTAGGAGGAGATGACGTGGCAGGGGAGATTAATGTTTGTTGAGCTGTACGTTCAAGTCCACCAACACTCCTCTTTAATCTTCATTGCTATGTATATCAACGATGCCTATGCTTCCCTAGAGATGTTCAAACATGTTCTTTACAACTAGTTTTGTAAAGATTGTGCTAATTATTTTTGAGATTTGTAAAATTTAAAATATATTTCATATTTGCTAACCAATTTATGAATAACGTGATATCTAGTGTTAATATGTTGTGTTTGTAAAAAACATGGTTTTTAGATAATGTAATCGTTAAATTATTGTCATAATATATCTTTGTAGCTTCTTTTTGGGTATGCATCAAATATGTATGGTCTTCTCGTCCAAATTGCTTAGGAAACTACTGATATAGTTGCAACATATTCTATTTCGGTTGATAAAAGTATTACAATTGGTTGCTTCTTCAATTCCCAAGACATAGCACCCGATCCTAGATGAAAAACATATCTTGAATTACTTTTTGTATCATCCATACTACCTCCCCAATCACAATCTCTATAACCAATCAACTTGAAGTTATATGAAGGTGTATACAAAATCCCAAAATTCTCTGTATTAGCTATGTATCTTAGAATTCTTTTTCCAACTTTCCAATGAGATTCTTCTGGATTGTCCATGAATCTTGAGATACGAATAAACCCCATACATAATGTTCGGTCTTGTAGTGGTTAGATACATGAGGCTGCCCACAAATCTCTTGAATAAATATTCATCAACACTTGAACTCTTGTCCTTCTTACTAAGTTTCAAACCCATTCCAATCGGTGTAGGAGTTGAATTAACATTCAACATCTTGAACCTCTTCAACAAATCTTTATCATACTTTCATTGACATGTAAAATGACTTGCTCAGATTAATTCACCTCTATGCTAAGAAAATATCTCATAAGACCCAAATCGATCATATCAAATTCATCTTTCATGGCTGTTTTAAATGATTCAATTGATCAAGTTTTTGATAAAAATCAAGTCATCCACATACAAGTATACTATCAAAATTTGTCCTTCATCATACACTTTAACATACAAGGTTGGTTCATTGTCACACTTAGTAGACTCATTATTTGTAAATTAAGAATATATTATATTGTACCAAACTCTGGGAGCTTGTTTCAATCCATATAAAGCCTTTTTCAGCTTGTAAAAGCTAACCTTGTGCTCTTCTCCTAAAACATTATAATCAGATGGTTTTTTTATATAAAGTTCCTCTTATAAAATGTCATTCAAGAATGCCATTTTAACATCTATTTGATAAGCCTTCCAATTTTTTTGAGCTGCAATAAATAACATCATTCAAACAAGATCTAATGTTGTTGTAGGTGCAAATGTTTCATTGTAATCTATGCATGGTTGTTGTGTGAAGCACTTAGCTATTAGTCTTTCTTTATGTTTCTCAACTTTCCCATTTGCATTTTTAAAAAAATTATAAATCCATTTTACTCTAATTACATCATTTCCTTTAGGAACATCTACAAAATCCCACGTTTGATTATTTTCAATTGATTGAATTTCTTCATCCATAGTTACAATCCAATTGTCATCTTTAATTACATCCTCAAATTAGATTGGATCAACTTGTGTTAAAAATGTAAAAAACAAAACATAAATCAACATTTTCAACTTCTTGTGACTCATCATAAATCTCTTTTACGCTACATGTCTTCTTTGAAGTGTTTATAGACTGTGATCTCAATGACACAAGCATTGGGTTAGAATACTTACTTTTGTTATTACTTGTTGAAGTATATGGATTGGGAGTGGTAGGTGCTTTAGAAGGTGTTGTAGGAACATTTTTTTGTTGAGCTTGAGGAGCAATTTATATATCATCTTCTATTATCTCATTTTAATGTGGTATTCCTTTTGTATTGTAGTTATCTTGTCAATGCTTTCATCCCATGCTTATTCTTCAACAAAATCTACATCACAACTGATTATTACCTTCTTTGTCACTGGATTGTATAGTTTGTATGCTTTGGATTGTTCAATATACCCCATAAAGATACACTTTTTACCTCTATCATCTAACTCTTTTATTAATTCTTGATGTATCAAGGAATATGTTACACATCCAAAGACTCTCAAATGAGAGACACTATGTTTCTTTCCACTCCAAGCTTATTGTGGTATCTTATTTAATACTACTTTTGTTGAACCCCTATTCAAAATGTATACCGCACATGCAACCCCTTCAGCCCAGTATTCATTTGGTAGATGCTTAGATTTTATCATACTTTGTGCCATTTTCATAATTATCCTATTATTTATTTTAGCGATGCCTAATTATTGAGGTGTATATCTTATTGTAAACTATTTTCTTATTCTATTTTCCTTGTAAAAATTTAGAAAGTCATTTGATTGTATTCAACACCTCGATCAGTTCTCAATATTTTGATATAATATTCAATTTACTTTTACAGTAAGGCCTTGAAATCAATAAAAACAAAAAACACATATGATTTATATTTCAATAAATAGGCCAATTTTTTTGGATGAAATCATCAATAAATGTCAAGAAGTATAGATTTCCACTTATGGATAGTGTTTGCATCAGTCCACAAAGATCTGAATGGACTATCTCAAGTTGATGCCTTACCCTATAAGATTTTCTAACTAGATTTTTTGTGTATGTTGATTTGCTTGTATGCAACTCACATGATGTTTTAAGTGGATCTATTGGTGGCAATCCATTTACCATTCTCTTCTTATGCTACAATTGCAATCCTATAAAATTCAGATGCCCAAATCTCAAGTGCCATAACCAAGATTGATTCTTATATGAAACTTTGAAAGTTTCTTTAGTAATTTGCTTACAATTCTTAAGGTTCTAAAATTAATTCACTTTGGATCTTAAGAGGAAACATTCTATTATTTTTCATCCTAACTTTTCCAATTAGCCTATTACTAGGTTTCTTGTCCAAAATCACACATTCACTATTCTCAAAGTATATCATATACCCTTTTTTCACTAAGTGACCAATGCTTATGAGATTGTGTTGCAATCCAAGAACATAGTATACATCGGGGATATGTTTTTTTTCACCTTGTTTTTTTCTTATGTTAATTGATCATTTCCCTATGGCTGATACTTTGTGATCATTTCTCAATTTCACTTCTAATTTCACTGAATCATCCTATGTTACAAACAACTCCTTGTTTCCACTCATATGATTTCTACACCCACTATCTAAGAACCATACTTTGAACTTTCTTGTGCAACATTACATGTTATCAACATTGTATTTTGTTCACTAGTGTTAGGATGGTTTTCATTTGTAAAATTTGTCTTTTATTTATTCATATCATATTGTCTTTTTCTACATTCAAATGCAAAATTCTCAAATATTTTAAAATAATGAAATTGGAAGTTAGATTTATCATACCTTTCTCCTTAATGATGACTATGAAAATGGTTGTTGCCTCTTCCTCTTGTTGGTGTGAAAGACATATGTGTGCTTGATGTTGGTATTTTGCTTTCAAATTAAGTAGAGTCTCTTCTTCCTCTTGGTGAAAAATGACCTCTACCTCTGTTGTAATTTGATCTTCCTCTTATTCTATTGACTAAAATCTAGGAATTGAATGAATTTTCTAATGAAGATGCCTCTAAATGCTTTAACCTTTTCTCATGTGATAGAAGTGACCCCACTAACTCATCAACTAAAAGCTAAGTTAAATCCTTTGATTCTTCAGTGGTTGTTACTACTCAATCGAACATTACAAGTAAGCTTCTAACTTTTTTTTAAAACCTTATGGTCTTCCACACTCTCACCATGAGTCTTTATTTAATTTTCAATCCCCATTACATGTGGAAAAAATGAGTATATATTCTCTGATTCTTTCATATGAAGGTTCTCAAAATCCCCTCTAAGTATTTATAATTTTGTAGTTTTAACTTTTTTTGTACCTTGGTATGATGTTTGAAGGATTTTTCATGCTTATTTTGATCTTGTGACGACTTAAACCCTTGAAAAAATTGACTCCTCTATTGCCTGATGAATAAATAGCAATGCCTTTGTATCTTTATTTTTGTTTTCCTTCAATAAGTCTTTCTCTTCTTGTGAAATGGCTTGTAATGCTTATTGGTTTATTGGTTTCAGGAACCCATTTTCAACTAAGTCCCAAACATCTTAGAAGCAACGTATACAAATAATATTTTTAAATTTTTATTGATTACTAACACTTTGTATCTTGTAGGAACTTGTCAAGTCTCAATCTCTCTGAGTTCATGTCTTAAGGGGTGCACCAAGAAAGGGGTTGACAAACCATTAGTGTTTCATAAGATTGCTATCCCTTTTTTCACTTTCCATCTACACACTTATCTCTTAAATTCATTTACCCTAAGCTTATTCTTCTTTATCATACCCATTACAGTCAATTTTCATGCTTTATTCCTTCTTTTCTTTCCTTAATTCCATTTTGGACAATCGGCTATACTAGGTCGATTGGGTTGACCCCGTACTGTTTAGGGGTATTTTTCAATTTTTTAGTTTGTTAGCCCTTCATCCAACCTAACTCAGACCTAGTGAATTTTCCCCAAAAACATACAGGGTCAACTAGGTCGACCCTGTACAACCAACATTTATAGGAGGATTTAGGGCAAGATCCACCTACATATACAAGTTCATTCCCAACCATTTGTAAGAATAAAGAAGTGAATGAACATATTCTTATTAATCATTTTACTTTAGGAATAAAGCTTATGGTCCCATAATTTCTTTAGAGATACAGATTTTGTCTTGTGAAGAAGTGTTTTGGATGCATAGATAGGTTTTGTAGCCTAGAGTTGATTTGTCTTTGTTATCCTTACATACCACAACAATCTCTTGCAAAGCACCTTGGCCAAGGAAGAGATTGAGGTTCGATGGGTTCATCTTCAAGATAAGTATTCTTAACTTTATTTCTCCTTTTTAAGAGTAAATTGATAATGCAGTTATGCTTTTCTTCCATGCATTTAGATTATATATACATTGATGTGAGTATATGTCTTCTATGCATGCTTAATTTAGTTTGTTTTATTTTTAATCCATAACTTATGCCACAAGATTTGGTGAGCACTAGATTAGATTTAATTTCTTGTTTATTAGAATAGAGTGAACATTAAACCTCAGAGTCTTTTAGGGTTGTTTCATGATTGTGTTAAACTGTAGGATTTATTAGCCTTCCTAGCATGGTGTATTATGACAAGTGATCCTGTAATCAAGTCTAGTAAAATGCCATATTAGTCTTGCTCCCACTTAACAAATGTATTCCTAATCAAAAGTGTAGGTATGCTCTATCTTTTGCAAGATAGGATTTATTTATAGACATGATCCATTTTTTATTACATATATTCTTGTGAATTCGATGTGAATTCTATCTCACCACTGATTGGATTGTATTCACATTTTAATTTTCTTATTATAATTGTTATTATCTTTGACTTCACCTTCATAAAACATTATGGTGAACCTGATGTGAACTAACCCTTGAAAGATTTATTTCACTTATTTTATTCTTTTTCATCATTATTTTTATCACATATTTGACATACTAGATCAACTCTATTGACCTCATTCTAAATTTTGTGTGTAGGATTTTAGAAGCAGGTAACTAAATTGACCCAATCAACCTAGTACAAGTTTCTAGGCTTCCATAATTATGGTTCAAACTACTAGGTCAACCTAGTTGACCCTATATATTTTTAAGATTCTATAACAGGTCCCTACACATGTTAATCGACCTAGTTGACCCAGTTAGTAGGTTTTTCTAGCAATCTTCAAGGTTCTTGATCAATAATCTTCCTCCTTTACATCTCTAAACCACCAAGGTTCCTTTATGCCTTTTTATTTCTTTATTTTAATGTCTTTACTTTCACAGTTTATAGTCTTTAAAACTATCCCTTCATAGTCAATTGAATCAACCCTATCAACCTAATTATGTGTTTTCTGGATAACTAGGTCGACTTTGCCAACCCTATTCATTTTCAGACCCTACATTCATAGTATAGGTTCAAATCTATCGACCCTATTCTATATTTTTATGCATATAATTATTGACTATATCAATAATTGTACCTTATTTCAAAGTTGGAATTACTCCTATATGATATTAATTATCTCACATCTTTATTTTATCATTGCTTGCATGCTTAGAATAGAACACATAATCTAAGTAGGGGATTTTCAATTAACCTCTTAGTTTCATTATTTTTATTTTATTAACACATGACCAAATCATAAAACATAAATAAGAATTTTAAAATTTGTTTACCCAAGGCCAACCTACTTAAATTTCATCACCAGGGGGAAGCCGACTTGATACTCTAGTCAAGTATAATGCATGGTTAATAATATATTTTAGCTAAGCACTCGACATCCTTATCATTATGGTTTTTGAAGTGAGAGGATAGGCCATAATACAAATTCTATATCATTACCACTATAGTCCCTTTCAGTTCATACTACCTAAGACTATCTGTATATTGTCATTCTAGTTCGTTGCTTAAAATGATCTTTCCATCACATTTAAAATCACATATTAATAATTTAATAAACACTCAGGTTGACCAATTAGTTATCTCTTTAATTTACAAGTTGATTGCTTCCTCATTTCTCAATTATATTTTGTATAGTAAAAATTTGCATTAGCTAGCATTGGTGTAAGGTTTTATGTTGTGTGCTTCAATTGGATTGGCCAGTGTTAATCCAATTGACTATTTATTTCCTTTCTATCATTTATTTTCAAACTACTTGCAAAAATTATCTTTTTTCATTTCACAAATCTGTCATAAGATTTTTAAATTTGCCTCTCTATTGTACTAGGTTGACCCAATCAAATCTATAATATTTGTAGACCCTATTTTTTATTTTTCTAGCCTTTGTTCACTGTACTAGGTCAACCCAATTGACCTTTTACTATTTTCAAGCCCTGTTTCTTGTGTTGGATCAATCCAATCGACCCTGTATAAATTCTTGTATCTTCTTCTTTCCTTGTGTGGTTATCTAGTCTTATCTCATCATGATGACATCTATTCAGTGTTTTCTAGTCATAAACATTACATAATTAAGGATTTTCATTATAACCTCGCTTATTTCATCACTTCAGATGAAACTATCAAATTTTTCCTTGCTCTTATCTTAAACCAAAACCAATCACTACTCAATGTAATGTATTTGAGGTCATTCATACTAATCCTCTTCTCAATACCAATTTTGAGAATCTTCCACCAACTAATCCATCTCCTATCAACAATCATACCCTTACAACCAATGTTCATAATCCTCTTATTACACCCATAACAAGATCATGAAGTCTTATCAATTCCCAAAGTAACATGGCTAAAACCACTCAAATTGATAATTTAGATGGTTCCCAATTATTCAAAAACCTTGATGATAATATTATTTACACTCCTACCAAGAATGGTGGCTTTACCAAGCTTCCTTCTTTTTCTACCACACTTAAGACAACTAAAAATAACATTGGTAATCATCCATGTACAAATAATCCTCCTCCCACTAACAATAATAATCATCTTCCTATCAACACTAATACCCCACCTTCAAACCCACTTATTGATACAACTCAACTTTTTGAAAAAGTCATACAATAAATGAACATCATACAAACAACTAACACCATGTTATCTATATATTTTATATTGTTCTAATGATCCTATAAGGTCATCCAAATGAATTTTAAATTTTTTAAATTGTCTACTTAGGTGTTGAAGGTCATTATCACCATGACTGTGTTTGAAGTTAAACTAACAGTTTTAGGTAAGCAAGTTGTAGTGATGGGTTTGAGACTCTATGACATGAATTGATATATATAATATACATAATTATTTTATTTGTACTTTAATGATATATCCATACCTTAAATAAGCTTGGAATTCAGTGTAATAGGTTGGAACATTTAATCCAAAATAACTTGTCTAACTGAGTAAAGATTATGATAGAGAAGGTCAACATATTGGTCTGCAAGATAAATAATTTTCATTAGAGCTTATGATATATTTGTTTGATATTATTCTAATAATATTATAAGATCATTTTCATGCACTTCAATTGCTTGAGTATGTTTAATCAGGTGTCAAAATTTCATGTTTCCTTGACTGTGTTTTGAGGCTAGTTGGTCGTTCTGAGTGAGCTATTTCCATAGAAGAGTTTGACCCTGTATATCTAGATTTAATGCATATGATGAAGTTTTTTATTACCCCAAATTCATTAGGTTTATTTATATGTTATTTTTTTCCATAATTGTTTAGAAAGATTAATTTTTTACTTCAGTTGTTAAAGATGGACTTTTTGAGTATGCACATGCTTAATATGAATAGTACCAATGGTGTGCTTTAAGAAGTGGTTTGACCCTAGATGGCATCTATTTGAAATGTAATATGACATGTTCCTACTATATAAAGTATTTTAATTTTTTACAAAGAATATCAAAGAGTAATGTGTGATAAGTAGGCCTAATGGGATTAAGTCTTCATGAGACCTAAAGGAGAGATAAGGCCTAAAAAAAGTGGGTTAGACATAAAAGGACTCAAAGCAAATTTGATCCATTTCTATGAGATGTCTTAAGATCTATTCCATGGCTAACCTAAGAAGATAATAATTTTTGGCTGACTAATAAGGATATTATCAGGTGACTTGTATAAGTACAAGGTAGTTTTAGGCCTATTTTTATGAGTAAGAGAGAAGCATGTGTGCAAGCAAATAAAAGAGCAAAAAGAGGAGTAGGAGGAAGTCATGTGGACCATAAAATGAATGTATAGGATCAATTATGTATCTTTGACATAGGTTATGCATATTAGGAATAAGGTCATATGTCCTAATCAAGTCAAGAAGGGGGCTAGTTGAGCGAAGAAGGATAGAGGCTAGTTTGAGAGGGACAGAAGTGTGAAAATAGCTAAATAAAAATGTCATCATCTGTTGTATGAGAAATAAGGTTTTATAAAGGTGATCAAGTGTTTTAGGTGGCTGAGTTAGTTTTTAGTCATTTAATATTTTGGTGTCTCCTTACAAGTTGGTGCTTGTTAAAACCTAGCTTAGTTGGTGCTTAACTAGTTGAGTTTGGTGCTCTATATGAAATGGGTACTTCACTAAAGTTGATATTTATCTATAGGATTATATTATATTTACATCATCATTGGGATTTCTTCTCCTTGAGGGTTTCCTATCCCCACCACCCCGCTGCCGCTGCCCCCCTTCCACCCCACACACACACACACACACACATATATATATCATTTAAATAAGCATGTACATCTTAACTAACTTAAGCACCAATCCACAAGAGCATGAAACACATGAAAACAATATATATATATATATATATATATATATATATATATATATATATATATATATATATATATATATAGTGTTAATGTGTTTCATGCTCTTGTGGTTTGGTACTTAAGCTAGTATATATATATGCATGAAACACATGTATATTGTGTTCATCTGTTTCATGCTCTTGTGGATTGGTGCTTAAGCTAGTTAAGATGTACATGCTTGTTTAAATTATATATATATATATATATATATATATATATATATATATATATATATATATATATATATATATATATATATATATATATATATATATATATATATATATAGTGTTCATGTGTTTCATGCTCTTGTGGATTGGTACTTAAGCTAGTTATGTTGTACATGTTTGTTTAAATGATATATGATTTCTTACGTAAAGTTTTTTAAATACAATTTTTGAATATTTATTCACCCCCTTATAAGTCATTTTAATTAAAATAATTAGTATCAAAGCATGGCTCTTTGAATCAAGTTGAAAAACTTAAATTAGATCCTAGAAATAAGGATGACTAGTCAACAAGCTCAAGGTGGTTTCTCTACCAATAAAGATTTTTAGTAAATGGATCTAATTATGCCTTTTATAAAATCAAGATGAATACATATTTTATGTCTCAAAGTCATGATATCTAACATTCATTAGTACATGGTTATAGTGCTCTTCTTATTCCACCAACTGATGTGACAAGTAAGAAAGCTAGTGAAAATAAATCCAAGGCAATAAATGCTATTATTTTTTGCCTATCAAAGGCAAGTATTATGAATTTAATGCACTATGAATTAGAAAAAGGAGTATGGTAAAAATTTAAGACTGTTTACGAAGGAGACACCAAGGTGAAGATGGCCAAGTTATAAACCCATCAAAGATAGTTTGAAAGCCTATGGATGAGTTAAGATGAAACCATTGCATCTTACCTATTAAGGGTTGATGAAGTTGTCAATATAATTAGAGGAGTGGGAGAAATGAAAGAATCTACTATTGTACAAAAGGTGTTAAGATCACTAACTCCTAAGTTTGACTCTAAGATGTCTATAGTAGAAGAGATGTAAGATTTGGACAAGGCAAAAATAGATGGATTTCTTGGCATCTTGACTATCTATGAGATGAAAACTAATCAAAGAAGACCTCCCAAGAAGGAATCATATTTCAAAGTTGAGAAAAATTCAAAATCCATAAAGATCAAAGATGATGAATAAACAGATTTTTATGATGATCAACTGATGGACATGTTTGTAATAAAATTGAGGTTTAGATCTGGTAAGTACAAAGTTAATTTTCCCTTCAAATGTTTCAACTATGGAAAGATTGGTCACTTTGAATCTGTGTCCTAATAAAGATAAATTTAAGCATAATGAAGAACATGATAAACATCATAGAAATTACAGAGAGGTCTATAAGCTTGACAAGACCAAGAGAGATTTCAAGAAGAATGAAGGTAGGAACGGGTCATTCAAAAATAATAAGAGTTTTTATACCAGAGAAAAAAATCATCTAATGTAAATTATTCAATCACATATAATGGTGATTATGGAAATAATGAACATGAACATGACAATAATGAAACTTTGTTCATGGCCATGGAATCAGACAATGAGTGTTGCTCAAGTGGGAAAGTACTTATGGTTGATATAGAATCAGATGAAGAAGAAGCTAAAGTAAATCTTGAGGTAGAGTTGGTAAGTGACCTAGAGGAGGTGAATTTCCAATGGAGAAAAAATCATAAACTAATATCATTAGTTAAGGACTATGAGGAGTAGATTAGATTGTTTGAGAACACACTGAGCAACACTTCCAAGGAGGATGATGAGATCATCAATCAATTTGAGGCGTAGATGGATGTAGTCAATGAAAGCTTAAAGGCTAAAGAGGAAGAAATCATCAGGTATAAAAATAAAGTAGAATCTTTTCAAGTAAAGTTGGATCAAGCATCTAGCAAGGTGAAGAGTTTTGTGAAGTTTGAAAAGAGCACTAAGGCTCTAGATGATATCTTGAGTAATCAAAAGTCTACAAGTGACAAAATGGGTTTCGGTTTCAAAGAAGACCCAAAAGAGGCACCTTAATTCAAATAAAAGACTGTTGAAGAAAATAAGGTCAACTTGGAAAGACCTATCAAATATCCTAATGTTATAGATTATGTTAATTTTTTAAATGGTTATTATTTTGTATGCAGTCAGTTTGGTCATAGAGCAAGAGGGTGTAGAAGACCCTTTGAAAATGAGTACTCATGGAACTATGGAAGGAGTCATAGCTCACATCATTCAAGAGGTATGTATAAAGTGATTTGTTATAGCTATCATAATGTGAAACACATTACAATATTCTATCTTAATAGAGTTAGAAGGTCATCAAGTTAAAATAGGAAGTTTTAATTCCCTAGAGTGTAATAAAGAAGGCAAATGAATGTATGAAAACTAAAGATAGTAAAGATACGTCATGATAAGTCTACAAGATCAATTGGACTATTTGCTTTGACAGAAAATTTCTTAGGTGTGAAATAAATTAAATAATGTTTTTTGTCATCTAATATTGATAATCAAATGGTTGATGATGAGATCAAGCCTATAGTGCCAATCAAGCCCAAAAGGACATTGAGAACTATTCAATCTTGTGAGAGTATAGAGATATAAAAATCTCATAAGTTCATGGAGTTTTATTTCCCTATGAAAATGGGTGACTCCATTAGGATTTATGGAGGCATTCTTCTACTAGTAGAAGCATGAGGTTTTAGTCAAAGAAGGTTTCATCTTGAGAAGATTCCAACTTGCCTTTGTTGTAAGAAAAGAGATGAAGATGGATATTATCCATTCCTATGTTATTAGCTTTTAGGTTTGAAGTGTAGTAGGTAGTATGATGAGAGATATAAGGTTGGCATTAGGTATCTGAGGTCAAAGTGTAGTCATATGGTATATGAGAGGTAAGCTTTTGGTATCTAGTTTTTTGAGTAGTTGAGCCTAATCTATGTTAAGAAGGGGTATTAGTGTCAAAATTATTGATGGAATATAAGGATGGTTTAATATTCTTATTGACTCATGTGTTGAGATATGAAGATAAAGGGAGAGTCCCTATTTATGTATTTGGTGTCAAGAGTGTGTTAGCCTAGTATGTGATTAAGAGATTAATCTTCTTCAGACATGTTAAGGAGGGTAAGTGATGTTGAGTTTTTAGTTCATTTAAAGGAGGTATGCATGGATTTAAGGGGAGAATGTGTCTAAAATGCTTCATATATTTTATTTATTGAGCTTTTTTATGGACCATCTAGGAGAAAGATCTGAAAAGGGATGATAGTTCAAAATAAAGGGGAGGTGACCTAATTAAGAGAAATTTTTAAACATTGTATGCCATCTAGTGTCTTTAATAATTATTATCAAGCTTAGAGTGAGAAAGTGTGATTCCAATAGTTTTAGGTGACCCTTTGTTATTAATATAAAATGGGGTTAAAGATCAAAAATGGATAAAAAAGGCAAGAGCTAGATCTGTGAGACGGTTACCGTCAAGAGTGGTTGCCATAATTTTCTAAGTATGTTTGCCATCAATGACAAAGGGGGAGATTGTTGAGCATTGTAATTGATTTTTGAGTCTTAAAATTGATATTGTCATTGATGTCAAAAAAAAATTTAAGATGCATGGTCAAGTAAGCTTTGAAGTATGTGCAGGTAGCATGATGAAATGAGTAAGCTATGAATGTCAAGATCTAAATATCTACATAAGCATTTCTAAAGATGATCCATCAAGTTACAGAAATGTTCTATTGAAGATATATCAGACAACTCTGAAGATGTTCTGATAAATTTTTTAATACATATCTAGTCTTGCTCTGAAGATGCCCAATTATACTCTATAGATTAATATAACAATTACAAAGATATCTACTATACATATATAGATTTTCCCTCTTTAGATATCTTCTTTTAAGACATTACTATTCATAGTAATAGTCTAAATTGATTTGATAATTTCCATTTTTTAAGTATAATTTGAAATCAACCTGATGATTCTTCTGAGGTTGATGTCAAGTTTTAGGTCCAGGTAAGCATGTTTTGAAATACTAGTATTTGAATACAAGGTGTCTTGAGAAGCATTGGTCATATCATGAGCATGTGTATGATGAGCATGATGAATTATGTGTAGAGGTATGATAACATATAAGGAGCATTAACATCATGTGAACAAGGTGTATAAATATTAATGAATGTATCAAGGTCAATTTTCAAACTTCAAGTGCTTGAGAAGTCTAGTCATGACACCAATCATTGCATGAATAAACCTTGTGAGAAGGTATGGCCTTGGTGTATTGGTAATATCAATGCAAAGAGGCATAAGAGGATATATTAATTTTTTTTGTCATACATATGAGGCATTATATCACTCGAGAGAGTTTCAAGGTGAAGCCTATAGGGGTAAGTACTTCAGTCCAAGTTTATAATTAGACTAGTTATAGACCCTGCTTGGCTTAATAAGACATCATGAGATGTTGAAAATATATATAAAGAATGTTTTAAAATATTTAATCATGACAGTAGGTTTCATGGCATGTACATGAGGTTCTAATATCTTTGACAATGGCTAGAAGGTTAGTTTCAAGGCCTAATGTGACTTGTAGGTCAAGGCCTAGAAAGCAAAGAGAGATATGGTGGCCATATGGGGTATCATGATTAGTTTACAAGGCATGGGTGAGCTGGTGAGAATTAACAAAAGTTATTAAATTTGTTTTAATCATGTGCATGAAGTTTTAGGTCATGATTTGTAATAAAAATTTTGAAAAAGTGTTTTAAGGTCTCTTGAGTGCATAGATTGAATAGTTGTCTACCCAATAAGGTTTTTTTAAGTGATCATTGGTACATGAAATATATTCATGAGAACCTAATATATTAATTGTATATTTTAAATGGTCTTATATCAAATTTCTTTGCATTGTTTTCTGTAATAAGGGGCTAAGCTTTATGAATGATTGTCAATACTGGAAGTTGGTTTAAACCCTCAAAGAAACTTAATAGTGACCCGATGTGAAATAAGTTGATAAAAATTACCTATAATGGTTTGGTATGGATATAAAATCTATTATAAGTTGTGTTAAACTCTCTCATGGACTTCCATGTGTGATTGGTTTTTTAGGTGAGTGAGCAGACCCTATAGAAAAGTGATTATTTCTAAGAAATCTGTTGTAGTAGTCAAAGTTGACCAAGTAAAAGTTTATAAATGGATGAAACTTGAACATTGATACTTTTATTAGTTGTTCATTATATTTTATAATTAGGTGTACAAAATCGATCATATAATTTGACCTAGCAACAGCAAAACTAATACTACAGACAATGAGAAAACTAGGCAGAAGTGAGAAGCTAATTAGGGATGTGTTGTCATGGATTAGGGATGAATATAAGTACATGGAGATGTTTTTAAATAACTTTAATACATGTTCATATTTTATATAAACTTTTAAGGTCACTGGCTATGATGAAAATTTTTCTCATAAGTTGACTTGTCTAGTGCAAATAAGATAGTGAAGATATAAAGTTGTGAGATTGGACTGCAAGACCAATATTGCCATACAACCATGTTATCTATATATTTTATAATGGTATAATGATCCTATAAGATCATATACATGAATTATATGTCTCTTAAATTTTTTACACAAGTGTTGAAGATCATTATCACCATGACTGTGTTTAAAGGTAAATTGATAATTTTAGGTAAGCAAGTTGTAGCAATGGGTTTGAGACTCTATGCCATATATATATATATATATATATATATATATATATATATATATATATTGAACATAATTATATTTTTGGAGACTTGATTGATATATATAATCTTTACATAGGTTTGGAAGTCAATAAAATATATTAGAACATTGAAGCCAGAAAGGTTTTTCTGGTTGAGTAATGACAGAACAAGTAATACGATTGCATATGAACACTGAATCTAGATGTGAGACCAATAGCAAAGACATTCACCGTAAAAGAATGAGAAAAATTTTAAAAATACCATAACGTATATACCTTGAGAATACCTCATGAAGAGGTAAAAAAACCCACCAAAATTATTCATTATTTTAGGAATAAAATGTACCTAAGACATATTTTCTCTTCTTTCTATTCTATCTTTTTTCATTAGATATTACAATATAAACTCTTAATTATATATAAAAGGTAATATCACCATTATAATGTGATGTTTTACAACCACCACATTAATTGGTCTAACTTCTCTAAAGATTATTTAATATATTTCATTATTTATTTACACGAGGATAAACTCGTGATAAATAATAAAATATATTATTATTTAAATAATGTAATTTAATGTATTAAAGGTACATAAATAACACCACTTAACCATTAATTGTTTCAATATTCCTCCTTAATGTTAAGTTAGGATACATGGTGATTTTTAAGAGGTAACAACATAACTAACTTACACTCCATGAACCATCCACATAATGAGTTTTAGGACGTAATAGTTGAAGGAAACATCCTTCATCATGACATAGTCACCTTTACAGAAATTATGTTATGTAAACATAGTCAACCAAAGGTATTACACTATTTAAATATAAACACCTAAATATATTACACTATGTAACCAAAATCACATAGTCACCTTTAAAATAATTATACTATACAACTATAGATACCCAAAGGTATTATACTATATAACCACAATCACATAATCATATTTAAAGGAATTACACTATACAACTATAGATACCTATAGGTTTTGCACTATGTCCCCATAGGAACCTTTAAATAATTTCCACTATGTTACCTTAAACCAAATAGAGTGACTTTAGGCCAACATGATCGTAAGACTACATCCCATAGTGAGAATACATCCCATAATTTCTCATGAATAATCAACAAAACATATTGGAGTCTTTTATAACATAAAGAGCTCTATGCTATTATGAGTTGGGTACAAATAGACTTCCATATGAAGCTTTATCAAAATCATATAAAGTGATATATTATAATGCTTTAAAATGAGAAGAAGTATAGAGAGATAGAAGGAAACACACGACCCACATGTCTTTTAAGAAGTGACATTGTCATGCACACTTTCCCTTAATAGAAACATTGATAGGCCCAAGATTGAGTGAAATTTAGTATGTTTTAATTCATTAGTGTTGCATTGGATTTTTTACCAAAGCTATATAGATTTGATTATCATCAAAAAAGTTGGTATAATGATAATCTTCCACATGATGTTCTTCTATCATCTTTCATAGTCACAAGGCTTCTTTAGAAACTTCTACATGAAGTGCTCGAAGTGATAGCACCTTCACCAAACATAAATACATATCCATAAGTAGACTCATCATAGTATGGTTAGAATCATAATAACCAAATAAATTAGCATAATCAAAAGAAGAAGAATATATGTCAAATTTCATAATTCTTTTTATATCTTGAAGTATTTGCTTTGTTAATTTCCAATGATCCATGTATAGATCCTACATGAATCTCAAATAAACACCCACATCTTATGAAATATCTATCCTAATAATGGTTAGATAAATCAAACTACTAACAATATATTTTTAAATAGGAGTTATCTTTATTGCACATAGTTTTTAGATCAAGCTTTGACACAACTTTTAATAAGAGTTTATGTAAGCTTGCAATCAAGCATGTTAAATTTAACAAGCAGGTTATGTGATGCACATATAATAAATTTATCAATAATTTGATACTAAGTTAACTAAAACATACATATATTATTAGGAATAATTTATATTATAATTTGAGTCATGAATATATATTTTTTCTTTTAAAGTCAACACTACAAGTTTGCATTTTATACTAAAATGACAAAAAATAGGTTAAGAAAGCAGAAAATAAATAATGTGTTTTATACTTGATTTTTAATAAAAACACATATTTTAGTGAGTAAACAACAACACTATCCACTTTAGTTAATTGTAAAACAATTCAAAAACATAAATAATTATAACAAGGAAAAAAGTTTTAAGTGTTGTAAAAATTATCACAACTGTTATAAATATTGTCATAAATTTCACTATTTGACCCAATTGTTGTAAAATCAATAGTAGGGGGTTTCAAATCAAATAAATGACTTTTTTAATGTATCTAAAATATGTCAAAACATAAAAATTAACTGACTGAATGACTATGATCAATAAACAATTGATAGGGTCAAATGTCAAACAAAGTTATTGAACAAAGCACAAGTTCCCATGTGAATGAGCATGCAAATTTAAAGAATTTATTTTTTAAATATCAAATTAAATTGATCAAAATAAAAGTCTTAGGAGATTTGAACACAAGAAATACCTCATACAAGTGTACTAGAAAATTTATGCTAGCCAACTCACCCACTAAACATGTTAATATAATAAATACACTAGATTGTATTTAACCCTTTTCTAATCTGATTTTTATTTTTATTTAAAAATAAAATAAAACTAAATGTTTTTAAAAATAATTATCTACAAATATAATTTGAATTTGAACAAAAGGGTTATAAAAAAGGCATAGGTGGGGGATACTGCCTACATGAAAAAAAGTATTAAATATAAGTTTTATTTTTTAAATACTTTCATAAAACTATAGACATACCCATTGATATTTTTTGTAGTATGCTCACAATAGATGAATAGCAATTGAGGAGGAGATGGATGCATAATAGGAGATACAAATAACCTTTTTTTTGCAAAATAAATATTGAAAATACATGCAAATATCCTTTCAAAGCTAATGGCAGACCCAAATCTAGGTTTTATAGAATGTAAAATAGTTTTTAAATTTTATATTTCAGCTATGGTGCCCAAGGGAACTAAAAAGTTAGAAAAATATTTTTTATTTCTTATTCAGCTCTGCAAGTGGCATAAACATGCTTAAATATTGATGAATCCACCTTCTAAGGAGAGAAACATGCTACAGAAAGACAAATATGAAATTTTTAATGAAATTTCTTTCACAGAGGCTATACAAATCTGAATAGGTGTGCCATTGGAGGTTTGGAAAAAATTAATTGAGCTCAAAGAATATATTGCAGGGTTTGGAAAGAGTTTTGAAGGGTTAAATTATTATAAATCCACCTTAGAAACTAGGAAATATAAAATCAAAGACTCAAAAAAGATTTTAAAAAAATCAAAGCATACAAAGGCCATACACAAGTGGATTTTAGAGTTGAGCTCTTTCGAAAAAATAAAATCAAGATTCAGATAGGGTCCTAGAAGGTGATTTGTAATCTCAAACAGTGAAGAATTCACCTTTCAAAGATTATATTAGCAAAATAACTACAAATCTGAATTTTTTCAAAAAAATTTACTTGCCAAGGTTTTACATAGGATGTACAAATACACCTACAGGCTGATATTCTAATTTATTGGCTCTACTGATACTTAGAATTGCCTGTAAGTGCTAGATCTACAACTAAAGAGCTTCAACCACCTTCATACAAATTATTATTCCAAAAAATAAGAAAATCTTTAAAAATTTAACGCTTAAAGAAGTATTTTTATCCCATTTTAAGACTTCTATTTAGATCTATGACATGAAAATAGACTTAAAATATGAAAAATACACAAATCTAAAATCTCTAGGCTCTAATAGAGGAAAAAATAAATTAACTTACTTCTAATGAAGGAGGAGCTTAAAAAATTCTCATGAATATATCATGGCTTAAAAAATAGATGAATCTAGGCTTGAACTTAAGCCAAAAAACTCGATCTACAATCTTGCCACTTGATCAAGCATCAATCGGCTTAGATACTATGATAAAACAAGTAATATAATTGAATACTAACACTAGATCTAGTGTAAAACCAATAGCAAAGATATTTACCATGAAATAATTAGATAAAAGTTGAACACACCATAACATAGATATACCATGGGAAAACCTCATGAAGAGGTAAAAAATACACCAACATTATTCATTATTTTAGAAATAAAATGCATCCAATACAAAAAAATTCTTCTTTCTCTTCACTCTTTTTTCATTACATCTTACAATATAAACTCTTCATTATATAGGCAAGGTAATCTAACCCTTATGATGTGACATTTTTTAACCACCACATTAATGGGTTCTCCAAAGGTCATTTAATATATTTTATTATTTATTTACGCGAGGATAAACTCATGATAAATAATAAATTATATTATTATTTAACTAATGTAATTTAATTTATTAATGGTACATAAATAAAACCACTTAACCATTAATTATTCCAATAAGTAAAGACTATGAGAGAGAAGGTCAACAGATTGGTCTATAAGACAAATAGTTTCTATTAGAGATTATGATCTATTTATGTGATATTGTTCTAAATATATTATGATATCATGTTCATACACTGGAATGTCTTGAGTATGTTCAATCAAGTTTCATAAGTTCATGTTTCCTTGACTGTGTTTTGAGGCTAGTTGGCAACTCTAAGTGGGCTACTTGTAGAGAAGAGTTTGAGCTTGTATATCTAGATTTGAAGTATTTGATGAAGTTTGTGATGACCCTAAGGTCATGAGGTTTTTATATATGTAATTTTTTCTATGGTTTTTTTATAAAAATTATGTTTTTACTTTAGTTTTTCAAAATGGACATTTTGAGTATGCACAAGCCTAATACGAATAATACTAATGGTGTCTTCAAGTAGTGGTTTAAGATAAAAAGTGTTATGGACCAAATATAAGCCTATATGGGGTCTATTTTAAATGAAATATGATGTGTTCCTACCATATGAAGTGTTTGAAGGTGTTCTAAGGAATATCAATGAGTAACATGTGCTAAGTAGGCCTAATGGGATTAAGTCTCCATGAGACCTAAATGAGAGATAAGGCCTAATCGAAGTGGGTCAGACCTAAAGGGACTCAAATCACATTTGATCCATATCTATGAGATTTATTAAGATCTATTTAATGTCTGACTTAAGAATATAATAATGTTTGGCCAACTAAGAAGGATATGATCAAATGTCTTGTATAAGTACAAGACAGTTTTAGGCCTATTTATGCGAGTAAGAGAGAAAAATGTGTGCAATTGAACAAAATATCACAAAGAGGAGTAGGAGGATATGTGGACCATCATAGGAATGTATAAGATCATTGATGAAACTTTGATAGAGGTTTTTCATATGAGTAATAAGGTCATATGACCTAATCAAGTCAACAAGAGGGCTAGTTGAACAAAGAAGGCTAGAGGCCAATTTGAGAGGGATATAAGTGTGTGAAGAGTTGAGGAACAAGATAATCATATATTATAAGAGAAACAAAGTAGTTAGAAGGTGATCAAGTGTTTCAAATAGTTTATTTAGTGTTGAGTCATCTAGGGGGTTGGTGCCCCCTTACAAGTTAGTTTTTTTAAAGCCTAGCTGGGTTGGTTCTTAGCTAGTTGGCGTTGGTACTCCATTTAAAGTGATTGATTCACTAAATTTGGTTTTTGTCTTATATCAATATAGTCCAATTGCATCATCAGTTAGTTTTCTTCCCTTTGAAGGTTTTTCACATATATATTATGTTCATGTGTTTCATGCTCTTGCTCTTGCTCTTGTGGATTGGTGCTTAAGCTTGCTAAGATGTACATTATTATTTAAATGATCTATGAATAATTAAATAAAGTTTTTTAAATAAATTTTTTGAATACTAATTCATCCCCCTTCTCAATCATTTAACTTTCAACTTCTAGTGCCTTGACCCCAAAATACTACTGTCTGATTAGTCTTTGCAACTCCTACTTGCTTCATTATTGGTTATTTTATTTTATCCAATCGTGATACCATAAAATATTTTTCCCCTTGCATAAATTTCTCTATATTCCCCAATCCCATGAATCAAATAACATTCTCCCAAAGTCAAGATGATTCTAGGTCACTGTTTAGTTTATTGGAGTGTCCTAAAACCCTAATTAAAGTCTCTCTGGCCTACCTAGACCTTTATCCCCCTTTTATCCCTACTAGGGAGCCCCTTACACATTTTGACATGGTTGTAAATTTATAATTTCCCACTATTTTCTTCCATTTATCGCTCTTTATTTCTCCTAAAGGATGCAAATCAGGGTGTCATTTTCCATGGTCTTCCCCACCTCAACTTGCAACCATTATTGTTTCTAGTCAATATCCATAAATAAACTAATAAACCTATTGGAAAGAATTGCTGAAGCGGTAGATTCCATCAAAATTCCAAGGGTGGATATTTTAAAAACACCACTTTCTAGAATTATTCAAAATTATTAAGAAACATACTAATTTTCAATAGGCTATGATTTTTTTTAAAATTGAAAATATATCATACATAATATAAGAAAAATAGAATATACATCAAATGTAATATATAGTTAATGAGCTATCATCTAACCTCAATAAAGTATTTAAACTAATGTTTTACCTATTAAACTTTTATTTTAAGTCCATAAATGATAGCATAGCACGAAAAATGATGTTTTGTATTATGTCATTGTAAACATAGGAGTTTGAGTATTAAGAAAAAAATCTCTTGATCAATAATTAGGATCATCATTCAAATTTGGTTGATATTCATGACAAACATCACCAACTTGATCATTTACATCATCATCATGATCATTTTAAAATAAATGGTCCACCATATATTAAATTCCAATGCTCTGTTCTACTACTAAATGAAATTTATATGAATAAATTTGTTTATTTGATCACTCCAAAAAATTTAATAAATAGTTTTAATAAGAACTTTATTACTCCTTGTGATGTCATTAGGATGTATTTCATCTTAAAGATGACATTAAGGGAAGATTTACTTTGCCTTTTTTGTTGGTTGAGGTCAAAGTTGAACATCAAAGTCACTATATAAATATGATGTATTATATAATTTTATATTGAATTAATTGTGGTCAAATATATATACACATCAATATTATGATGGATTCATTTGAAAATAACATTTAGAAAAATATATTACCTAAAAAAACTACTATTTGGTGTAAGAGGAGCTCTACCAATGTGTCCTCGTTTACAAAAAATTATATCTCTATTTAGCTATCCAAATTTGTAAGTTTTGAAAAAAAAATGGTTCTAAACAAATATGTGACAAAAATAAATTCCTTGCTTTCTACCTTTATTTTATAAATTTCAAAACTCTTATTTATTACTAAAATTGAATATAATCATAACAATGGTAAAATCATTTTGTGATGTGCCCTATTATTGTATTATGCAGATATGAAAATCAATTTTTTGTTACTTATTTTTCTCTAGTGGCTCAAATGTGGAACTAAGATTAGTAGCAACTTTGAGCCACATTATGCACTAGGTTAGCATCACACATGGAAAACTAAATGAAAAAAAAGACTAAATTGACTCAATTTATGGTGAAAATTATACTTCATATAGTAGGTTCTTTAAATAAAAAATTTATCATTACCAATTAGAGAGTACCTTTTTTTAACAATGATACTCAAACCCTAACACCATCGATCTCATGAATGTCACTAAATTATTTATGTATATATGAAAAAGGTTTATCATGTTAAATATATTCTATCTCCCTACCCTCTAAACATAAATGTCATACACTTTTAATAAAATATTTAAAATATTATAACCTAAATACATACTACTCCATTGTAAGCATGCTTATGCTCATTGCTAAAAATTAAATGAGATGTCAACCATCACCAATTCTAAATTCTGAATACCTTTAAAATTGAGTAAGACTAAAACAACAAACTTCCCCAAAAATTGATCGGAATTTGAAGGGTATAAAATCAGAATCAAATTCTGACACTCACAATTTTTGTGTAATAATAAACCGTAATTATCTACATTGAAAATGATTAGAAAATTTAAACACTAAATCACCACTTCATTTGTGAGATTTACAACTATTCGATTTCTTTGAAAGCTTCATTTTACAATAAGGATGACACATATTGTCATGGAACTGAAGATGTAAGTTTTTCCTCTAACACCTCTGATCTGATGTCACTCATCATCTCATAAAATACAACCAACTCCGATAGCTGTTGAGTAGACATATATTCCATTATTGTCTCCTCCTTAATCTTTTCCCTTTTCATATGTGAAGCTAAGTTTATGACAGTAGATCCTATTTACTTGAACCTATTCTCCTCTTCTCTATCTAGGGTTCTCACACTTAGCCAAAAATAGTGAATAATTAACCTTTCAAAGATTAGATTAGCAAAATAATTACAAATATAATTTTTTTCTTGAATTTTTTACTCTCTAAAGCTATACATAGGATGTAAAAATACACTTTTGGGCTGATTTGCTCACCTATTGGCTCTACTGATGCTTGTAATTTCATGTAAGTATTTGATCTACAACTAAATAACTTCAACCACCTTCATACACATTATTAGTCCAAAAAATAAGAAAATCTTAAAAAATTTAATGCTTAGGCAAGCATTTTTAGCCTATTTTAAGACTCTCAGTTAGATCTGTGACATGGAAATAGGCTTAAAATATGAAAAATACACAAATCTAAAATCTCAAGGCTCTAAGAGAGTAAAAAATAAAATAACTTACTTCTATTGAAGGAGAAGCTTAAAAAATTCACATGAACATATCATGGCTTGAAAAATGAATGGATCTAGGCTTGAACACAAGCCAAAAAACCTGATCTATGATCTTGCCACTTGATCACTCATCAATCGGGTCTAATACCATGATAGAACAAGCAAAATGATTACATACAAACACTAGATTTAGATGTGAGACCAATATCAAATATGTTCACCATGAATATATTATAGTAAATTTGAACACACCATAACACAAATATATCATGAGAAAACCTCATGGAGAGTCAAAAAACCCATCAAGTAACATTTATTTTAGTGGGTCCTATAAAAAATCTATGGAAGTTCCTAGATGAATCAGATTCATAATGATGGTGAATCAGTTCAAAAAATGTAAAGATGAATAGGTGAGTCATGGAATGCCACAAAGAAAATGATGTAGACAAACACCAAAAGTATGCATATAGACACTTGCACAACACAGTTGAATGCTGACATGTAACATGGTGTAGGTGGATGCTTGTATATTTCAAGAGAATGATAGATGGTGTGGGTAGATGTCGCTAATATGCAGATGATCATCTATATAATACAGATGGATGTCAGGTACATATTGATGAATACTGAAAGTGAAAAAAAGTGGTTATGCATGTTATATTGGTTAATCTATTTTATAAATATGAGCCCTAATTTAATGGATAATGTAATGATAAATAATTTTTAAATATTTTTTTTAAATTGATAGGTTTGAAAGAAGAAGAATAATAAATTTATATAATTATAATTATAGTTTAATTATATGTTTTTACCCCACACCATGCGTTGGGTTTTTGACACGTCCCAGCCAAATGTTCACATCATGTCAGTGAATGATGACATGATATGATGTATTTATAAGAAGTACAGAATAATATTAACACTATGTGCTACTACTCATAATGCACCCATGTGAAGATCACATGTTAAGCTAAGTGTTTATAGTACCTCTCCCTTAGGAGAGGTTTCCTGGCCATACATATGGGATAACTACTCCCCATTCATAGATGTTACTAATGACAGACATTGATAGATCATAGGCATCTATCGATAGATTATAGGAATCCATCATTAAGGACATCTACCTGATTGGTCACTGACAGCCAAAAATAGATCATGAGCATTCATAGGAAGATGCCCATAATATGCTGATGTACACCCTTAATATGCCATATGTTGATAATCTATGGGTGGTTATCTGCTCATCATGGGTGATCATTGCATATCTATGGGTGATCGTAAGCATATCATGGGTGAACACCCATAATATGTAGGTGGCACCCATAATATACCAACTAAAATCTACAATATGTTGATGGGTGCCAACAATATATCGATAACACCCATAATATACTAGCTAGTATATGGCATCAGACTATAATCATCCACATATTTCCTTCAGGGTCCTGGGCATCCATCGATAAGCTACAGACATTTATTGGTGGAAATCCCAAAGGCACCTACTTGGTGTCTTCAATCATATGCCAATATCTTGTTGGCATCCCCTCGTAGGTTGTTGGCACCAATCTATAAATTTTACATAGTGCACATAATCAGTTTATTATGCAGACTACCAGTGTCCACTCGATTGTATATGAAAAATTCATCAAGATTAGCTTTTGAGGTATAGGCAAACTATATTTATATGAGTAAATTTATATTCAAATTTAGGTGAACCTCTCCTCAAAATTAACTTTGACCTCAAAAATTTAGGCGATCCCTAACTGTCAGCCTCTCCATAAAAATTTTTAAATGTCAACTTCAAAAAATGGAATATTCACAGATTAACAAAGATTCACCATTAAAAAAACCTTACCACCAAGATTGTTCATTATTTTAAAAATAAAATGTACCCAATACAAGATTTCTCTTATTTCTTTTTTAATTACATCTTATAATATAAACTCTTCATTATATAGGCAAGGTAATTTGACCATTATGATGTCACTTTTCTAACCACTGCATTAATCAGTTCTCCAAAGGTCATTTAATATATTTTATTATTTATTTACACGATGATAAACTCATGATAAATAATAAAATATATTATTATTTAACCAATGTAATTTAATATATTAAGGGACATAAATAACACCACTTAACCATTAATTATTTCAAAAAGTAAAAACTATGACAGAGAAGGGCAACATATTGGTCTGCACAACAAACAATTTCTATTAAAGCTTATGATATATTTATTTGATATTGTTCTAAGGATATTATAAGATCATGTTCATACACTAGAATATCTTGAGTATGATTAATTAGGTGTCATAAGTTCATGTTTCCTTGACTGTGTTTTGAGGCTAGTTGGTAGTTCTGAGTGCGCTATTTGTAGAGAAGATTTCAAGCCTGTAGTTTCAAAGTTGAAGCATCTGATAAATTTTATGATGACCCTGAGGTTGTGAGGTTTTTGGATATGTGATTTTTTTCCATGGTTTTTGAAAAAAAATGTGTTTTTACTTCAGTTATTCAAGATGGACTTTTTGAGTACGCATAGGCCTAATATGAATAATACTAATGGTGTGCTTCAAGTAGTGGTTTGAGATAAAAAGTGTTATGGACCAAATTTGAACCTAGATGGGGTCTATTTGAAATGGCATATGATTTTTCCTATCATATGAAGTGTTTAAAGGTGTTTTAAGGAAGATCAAAGAGTAACATGTGTTAAGTACGCTTAATGGGATTAAGTCTCCATGAGACCTAAAGGAGAGATAAGGCCTAATTGAAGTGGGTAAGACCTAAAGGGACTCAAATCATATTTGATCCATGTCTATTCCATGTCTTAAGATCTATTCCATGTCTAAATTAATAAGATAAGATTTTTTGGCTAACTAAGAAGGATATGATCAAATGACTTGTATAAGTACAAGGTAGTTTTATGCCTATTTGTGTAAGTAAGAGAGAAGTATGTGCCCAAGTGAACAAAATATCAGAAAGAGGAATAGGAGGAGGTCATGTAGACTATCAGAGGAATGTATAAGATCAGTGATGAAGCTTTGATAGAGGTTTTGCATATGAGTAATAAGGTCATATGACCTAATCAAGTCAAGAAGAGGGCTAGTTGAGCAAAGAAGGCTATAGGCCAGTTTGAGAGGGATAGAAGTGTATGAAGAGATAAGGATGAAGATCATCATCATTTTTATGAGAAATAAGGTATTTTGAAGGTGATCAAGTGTTTCAAGTGTCTAATTTAGTGTTGAGTCATTTAGGGGGTTGGATCCTCCTTATAAGTTGGTTCTTGTTAAAACCTAGTTGAGTTAGTGCTTAGCTAATTAGGGTTAGTATTCCATGTGAAGTGGGTGCTTCACTAAAGTTGGTGTTTGTCTTATAAGACTATAATTCATTTGCATCATCAGTGGGTTTTCTTCCCCTTTAGGGTTTTCCACATATATTTTGTGTTCATGTGTTTCATGCTCTTATGGATTGATGCTTAAGCTTGCTAAGATGTACATTCTTGTTTAAATGATTTATGAATGCTTAAGTAAAGTTTTTTAAATTAAGTTTTTGAATACTAATTCACCCCCCTTTTTCATTCATTCATTTAGTGCCTCGACCCCAAAATACCATTGTCTGATTAGTCTTTACAACTCCTACTTGCTTCACTATTGGTTTTTCTATTTTATCCAGTCATGATGCCACTTTTTAAAAATATTTTCCACCTTGCACAGCTTTATCTATCTTCCCCAATCCCATCGATCAAATAAAATTCCCACCAGATTCAAGATGATTTTTTAGGTCACTATTTAGTTTATCAAAGTGTCTTGAAACCCCAAGCAAAGTCTCTCTGGCCTACGCAAACCTTTATCCCCCTATCATTAGAATGTATTTCATCTTAAAAATGACATTAAGGGAAGATGTTCTTTGCCTTTTCTGTTGGTTGAGGTCAAAGTTGAATATCAAAGTCACTATATAAATATGATGTGTTATATACTTTTATATTGAATTAATAGCAGCAACATATCTATACACATCAACATTATGATGGCTTCATTTGAAAATAACATATGAAAAAAACTATTACCTGAAAAAACTACTATTTGGTGGAAGACGAGCCCTAACAATGTGTCATGTTCTACATCAAAATTATATTTCTATTTAGCTATCCAAATTTGTGAGTTTTAGAAAAAATAAGTTTTGGTTCTAAAAAAATTTGTGACAAAAACAAATTCCTTACCTTATGTTCTAAAGTCTAACCTGCTACCTTTTTTTTATAAATTTCAAAATTCTTATTTATTACTAAAATTGAATACAATCATAACAATGGTAAAATAATTTCTGGATATACCTTATTATTGTATTATGCAAATATAAAAATCAAATTTTTTTTGTTACTTATTTTCTTTAGTGATTTAAATGTGACACTAAAATTAACACCAATTTTGAGCACATAATGCACTATGTTAACATCACACATAAAAAACACATGAAAAACTAAATGAAAAAAAAAAAACTAAATTGACTCACTTTAGGGTGAAAATTATACTTCATATAGTAAGTTCTCTAAATAAAAAATAAAATAAAAATATTCACGGAGTGGACGACGTAAGCTTTTCCTCCAACACCTCTGATCCGACGTCACTCATCATCTCATAGAATGCAAGCAAATCCGACAGCTGTTGAGTAGACATGGATTCCATTATTGTTAGGGCCGCCTCTTTTTTCTCCTCGTTCATCTTCGCCTTTTTAATATACGAAGCCGAGTTTCTGACAGTAGCTCCTATTTGCTTCAACCTCCTCTCCTCTTCTCTATCCAGGGCTCTCACGCTTAGTCTCCCGTTCATCTGTTTTTTACAGTATAAACATAACATTCAGAAAAAGAAAAAATGGGAGCACTGTGTTATGATACTATTACCTTCAGTAATAACGATGCAGGATGTAGTGAGTTGTTATCTTGAGCATCCACGCTCTTGTGTGTGTTGGCATCATCATCGTCTATCAACGTGGCTACAGAAAATCTCCTTACAATTCTTTTCTTTTTCTTTTCCAATTCTTCGTGGCAGGACAGCATCGTAATTTTCCAATACGCAATCACGGCCTTCACAAATTCCTGAAAATACATAACCAATTTAGTATTTAGAAACAATCCTTGATGAAACACTGAAAACTAGTTACCTGATAAACCCTAGGGCATCCCGGGTAGTCAAAGACGGATTCAGAAACAATCTCTGTATCATGTTGATCCTGGTCACAACGCATGCGTTCTGGGTGGAACTGCAGGCCCATCACGAATTTTCCTTTCTCTGGATTGTAAGCATTTGTATCATAAAAGGCTTCCACTAAACCATCTGGGGCATAGGCCATCGCTTTGAATCTCTCTGGGAGTTTCTTTATCCCCTGGAAGGAAATCAGAGACAAATTGTAGGTGGATAGGATAAAATGCACCAAGGCCAAAAAAATAATCATGAACATACCCCATATATATACACCTGATGATGATAGCTATTAACCATAATATCAAGATTGTCTTCTTTGAATGAATCCTGAAACCATAAGTGAAGTGGAGTATCGGCCACCACTCTGAGAGGGTGCCTGTGCCCATCGTACTCATCATAGTTTATGTGTTTAACAGCACAGCCTGATTTCTTGCACAGCTCCTTCTCTACATCCTACAATACAGCCGATTTTTTTAGAGTTTAAACAAGAGTTAGTCTAATGAAGCTCGAAATGAAAGTATATAAGACGAAATTACCTGATATAAGGTTCCGCCACAGGCTACATTGAGTATCTGAGATCCTCTGCAAATACCCAAATATGGTATGTTTCTTTCGAGACAACGTCGGGTAAGCTGCAGTTCAATGGAATCTTTTGTTCTATCTATGGCAGTGTCGCTGCTGTGCAATCTTTGTATTTCGTCCAGTTCTTCGCGGGACAAATCACTGTCATCGTCGTTGTCGTAAAGTGAAGGGTCGACGTCCTCCCCTTCACAAAGAAGAACTCCATGAATAGGTTCAAAACTGTGTAGCATGTGTTGTACGCCTGAGACTCTTGGGACGATTATTGGAACTGCCCCGTACTTTACTATCAAATCTAGGTGATATTCACCTGCACATATATTTTGATATTATTTCGATTTCGATAGTTTCCATGGAAGCAAACAAACATAATCAGTCGATAGAAATTAAATGTGAGCAAAATCTTCGGCGTCGACGTCAGCTTTACAAAATTAGATTGAATTTGTCAGAAACAAAGATACAGTCACAAGAGGGCAAATCTGTGCATTAACGAAACATCCTTCATCTTCTCCTCTCAAAGAGAGCATTCAACGGAAATGAAAATGAAATAAACATGAAATTAAAAATATCCAGTTTCTCCTAGGCAATGAATGTAACAAAATTAAGGATGATGTTTGTTGCATGTTTCCGCACATCATTGCTTAGATATGGATTTATAAGAGAAGAGGAGTGACATACCTACGAAATCAACAAATTTGTTCTTACGAAGGGTTCTTCTGGAGACGATGAGAATCCGAGGGAGCAGAGAGTCTGCCGCTTTCCTTTCCTGCTGTGAATGTGAATATTTGGTAACCATTTGCTGTGGAAGATTGTTTAAATCCGTGTCTTGATCAGGGGATGTTAGCTTATAAGCGGCCTCCATTCGCGACACACACCTGATTGATTGATTGTACCGTTCAACTTAGATTTGACCTGAGATCGTTGTAGATTTGGAAACGTCTCGCCGCGTCCCTATTCAGCCAATTTCCGCCGCCTCGCGTCGGCTGCCTTTTCATGGGAATCATGCCTAAATGGAAAGAAGCAAGTGGAGGATACCTAACGACCGACCCAATCCTAACGACCTACCCCATTGCGTGTGAAATGGGAAAGGTGTTTCGTAGCATCGTGCCTACGTAATCGCTTACGAGTTTTGAGGAACATAGGTGGAAACTCCAAGTTCGAAATTATAGTGTGAGTTTCTCCAAAGGTGCAAATTACTGAATAAACATGTAATCTTATGTTTTTTAAAGTGTGGTGTATTTTAAACTTTTATTTCATTTTTAATTTATGACAAGTGGTTTCATATTATTTATATATACAAAGTGTTAGAAAATAACAATTTAATATTTTTAGGGGAAGTGAGATTGGAAAATGAAGTTGTGTATTCTTTTATACGATAATGAGTTGTGGAGTGAGGAGACAACATTTCACAAGAGTTTGAGTAATAACAAAGTAGTAGAAAAAGGCAAAGCCATACAAATCATGAAAGGGGTGAAATATTTCAAGGTGAACTAGGTGATGATGGTGATATGCAATGACACGGTATTTTAAGTGATGAACTCTAAAAAGATTGGGCAATTGCATGTACAAAGTTCAATGGCATGTTACATCTATCAATGTAATCAGTAACATCCACCAAACTATTTCAATTACGAAATACATGATTGAAAGAGGCGTCATTTTAATGAAAACAAGTGTTAGATATCCAACAACTCTTATAAAAATGTTGACCACATGTCAATTTGGATAAGTCTAAAACTAATTAGATGAAATTTCTTACTAATTTAACTATTTAATACATTATTAGATGACCTAAAACTAATTAAATAAAAAATGGAAAAGGCTTTTTTGATAAAAGATGCCTTATATATAATTTAATCAATAAATAGAAGATGTTGTATGCAAATAGATATGGATACATATATTTATAATATTTTTCCACTCTCATTCTCAATAACACTAACATAGCTATTGTATTCATAAAAGTAGTGCTCAATTCTCTTTATTTTTTGAACAGATAGAAGGTAAAACTATCAACAAGACCAATAACAATGTTGTCAATTTTGGGTAGTTTGTTAGACCTAGGTTCAAATCCCTCTAGTCTTTACATTCACTCTCCAAGCAATATGGTAATCTAATGTATCTCAAATTGGGCACCGCCCTAGATGTTATAGATTCCTTTGAGAAGGCCACACTTGCCATATTGAAGAGTTTAAGTTATGTTGAAAGGAAAGTAATTTTCTATTTTTGTAAAATAATAAACTATAAATTGACAATCATAACTCACTCGAAACTCGTGACCACTAACTCCATCTCACCTTTTGTGCATGTGCATATATATATATAGAAAAGCTAGCCATAATTGAAACCTATCTTTTTAAGCATCTTAGTTATCCCAACAAGAAAATAAAATATAAGGAGGCACCAGTGATGAAAAATATGTTTTGGAAAGATTATTAAAAGGAATATATATATATATATATATATATATATATATATATATATATATATATATATATATATATATATATATATATATATATATATATATATATATATATATATATATATATATATATATTCCTTTTAATAATATTTTCAAAACACATTTTCCATGACCAGTGCCTCCTTATATTTTATTTTATTTTCTTGTAGGGATAAATAAGATGCTTAAAAAGATAGGTTCCAATTACGGCTAGCTTTACTTCTAGGGGTTCAAGTATGGTGCTTTTGTATGTTCTTATCCCCAATGTAATATATCCATGTGTTAATGTTTTTTTAACATCGATGCATAAAAGCTATAAAATAAACTTTGGGATCTTAATGTCTTATCCCCACGTCATTGACATTGTACCATGATTTAAGCTACACTTTGGACATGGATCCCTACCATAATCAAATCAACTCTCATGATATATTCATTCAAACTGGATATGACTAATTATAGATGTCATCATCCTACATGTTGTGGACCCATTTGTAATGGGTGAAAGTCATATAAATCCAATAACTACCATAAATTGAGGTTTGGTGTATGATATAATCCCTTTGGTATATGATATCACCTGAAATAACCTATCATTTATCCTCACCATCACTATCTAAATCACCTTCAAACCTTTTACCACTTCCATATTCTATATGGACTTACCCTTCCCCACCAATTTGCCATTTATCAACTTCATCATGAAACAAAATGTCTCCTCCCCATAGAGCTCATTACCAGATTGTATGAAGGAACACACAACGTCATTTTCCATGTCACCTCTACTATAAATATAAGATTAGTGTTTTTTAGAACTCTGTGCATAAAAAGTCAGATAAAAAATATGAATTTACATCATCATCATCATCATCATCATCATTATTATTATTATTATTATTATTATTATTATTATTATTATTATTATTATTATTATTATTATTATTATTATTATTATTATTATTATACACACACACACACACACACACACACACACACACATATAATACTTTTATAATTTTATATTATATATAATGGAATACCTATTTGTATAATCTTGGATATATAATTTTTTTACTAAGAATAATGAACAAATTCACAATTCCTAGTCTAATCCAATCTACACAAAACTTCAAGAATGGGCAAAGGAAGAAAGGATTGACATGTAAATATAAGTAAAACACAAACAAGTTTATACCTCAATAACAAATGAATATTTCTCTCTTGATGACTGTAGATGACCCCAAAGTGACTTGGAGTTGTTTGATGCTTGACCATGGATGTTAGATTGTTTCTTTAATGCTCACGAAGTGTAGCAATGGATTTGATGAATGCTTGATTGCATATGATAAACAAAGGTGGCAACATTATTCCAAAGGATTTTAAATATTATCAAATATTACTTCTTAAATACATGGGAATGTATCTCTCAATATAGATTCACTTGGGTGGAATGGAAGATTGGATATTATCTTTGGAGGATGAAGATCTATAGTGGAATAATTTTCTAAGAATTATTTGTTTTTAAATAATTCTAAAGGAAATTTGGTGAGGGGCTCTAGGAAGCTTAGAGCTTTCTAGAATACATTAAGATTAATTTATAATTTTTAGTATGTAATTAAGAGGAGAATTTGTAAGAGTGTTAGTGGGGTAGGTGAGGGTAGGTGGTGAGGAATTTTAAATTCTTCAACAATTGTGTAAGAAGAGATTAAGCATGAATGAAGTGTTAATAAGAAAATTATTTGAGGGAGATGATGTTATAAGGTTAGTGTGTGATGTAGTAAATGCAAAAAGGGAGTATCAAAGTAGTGTATTATAATAAATTATGGATAATGATATAAAATGATTAATAATAAAAATTAGTATGAGTGGTGAATTTTAGATGTACACATTCTTTCCTCTTTGAAATGGCATTGTGATTGGAAGAACTAATGGTGGTTAAAAGAAGAAAATGGTTGTGTGAATTAGTAAGCTAGGATAGGTGATGTCATGTAGGGAGGAATGAGACATATGGCTACTCGAAAGAGAAAAGAGGGGTGGGGATGTGAGATAAATGGATAAACAAAAAAAGGATTAATTGGCAAGAAAGATGATGGATATGAAAGGTGATGACAAATAACTATTGTTGACATAATCAATGAGATACAAGTTTGATAATACCCCTATAAAATACATATGTGAGGGAGCGAAGAGGATGATGTGATGGCCTTGGATTTGCCTCAATTGAGGGAAGTAACCATAATTAAAGGATAATAAATGAGGTCATAATCATTACACATATCCTAGGCAAGGAATCATGTTAAGGAGAGCTATGAGCTTGGATTGAAGGATTGATTGAGAGGTGTCATAAGCTTTAGACATATTCAATGCAAGGATGCAGGTTGAGGAGAAATGTGAAATTTGATTTGAATGATGGATTGATGTCACAGAATTTAGATTTATCCCAGGAAAGGATGCATGCTAATGAGAGCTATGAAATTTGATTGAATGATAGATCGATTGATCAATTGATTGTAGCTCAAATATTTAATTGATTATCTATATGAATGATGGGTGAATGAGTGTGGGATTATGATCATAAATGATGATAATAGAAAGAGACCTTAATACAAAGAATGTGATAAAAGTGTGGTTGAGTTAACCTCAGACACCCCATGTGATTAAGCATTACCTACATAGTTCATATCGACCTTGGGCCAATGTAGTTCTCCTAATGGAGGATTTTGAGATGAGGAAGGGTGGTATTATGATGATGCCACTAGGATCCCCAACGAAACAAATTAGATTGATAAATAAGATGGATGTTAGATGTGTTATCTATGTTATATATATGATATGATGGAAGATTGATGTTAGATAGATGATGGGTTAGATAATGTGGGGGTTCATGTTGATTAGTCTTAAACTATAGCTATAAATACTTCTTTTTATTGTATCACTAGGATATATATATATATATATATATATATATATATATATATATATATATATATATATATATATATATATATCATGGAACCAAAGTACAAATAACAATAATATAATTAATGTCATACAATGTCATGTAAGTTTCATAATATTTTACTCATAAGGCTCAAGAAACTACATACAAAGGACATGTAAAATGTCACATCCTTTGTATGTAGTTTCTTGAACCTTATGAGTAAAATATTATGAAACTTACATGACATTGTATGACATTAATTATATTATTGTTATTTGTACTTTGGTTCCATGATTCATATCACACATTATATATGTGAGTGTGTGTGTGTGTGTGTGTTTCTTTGTGTGTTATGTGACATTTTACATGTCCTTTGTATGTAGTTTCTTGAGCCTTATGAGTAAAATATTATGAAACTTACATGACATTGTATGACATTCATTATATTATTGTCATTTGTACTTTGGTTCCATGATATATATATATATATGATTTATTATTCCCATAATGCATAATGGACTTGTTGGGAACTACCCCATAATGATGAAGAACTGAAGGCTCAAAACATAGATGTATTTTGAATCAATCATTTACAACTTGAAATTAATCAATAATAAGGTTTAAAATTATAAAGGAGATGTCTTATAACCACTCTCTTAGAATAGATGAGTTTTTCTAACAACTTAATATAATACACACAAACTATAATCTTTTGATATTTCTATGTGATTTACATACCAAATCACTTACAACAATATTTTATTATTATTCACCTATTTATACTCACACTAAATATAATTTCATGCTATAATTTACCTCAACATACCCTCCCATAGTGTGAACTTATGGATGTCAGTTTCAATCGATAATGCATCCAATACAAACATGAAATTATTATAGTGAAAATCTTATTTTATTGAAAGCTATCTTTCAAAAAAAAATTGATGACTTATAAATAAAAGTTGAAAAGATATGTACAATACTCAAAAATACAAATGACTAAATAAAATGATACAAAATAACAAAAAAAATGATAATAAATTATTATCTATAAATAAAATTTTAAAATAGCTGACTATTTATTTTTAACATATATATACAACTAACTATTAACAACAATAAATAATGACAAATAACATATAAAACGATAATAAATAAAATTTTATTTAACACTTAAATTATATAAACATAAATGACTTTGACAAATTAACTCACAATGACCTATAACATTAAGCACTAATGATAATATTAACTAAATGACATCATTTTTACAATTGACACTATAAAATAAAAACTAAGTAAAATCTAACACGAAAGCCATGGAATTAAAACAACACATTTAAAACCATAACATATAAAAATAAAAAAACTTAAAAACAAAACAAAACCTAAACAATATGAACTAGATCTAATACTACCAAAAACAAAATATATAAAACTTAGACTCTATCTTAAAAAATACCTAGAAATTTTGAAACTCTATATAGACCGCAGTCATTTGTGCTCGGCTTATTGGGCGGAGGAAGGCGGCGGCCAAGCAAGGAGGAGTCCTGGTCTACAGACTAAAGGTGAAGGAGCAATGAACAAAAGTTTAGAGGAAAAAACCCTTTTAGATGCCAATATCCATGGATTAATATGCCGAGCCAAATCTATATAGAATTTGAGCACATTGATGGTCCCAGATCTACAAAGCGTGGAGTTTTCTGAGCCATCATGGAGATTAGGGTCGCCATATCAAGACCTTATGTGGAGTGCATATGGGAGGACAGTGCTAGGGATCTCAGAACTAGATGCTATGCTGTTGAATATACAGGAGGCTGAATAAGCTAAAGCTTGAAGGCAAACCAAGTGAAGCCAAATCATCGTTTGAAGTAGTAGAGTCGTTGGGATCTGCATGCGAGTTAGGAGTTCGCCAAGTTCATCAATGTCGTGAGAAGAGGAATCCATCGCCTACGCCAAGTAGATAGTAATGGGCCATCATGGTTGGAGGATAGCTCAAATATTTTGAACATTTGCCATTCAAATTTTAGATCTGAATACTACAGAGATTCTTCGAAAATCATAAAAGTAAATGCAGCCAAGAGAAGGTACCAGGCAGTTGAAGAAGATCAAAATGTCATTGAAGAGTTCTGAGCTTGGAACAGAACTGAGAAAGGGTATAACTGATCAGTGAATGCAGCCGAGGATTCTAATGTGGCCAAACAAGGAAAGAGTTGGGTTGAATAAATGTGTTGACCGACAAAATATTTATGTTGTTGTTTGCAGGTCATGAGCTGTGTGAGCTCTGAATGCTTTGGCATGTGGGCTTGGTCTGTTCTAAAAGGGAGCAAAACACACAGAGCTCTAAACTAACTTTTGAAGATTTAGATCATACCTTATTCCAAACCCTTGATACCAAAATCGAATCTCATAAGAGTACGCCCTGAAAATGGATCTCAAATAACTTGAACGGCTGGCAATTAGAAAACATTATAAAAATACAGAGATATATTTTTAATAAAAATCTTACATAATGTCAAAGGAATTTGCAATTTTTTACATTGCATTGCTATTAACACACAGAAGGAAGATCTATCAAATGAATCGAATGATAAGATTTGTGGACATAGTCTACACTCCAAAAATCTTATTATGATCAAGAACTAGATTTGTAGAGAGGTCTAAGGGGTAACCTGCTCTAATACCACTATTGGGAATTACCCCATAATAGTGAATATCCGAACGCTCAAAACACAAACCATTATAGCCTATATTCTTATACACTAATGAAGGATTGATATCATAGCCTATATTCTTTTTAACAATGGAAAACCCAAAAAGATGTTTTAGGGTTATTAAAAGTCTACTAAATGGATTAAGATTTGATGTGAAATGATCCCCACCATGATAGGAAGGTAGATGGTATCAGCTAACTTTCATTCATTGTCATTATAAAATTTTATCATGATGATCTATGGTCTGAGCATGGACTCTAAATATCATAGACTCTTGATTAGATTGATGTTACAAAGGTTGATTCTAGATCCACCATTTACAAGCACTCTCTTAATTTTGTGACATAAAATGAAGACCTCAATATACAATGGGTTATTATTCTTAGGACCAAGAGGATACATGTCTTTAGGATCAAAGGTAATATGTTGAGAGGACGAAAGATGTCCCATAATGGCCTAAAATTGACTAGGCTCAATGATTGTTGAAACTCTTGACTCCTATAGTATTTTTATTATGGATGTTGTAATGGATAGAAGATCATTTTAGAATATCCATAATATAAATTTGAGAGGGATTCTCCTCAATTTATTGGACAATGTCACACTTACTTTTAGGAGTAGTCAAAGGAGGCCTTGATATTTGAGATTTTGTGGTGCCCTTTGAGGTGGAGTTTTATGAAGTAACCCTAGTATAGTGATTTTAACATGGTGTGTGGTACATATGATGGTCCTTTGATATTAATACCAAGTTATTGTTTGACTAAAGGGTGTTTAATAGACCTGGCCCTTATCTTAATAGTGGCGACTCTATGCTTATAATGATCAATGTTTCCAAAAAATGAGTCATAATAGTGAGGAGTCCTCCTGTATTCCAAATGATTATAATGAGAGATTTGATCTTGGTTCTAAAGTGTATTTTTATATTTTTCACCATGCTTGGGGAAGGATCCTGGTATATTCCAAGTTATAGATTCTTGTAATAAGAATCCTATCCTTCAACCTCTATTTATCCACAATCAATCAAATCCTAGATATAATTTCATAGTTGCATGCACCTTTAGGTGTCATGAACCTTGACTTAGTGATAGCCACAATATTAATATTCCTTATATCACACTAGTTTTGGTTTAATTTCATCAATGGGTTTTATTTTAGGAAGAATAATCATGTTAGTAGCTACATGCTTCTTCAGGGCACTCTCTACAGGTTCACTAAGGTTAGTGTATCATCACTTCCTAGATTCTATCTTTGGCTTACCTCTAGGTACAATGATTTTATATCTAATTTGGGATTTAGAATGATTAAATCCTTAGATGGTTTGGACATGTTTGGCATCTCAAACTCCATCACAAACCACATTTTTTTAGTTATTAAATAACTTTGGATTTTTTGTTGAGGTGTTATTTTTAATTTAATCATTCTTTGAAAATATTTTGAATACTCCCTTGTAAATAAGGGATTTATAAATTTGAATACCCTTTTCAAAAATTATCATCAATGGTATTGACACAATGTAGTTGTAAATGGAGAGACAATTATCAATTTAAGTTCGTAAAGAAAATAGTGGTCAATTTTTTCTCAAGCATAAAACGTGGGAATATCATTGCTAGAATTCAACACCTATGTAAGAATGACAATAAATTATCTCCATTTATTTGTTTGGCATTATATAGATCTAGTATGGTAATTTCATGTTTCACATTATAGGAAAAATGTTTAACAAATTTCTCTAATAAGTCTCTGAATGATGTTACTAATCCATTTGGTAAGTACATGAAACATTCCAAATTTAGTCCTCCAAGACTAGAATGAAATAATTTGATAAGATAATTGTCACCATAGGTGACTTATTTATAGGACATTCAAAAAATTCCTTGACATGTTCCCTTGGATCCCCATTCCCCTTGTATTTATCAAATTTATGTGGTTCATAATAAGAATGTAAGGGATCACATAACATGTCCTTATCAACTATATAGGGGCATAAGTTTTAAAATATGTATCTCTTATTGAATGAACCTGATCTATCCTTTGGATATCATCCTTCATTGATTTCCATTCTTGGGCAAACGTGGGGTCAAAATTTGGGATTGATGATAATAGATGATGATTAGGTATATCTTAATTTTAACTTGTGAGAGTTAGATTATTTTTATATGACCTCTTTGCATTTTGAGGTTTATAAGCATTCGGATATATCTTATATGCTAAGGATTCCATTTTTTGGGTGATTTTATTTAGACGATCAAGTAAAGATTTTTTATGGTATTATTGGGCTTGGTATTCTAAGGTGGACTTCCCTTTGTCAAGTTTGACATGGTTAATAATTATATATTTAGCTATAGGTTCTTCTTCTTATTATTCAAAAGGATTGTGGATAGGTGTAGGCCTTTTTCATTCAGGGCATTGGATAATATGTCTTAGGTTGTCATAATCATAATTAGGAGGAAGTATAGCTCCTACCTTAATAAGTTAGAGTAATAACTAATCCCTATTGTCATAGACATACTATTGTAATTGGGATTTACCTTTGTCAATATTTAACTATTCATATTTTGGATATTCATTATGTGTATCCATATCAATAAGGTTTTCTTCATCATTACCATGACGTTGCGCACCCTATAAAAGAGTTTCAAGGTCATTGTTGTGCCTTGATTGTCCAATCCTAAGTTGTTGATGAGTGATACGTGTCATAAAGCTAATGTATAGATGTGTTTGGATGGGCTTAGATGATATGATATGGTGGATATTGATTGATAATCCTATTTTGATCAAGTTTTGACTTCATATGTAATATGAAACTATGATTATGAATAATATATTCTTGAAAAATTTTGAATTTTAGATGTGAACTAGTTTGATTGAGCTGAGGTTAGGGTATGATATTCCTATATTTTACTAGTTATTTACTTGGACAATGAGATAAGACAAACTCATGATTTGAATTGGTTAAATGGATGCTAGTGGGACTAGCTGAAAATATATGTGATTTGATAGGTTGACTAGGTTTTGGTTGACCTTAACCAAAGTTAACTTGATTTGATTGGAACTAACTCAATTAAGTGGTTTGATGGGATTTAATCAAGTTAGATAGATGATGATGGGAAGATTGGATTTATCTATGAAATTTGACTAAAATATGTCTTTGATTTTAATCAAGATTAAGAGGTTTGATAATGTACAAGTGATTAGGGTGATTTTATACAAGACTAGACTTATTAAGAGGATGTGTGAAAGAGATGAGGTAAAAGGGATGTTGTTATATTATGATAGGGTGATGGTTTTTACTGTTATATATAATGGAAAAAATGATCTAGTGATTATTAAAACAATGTGTGAGTTATGTGTTAATTTTGATGAGGTACTTGTTTGGGGTAGGGAATATGTATTCAAATAGTACATGTATAAAATCATGAAATATGTCAAGCCTGCACTAGTAAATTATGTGTGTGTAATTCAAATATAATTCCATTGATCTACTCACATAAAGTGGTGATGATTTTTGCCTCCTAACTCTCACTCTACATATATATGTGGTAAGTGATCTTCGAGGATGTTATTTCCCTTACACTGATAGTTTTTTGTAGTCAAAGGCTCTTAATCTAGGTTGTACAAGGCAAGATAAAGGAGTCCCCAAAATACCTTATGGTACGTGGGGCCTGAGTCCATATAATGATGTTCTTTGTTGTTTGAGTATTGGAGAATGAACTCCTCACTTCATAAACCTTTATGGGGAAATTTTATTATCTTTACAACAACTCTCCTTGGTATTTATACTTCACCAGAAAGTGAAGTTTATATTAGTGTGTGGTGGTGAAATCCATGTCAAAACTTCCTAAAGACTAATGAAAAGTGTATGAGGATTAATTCTAAATCAAATTTCCCTTAGAAAATAAAGAAGGATGGAGGTTTATCAATTGTTTTTTATCCCTAAGGTTTCCCTATGGGTGCAAAGGGAGAGCATACACAACCTTAGCCTTAGGTAGAACAAGCCAAAAAATATAAAAGGACTATGATAATATTATTAATCTTAAACACACACACACACACACACACACACACACACACACACAGTTGATTAATTTACTTAATTAGGGATGATAAAAATCTAGTATACAAGGTTTGATTTTCTATGTCTTTGAAGGGTTAACCTATAAACAAGAATTAATAGTTTGAGTTTTATGTCTTGAGAGGTAACCTAAAAAACAAACTATTAGAAATAAAAACCATTGTTTTACAGAACAAAACTACGAAATTTCTAGTACAAATTCATAGTTGTGATAAATAAAACTATTGCTTGGAAAATAATTAAATAGATAATTGAAACCATTGTAGATTAGTAAAAACCTACTAAAATTATGATCAAAACCATTAGAATTCAAAACAAAAATATTATAACACAAATAATAAATTTAGATAGAAAGAAAACTAAAAGGTTGATGATATTTACAAAACCATTGATATTAAGTGTTGAACCACTGATGTTAAGAACAAAATCATCGATATTAAGAATGAAACCACTGATATTAAGAAAAAAATTGGTGATGATAAGAAAAAAAACTACTAATGTCAAGAAAAAAACCACTGATGTTATGAATAAAACCATTGATGATAAGAATAAAACTATTGTTTAACATAAACTCAAAAAAAAAGTAGCAAGCAAAAAATGTTATACCTGATAATTTCATTCATATCCAAAATATTTCTGCTATAGGCTTAGAATATTTCACTAAAAAATGCTATGTTTTCATTGAAACTTCAAAAACCTATAATACAAGATGATATCACTAAGTGATAATTTTGTTGTGAAATTTTATGATTCCTCTATGATAGTTTTGTCGAAAGGGATGATTTTGTTATGGTTGAGAATATGTAAAAAATAGAATACCAACAAAATTATTTCATCACTCTATTTTATATTTTTGATCAATGTTAGAACACTTTTTCTACAATGGAAATGTTAGACTTTGAAAAAAGGATATCAAAAAATTTGTTGAAGTTCTGAGAAAAATCATTATTTCATCTGAAAAATTTGTTGCTACCAAAATAGTGAAATCATTATAGATTGGGTAGATAAATAATGATGTTTTTTTTTAAAATGGACAAAATCATTTTTTTGCTAACAAAACCATGAATTGATAGAACAATGTTGTCAACCACCTGGGCATGATAATTTCAAGTAAATGGAAAAATTTTGCTACAAATTTTTGGTTGTTTATATTTTTGTCCATCTTCTTTTGTCCTCTTGGAGACCTCTTTTGTCTTTCTTGGTTTGATCTACTAGTAAGAACATTTTATATCTTGGGGTAAGGGCCCATTTTACCTTATTATTTTATATAAAAACACTACTATTTTATATAACATTAAAAAATTAAATATGTTGTATTATATTTTTGAGAATATTAAAAATTTAATATTTATAATTTTTAATTAAGATGATTTTGACTAGTTAAAAAAATCATTTGTTAATTGATTGAACGTAGAATTTTTTCTAATAAACTAAAATGATCTTTTGCAACTTTTATTTTTTAAACCACATAATGTGTTTGTTACAAATAAATTTTGTTTAAAATTAATTATATATTTTTATCTATTTTCATTCCTCAACTATAAAAAAAAGGCTCAAACTAGCCCCTATGTATCCCTTATTTCACGAAGATTTTATATGCATATTTTATAGTATTGATAGAAACTTTAAGATGTATAGATTAAGTGTATTTCATTTAAAATAATAAATTACTAAAAAATCAAATTAAAAAATATACCATTTTTTAAAGATTTTTTTGTACACTCTATTTTATAAATATGAATGAGGACAATTTTACAATGTGTAAAATCTAAACGAAGGACAGGAATTAGGTAGCTGGCCATGAGACACTAAGGTGTACATCCATCAATCAGTGTGTTGTGAATGGAGGCTGCTAATAAGTTACCATCTCCTCCTCCATTTTAATCCACACAAGACAAGGATTTAAATGATCTTCCACAGAAAATGGTTACCAAGCATTTACATTCATAATAGGATAGCAAAGCAATAGCCTCTTTGCTTCCTTGGGTTCTCATCATTTTCAAAAGAATTCTTTGCAAGAACAAATTTGTTGATTTCGTAGGTATGTTGGCCACATGATGTTGATGTGTGTGTTACGAATAGATTTAAATGATTTTATTTAGAATATGGTTACCAAGAATTTACATTAGCATTCCCATTCACAAGGGAGAAAAGAAACAACCTCTCTGCTCCCTTAGATTCTCATTGTCTCTAGAAAAGCCCTTCACAAGAACAAATTTGTTGATTTTATAGGTACACTAGCCACATGACACTGACATGGGTGTTGTGAATGGGTTATTCTTAACTAGAGCATCACTCCCTTTCCCATATATGTTTAAAAACTCTTCAATACTATTTTATGCATTTATGGAATAATAATTGTGATCTTATATGTCTCACCCATGCATTATACCACTTTTTCATTTCTTACATAAAATTGATTATGTGTAGAATCCAAGGGTCATAAAATGGTTTCTTCTAAATACCCTTCAAAGGTTGACACTCCAAATCCTCCAATGTATAAAAAATTTAAACCTTTATTAAAGAATTAAAAATGTTTTAGGCTAACAAAAAGAATCAGAAAATACTTTTATGTATATTCAAAAAAAATGACAACTTCATTATTCGATTAGAATATTTTTCTTAAAATCCATGATATTATATATTTTATTGTTAGGTTATTATTTTTTTTTAAATCATAATGATTTGAATTTTTTTTAAACCAGAATAATTTTACAAGGAGTTGGAATAAGGGTTTAAGGATTCAAAGTCTTAAAATCATAAACGATTCTTGAAATAAATAAATGGATGTTGTTTTATGTAAAATAAAATCAATAAGTAAAATTGTGTTTCAAAATACATCAGAAATTATAGGTCATATAAAAAGATTCAAGTCCTCCCTTACTATCATCTCCATTGCAAAGGATGTTTAAGTTACTTTTCCTTATCAATAGTTTTTTTTTTGTTATTTTTATTTTATTATTTATTTATCCTTTAAAATAATTTTCACTTCAATATAATAATATAGATAAATTTAAGGAACTCAAACATAAATAATATTTATTAAATATTTTTTTAATTTTAAAAATAGAAAAATAAGCTCCATTTGAACAAAGATAATACACCTTTATGTCTCTTAACTAATTTAAATTAATTAAACATAATTTTATCATGTCAAATTCTATTTTTAAATGTTTAACCTAACTTAAAATCATATATTATTCTCATATTTTATATGCTTTAAATCTCTAATATAAAGGATATATATTATATGTTGTTCCATCCAAAATCTTGAGAGGATTCATTTTCAAACTGCACATTCCTATAAAATGCTAACCATAATATTTAAATGGCTTAAATGACTTGAAAATTATGTTAACATCATATCCAAAAACTATGTTGGGAACATGTCCACCTATAAAACCAAACCAAAAATTAAATGTTATTAAACTAGGTATATCTATTAAACAAGAGAATTATGGAAAGGTCTTATTTAAATCTTTGATATCCATTTTTAGCGTATGGTTCCATTGTTATTTATAGTTAGTATATAATTCCATTCTGATCCATTTGAAAATATATACATAAAAAAGTTAATCTATTTGCTTTATAATCTCATTTTTAGAATTGGATCTAATAAATGATATCGGTTATTATGCATATTACATTATTTAAGGGTTATTAAGATAAATATTATACATATTATATTAAAATATTTTATTTATAAGTCATTAATTAATTTATTGTAATCTTATGTTATTTTATAATGGTCATTTTAATTTAGTTGTGTGATGTATTAATTAAATGTGAAGTGGTGTTAAAATACTCTCTTAATTTTATTTATTTTTTCTTATTTAATATGAAATAAATTTAAAACTAATTTATATTTATTAAAAAAAATTAAAAATTATTATATTGAAAAAAATAGAATGTTCATTGTCATTTTAATAAGGGTTTAAAATTACCACTATAAAAGAATAAAAATATATATATATATATATAAAATATTGAAACTATAATTTTTATTTAAGAATTTTTTTATAAAATTTGACATTTAAATATTAGAATATTTATTATGATATTATTTGATTATATTCCATTTACTTATTAACGATTGATCTAATTTTTTATTTATTTTTAGATTCTTACATTTCTAAAATTTTAATTTTTAATGTGATTTTAAATACATCTTATTAATAAGGGAAATATGTATTGAATATCAAATAGATACTACTAGTCTATAAACTAGATTTGATAATTCTTATTCTTATTTTCAAAAATTTTAATAATTATAAAAACCTATAATATAGGTACATTAATATAACTCACAATAATATTTATTTATACATTAATAATACTAACATTATTATTTTATAACATTTTTTCAAGATATTTTTTAAGTTAGAGTATCACAATTAAAAATAAACTCATTGGTGAGGATCATCATATTCTCTTAAAATAAAATTTATTTAAAAATAACATCGACCTCCCTCCAAAAATCAACAAAAGTTATGGCTTTTTGGTGGCTTTCATGTGACAACTATGTCAAGCTTAATTTTGATGGTGCATCCAAAGATAACCCAAGTCTTTTTAGAGGTGGAGTCATCTTTAGAGAAAATACGGGACAAATTATATCATTTTTTACTTCAAAATTCACTAGTTTTAAAATAATTCAATTGAATATCTAACTCTTCTTATAAGTTTGAGAACCACTATTGATTCAAATTTCTAAAAATTATTTATGGAAGGTGATTTTATCTTGATTATCAATATTTTTAATTCGCTAAGTTTAGTCAGGTGACATTTTAATTCAATCATTTAATATATTCTCTATATCATTCCTTTGTTTGAGGATATTTCTTTCTCCCATAACTACCAAGAGACTACCTCTCTAGTATATTTCTTGGCTAACTTCAGTTCACTTCACCTTCCTTCTAATGAATATTGGCATTGTAAAGGCCCTCCTCCCTTGGAAAAATTCAGAGAATTAGTTAGAAAAGACTTGATTCGTTAACAACTCTTTTTTGTTTGAATTTTCATCGTACGGTTTGGTGATCAAGATTTTGGAGTGCGTTTGTTGTCTCTGGGCTTTCTCCCTATTTCTGCTTTTTGGATCATTTTTGTTTGAGAAGATTGAATAAGTCGTGGTTTCTATGTTGGATTATTTTGTCATCATTTTCTTTAGAGTAGTGATATTAGTTTCATGCTCAAAAAATATTATAATGATTGGTGATCAAGGCCTCTAATGTTGTCATCTTCTTACTTCTTAAGAAGGATTTCATGGTGGTCCTTCATTCTTAAAATCATGGTTTGCTATGGGATATGAAGCCTCTCAGCATCAATCCTTTCATCTTCTCTATTATAATTGGCTTGTTGAATTTATGGTTGTTTAGATTTCTAGTTTTTTTAATCGTCTCTTCTTGTTCCCCTGGAAACCTCTTTTGTCTTTGTGAATTTGATATTCTAGTAAGATCCTTATATACCTTGGGGTAAGGGCCCATTTTAATTTATTATTTTATATTAAAAACACTACTATTTTACATAACAGTAAAAAATTAAATATATTGTATTATATTTTTAATGATTTTAAAATTTTAATATTTATAATTTTCAAGTAAGATGGTTTTGACTAGTAAAAAAAATTGATAATTTATTGAAGTTAGAATTTTTATAATAAAATAAAATAGTCTTTTGAAACTTTTATTATTTAGACCACATAATATTTTTGTTAAACATAACCTTTGTTTAGAATCATCTTTATATTTTCATTTATTTTGATTCCTCAATTATAATAGAAAGATTGGGACCAACCACTTTATATCCCTTATTTCACAAATATTTTATATACATATTTTATAGTGTTAATATAAACTTTGAGATGTATAGATTAAATGTATTTCATTTAAATAGTAAGTTATACAAAAATAAAATAAAAAGTCATACCATTTTTTAAAGTTTTTTTCAGGATCATTTTTATATTTTCATTTATTTTGATTCTTCAATTATAATAGAAAGATTGGGACCAACCACTATATATCCATTATTTCACAAATATTGTATATACATATTTTATAGTGTTAATATAAACTTTAAGATTTATAAATTAAATGTATTTCATTTAAATAGTAAGTTATACAAAAATAAAATAAAAAGTTATACCATTTTTTAAAGTTTTTTTTTTTAATTTTTAAAAGTACACTTTCTATTTTATAAATATGAAATGAGGACAATTCCAAAATGTATAAAATCTATTTTTTAAAATTTGTTATAAAAGTTTTACAGTATGAATTTTTAAAATATAAGGGTTTTATTTTTAATTATAAAATGTAGATTAAAAATATTCACTTTAAAATAATAATATATATTATTAGAATTTTTTTTTTTTTTTTAAATTAAAAGTTATAGGAAAATAGGATAAAGGTTGAACAAATGACAAATAATGAAAACACTAATTTTTTTAATAACATTTCCTTGTAATAATAAAAATAAAAGATCGAATTTAAACTATATAGATTTAAGTCATTTTATTTATTATTTTAATGAAATTTTATTTTAATTTAAAAGAAAAATATATATGAAAAATGTTACTAAATAGTAGGTGTCCAATGATTGATATAACATATGATTATATAATATTTGATATTTATCATAAAATATTTAATAGTTATCAACATTTACAATTAGCATATTTATCTTAGATAAATTTATATAAAAGACGTTGAGAGATATCATTTTTGAAGACATTTATTCTACTTATGTCACAAATCCAATATAAATTAATATCTCAAAAATGATATTTCTTACTGTCATTTACATAGATTTGTTTAAAATAGATATTTTAGTATTCTTAACATTATATGAAGAGGATTTGAATGTGAGAGAATTCCAAGCATGATCAGAAATTGACGTTATATAGACTGTTTTTAGTGCCCCAAACTCTATTTTACGACCAACAACCCCAAATATGATCTTAAAATTTAGTTCGTCAAACGTTTAAATTTTTCATAATACCCATTCTATACTATATTCACCTGAAATAAAATATGACTAGTTATTTGGGCACATACTATATTTTTATAAAAATAAATTAGTTTTAAATTGTTTGAATGAGTTCGTAATCACTAAATTTTTACTGATAGGTATATTTTATTTGAAATTACAGTACATTCAAAGTTTAGTCGTGAGCTGATTTAAATAAATTGTCCAAACATTTAAAATCATTGCACATGGTTTAGAACAACTGATAAGATATAAACATTTCAACCTGTATATCACGAGATTGAGTAAAAATCGAAGGATGAGAACTAGGAAAACTTATATTGTGATACCAAATACAATCACAGAGCTAATACGCTGCTATTCTTCGTACATTGCATTACCTTGCAAGACTTAAAACAGAGTATATATTATTTTAAAAACCAAGACTTCAAACAGACTTAAAAAAGACTACATCACCCTGCTATTCTTCGGAAGTAGAGAAATGGAATGGCTTCGCCTAGAAGTCTCTCGAATCGCAGCTAAAATCAATACAAAAAGATTGGCATTAAAAACATTAAATGCAAATCGTATACAAACTATATCAAAAGATATTTGCAATTCATTAAAACATTTAAACTTGACAAAGAATAAATGAAAGTCGGTGGCCAGCGGTAGGAGGAGATGACGTGGCAGGGGAGATTAATGTTTGTTGAGCTGTACGTTCAAGTCCGCCAACACTCCTCTTTAATCTTCATTGCTATGTATATCAACGATGCCTATGCTTCCCTAGAGATGTTCAAACATGTTCTTTACAACTAGTTTTGTAAAGATTGTGCTAATTATTTTTGAGATTTGTAAAATTTAAAATATATTTCATATTTGCTAACCAATTTATGAATAGCGTGATATCTAGTGTTAATATGTTGTGTTTGTAAAAAACATGGTTTTTAGATAATGTAATCATTAAATTATTGTCATAATATATCTTTGTAGCTTCTTTTTGGGTATGCATCAAATATGTATGGTCTTCTCGTCCAAATTGCTTAGGAAACTACTGATATAGTTGCAACATATTCTATTTCGGTTGATAAAAGTATTACAATTGGTTGCTTCTTCAATGCCCAAGACATAGCACCCGATCCTAGATGAAAAACATATCTTGAATTACTTTTTGTATCATCCATACTACCTCCCCAATCACAATCTCTATAACCAATCAACTTGAAGTTATATGAAGGTGTATACAAGATCCCAAAATTCTCTGTATTAGCTATGTATCTTAGAATTCTTTTTCCAACTTTCCAATGAGATTCTTCTGGATTGTCCATGAATCTTGAGATACGAATAAACCCCATACATAATGTTCGGTCTTGTAGTGGTTAGATACATGAGGCTGCCCACTAATCTCTTGAATAAATTTTCATCAATACTTGAACTCTTGTCCTTCTTACTAAGTTTCAAACCCATTCCAATCGGTGTAGGAGTTGAACATTCAACATGTTGAACCTCTTTAACAAATCTTTATCATACTTTCATTGACATGTAAAATGACTTGCTCAGATTAATTCACCTCTATGCTAAGAAAATATCTCATAAGACCCAAATCGATCATATCAAATTCATCTTTCATGGCTGCTTTAAATGATTCAATTGATCAAGTTTTTGATAAAAATCAAGTTATCCACATACAAGCATACTATCAAAATTTGTCCTTCATCATACACTTTAACATACAAGGTTGGTTCATTGTCACACTTAGTAGACTCATTATTTGTAAATTAAGAATATATTATATTGTACCAAACTCTGGGAGCTTGTTTCAATCCATATAAAGCCTTTTTCAGCTTGTAAAAGCTAACCTTGTGCTCTTCTCCCAAAACATTATAATCAGATGGTTGTTTTATATAAAGTTCCTCTTATAAAATGTCATTCAAGAATGCCATTTTAACATCTATTTGATAAGCCTTCCAATTTTTTTGAGCTGCAATAAATAACATCATTCAAACAAGATCTAATCTTGTTGTAGGTGCAAATGTTTCATTGTAATCTATGCATGGTTGTTGTGTGAAGCACTTAGCTATTAGTCTTTCTTTATGTTTCTCAACTTTCCCATTTGCATTATAAAAAAAAAATTATAAATCCATTTTACTCTAGTTACATCCTTTCCTTTAGGAACCTCTACAAAATCCCACATTTGATTATTTTCAATTGATTGAATTTATTCATCCATAGTTACAATCCAATTGTCATCTTTAATTATATCCTCAAAGTAGATTGGATCAACTTGTGTTAAAAATGTAAAAAACAGAACATAAATTAACATTTTCAACTTCGTGTGACTCATCATAAATCTCTTTTACGCTACATGTCTTCTTTGAAGTGTTTATAGATCATGATCTCAATGATGCAAGCATTAGGTTAGAAGACTTACTTTTGTTATTACTTGTTGAAGTATATGGATTGGAAGTGGTAGGTGCTTTAGAAGGTGTTGTAGGAACATTTGTTTGTGGAACTTGAGGAACAATTTATATATCATCTTATATTATCTCATTTTCATGTGGTATTCCTGTTGTATTGTAGTTATCTTGTCAATGCTTCCATCCCATGCTTATTCTTCAATAAAATCTACATCACAACTGATTATTACCTTCTTTGTTGCCGGATTGTATAGTTTGTATGCTTTGGATTATTCAGTATACCCCATAAAGATACACTTTTTACCTCTATCATCTAACTCTTTTATTAATTCTTGATGTATCAAGGAATATGTTACACATCCAAAGACTCTCAAATGAGAGACACTATGTTTCTTTCCACTCCAAGCTTATTGTGGTATCTTATTTAACACTACTTTTGTTGAGCCCCTATTCAAAATGTATACCACACATGCAACCCCTTCAGCCCAGTATTCATTTGTTAGATGCTTAGATTTTATCATACTTTGTGCCATTTCCATAATTGTCCTATTATTTATTTCAGCGATGCCTTTTTATTGAGGTGTATATCTTATTGTAAATTATTTTCTTATTCTATTTGCCTTGTAAAAATTTAGAAAATCATTTGATTGTATTCAACACCTCGATTAGTTCTCAATATTTTGATATAATATTCAATTTACTTTTCCACTAAGGCCTTGAAATCAATAAAAATGAAAAACACATCTGATTTATATTTCAATAAATAGGCCAATTTCTTTTGGATGAAATCATCAATAAATGTCAAGAAGTATAGATTTCCACTTATGGATAGTGTTTGCATCGGTCCACAAAGATCTGAATGGACTATCTCAAGTCGATGCCTTACCCTATAAGATTTTCTAACTATATTTTTTGTGTATGTTGATTTGCTTGTATGCAACTCACATGATGTTTTAAGTGGATCTATTGGTGGCAATCCATTTACCATTCTCTTCCTATGCTACAGTTGCAATCCTATAAAATTCAGATGCCCAAATCTCAAGTGCCATAACCAAGATTGATTCTTATATGAAACTTTGAAAGTTTCTTTAGTAATTTATTTACAATTCTTAAGGTTCTAAAATTAATTCACTTTGAATCTTAAGAGGAAACATTCTATTGCTTTTCATCCTAACTTTTCCAATTAGCCTATTGCTAGGTTTTTTGTCCAAAATCACACATTCACTATTCTCAAAGTACATCCTATACCCTTTTTCACTAAATGACCAATGCTTGTGAGATTGTGTTGCAATCCAAGAACATAGTATACATCAGGGATATGTTTCTTTTCACCTTGTTTTGTTCTTATGTTAATTGATCATTTCTCTATGGCTGATACTTTGTGATCATTTCTCAATTTCACTTTTGATTTCACTGAATCATCTTATTTTACAAACAACTCCTTGTTTCCACTCATATGATTTCTACACCCACTATTTGAGAACCATACTTACTTTGAACTTTCGTGTGCAACATTACATGTTATCGACATTGTGTTTTGTTCACTAGTGTTGGGATGGTTTTCATTTGTAAAATTTATCTTTTGTTTATTCATATCATATTATATTTTTCTATATTTAGATGCAAAATTCTCAAATATTTTACAATAATGACATTGGAAGTTGGATTTATCATACCTTTCTCCTTGATGATGACTATGAAAATGGTTGTTGCCTCTTCATCTTGTTGGTGTGAAAGACATATGTGTGCTTGTTGTTGGTATTTTGCTTTCAAATTAAGTAGAGTCTCTTCCTCCTCTTGGTGAAAAATGACCTCTACCTATGTTGTAATTTGATCTTCCTCTTATTCTATTGACTAAAAGCTAGGATTTGAATGAATTTTCCAATGAAGATGCCTCTAAATGCTTTAACCTTTTCTCATGTGATATAAGTGACCCCATTAACTCATCAACTAAAAGCTAAGTTAAATCCTTTGATTCTTCAATGGCCATTACTACTGAATCGAACATTACAAGTAAGCTTCTAACTTTTTTTTAAACCTTATGGTCTTCCACACTCTCACCATGAGTCTTTATTTAATTTACAATCCCCATTACATGTGGAAAAAATGAGTATATATTCTCTGATTCTTTCATATGAAGGTTCTCAAAATCCCATCTAAGTATTTATAATTTTGTAGTTTTAACTTTTTTTGTACCTTGGTATGGTGTTTGAAGGATTTTTCATGCTTGTTTTGATCTTGTGACCACTTAAACCCTTGAAAAAAATGACTCCTCTATTTCTTGATGAATAAAGAACAATGCCTTTGTATCTTTATTTTTGTTTTCCTTTAATAAGTCTTTCTCTTCTTGTGAAATGGCTTGTAAAGCTTATTGGTTTATTAGTTTCAGGAACCCATTTTCAACTAAGTCCCAAACATCTTAGAAGCAATTTATGCACATAATATTTTTAATTTTTTATTGATTACTAACACTTTGTATCTTGTAGGAACTTGTCAAGTCTCAATCTATCTGAGTTCATGTCTTAAGGGGTGCACCAAGAAAGGGGTTGGCAAACCATTAGTGTTTCATAAGATTGTTATCCCTTTTTTCACTTGCCATCTACACACTTATCTCTTAAATTCATTTACCCTAAGCTTATTCTTCTCTATCCTACCCATTATAGTCAATTTTCATGCTTTATTCCTTCTTTTCTTGCCTTAATTTAATTTTGGACAATCGGCTATACTAGGTCGATTTGGTTGACCCCGTACTGTTTAGGGGTATATTTCAATTTTTGAGTTTGTTAGCCCTTCGTCCAACCTAACTCAGACCTAGTGAATTTTACCCAAAAACATACAAGGTCAACTAGGTCAACCCTATACAACCAACATTTATAGGAGGATTTAGGGCAATATCCACCTATATATACAAGTTCACTCCCAACCATTTGTAAGAATAAAGAAGTGAATGAACATATGCTTATTAATCATTTTACTTGAGGAATAAAGCTTAGGGTCCCATACTTTCTTTGAAGATACGGATCTTGTCTTGTGAAGAAGTGTTTTGGATGCATAGATAGGTTGTGTAGCCTAGAGTTGATTTGTCTTTGTTATCCTTACATACCACAACAATCTCTTGCAAAGCACCTTGGCCAAGGGAGAGATTGAGGTTTGATGGGTTCATCTTCAAGATAAGTATTCTTAACTTTATTTCTCTTTTGTAAGAGTATATTGATAATGCAGTTATGCTTTTCTTCCATGCATTTAGATTTTATATACATTAATGTGAGTATATGTCTTATATGCATGTTTAATTTAGTTTTTTTTATTTTTAATCCATAATTTGTGCCACAAGATTTGGTGAGCACTAGATTAGATTTGATTTCTTATTTATTAGAATAGAGTGAACATTAAACCTCAGAGTCTTTTAGGGTTGTTTCATGATTGTGTTAAATTGTACAATTTAGAACCCTTCCTAACATGGTGTATTATGACAAGTGATCATATAATCAGGTCTAGTAAAAACCCATATTAGTCATGCTCCCACTTAACAAATGTATTCCTAATCGAAAGTGTAGGTATGCTCTATCTTTTGCAAGATAGGATATATTTATAGACATGATCCATTTTTTATTACATACATTATTGTGAATTTGATGTGAATCATATCTCACCACTGATTGGATTGTATTCACATTTTAATTTTCTTATTAGAATTTTTATTATCTTTGGCTTCACCTTCATAATACATTATGGTGAACCTGATGTGAACTAACCCTTGCAAGATTTATTTCACTTATTTTATTCTTTTTCATCATTATTTTTATCACATATTTGACATACTAGATCAACTCTGTTGACCTCATTCTAACTTTTGTGTGTAGGATTTCAGAAGCAGGTAACTAAATTGACCCAATCAACCTAGTACAAGTTTCTAGGCTTCCATAATTCTAGTTCAGACTACTAGGTCAACCCAGTTGACCCTGTATATTTTTAAGATTCTATAATAGGTCCCTACACATGTTGATCGACCTAGTTGACCCAGTTAGTAGGTTTTTCTAACAATCTTCAAGGTTCTTGATCAATAATCTTCCTCCTTTACATCTCTAAACCACCAAGGTTCCTTTCTACGTTTTTATTTCTTTATTTTAATGTATTTCCTTTCACAGTTTATAGTCTTTAAAACTACCCCTTCATAGTCAACTAAATCAACCCTATCAACCTAATTATGTGTTTTCTAGATAACTAGGTCGACTCTGCCAACCCTATTTATTTTCAGACCCTACTTTCATAGTATAGGTTCAAATCTATCGACCCTATTCTATATTTTTGTGCATATAATTATTGACTATATCAATAATTATACCTTGTTTCAAAGTTGGAATTAATCTTATATGCTATTAATTATCTCACATCTTTATTTTATCATTGCTTGCATGCTTAGAATAGACCACATAGTATAAGTAGGGGATTTCCAATTAACCTCTTAGTTTCATTATTTTTATTTTATTAACACATGACCAAATCATAAAACATAAATAAGAATTTTAAAATTTGTCTACCCAAGGCCAACCTACTTAAATTTCATCACCAAGGGGGAAGCCGACTTGATACTCTAGTCAAGTATAATGCATGGTTAATAATATATTTTGGCTAAGCACTCGACATCCTTATCATTATGGTTTTCTAAGTGAGAGAATAGGCCATAATACCAATTATGTATCATTACCACTATAGTCCCTTTTAGTTCAAACTACCTAAGACTATCTATATATTGTCATTCTAGTTCGTTGCTTAAAACCAACTTGCCATCACATTTAAAATCACATCTTAATAATTTAATAAAGATTCAGGTTGACCAATTAGTTATCTCTTTAATTTAAAAGTTTATTTCTTGTTCATTTCTCAATTATATTTTGTATAGTAAAAACTTGCATTACCTAGCATTAGTGCAAGGTTTTATGTTGTGTGCTTCAATTGGATTGGACAGTGTTAATCCAATTGACTATTTATTTCCTTTCTATCATTTATTTTAAAACTACTTGCAAAAATTATCTTGTTTCATTTCACATTTCTGTTATAAGATTTTTAAATTTGCCTCTTTATTGTTCTAGGTTGACCCAGTCAACTCTGTAATATTTGTAGACCCTATTTTTTATTTTTCTAGCCTTTGTTCACTATACTAGGTCAACCTAATCGACCTTTTACTATTTTCAAGCCCTGTTTCTTGTGTTGGATCAATCCAATCGACCATGTATAATTTCTTGCCTCTTCTTCTTTCCTTGTGTGGTTATCTAGTCTTATCTCATCATGATGACATCTATTCATTGTTTTCTAGTCACAAACATTACATAATTAAGGATTTTAATTATAACCTCACTTATTTCATTACTTCAAATGAAACTATCCAATGTTTCCTTGCTCTTATCTTAAACCAAAACTAATCACTACTCAATGTAATGTATTTGAGGTCATTCATCCTAATCCTCTTCTCAATACCAATTTTGGGAATCTTCCACCAACTAATCCATCTCCTATCAACACTCATACCCTTACAACCAATGTTCATAATTCTCTTATTAGACCCATAACAAGATCATGAAGTCTTATCAATTCCCAAAGTAACATGGATAAAACCACTCAAATTGATAATTTATATGGTTCCCAATTATTCAAAAACCTTGATGATAATACTATTTACACTCCTACCAAGAATGGTGGCTTTACCAAGATTCCTTCTTCTTCTACCATACTTAAGACAACTAACAATAATGTTGGTAATCATCCATGTACAAATAATCCTCCTCCCACTTACAATAATAATCCTCTTCCTATCAACACTAATACCCCACCTTCAAACCCACTTATTGATACAACTCAACTTCTTGAAAAAGTCATACAATAAATGAACATCATACAAAAAACTAACACCATGTTATCTATATATTTTATATTGGTCTAATGATCCTATAAGGTCATCCAAATGTATTTTAAATCTTTTAAAGTGTCTAATTAGGTGTTGAAGGTCATTATCACCATGATTATGTTTGAAGTTAAAATAACAGTTTTAGGTAAGCAAGTTGTGTGCAAGTGAATAAAAGAGCAAAAAGAGGAGTAGGAGGAAGTCATGTAGACCATAAAATGAATGTATAGGATCAATTATGTATCTTTGACATAGGTTATTAATATTATGAATAAGGTCATATGACCTAATCAAGTCAAGAAGGGGGCTAGTTGAGCGAAGAAGGATAGAGGCTACTTTGAGAGGGATAGAAGTGTGCAAATAGCTAAATAAAAATGTCATCATCTATTGTATGATAAATAAGGTTTTATAAAGGTGATCAAGTGTTTTAGGTGGCTGACTTAGTTTTGAGTCATTTAGGATTTTGGTGTCTCCTTACAAGTTGGTGCTTGTTAAAACCTAGCTTAGTTGGTGCTTAACTAGTTGGGTTTGGTGCTCTATATGAAGTGTGTACTTCACTAAAGTTGATGTTTGTCTTATAGGAGTATATTATATTTACATCATCATTGGGTTTTCTTCTCCTTGAGGGTTTCCCTTGCCCTGCCCCACACACACACACATATATATATTGTGTTCATGTGTTTCGTGCTCTTGTGGATTGGTGCTTAAGCTAGTTAAGATGTACATGCTTGTTTAAATGATATATGATTGCTTACGTAAAGTTTTTTAAATATAATTTTTGAATATTTATTCACCCCCTTATAAGTCATTTTAATTAAAATAATTGGTATCAAAGCATGGTTCTTTGAATTAGGTTGAAAAACCTAAATGAGATCCTAGAAATAAGGATGACTAGTCAGCAAGCTCAAGGTGGTTTCTCTACCAATAAGTATTTGTTAGTAAATGGATCTAATTATGCCTTTTATAAAATCAATATGAATATATATTTTATGTCTCAAAATCATGATATCTAACATTCAGTAGTACATGGTTACAGTGCTCTTCTTATTCCACCAACTGATGCGACAAGTAAGAAATATAGTGAAAATAAATCCAAGGCAATAAATGCTATTATTTTTGGCCTGTCAAAGGCAAATATTATGAATTTAATTCACTGTGAATTATAAAAAGGAGTATGATAAAAATTTAAGACTATTTATGAAGGAGACACCAAGGTGAAGATGGCCAAGTTATAAACCCATCAAAGATAGTTTGAAAGCCTAAAGATGAGTTAAGATGAAACCATTGCATCTTACCTATTAAGGGTTGATGAAGTTGTCAATATAATTAGAGGATTGGGAGAAGTGAAAGAATCTACTATTGTTCAAAAGGTGTTAAGATCACTAACTCCTAATTTTGACTCTAAGATGTCTATAGTAGAAGAGATGTAAGATTTGGACAAGGTAGAAAGAGATGGATTTCTTGGCATCTTGACTATCTATGAGATGAAAACTAATCAAGGAAGACCTCCCAAGAAGAAATCATATTTCAAAGTTGAGAAGAAGTCAAAATCCATAAAGATCAAAGATGATGAATACACAGATGTTTATGATGATCAATTGATGGACATGTTTGTAATAAAATTGAGGTTTAGATCTGGTAAGTACAAAGTTAATTTGCCCTTCAAATGTTTCATCTATGGAAATATTGGTCACTTTGAATGTGTGTCCTAATAAAGATAAATTTAAGCATAATGAAGAACATGATAAACATCATAGAAATGACAGAAGGCCTATAAGCTTGACAAGACCAAGAGAGATTTCAAGAAGAGTGAAGGTAGGAAAGGGTCATTAAAAAATAATAAGGGTTTTTATACCAAAGAAAACAACTCATCTAATGTAAATTATTCAATCACATATAATGGTGATTATGGCAATAATGAACTTGAACATGACAATAATGAAACTTTGTTCATGGCCATAGAATCAGACAATGAGGGTTGCTCAAGTGGGAAAGTACTTATGGTTGATATAGAATCAGATGAAGAAGAAGCTAAAGTAAATCTTGAGGTAGAGTTGGTAAGTGACCTAGAGGAGGTGAAGTTCCAAAGGATAAAAAATCATAAACTAAGATCATTAGTTAAGAACTATGAGGAGTGAACCGCTTGAAGATGGCTACGAGCGGAGGAGGAAGTGGCGGCCCGTCGACAAGCCCCAAGAAGGTGACAGAGACACCTAGGGCACATTCTCTTGGCCAGGATAGATTTTATATCAGCGAGCGATCAAGACTTAGCAAAGTAAATGGATGTCTATTGAGGATCCAGGATCGACCTATTTTGGTCATTCCACAGGAGGCAGTTCAAGAAGATGTTGATTACCTGTCATCACACACCCTGTTTTGCAAATTTTTGGGCATTAGGATCCCTCTGGCGACTTTAGAAGCTTAGATTCATCACTCCTGGGCCATTGAAGGAGATTTTGACATCATGTTGGCAAGAAATGGCTTATTTTTGGTAAGTTTTTCTTCTGTATCTGATAGAAATTGCATTTTTGAAGGAGGCCCCTACTTCTACGAGCGGGTGGGCCTGTTTCTTAAACCCTGGCATATGGTGTTTAATTTCATTGATGAACTTCCAGCCTATGTCCCAATCTGGGTTCATCTTCCGTGACTTCTATTGGAATTTGGGCAAGAGGATATTCTCAGGCAGATTGGGGCTATGCTGGGTAAGCCAACGGCTATTGCACATCAGTAACTAGATAAGAAGATCATCTCGTATGCATGCATTTGTGTAGACATGGACCTAAATAACCCTCTACTAGATTCCTTAGAAATTTGTATGGGCTCCTTGTCATGGATACAACAGCTTGACTATGAATCCATCCCCTTCAGGTGCAGAATCTGCCACGTATATGGTCACCTACATTGGCAGTGCCCTTTGGTGGCCAAAGCTAAAGAAACTGATTCAAAATCCTTATTGATAAATACAGCTGATGCTGGGAAGGAAAATGGGTGTAGGACTCTATTTAAAAATACTAAAACCCTACCTGATAAAATAGGCAAAGGAAAAAATGCAATTAATTCAAGTATGGCGCAAGGGTTAGGAGACCATTTTCAGGTGGGGACGGATGGCTTCACACCAGTTAAAAAGAGAGCGAGAGGTCGTGGACCAAGGCGTGGAAGTGCTGATAGACAGGCGGACTTGGGGTTTAATAGATTTGAGGCCCTAGATTGTATGGCCATAGAAGATGGCATTCTGATGGAGGAATAGGGGGAAGAGGTGGAGCAACCTAGTCAGTTTTCAAAATTTAATGAAGTCCTAAATTTGCAGGTTCAAGCGCCTCTCGAATGCTCTCAGCAACAGGAGGGAGGTATGCCTGTGGCCCAGTGTGAGCTGATAGAGAAGGAAGTTAGATGGGCGGATTTGGTCAAGGAAGGGGAGGCTGGGAAAAAAGAAAAAGGAACCAGCAGTGCACTTGGACTTATGCAGAAACAATTCAAGAAAGTCACTTCAGCTGCTCCTTCCAAAGCTAGAAGAAGAAAGGACCAAGTAGACTAAAAATTACTGGTGATTTGCTGGTGGAAGCCCGGGTTGTCAAAACCATGGATGAACATTTTCCCCATCCCACCCAATGATAGTCTTATCATGGAATGTAAGGGGTTTGAATAGCTCCCCTAAACAAAAAGCTATGCGTAAATTGGTGTGGGACAATTCTCTGGATATTTTTTGTATTCAGGAGACTAAATTGTTGGTTGAATCATTTTTTGCTTGTATGTTAAATATCTGGCCTAGAGGACAGTGGCAATGTATTGGTGCTTGTGGTAGTGCGGGAGGCTTAGCTATGGGATGGGACCCAAGAAAAATTGTACCAATTCATTGGATTTCAAGCATATCAGCTTTAACAATGATGGCTTCCTCTCTTGAAACTGGGGAACGGTGCCTATTCACCAATGTATATGCACCTGTTGATATTACTGGACAATTGCAGCTATGGGAGCACATTCGTTACATCTAAAAGTGTCATCCATTCTTGCCTTGGATAGTTTTCGATGACTTTAATGTGGTGCTAAGTTTAGAAGAGAAAAGGGGAGGATTGAATCAGCTAGGTCCCTCTGCTGAATGTCTTCACCATAATGTTGAAGTGCTGCACTTATCTAATGTTAGACCCTCAAATGGGCTATTCACATGGAGCAACAGAAGAACAGGTAATGCTGCCATTTCCAAACGCCTTGATAGATTTTTAGTTTCTTGTTTTTGGCAATCTAGTGCTATTTTTATCAATTCTAAAATTTTGGACTGGAGGGGTTCTGATCACTGGCCTATCAAGCTGTCCATTGGTTACATTGAGGGGCCCAAAAAGCCTCCATTCAAGTTTTAGATGATGTGGCTTAGAGACACATCTCTCCATGACCTCATGGCTCAGTGGTGGAGACAGGGAAGCCCTGCATATGGCACAGCTATGTATTCCTTTCTTAAAAAGCTCCAGTATGTTAAAAGAAAGATGCAGGGCTAGAACAGAAGTTGTTTTGAAAATTTAAAATGTAGGAAGAAGAAGGCTAAAGAACAGTTAGATGAAATAACCAGACAAATAAGAGAATGCAGTTTCTCAGAGGACCTTCATCTAGAGGAAGCTAGAGCTGCCAACATCTTAGCGAAGTGGGAACTTCGAGAAGAAATCTATTGGAAGCAGAAGGCTCTCAATGACTAGCTACAAGAGGGAGACAAGAACATGGCCTTTTTCCATAATTCTGTGCAGGCACGGTGCAATGGGAATTTTATTACTTCTCTTGTCACTCAGGATGGAACTTGCTTAACCTCTTCCCAAGCTATTAACAGAGAAGATGTCCGGTACTTTTTTGAACTTTTTACTAGTGACCCTACACCAGATGAAGGGGCAGAAAATACTGCTTTATCATGCATTCCTTCATTGGTGAATGAGAGAATGAATGAATGCCTTATGCAGCCAATTGTTTTGACAGAAGTGGAGGAGGTTGTTTTCAGCATGAAGAGAGGTAAAGCCCTTGGACCTGACAGATTCCCAGCTGAATTCTTTCAAGACTTTTGGGATATTATAAAATAGGACTTAATGGATGTGATACAGGAATCGTATTCCAGCGGAAAAATGCTCAGAGCATTGAATTCCACGTTCCTGGCTCTTATTCTGAAGAAGGAACAGGCTGATAAGTTGGAGATGTATAGGCCCATTACACTTTGCAATGTTATTTACAAAATCATCTCTAAAATTATAGCACAAAGGTTGAAAGGGATCCTCTCTAGCCTTATATCAGAGGAACAAGGAGGCTTTGTAGTAGGAAAGCAGATCTTGGACAGAGTGGTGATTGCATCAGAAACAATTCACTCTATGAATACTTCTCAGGAGAAGGCTATGTTTATTAAGCTAGACCTTGCCAAAGCCTATGACAGAGTTAGCTGGAGATTTTTGAGCAAAATCCTCTTTGCGTTTGGCTTCACTCAGGATTGGATTAGCTGGGTGTTCAGTTGTATTACGACGCCTTCCTTTTCAGTCCTTATAAATGGAGCACCTTCGATTCTTTTTGGTGCCTCGAGAGGCCTTCGCCAAGGGGATCCGCTTTCACCTTACTTGTTCATCATTATGGTTGAGGGGCTTGGGCGGCTTTTCAAATTTTAGGTCTCCCAAAATACTCTACAGGGCTGGAAATGGGGAAATGGGATCACTACCCTGACTCATCTCCAATTTGTCGATGATACTATTTTAGCAGGTAAAGCTCAGATTCGAGAAGCAGAAGCTTTTTGTCACACCCTTGACAATTATTTGGAGGCTTCGGGACAAAAGATTAATGATCACAAGTCCTCCATATTTTTCTTTAACACGCCAGAGTCTATTCAGAGAAGGATAGCAGCCATTCTGAGATTTCAAATTCAAACACTTCCTGTGATTTATTTAGGCATTCCCATTGTGGTGGGGCGGCAGCCCAAGCTTTTTTTGCAGAATGTCTTGGACAAGCTAAGACGGAAAATCAGCCATTGGACCCACAGATGGCTTTCCACTACTGGTCGTGTGATTCTTCTGCAATCTGTTATTCAGGCATTGCCCATTTACCAGTGCATGATTCAAATTGCCCCGGTCTATTTCCTAAAAGAATATGATGCCCTCTCTAGGAGATTTCTATGGAGTGGGAATCTCCAAAATACTAAATGGAGCCTAATCAATTGGGATACGGTGTGTAGACCAAAGCAGGGAGGGGGCCTTGGATTGCGCTCAGCTATCTTGGGCAGTCAAGCCTTGGCTGCCAAGTTATATTGGAGGTGGTGCTCTAATCAATCTACCCTTTGGGCCAGAATTTTGATTGCTAAGTACTTTCTAAACACTGCACCCCAAGACATATCTAGATTTCCTCTTAAAGGTAGAGGATCGATGGTGTGGAGTACCCTTAAGGTTGGAGCACAGTTAGTGAAGTAGAGCCTTTTTTGGGTGTGCAATAGTGGGACTGAAGCTTTGTTCTGGGAAGACTCTTGGGATGGTACGCCACCCCTATTAGTTTCACATCCTCATTTACAGCCCCTAGCTGAATTCTTTCTTTCAGCTGGTTGGAACACTGTGATGCATTATAAGGAGGCTATCAGCATGGGCATGGCTATTGGATACAGATGGAAAAATTCCTCTGATTGGCTATCGGGAGGATCAGTAGAGGATAGAAGAGAGTTAAGCCAAATCCTTGAGTCCAGAGGATGCAATTCTGTACAAGGATGTGATGTTCTTGCCTGGGGTGGAGATGCTACAGGCCAGTATTCTATTTCATCAGGATATGCTATATTGATTAAGCAAACTTTCAATGGTGATCAGTTCTTATGGGGGAAAAAATTTTGGAGCCAGATTTCTTGGCCCAAATGTAACTTTTTTCTGTGGCTTCTTACACACAACAAATGCCTCACCTGGGATAATTTATGTAAGCATGGCTTTCAGTGGCCATCTATCTGTGTTTTCTGCTATAGTAGTAAGGAGACAGGGGTGCATTTATTCTTTCAATGCCCCTTTGCTAAATAGGTCTGGCACCTGTGGTGGAATGCCTGGGGTGCCCCCTGTCGACATGTCCATTTGCTGAGTGAATTTTGGAATAAATTTGGGCATGTTCTAGCAAGGAGTTCTTTGTTACAAAATGCTTGGACTGTCGGCCCATCTTTTATTTTATAGAATTTGTGGTTAGAAAGAAACAAGAGAATCTTCAGGGGAGCGCATTTAGAGTTGAGATAGCTGTGGTCAAAAATCCTAAACTTGATGCAAGAAACTTTGCATGCTAAGTGTATGAGTGGCGCTGACTTGGACGTCGAGGAGGCTGGGCAATTCAAGCGCTTAGGCCTAGCTCTAAGCCCCAGCAGCGAATTGGGGACAAGTAGAGGAGCACAGAAAGGAAATAAACAAAAAGTGCGACTAGTTAATAGAGCAGGCCATTAGACCCACCCTAAGTCTGGGGTTATCAAAATAAACATGAATGGGTCCTCACGGGGGAACCCAGGCGAGGCTGGAATTGGTGGTATTGGTCGGGATAGCTCCAGGAGCATCCAATTTTTTTTTTTGATCTACAAAGGCTGCCATACAAACAATCTTATGGAAGCCATGGCGATTCTGGTGGCATTGAAATTCTGTTGTCAATGTGGATGCTATAATATCATTTGCAAATCGGATTCGCAAGTTGTGATTAACTTGCTAAATAACGATAATGCAGGTAAAGTGGATTGGCATCTTAATCTTATTGTTCATCAAATTAGGCATTTAAGTACCTTTTTGAATTATATTGCTTTCAAACATATTCCACGGGAATGGAATGGTGTTGCTGATTGCCTTGCCAAATGGGCTTCGAAGAATGGATCCATTTGGAGTATTACTGATCCGGGAATGCTCCCAGCTAGTATGTATTAGGAATTGGTTCATCTGGTGAACCAGGAGAATGATTTGTAAATCTGGTCTTTTCATTTTCTTAATAAATTTTTACCCCTTTTAAGTTCAAGAACTATGAGGAGTAGATTAGATTGTTTGAGAAAACACTGAGCAACACTTCCAAGGAGTATGATGAGATCATTAATCAATTTGAGGCATAGATGGATGTAGTCAACACAAGCTTAAAGGCTAAAGAGGAAGAATGCATCAGGTATAAAAATAAAATAGAATCTTTGAAAGTTATGTTAGATCAAGAATCTAGCAAGGTGAAGGGTTTTGTGAAGTTTAAAAAGACCACTAAGGCTCTAGATGATATCTTGAGTAATTAAAAGTCTACAAGTGACAAAATGGGTTTTGGTTTCAAAGAAAACCCAAAAGAGGCACCTTAAGTCAAATAAAAGACTATTGAAGAAAATAAGGTCAACTTGGAAAGACCTATCAAATAGCCTAATGTTATAGATTATGTTAATTTTTTAAATGGTTATTATTTTGTATGCAGTCAGTTTGGTCATAAAGCAAGAGAGGGTAGAAGACCCTTTGAAAATGAGTACTCATGGAACTATGGAAGGAGTCATAGCTCACATCATTCAAGAGGTATGTATAAAGTGATTTGTTATAGCTATCATAATGTCAAACACATTACAATATTCTATCCTAATAGAGTTAGAAGGTCATCAAGTTAAAATAGGAAGTTTTAATCCCCTAGAGTGCAATAAAGAAGGCAAATGAATGTATGAAAACTAAAGATAGTAAAGATACATCATGATCAGTCTACAAGATAAATTGGACTATTTGCTTTGATAGAACATTTCTTAGGTGTGAAATAAATTAAATAATGTTTGTTGTCATCTAATATTTATAATCAAATGGTTGATGATGAGATCAAGCCTATAGTGCCAATCAAGCCCAAAAGGAGGTTGAAAACTATTCAATCTTGTGAAAGTATGGAGATATAAAAATCTCATAAGTTCATGGAGTTTTATTTCCCTATGAAAATGGGTGACTCCATTAGGATTTATGGAGGCATTATTCTCTCATTAGAAGCATGAGGTTTTAGTCAAAGAAGGTTTTATCTTAAGAAGATTCCAAGTTGCCTTTGTTGTAAGAAAAGAGATGAAGATGGATATTATCCATTCCTATGTTATTAGCTTTGAGGTTTGAAGTGTAGTAGGTAGTATGATGAGAGATATAAGGTTGACATCAGGTATCTAAGGTCAAAGTGTAGTCATATGGTATATGAGAGGTAAGCTTTTGGTATCTAGTTTTTTGAGTAGTTGAGCCTAATCTATGTTAAAAAGGGGTATTAGTGTCAAAATTATTGATGGAATATGAGGATGGTTTAAGAGTCTTATTGACTCATGTGTTGATATATGAATACAAAGGTGGAGTCCCTATTTATGTATTTGGTGTCAAGAGTGTGTTAGCCTAGTATGTGATCAAGAGTTTAATCTTCTTCAGGCATGTTAAGGAGGGTAAGTGATGTTGAGTTTTTAGTTAATTTAAAGGAGGTATGCATGGATTTAAGGGGATAATGTGCCTAAAATGCTTCATATATTTTATTTATAGATTTTTTTTATGGACCATCTGGGAGAATGATTTGAAATGGGATGATAGTTCAAAATAAAGGGGAGGTGACCTAATTAAGAGAAATTTTTGAACATTGTATGCCATCTAGTGTCTTTAAGAAATAGTATCAAGATCATAGTGATAAAGTGTGATTCCAATAGTTTTAGGTGACCCTTTGTTATTAATATAAAATGGGGATAAAGATTAGAGTTGGAGAAAAAAGGTAAGAGCTAGATCTGGGAGATGGTTACCATCAAGAGTGGTTGTCATAATTTTCTGAGTATGTTTGCTATCAATGACAAAGGGGGAGATTGTTGAGCATTGTAATTTATTTTTGAGTCTTAGAATTGATGTTTTCATTGATGTCAAAAAAAAATTTAAGATGCATGGTCAAGTAAGCTTTGAAGTATGTGTAGGTAGCATGATGAAATGAGTAAGCTATGAATATATTTAGTCGAGATCTAAATATCTACGTAAGTAGTTCTAAAGATGCTCCATCAAGTTACAGAAATATTCTATTGAAGATATATCAGACAACTCTGAAGATGTTCTGATAAATTTTTGAAGACCTATCTAGTCTTGCTCTGAAGATGCCCAATTATACTCTATAGATTAATATAACAATTCCAAAGATATCTATTATACATATATAGATTTTCCCTCTTTAGATATCTTCTTTTAAGACATTAGTATTCATAGTAATAGTATAAATTGATTTGATAATTTCCATTTTTTAATTATAATTTGAAATCAACCTGATGATTCTTCTGAGGTTGATGTCAAGTTTCAGGTCAAGGTAAGCATGTTTTGAAATACTAGTATTTGAATACAAGGTGTCTTGAGAAGCATTGGTCATATCATGAGCATGTGCATGATGAATTATGTCTAGAGGTATGATATTATATAAGGAGCATTAACATCGTGTGAACAAGGTGTATAAATACTAAGGAATGTATCAAGGTCAATTGTCAAACTTCAAGTGTTTGAGAAGTCTAGTCATGACAGCGATCATTGCATGAATAAACCTTGTGAGAAGGTATGGGCTTGGTGTATTAGTAATATTAATAAAAATAGGCATAATATGATATATTAATTTTCTTCATCATATATTTCAGGCATTGGATCACTCGAGAGAGTTTCAAGGTGAAGCCTACAGGGGTAAGTACTTCAATCCAAGTTTACAATTAGACTAGTTATAGACCCTACTTGGGATAATAAGACATCATGAGATGTTGAAAATATATATAAAGAATGTTTTAAAATATTTAATAATGATATGACTTTTCATGGCATGTAGATGAGGTGCTAATATCTTTGACAATGGCTAGAAGGTCAGTTTCAAGGCCTAATGTGACTTGCAGGTCAAGGCCTAGAAAGCAAAGAGAGATATGGTGGCCATATGGGGTATAATGATTAGTTTTCAAGGAATGGGTGAGTTGGTGATAATTAAAAAATGTTATTAAATTTTTTTTAATCATGTGAATGAATTTTTAGGTCATGATTTGTAAGAAAAATATTGAAAAAGTGTTTTAAGGTCTCTTGAGTGCATAGAATGAATAGTTGTCTACCCAATAAGATTTTTAAAGTGCTCATTGGTACATGAAATATATGAATGAGAACCCAATATACTCATGGTATATTTTAAATGGTCCTAGATCAAATTTATAGGCATTGGTTTCTGTAATAAGGGGCTAAGCTTTATGAATGATTGTGAATACTGAAAGTTGGTTTAAACCCTCAAAGAAACTTAATAGTGACCCAATGTGAAATAAGTTGATAAAAATTACCTATAATGATTTGGTATGGATATAAAATTTATTATAATTTGTATTAAACTCTCTCAGGCACCTCCATGTGTGATTGGTTTTTTAGGTGAGTGAGCAGACCTTATAGAAAAGTGATTGTTTCTAAGAAATCTGTTGTAGTAGTCAAAGTTGACCAAGTAAAAGTTGATAAATAGATGAAACTTGAATCTTTATACTTTTATTAGATGTCCATTATATATTATAATTAGGTTTGTAAAACCGATCATACAATTTGACCTATCAATAGCAAAACTAATAGTACAGACAATGAGAAAACCAAGTAGAAGTGAAAAGCTAATTAGGGATGTGTTGTCATAGATTAGGGATGAATCTAAGTGCATGGAGATATTTTTAAATACCTTTAATACATGTTCATATTTGATATAATTTTTTAATATCAGTGGCTATGATGAAAATGTTGCTCATAAGTTGACTTGTCTAGTGCAGATAAGATAGTGAAGATATAAAGTTGTGAGATTGGACTGCAAAACCAATATTGCCATACAACCATGTTATCTATCTATTTGCGATTGGTATAATTATCCCATAAGATCATATACATGAATTATATGTCTCTTAAAGTTTATACACAAATGTTGAAGGTCATTATCACCATGACTGTGTTTAAAGGTAAATTGATAATTTTAGGTAAGCAAGTTGTAGCAATGGGTTTGAGACTCTATGCCATAAATTTATATATATAATGAACATAATTATGTTTTTTGAGACTTGATTGATATATCTAATCTTTACATAGGTTTGGAAGTCAATAAAATATATTAGAACAATTAAGCCAAAATAGTTTTTCTAGTTGAGTAATGATAGAACAAGTAATACGATTGCATATGAACACTGAATCTAGATGTGAGACCAATAGCAAAGACATTAACCATGAAATAATGAGATAAAAGTTAAAAATAACATAGTATATATATACTATGAGAATACCTCATGAAGAGGTAAAAAAACCCACCAAGATTATTCATTATTTTAGAAATAAAATGTACCCAAGACATGTTTTCTCTTCTTTCTCTTCTATCTTTTTTCATTAGATATTACAATATAAACTCTTCATTATATATACAAGGTAATATGACCATTATAATGTGACATTTTACAACCACCACATTAATGGGTCTAACTTCTCCAAAGATTATTTAATATATTTGATTATTTATTTACACGAGGATAAACTCGTGATAAATAATAAAATATATTATTGTTTAAATAATGTAATTTAATGTATTAAAGGTACATAAATAACACCACTTAACCATTAATTGTTTCAATATTCCTCCTTAATGTTAAGTGAGGATACATGGTGATTTTTAAGAGGTAACAACATAGCTAACTTACACTCCATAAACCATCCACATACTGAGTTTTAGGAGGTAATAATTGAAGGAAACATCCTTCATCATGACATAGTCACCTTTAAAGACATTATGATATGTAAACATAGTCAACCAAAGGTATTACACTATTTAAATATAGACGCCTAAAAATATTACACTATGTAACCAAAATCACATATTCACCTTTAAAGGAATTATACTATACAACTATAGATACCCAAAGGTATTATACTATGTAACCATAATCACATAGTCATATTTAAAGGAATTACACTATACAACTATGTATACCTAAAGGTTTTGCACTATGTCCCCATAGGAACCTTTAAATAATTTTCACTATGTTATCTTAAACCACATAGAGTGAATTTAGGCTAACATGATCGTGAGAATACATCTCATAGTGAGAATAAATTCCAAAATTTCTCATGAATAATCAACCAAACATATTGGAGTCTTTTATAACATAAATACCTCCATGCTACTATGAGTTGGGTACAATATAGACTTCCATATGAATTTTTATCAAAATCATATAAAGTGATATATTACAATGCTTTAAAATGAGAATCATAGAGAGATAGAAGGAAACACATGACCCAAATGTCTTTTAAGAAGTGACATTGTCATGCACAGTTTCCCTTAATAGCAACATCGATAGGCCCATGATTGAATGAAATTTAGTATGTTTTAATTCATTAGTGTTGCATTAGATTTTTTACCAAAGCTATATAATTTTGATTATCATCAAAAGTTTTGGTATAATGAGAATCTTCCACATGATGTTCTTCTATCATCCTTCATAGTCACAAGGCTTCTTTAGAAACTACTACATGAAGTGCTTGAAGTGATAGCACCTTCACCAAACATAAATACATATCCATAAGTAGACTCATCATAGTATGGTTAGAATCATAATAACCAAATAAATTAGCATAATCAAAGGAAGAAGAATATAAATAAAAGTTCATAATTCTTTTTATATTTTGAAGCATTTGCTTTGTTAATTTCTAATTATCCATGTATAGATCCTACATGAATCTCAAAACAACACCCACATCTTATGAAATATCTATCCTAATAATGGTTAGATAAATCAAAATACCAACAAAATATTTGTAAATAGGAGCTAGCTTTATTGCACATAGTTCTTAGATCAAGCTTTGACACAACTTTTAATAAGAGTTTATGTAAGCTTGTAATCAAGCATGTTAAATTTAACAAGCAGGTTGTGTGATGCACATATAATAAATTTATTAATAATTTGATACTAAGTTAACTAAACCTTACATATATTATTAGGAATAATTTATATTATAATTTGAGTCATGAATATATATTTTTTCTTTTAAATTCAACACTATAAGTTTGCATTTTATACTAAAATAACAAAAAAAATGTTAAGAAAGCAGAAAATAAATAATGTGTTTTATACTTGATTTTTAATAAAAACACAAATTTTAGTGAGTAAAAAACAAAACTATCCACTTTAGTTAATTGTAGAACAATTCAAAAACATAAATAATTAACTTGTTGTAAAAATTATCACAAGTGTTATAAATATTGTCATAAATTTCACTATTTGACCCAATGATTGTAAAATAAATAGTAGAGGGTTTCAAATCAAATAAATGACTTTTTTAATGTATTTAAAATATGTCAAAATATAAAAATTAACTGATTGGATGACTATGATCGATAAACAGTTGATAGGGTCAAATGTCAAACAAAGTTATTGAACAAAGCACAAGTTCTCACGTGAATGAGCATGCAAATTTTTAAAAAAATTAAATATCAAATTAAATTGATCAAAATAAAAAATTTAGGGGATTTTAACATAAGAACTACCTCATACAAGTGTACTAGCAAATTTAAGCTAGCCAACTCACCCACTAAACATGTTAATATAATAAATACACTAGATTATATTTAACCCTTTTCTAATCTGATTTTTATTTTTATTTAAAAATAAAATAGAACTAAATGTTTTTAAAAATAATTATCTAAAAATAGAATTTGAATTTGATCAAAAGGGTTATAAAAAAGGCATAGGTGAGGGACACTGCTTATGTGAAAAAAAGTATTAAATAAAAGTTTTATTTTTAAAATACTTTCATAAAACTATAGACATACCCATTGATATTTTTGTAGTATGCTTAAAATAGATGAATAGCAATTGAGGAGGAGATGGATGCATAACAGGAGCTATAAATAACCTTTTTTTGCAAAATAAATCTTTAAAATACATGCAAATATCCTTTCAAAGCTAATGGCAGACCCAAATCTAGGTTTTATAGACTGTAAAATAGTTTTTAAATTTTATATTTCAGCTATGGTGCCCAAGGGAACTAAAAAAATTAGAAAATTCTTTTTTATTTCTTCTTAGGCTCTGCAAGTGGCATAAACATGCTTAAATATTGATGAATCCACCTTCTAAGGAGAGAAACATGCTACAGAAAGACAAATCTGAAATTTTTAATGAAATTTCTTTCACAGAGGCTATACAAATCTGAATAGGTATGCCATTGGAAGTTTGGAAAAAATTAATTGAGCTCAAATAATAGACTGTAGGGTTTGGAAAGAGTTTTTAAGGGTTAAATTATTATAAATCCACCTTAGAAACTAGAAAATATAAATTCAAAAGCTCAAAAAAGATTTTAAAAAAATCAAAGCATACAAAGGCCATACACAAGTGGATTTTAGAGTTGAGATCTTTCAAAAAAATAAAATCAAGATTCAAATAGGGTCCTAGAAGGTGATTTGTAGTCTTAAACAGTGAAGAATTCACCTTTTAAAGATTAGATTAGCAAAATAACTACAAATCTAAATTTTTCTATAAATTTTTTACTTGCCAAGGTTGTACATAGGATGTACAAATACACGTATAGGCTGATATTCTAATTTATTGTCTCTATTGATACTTACAATTTCCTTTAAGTACTAGATCTATAACTAAAGAGCTTCAACCACCTTCATACAGATTATTGATCCAAAAAACAAGAAATTTTTTAAAAAAATTAATGCTTAAAGAAGCATTTTTATCCCATTTTAAGACTTCTATTTAGATCTATGACATAAAAATAGACTTAAAATATGAAAAATACATAAATCTAAAATCTCTAGGCTCTAATAGAGGAAAAAAGTAACATAACTTACTTCTAATGAAGGAAGAGCTTAAAAAATTCTCATGAATATATCATGGCTTAAAAAATAGATGAATCTAGGCTTGAACTTAAGCCAAAAAATCCGATCTACAATCTTGCCACTTGATCAAGCATCAATCGGCTTAGATATTATGATAGAACAAGTAATATAATTGCATACTAACACTGGATCTAGTGTAAAACCAATACCAGAGACATTTACCATGAAATAATTAGATAAATTTTGAACACACCATAACATAGATATACCATGAGAAAACCTCATGAAGAGGTAAAAAATCCACCAAGATTATTCATTATTTTAGAAATAAAATGTATCCAATACAAAATTTTTCTTCTTTCTCTTCTCTCTTTTTTCATTACATCTTACAATATAAACTCTTCATTATATAGGCAAGGTAATCTGACCATTATGATGTGACTTTTTTCAACCACCACATTAATGAGTTCTCCAAAGGTCATTTAATATATTTTATTATTTATTTACATGGGGATAAACTCATGATAAATAATAAAATATATTATTATTTAACTAATGTAATTTAATGTATTAATGGTACATAAATAAAACCACTTAACCATTAATTATTTTAATAAGTAAAGACTATGAGAGAGAAGGTCAACATATTGGTCTACAAGATAAATAGTTTCTATTAGAGATTATGATCTATTTATGTGATATTGTTCTAAAGATATTATGAGATCACGTTCATACACTGGAATTTCTTGAGTATGTTCAATCAAGTTTCATAAGTTCATGTTTCCTTGACTGTGTTTTGAGGCTAGTTGGCAATTCTAAGTGGGCTACTTGCAAAAAAGAGTTTGAGCTTGTATATCCAGATTTGAAGTATTTGATGAAGTTTGTGATGAACCTAAGCTCATGAGGTTTATATATATATATATATATATATATATATATATATGATTTTTTTCCATGGTTTTTTTATAAAAGTTATGTTTTTACTTTAGTTGTTCAAAATGGACTTTTTGAGTATGCACAGGCCTAATACGAATAATACTAATGGTGTCTTCAAGTAGTGGTTTGAGATAAAAAGTGTTATGGACCAAATTTCAACCTATATGGGGTCTATTTTAAATGGCATATGATGTGTTCCTATCATATGAAGTGTTTAAAGGTGTTTATAAGGAAGATCAAAGAGTAACATGTGCTAAGTAGGCTTAATGGAATTAAGTCTCCATGAGACCTAAAGGAGAGATAAGGCCTAATTGAAGTGGGTAAGACCTAAAGGGACTCAAAACATATTTGATCCATGTCTATGAGATGTCTTAAGATCTATTCCATGTCTGATTTAATAAGATAATATTGTTTGGCTAACTAAGAAGGATATGATCAAATGACTTGTATAAGTACAAGGTAGTTTTAGGCCTATTTGTGCAAGTAAGGGAGAAGTATGTGCCCAAGTGAATAAAATATCACAAAGAGGAATAGGAGGAGGTCATGTAGACCATCAAAGGAATGTAGAAGATCAGTGATGAAGCTTTGATAGAGGTATTGCATATGAGTAATAAGGTCGTATGACCTAATCAAGTCAAGAAGAGGGCTAGTTGAGCAAAGAAGGCTATAGGCCAGTTTGAGAGGGATAGAAGTGTATGAAGAGATAAGGATGAAGATAACCATATTTTTTATGAGAAACAAGGTATTTTGAAGGTGATCAAGTGTTTCAGGTATCTAATTTGGTGTTGAGTCATCTAGGGGGTTGGATCCTCCTTATAAGTTGGTTTTTGTTAAAACCTAGTTGAGTTGGTGCTTAGCTAATTAGGGTTGGTACTCCATGTGAAGTGGGTGCTTCACTAAAGTTGGTGTTTGTATTATAAGACTATATTTCATTTGCATCATTAGTGGGTTTTCTTCCCCTTGAGGGTTTTCCACATATATATTGTGTTCATGTGTTTCCTGCTCTTATGGATTGGTGCTTAAGCTTGCTAAGATGTACATTCTTGTTTAAATGATTTATGAATGCTTAAGTAAAGTTTTTTAAATAATTTTTTTGAAGACTAATTCACCCCCCTTTCTCATTCATTCATTTAGTGCCTTGACCCAAAATACCATTGTCTGATTAGTCTTTACAACTCCTACTTGCTTCACTATTGGTTTTTCTATTTTACTCAATCATGATGCCACTTTTTAAAAATATTTTCCACCTTGCATAGCTTTATCTATCTTCCCCAATCCCATCGATCGAATAAAATCCCCACCAAATTCAAGATGATTTTTTAGGTCACTATTTAGTTTATCAAAGTGTCTTGAAACCCCAAGCAAAGTCTATCTGGCCTACGCAAACCTTTATCCCCCTATCATTAGAATGTATTTCATCTTCAAAATGACATTAAGGGAAGATGTTCTTTGCATTTTTTGTTGGTTGAGGTCAAAGTTGAATATCAAAGTCACTATATAAATATGATGTATTATATACTTTTATATTGAATTAATAGCGGCAAAATATCTATACACATCAACATTATGATGGCTTCATTTGAAAATAACATATGAAAAAAACTATTACCTAAAAAAACTACTATTTGGTGGAAGAGGAGCCCTAACAATGTGTCCTATTTTACATCAAAATTATATTTTTATTTAGCTATCCAAATTTGTAAGTTTTAGAAAAAATAAGTTTTGGTTCTAAAAAATTTTTTGACAAAAACAAATTCCTTACCTTGTGTTCTAAAGTCTAACTTGCTACCTTTTTTATAAATTTCAAAATTCTTATTTATTACTAAAATTGAATACAATCATAACAATGGTAAAATAATTTATGGATGTACCTTATTATTGTATTATGGAAATAAAAAAAATCAATTTTTTTTGTTACTTGTTTTCTTTAATGATTTAAATGTGACACTAAAATTAACACCAATTTTGAGCACATAATGCACTACATTAACATCACACATTGAAAACATATGAAAAACGAAATGAAAAAAAAAACTAAATTGACTCAATTTAGGGTGAAAATTATACTTCATATAGTAAGTTCTCTAAATAAAAAATAAAATAAAAATATTCACGGAGTGGACAACGTAAGCTTTTCCTCCAACACCTCTGATCTGACGTCACTCATCATCTCATAAAATGTAAGCATATCTGACAGTTGTTGAGTAGACATGGATTCCATTATTGTTAGGGCCACCTCTTTTTTCTCCCCATCCATCTTAACCCTTTTCAAATACGAAGCCAAGTTTTTGATAATAGCTCCTATTTGCTTCAACCTCTTCTCCTCTTCTCTATCTAGGACTCTCACGCTTTGTCTCCCATGTTGAAAAGTGATGCTGAAGTGCAGTTCACTCAGTTCTATTTTTAGACTATTAGTGTAAATTTAGTTTGCATGAATAGTTTTTTGTGGAGCTAAATTTAGATAGTTAATTTTTAGTTAATATATATGTTTTAGGAAAAAAATAAAGCCGTAGAAAGGCTAGAGTTATTTTTATTTGTTATTACATACAAATTATTATTTAGATAAATTTAAAATATTTTATTCAATAATTAGAAAAGCATGTTCACATGCAATTCTATTAATACATTGTAATTGATCTTTATTTTCAAGAAGAAGGAGAATGATTCCAATTTTTTGAAGAAGTATTTTTTTATTTTTGTAACTCTTATCTCTTTTGTATTATGAATATTGCATATATTTGGCTATGAATTAATTTTATTTAAAAATTCTACATTTGGTATTAGAGCAGGTATTTTATTTTGGGTTAAAGATTTAGTAGTTGGAATTTTGCCAAAAAATTTATCATGTCAAATTCTAACTCCTTGCCCATTCTAGAATTTGATGGAAATGAGTATGATTATTGGTGTATCAAAATGATGACTTTTTGGATAGGAAAAGATTTGTGGGAGATTATTGAATCAGGTTATGTAGAGCCAGCTGATTGGAATTTCCTCACAGCAAATGATAAAATAGCTAAGAAGGAGGCTAAGAAGAAGAATGATCAAGCCTTATTTCATATTCAAATAGCTCTAGATAAGAGCCTATTTCTATGAATTGTAGGAGCAAAGACAACAGAGGATGCTTGGAAGACTCTAAAAGAAGCTTACCAAGGTAGTGATCAAGTCAAAGTTGTCAAGTTACAGACATTGAAGAGAGAATTCAAGAATTTAAAGATGCAAGAAGCTGAAAGTGTGAGTACCTATTGTGTCAGAGTAAAAGATGTGGTCAATAAGATGGCTACACTTGGTGAAATTGTGAACAATGAGGTTGCGATAAAAAAGGTGTTGAGGACTCTCACACCAAGGTGGAACCATGTTGCCATAATCATAGAAAAAAGCAAGAATTTGTCTACCCTTCAATTTGATCATCTAGTTGGATCTTTGATGTCTCATGAAGAAAGATTGAGAGATTCATTTGGAGAAAGTGATGAGAAAGCTTTTTCCTCCAAATTACAAATCATAAAGAATGAAGATGCCAATAGTAGCATCAAAAGTAATCAAGGCCAAGGTAGAGGTCAAAATCAAAATTACTCAAGAGGAAATAGAGGTAGAGGTGGTTTCTGAGGAAGAGGTGGAGGCCGATTGGATAAAAGAAATATCCAGTGTTATCATTGTAATAGGTATGGCCACTTTAATTATGAGTGTAGATTAAAAGAAGGTAATAATGGTAAAAGCATTTATTATGCTCAAGAAGGTGATGAGAATCCTCCAGATAATTTATTTTTATCTTATGACAAAGCTGAAAATATTTCTAAAGATGTTTGGTATTTAGATTCGAGATGTTCTAACCACATGGCAGGGAATGAAAAACTTTTTTCTATAATGGATAAAAGTCTTAAATCCAAGATCAAACTTGGTGATGACAAATCATTGGAGGTTGCTACAAAAGGAGCTATGGAAGTCCATACAAAAGAAGGTGTGAAGAGTGTTGAAAACATTTATTACACTCCAAATTTAAAACATAATTTTTTGAGTGTTGGAAAATTATGTGAGAAGAAATATAAAGTTGTATTTGAAAATCAACAATGTATAATTTATGATAAGAATCAAGGAAATAGTGTGGTAACAATTGTGCCTATGACAAAGAATAGGATATTTCCATTGAAGCTTGGTGAGCATAACAAAAACTTTTTCAATATGGCATATGAGGATACAAGTTGGTTGTGTCATCTCAGGTATGGGCATTTAAATTTTCATAGTTTGAAGATTCTAACATCAAAAGCATTAGTTTTTGATTTACCTAAGGTTGAAGAGCACAAGGAAGTTTGTGAAGGATGTGCTAAAGGAAAACATGCAAGAGAGAAATTTCTAAAAATCAATGCATGGAGGGCCCATTATCCACTCCAGTTAGTTCATTTAGACATTTGTGGTCCTATGCAGACAAAGAGTTTGGGTAAGTCATCATATTTCATTACTTTTATTGATGATTACTCACGACAGTGTTGGGTTTATTTTTTGAAGACCAAAGGTGAAGCTCTTGAGGCATTCAAGAGGTTTAGAGCCCTTATAGAAAATGACAAAGGGTGCAAAATCAAATGCTTAAGGACTGATCATGGAGGAGAATTTTGATCAAAAGCCTTTCAAAGTTATTGTGATATGCATGGCATTAGAAGATAACTCACCACTACATACACACCTCAACAAAATGGTGTAGCTGAAAGGAAGAATTGTACAGTGGTGGAGATGGCACGAAGCATGCTACAAATAAAGGGATTAAGTAATTATTTTTGGGGAGATGCAGTTGCTATAGCAGTATATATTCTCAATCGGAGTCCCACTAGTGCACTTGGCAGGGTGACTCCGTCTGAAGCCTAGTATGAGAAAAAGCCAAATGTTATTTATTTCAAAGTTTTTGGTTGCTTAGCCTATGTTCATGTTCCTGATCAAAAGAGGCAAAAGTTAGATCCCAAAAGTGAGTCATGTATTTTTGTTGGATATAGTGAGGAAAGTAAGGCTTACAGGTTATATAATCCTCTCACTAATAAGCTTATTGTGTCAAGAGATGTGATTTTTGATAAAGGGAGAGTTTATGGTCATCAAAAAGGCCATATGGAGAATTCAAAATCTATTTTAAATGAAGTTATTATGGATGATATTGATCATGGGCAGCCCACTAATATTTATATTCCAAGTGCTATAAATCCACCAAGTAACCCCTCATCTAGTTGTTCAATTCCAAGTGTAAGTCCAGATTCAAGTCCTAGTTCTGCAAGGAAGGTAACAAGATTGAGTGACATTTATCAAAGGAGTGAAAATCAAGCACATGAAGAAAATCTAAGAGGTGAGACACTAAATTTTGCTTTACTTACCAACGCTGATTTTGAACCATCATGTTTTGAAGATGCATATACTAATGAAGTTTGGATGCAAGAAATGCAAGAAGAGATGGATCCTATTCATAGGAATGACACTTGGGAGCTTACAAAGCTTCCACATGACAAGAATAAGATTGGCACCAAATGGGTCTACAAGACTAAGTGTAACAGTGATGGAAGTGTTGAAAGGCATAAGGCGAGATTAATTGATGAAGGCTTCACATAAAAGTATGGCATTGATTATGAAGAGACATTTGCACCAGTAGCAAGACAAGATACCATTAGAATGTTAATTTCATTAGAAGCTCAAAAGAATTGGAGCATCCATCATATGGATGTGAAAAGTGCCTTCTTGAATGGGTACCTAGAAGAAGTATATGTGGAATAGCCACAAGTTTTTTAAGTGCAAGGAAAAGAAAATCATGTCTACAAGTTAAAGAAGGCTTTGTATGGCCTCAAACAAGCACCAAGAGCATGGTATGCTAAGATTGATGGATATTTTCAAGAGAATAGCTTTCAAAGAAGTAAGAGTGACCTACCCTTTACTACAAACAAGAAGGTAATGATATTCTAATTGTAAGTTTGTATGTTGATGACTTGTTGTATATGGGTAGTAGTTCTATGATGAAGAATGAATTCAAAGTTTTCATGATGAATGAATTTGAGATGAAAGATTTATGCCTTATGAAATATTTTTTAGGAATGGATGTTTATCAAAGGGAGAATAAAATTTTCATTTGTCAAACAAAGTATGCTAAAGATATGTTGAAGAAACTTGATATGGTTGATTGTAAACCAGTCTCCACTCCAGTTGTTCATGGAGTTGTGTTGTGTAGAGATGATGGTGCTGAAAGAGTTGATGAGACAACCTATAGAAGTATTGTTGGAAGTTTGATATTTCTAACTCATACAAGACCTGATATTACTTGTTCAGTTGCACTTATTTGAAGGTACATGACAGAGCCATCAAAAATAAATATGAAGGTAGCCAAGAGAATTTTGAGGTATGTGAAAGGCACTCTAGATTTTGGTATTCATTACTACACTTCTAAAAGGTTCAATCTTGTTGGTTTTAGTGATTATGATTGGGAAGGTAGTTTGGATGACCGAAAGTCAACATCTGAAAATTATTTTTCTTTTGGTTCTGGTTTGATTACTTGGAGCTCAACGAAGCAAAGTATAGTTGCCCTTTCTTCTACAGAAGCAGAGTATGTTGCAGTCACTTCACAGGGACACAAGCATTATGACTTAGAAAAATTATTGAAGAAATTGGAGAGATTCAAGTTCAACACAGTTATTTTTTGTGATAATATTAGTGCTATTAAATTGGCCAAGAATCTAGTCCATCACAGCAGGACAAAACATTTTGATTTAAAGCATTATTTTATCCAAGATTTAGTGCAGATGAAGGTAGTAGAATTGAAATACATCAACACTAAAGAACAATTGGCAGATATCTTCACGATTGCAGTTGCAACATATCAGTTTTTGACACTCAGATATCAAATTGTGAACCTGCTCAGCATCAAGGGGGAGTATGTTGAAAAGTGATGCTGAAGTGCAGTTCAATCAATTCTATTTTTAGACTATTAGTGTAAATTTAGTTTGCATGAACAGTTTTTTGTGGAGCTAAATTTAGATAGTTAATTAATTTTTAGTTTATATATATATATATATATATATATATATATATATATATAAAGCCTTAGAAAGGCTAGAGTTAGTTTTAATTGCTATTGCATGCAAATTATTATTTAGATAAATTTAAAATATTTTATTCAATAATTAGAAAAGCATGTTCATATACAATTCTATTAATACATTGTAATTGATCTTTATTTTCAAGAAGAAGAAAGAGAATTATTTCAATTTCTTAAAGAAGTTTTTTTTTATTTTTGCAACTCTTATCTCTTTTGATTATGAATATTGCATATATTTGGCTATGATATAATTTTATTTAAAAATTCTACATCCCGTTCATCTGTTTTTAACAGTATAAACATAACATTCAGAAAAAAAAAAAAATGGGAGCACTGTGTTATGATAATATTACCTTCAGTAATAACGAGCAGGATGTAGTGAGTTCTTATCTTGAGCATCCTCGCTCTTGTGTGTGTTGGCATCATCATCGTCTATCAACGTGGCTACAGAAAATCTCCTTACAATTATTTTCTTTTTCTTTTCCAATTTTTCGTGGCAGGACAGCATCGTAATTTTCTGATACGCAATCACGGCCTTCACAAATTCCTGAAAATACATAACCAATTTAGTATTTAGAAACAATCCGTGATGAAACACTGAAAACTAGTTACCTGATTAACCCTAGGGCATCCCGGGTAGTCAAAGACGGATTCAGAAACAATCTCTGTATCATGTTGATCCTGGTCACAACGCATGCGTTCTGGGTGGAACTGCAGGCCCATCACGAATTTTCCTTTCTCTGGATTGTAAGCATTTGGATCATAAAAGGCTTCCACTAAACGATCTGGGGCATAGGCCATCGCTTTGAATCTCTCTGGGAGTTTCTTTATCCCCTGGAAGGAAATCAGAGACAAATTGTAGGTGGATACGATAAAATGCACCGAGGCCAAAAAAATAATCACGAACATACCCCATATATATACACCTGATGATGATAGCTATTAACCATAATATCACGATTGTCTCCTTTGAATGAATCCTGAAACCATAAGTGAAGTGGAGTATCGGCCACCACTCTGAGAGGGTGCCTGTGCCCATCGTACTCATCATAGTTTATGTGTTTAACAGCACAGCCTGATTTCTTTCATAGCTCCTTCTCTACATCCTACAATACAGCTGATTTTTTTAGAGTTTAAAGAAGAGTTAGTCTAATGAAGATCGAAATGAAAGTATATAAGACGAAATTACCTGATATAAGGTTCTGCCACAGGCTACATTGAGTATCTGAGATCCTCTGCAAATATCCTGCAGCTCAATGGTATGTTTCTTTCGAGACAACGTCGGGTAAGCTGCAGCTCAATGGAATCTTTTGTTCTATCTATGGCAGTGTCGCTGCTGTGCAATCTTTGTATTTCGTCCAAATCACTGCCATCGTCGTTGTCGTAAAGTGAAGGGTTGACGTCCTCCCCTTCACAAAGAAGAACTCCATGAATAGGTTCAAAACTGTGTAGCATGTGTTGTACGCCTGAGACTCTTGGGACAATTATTGGAACTGCCCCGTACTTTACTATCAAATCTAGATGATATTCACCTGCACATATATTTTGATATTATTTCAATTTCAATAGTTTCCATGGAAGCAAACAAACATAATCAGTCGATAGAAATTAAATGTGAGCAAAATCTTCGGTGTCGACGTCAGCTTTACAAAATTAGATTGAATTTGTCAGAAACAAAATACAGTCACGAGAGGGCAAATCTGTGCATTAACGAAACATCCTTCATCTTCTCCTCTCAAAGCGAGCATTCAACGGAAATGAAAATGAAATAAACATGAAATTAAAAATATCCAGTTTCTCTAAGAAGCATTAATAGCCGTAAAATAAACGGCGATATGAATTTATATGGTCTCCTAGGCAATGAATGTAACAAAATTAAGGATGATGTTTGTTACATGTTTCCGCACATCATTGCTTAGATATGGATTGATTCTGGAGACGATGAGAATCCGAGGGAGCAGAGAGTCTGCCGCTTTCTTCTCGTGCTGTGAATGTGAATATTTGGTAACCATTTGCTGTGGAAGATCGTTTAAATCCGTGTCTTGATCAGGGGATGTTAGCTTATAAGCGGCCTCCATTCGCGACACACACTGATTGATCGATTGTACCGTTCAACTTAGATTTGACCTGAAATCGTTGTAGATTTGGAAACGTCTCGCCGCGTCCCTATTCATGGGGATCATGCCTAAATGGAAAGAAGCGAGTGGAGGATACCTAACGACAACGAGTTTTGTGGAAATTGTACCATGAGTTTCTCCAAAGGTGCAAATTACTGAATAAACATGTAATCTTATGTTTTTTAAAGTGTGGTTGTGTATTTTAAAGTTTTATTTCATTTTTAATTTATGACAAGTGGTTTCATATTATTTTTTATATATAAAGTGTTAAATAAAAACAATTTAATATTTTTGGGGGAAGTGAGATTGGAAAATGGAGTTGTGTATTTTTTATATGATAATGAGTTTTGGAGTGAGGAGACAACATTTCACAAGAGTTTGAGTAATAACAAAGTAGTGGATAAAGGCAAAGCCATACAAATTATGAAAGGGGTGAAATATTTCAAGGTGAACTAGGTGATGATGGTGATATGCAATGACACAGTGTTTTAAGTGATGAACTCTAAAAAGATTAGGTAATTGCATGTACAAAGTTCAATGGCATGTTACATCTATCAATATAATCAGTAACATCCACCAAACTATTTCAATTACGGAATACATGATTGAAAGAGGTGTCATTTTAATGAAAACAAGTGTTAGATATCCAACAACTCTTCTAAAAATGTAGACCACATGTCAATTTAAATAAGTCTAAAACTAATTAGATGAAATTTCTTACTACTTTAACTATTCAATACATTATTAGATGACCTAAAACCAATTAAACAAAAAATGGAAAAGGCTTTTTCGATAAAAGATGCCTTCTATATAATTTAATCAATAAATACAAGATGTCGTATGCAAATAGATATGGATACATATATTTATAATCTTTTCCCACTCTCATTCTCAATAACACTAACATAGCCATTGTATTCATAAAATTAGTGCTCAATTCTCTTTATTTGTTGAATAGACAAAAGGTAAAACTATCAACAAGACCAATAACAATGTTGTCAATTTTGGGTAGTTTGTTAGACCTAGGTTCAAATCCCTCTAGTCTTTACATACTCTCTCCAAGCAATATGGTAATCTAATGTATCTCAAATTTGGCACCACCCTATATATTATAGATTTCTTTGAGGAGGCTGCATTTGCCATATTGAAGAGTGTAAGTTATGTCGAAAGGGAAGTAATTTTCTATTTTGGTAAAATAATAAACTGTAAATTGGCAATCATGACTTGCTTGAAACCCATGACCACTGGCTCCATCTCACCTTTTATGCATATATATATATATATATATATATATATATATATATATATATATATATATATATATATATATATATATATATATATATATATATATGCACATGCATAAAAGGTGAGATGGAGTCAGTGGTCATGGGTTTTGATTACAGTTTATATATATATATATATATATATATATATATATATATATATATATATATATATATATATATATATATATATATATATATATATATATATATATATATATATATATATATATATTAGCCATAATTGGAACCTATCTTTTTAAGCATCTTATTTATCCCAACAAGAAAATAAAATAAAAGATAAGGAGGCACTGGTCATGGAAAATGTGTTTTGGAAAGATTGTGTGTGTGTGTGTGTGTGTGTGTGTGTGTGTGTGTGTGTGTGTGTGTATTCTTTTTAATAATATTTTTAAAACACATTTGTCATGACCAGTGCATCCTTATTTTTTATTTTATTTTCTTGTAGGGATAAATAAGATGCTTGAAAAGATAGGTTCCAATTATGGCTAGCTTTCCTTCCAGGAGTTCAAGTATGGTACTTTTGTATGTTCTTATGCCCAATGTTATTTCTTCATGTGTTAATATATTTTTAACATCGATGCACAAAAGCTACAAAATAAAATTTAGGATCTTAATGTCTTATCCCCACGTCATCGACATTATAGCATGATTCAAGCTACACTTTAGACATGGATCCTTGCCATAATCAGATCAAATCTTATGACATATTCATTCAAACTTGATATGACTAATTATAGATGTCATCATCCTACATGTTGTGGACCCATTTGTAATGGGTGTAGGTCATATAAATCCAATAAATACCATAAACTGAAGTTTGTTGTATGATATAATCCCTCTGGTATATGATATCACCTGAAATAACCTATCATTTATCCTCACCATCACTATCTAAATCACCTTCAAACTTTTTACCACTTCCATATTCTATATGGCCTTACCTTTCCCCACTAATTTCCCAGTTCTCAACTTCATCATGAAATGAAATGTCTCATTCCCACAGAGCTCATTACCATATTGTATGAAGGAACACACAACGTCATTTTCCATGTCACCTCCACTATAAATATAAGATTATTGTTTTTTAGAACTCCGTGCATAAAAATTCAAATGAAAAATATGAATTATTATTATTATTATTATTATTATTATTATTATTATTATTATTATTATTATTATTATTATTATTATTATTATTATTATTATTATTATTATTATGTAATACCTATTTGTATAAACTTGGATATATAATTTTTATACTAAGAATAATGAATAAATTCACAATTCCTAATCTAATCCAATCAACACAAAACTTCAAGAATGGGCAAAGGAAGAAAGGATTGACATGTAAATATAAATAAAACACACAAATTTATACGTCAATAATAAATGAATATTTCTCTTTTGATGACTGTAGATGACCCCAAAGTGACTTGTAGTTGTTTTATGCTTGACCATGGATGTTAGATTGTTTATTTAATGCTCACGAAGTTTAGCAATGGAGTTGATGAATGTTTGATTTCATATGATAAACAAAGGTGGCAACATTATTCCAAAGGATTTTAAATATTATCAAAGATTCATTCTTAAATACATGGGAATGTATCTCGCAATATAGATTCACTTGGGTGGAATGGAGGGTTATATATTAACTTTGGAGGATGAAGATCTACAGTGGAATAATTTTCTAAGAATTATTCATTTTTAAATAATTCAAAAGGAATTTTGGTGAGGGGCTCCGGGAAGCTTGGAGATTTCTAGAATACATTAAGATTAATTAATAATTTTTAGTATGTAATTAAGAGGAGAATTTGTAAGAGTGTTAGTGGGGTAGGTGAGGGTAGGTGGTGAGGAATTTTAAATTCTTCAACAATTGTGTAAGAAGAGATTAAGCATGAATGAAGTCTTAATAAGAAAATTATTTGGGGGAGATGATGTTATAAGGTTAGTGTGTGATGTAGTAAATCCAAGAAGGGAGTATCAGAGTAGTGTATTATAATAAATTATGGATAATGATATAAAATGATTAATAAGAAAAATTAGTATGAGTGGTGAATTTTAAATGTACACATTTTTCCCTCTTTGAAATGGCATTGTGATTGGAAGAACTAATGGTGGTTAAAAGAAGAAAATGGTTGTGTGAATTAGTAAGCTAGGATAGGTGATGTCATATAGGGAGGAATGAGACAAATGGCTACTCGAAAGAGAAAAGAGGGGTGGGGATGTGCAGATAAATGGATAAACAAAAAAAGGACTAATTAGCAAGAAATATGATGGATATGAAAGGTGATGAAAAATAACTATTGTTGACATAATCAATGAGATACAAGTTTGATAAGACCCCTAGAAAAGACATATGTGAGGGAGCGAAGAGGATGATGTGATGGCCTTGGATGTGCCTCAATTGAGGGAAGTAACCATAATTAAAGGATAATAAATGAGGTCATAATCATTGCACATATCCCAGGCAAGGAATCATGTTAAGGAGAGCTATGAGCTTAGATTGAAGGATTGATTGAGAGGTGTCGTAAGTTTTAGACATATCTAATGCAAGAATGTAGGTTGAGGAGAAATGTGAAATTTGATTGGAATGATGGATTTATGTCACGGACATTAGATTTATCCTAGGAAAGGATGCATGCTAATGAGAGCTATGAACTTTGATTGAATGATAGATTGATTGATCAATTAATTGTAGTTCAAATATTTGACTGATTATCTAGATGAATGATAGGTGAATGACTATGGGATTATGATGATAAATGATGATAATAAAAAAAGACCTTAATGCAAAGAATGTGATAAAAGTGTGGTTTAGCTAACCTCAGACACACCATGTAATTAAGAATTACCTACATAGTTTGTATCAACCTTGGGCCAATGTAGTTCTCCTGATGGAGGATTTTGAGATGAGGAAGGGTGGTATTATGATGATGCCACTTGGATCCCCAAGGAAACAAATTAGATTGATAAATAAGATGGATGTTAGATGTGCTATCTATGTTATATATATGACATGATGGATGATTGATGTTAAATAGATGATGGGTTAGATAATGTGGGGGTTCATGTTGATTAGTCTTGAACTATAGCTATTAATACTTCTTTTTATTGTATCACTAGGATATATATATATATATATATATATATATATATATATATATATATATGTATGTATATATATATATATATGTGTGTATATATATATATATATATATATATATATATATGTATGTATATATATATATGATACATATATATATATATATATATGTATCATATATATATATACATATATACATATATATATATATATATACATACATATATATATATATACATATATATATATATACATATATATATACATATATATATATATATACATATATATATATACATATATATATATATACATATATATATATACATATATATATATATACATATATATATATATATACATACATATATATATATATATATATACATATATATATATACATATATATATACATATATATATATACATATATATATACATATATATATATATATATATACATATATATATACATATATATATACATATATATATATATATATATATATATATATATATATAATGTGTGATATGAATCATGGAACCAAAGTACAAATAACAATAATATAATTAATGTCATGTAAGTTTCATAATATTTTACTCATAAGGCTCAAGAAACTACATACAAAGGTCATGAGCTGTGTGAGCTCTGAATGCTTTGACATGTGGGCTTGGTCTATTCTAAAATGGAGAAAAACACACAGAGCTCTAAACTAACTTTTGAATATTTAGATCATACCTTATTCCAAACCCTTGATACCAAATTCGAATCTCATAAGAGTACGCCCTGAAAATGGATCTCAAATAACTTGAACAACTGAAAATTAGAAAACATTATAAAAATACAGAGATATATTTTTAATAAAAATCTTACATAATGTCAAAGGAATTTGCAATGTGTTACATTGCATTACTATTAACACACATAAGGAAGATCTATCGAATGATAAGATTTATGGACATAGTCTACACTTCAAAAATATTATTATGATCAAGAATTAGATTTGTAGAGAGGTCTAAGGGGGAACCTACTCTAATACCACTATTGGGAATTACCCCATAATAGTGAAGATCCGAAGGCTCAAAACATAAAGGTGTTTTTAATCAATCATTCACAACTCGACATTAATCAATAAAAGGTTTACACTCTTATAAGGGATGCTCTATAACCACTCTATTAGAATAGATGAGTTATTCTTGAATTATTTTTCATTATCAGAAATAATGACATAGGAGATACCATAGTAGCAAATGATATGATTAATGATGAATTTAGAAGTCTGCTTACCCGTGACATAAGTGAGTGGCATAGCTTCCACCCACTTGGTGAGTTTCTTAGCTATCACCATCCCAATGGTAAATGTTCCCCATAAATGCCATTATGAACCTCCTTGATTTCACTAAGTGGGCCTCATCCAAATTCAAACATCTAAATAGGGTTTCATCATATTCTCGCCTATAGAGCGTGCTACTAAGAATGGTGAAATGAGAGGCTTTTTGAATGAAGGTTTTATGATGGTGTCAGTTAAGGTTGGGGGAAGTATATTATCATGAGGTAATTATAGATATATTGATACCATGGGGAATTGGGACCAATGATGTCATATACATGTTTTAATGCATGAGATTTATGGACTAGAATTAAAATTTGTTCAACTAAGAACTAATGTCGGTGTGTGTCTTGAGACATCTCAAGCAAAGAACTAATTGTACCCATTGCATTTGAGGACTTTATTATCACTTATGGAACCTGATAAAATGTGATATGCTGAAATTATGCTTTAAGACTATCAACCATGTGCTTATAAGGGAGAAACTTATCATCATTTTTTTATAAATCATTATTAACCTATCTGATTATAAGTTAAAAGTCACCATATACATGGAGATGTTAAATGTTCCATTGATAAGCAAGTTGAATCCTTGCAATAATCACCTCATACTCTGAGATGTTGTTGGTATAAGGGAAGGACATTTTGTACGCCTTTAGAATGATATCACCTTGAAGCATGCTAATAATTATGTCAGATCTTGAGCCATAATTAGTGAAGGATCCATCAAAATAGAGCTTCCACATGTGTGACTCATCAGTTGCTAGAATGGATTCATCTACAAATACTATAGCCAATGGTTATGTATCAAATAAAGGGGATTCTACCAATTGATCTATCAAAACTTTTAATTTAATTACTTTATAATTGGCATACTCAATGTTGAACTCACATAGAAGTATGACCCATTTGGCCATTCATCCTATAAGGTCTGATTTTTATAGCAAATACTTCAGAGGATTGATTTTGGCAATTAGTTTAGTTGTTTAGTATGTAATGATAGAGTTTTTAGAATGTGAAGACAACTATTAAACATGATTTTTTAAATGGGGTATATTTAGGTACATATGACACTAATGCTTTACTAAGGTAATACATGGCCTGTTGTTTTCCATGCTCATCATGTTGAGCCAAGAGGGATCCGAAGACACATTAGGTTGCTGAAATATAAATAATAAATGGTTTTCCTAGATTTGGTAGTGCTAAGAATACAGGATGTAAAATATATTAATTCAAATCGTTAAAGTTTTTTTGACATTTTGGACTCTAGTGAAATTAAACCCTTTTCTTCAAAAGATGCATGAATAGTTGACATTTATCTACCAAATGTGATATGAAGCAACAGATGGCCTAAAGCTTTCCTTGGAGACTTCAAATTTTCTTGAGGTTTTATGGTGGAGGCATATCAGTAATGGATTTGACATTGGTTGGATCAACTTCAATTCTTCATTAGGAAACAATGAATCCCATAAAATTTATGGATGTGATACCAAAGACACACTTTTTGGTATTTAACTGGATTTTGTATTCTCTTAGTCTCTCAAAAATTCTCTTGAGAACTATAAGATGTTCAACCAAGGTTCTTGACTTTCCCAAAGTGTCATCAACATAATAAATGATGATTTCATGTATCATGTCATGAAATATTATAGTCATGGCTCATTGATATTTTCAAAGGTGTTTTAGTCTAAAGGGCTTGAATTGGTAATAGAAAGTTACCCACAGAGCGATCAAATCTATCTTGTGTTTGTCATCTTATATAATAGGGATTTGATTATATATTTATTTTCCATCCATGAGTGAAAACATTTTATATCTAGTTATCCAGTTAACTATCATATTGATGTTTGTTAAGGTAAATTCATCTTTCAAACATCCCTTGTTGATGCCCCTAAAATTGGTACAGGTGTGGATACCACCCTATTTTTTATTGACAAGTACAATGTTTGAGATCCAATCAAAATAATCAATAAGTGAAAAAATCTTGCATCTAGGATTTTTTGTATCTCTTCTCTAATCAAGAGTGCCACCTTGGGGAGAATTTCGAAAAGTTTTTAATACATAATATTATCATCTAGATGAACAAATATGTGATGTACAACCAAATATGGATCCAGGCCTAGCTTGTCCATATAGGACCAAGCAAAGATGTTGATAAATTATTTTAGAAGAGTGGTTAGGATCTTTCATTCTTCAGAAGTGAGGGTGGCCCCAAGCTTAATCATCTAGGGGTTGTCTTCTATTTTAATGTTGACATCAATTATTTGTTCAACCAATTATAGTGATTGATTATATATATATATATATATGATGGAGGAGGAGGAATATGATACTCTTCATTCTACATGGTATCTATAAATTTTGTGAATAAATCATTAAACACCTTCCATTCTTGCAGACTAAGAGAATCTATTTATGGTTTGATTAGGGGTATATATTAATTTTTAGTGTCATGCCTAAAGGATAAGTAGAATGTACCATCTATGGCACATCAGATAAGTTTTCACCCTCATAAATTTCTTTATTTTTTCATCATTTTTATTATTTTTATCCACTAGCACCTCATAGGGGTTTTCACTAAGGGACTCTATTTATTGATTGTTTAGAATTTCTTGATTGTCTTTTGATTTTTATGAGTTTTTCTGTCTAATGAATTCTAATTATTCCCTAATGTATGAAAACATGTCCAAATTAATTTCAAACCCCTTCTTGTGGTCTCTGAATGGTAAATGGTCTTGTATGCCCATTAACTTTGTGATGTCCTCATCATTCTAAAAGATATCAAAAAATGGTTCTTCCTATAGGTCCCATTCAACCAAGTTGGGTAGTAGAGGTCAAATTTGTTGATACAAATAGATTTATCAGTGAAGAGGTTTGTGGCAGCAAGATATTCATGGAGACTATGAATGAACCCTATTTCAACATCTTCATCAGATAAGGATTTCTCCAAAACCAAGAATGTGTTAGAAATGACATCATAAGGATCACCACCGAGTGGTTTATATTCCAATTTATGATATAGCCAATGTTATTTAACATGCATGGGCTCTATAATTCCTTATTCATGGATTCCTAGTCCTTTCCTTTATAGTTCATATTCTAGCACAATTGAATTGCCCTCAGATACTCTAGATGTTGGTAACATATTGTGAGGATTTCCTGAGATCTCCAAGAGTCATATGATCACTTAATCTATTATTTTGATGGGAGATTAAATATTTAACAATTATTATTTTTCCAAACTGATGAGATGTTAACCTAACTATCTTCATGGTGGAACACTCATAACTTTGTAAGAACACATGGAGTTATCAAACATTAAATGTGTGGTATTTGTATTTTTCACATCCTTTGGGGATGATTTTGATGTGGAAAGATATCATCATATTAAAATAAGTGGATAGTAAATCATCTAGATAGATGTAAGACTAGACTTATTATTGATAAGAGGAGAACTCTTGATACTGGGATAATAAATGGTGACTTGATAATGTTCTATAATGCTTGACAGTATTAGAAGGGTTTTGAATCACCAAGGATTATGACTTCTATTTAAAAATTAGGGAATTTATACACTAATGAAGGGTTGATATCATAACCTATATTCTTTTTATCCATGGAAAACCCAAAAGGATGTTTTAGTGTTATTAAAAGTCTACTAAATGGATTAGGATTTGATGTGAAATGATCCCCACCATGATAGGAAGGTAGATGGTATTAGCTAACTGTCATTCATTGTCATTATAAAATTTTATCATGATGATCTATGGTCTGAGCATGGACTCTAAATATCATAGAATCTTGATTAGATTGATGTTGCAAAGGTTGATTCTAGACCCACCATATACAAGCACTCTCTTAATTTTGTGACTTAAAATGAAGACCTCAGTATACAATGGTTTATTATTATTATGACCAAGAGGATACATGTCTTTAGGATCAAAGGTAATATGTTGAGAGGACGGAAGATGTCCCATAAGGGCCTAAAATTGACTAGGCTCAATGATTTTCAAAACTCTTGACTCCTATAGTGTTTTATTATGGATGTTGTAATAGATAGAAGATGATTTTAGAATATCCATAATATAAATTTGAGAGGGATTCTCCTCAATTTATTGGACAATGTCACACTTACTTTTAGGAGTAGTCAAAGGAGGTCTTGATACATTGAGATTTTGTGGTGCCCTTTGAGGTGGAATTTTATGAAGTACCCCTAGTATATTAATTTTAACATGGTATGTGGTACATATGATGGTACTTTGATATTACTACCAAGTTATTTTTTGACTAAAGGGTGTTTAAGAGACCTGGCCCTTATCTTAATAGTGGTGACTATGTGTTTATAATGATCAATGTGTCCAAAAAATGAGTCATAATAGTGAGGGGTCCTCCTGTATTCCAAATGATTAGAATGAGAGATTTGATCTTGGTTCTGAAGTGTATTTTTATATTTTTCTACCATGCTTGGGGAAGGATCCTGGTATATTCCATGTTATAGATTCTTGTAATAAGAATCCTATCCTTCAACCTCTATTTATCCATAATCAATCAAATCCTAGATATAATTTCATAGTTGCATGCACCTTTAGGTGTCATGAACCTTGACTCAGTGATAGCCACAATATTAATATTCCTCATATCACACTATTTTTGGTTTAATTTCATCAATGGGTTTTGTTTCAGGAAGAATAATCATGTTAGTAGCTACATGCTTCTTCAAGACACTCTCTACAGGTTCACCAAGGTTAGTGTATCATCACTTCCTAGATTATATCTTTGGCTTGCCTCTAGATACAATGATTTTATATTTACTTTGGGATTTAGAATGATTAAATCCTTGGATGGTTTGGACATGTTTGGCATCTCAAACTCCATCACCAACCACATTTTTTTAGTTATTAAATAACTTTGGATTTTGTGTTGAGGTGTTATTTTTAATTTAATCATTCTTTGAAAATATTTTGAATAATCCCTTTTAAATAAGGGATTTATCAATTTGAATACCCTTTTCAAAAATTATCATCAATGGTATTGACACAATGTAGTTGTAAATGGAGAGCCAATTATCGATTTAAGTTGGCAATGAAAATAGTGGTCAATTTTTTCTCAAGGATCAAACATTGGAATATGATTTCTAGAATTCACCACCTATGTAAGAATGACAAGAAATTATCTCCATTTATTTTTTTGGCATTATATAGATCCAGTATGGTAATTTCATGTTTCACATTATAGGAAAAATGTTTAACAAATTTATCTAATAAGTCTATAAATGATGTTACTAATCTATTTGGTAAGTACATGAAAATTTCCAAATTTATTCCTCCAAGACAAGAATGAAATAATTTGATAAGATAATTGTCACCATAGGCGACTTATTTATAGGACAGTCAAAAAATTCCTTGACATGTTCCCTTGGATCCCCATTCCCCTTGTATTTATCAAATTTAAGTGGTTCATAATGATAATTTAAGGGATCACATAACATGTCCTTATCAACTATATAGGGGCATAAGTTTTAAAATATGTATCTCTTATTGAATGAACCTAATCTATCCTTTGGATATCATCCTTCATTGATTTCCATTCTTGGGCAAACGCGGGGTCAAAATCTGGGATTGATTATGATAGATGATGATTAGGCATATCTTAATTTTAACTTGTGAGAGGTAGATTAGTTTTAGATGACCTCTTGGGAGTTTGAGGTTTATAAGCATTAGGATATATCTTATATGCTAAGGATGCCATTTTTTGGGTGATTTTATTTAGACGATCAAGTAAAGATTTTTTATGGTATTATTTGGCTTGGTATTCTAAGGTGGAATTCCCTTTGTCAAGTTTGACATGGTTAATAATGATATATTTAGCTATAGGTTCTTCTTATTATTATTCAAAAGGGTTGTCGATAGGTGTAGGCCTTTTTCATTCAGGGCATTGGATAATATGTCTTAGGTTGTCATAGTCATAATCAGGAGGAAGTATAGCTCCTACCTTAATAAGTTAGAGTAATAACTAATCCCTTTTGTCATAGACATACTATTGTAATTAGGATTTACCTTTGTCAATATTTAACAATTTATATTTTAGATATTGATTGTGTGTATCCATATCAATAAGGTTTTCTTCATCATTACTGTGATGTTGCTCACCCTGTAAAAGAGTTTCAGGGTCATTATTGTGCCTTGATTGTCCAATCCTAAGTTGTTGATGAGTGATAGGTGTCATAAATCTAATGTATAGATGTGTTTGGATGGGCTTAGATGATATGATATGGTTGATATTGATTGATAATCCTATTTGATCAAGTTTTGACTTCATATGTAGTATGAAACTATGATTATGAACAATATGTTGGGGGCAACCAACAATTTGATTACACTTATGAAAGCAATAAACTACGGAATTAAATCAGATAGATAAGTAACTAGAATGATAAATAGCAAGAACAAGAGATACAAGAAACCACCCTGAAAACTTGTATTAAACTCTTTACAGAAAGAATACAATTGAAGAAACTTCTTTCTTCCACACCTCTCTCAGATGTATAGATCTCTCTCTAGATCTCTTTCCCTCAAGAGCTCTCTCTCTCAAGTAAAATCAACTCCAACAACCTAGATTGATTCACCTATACAATTATGTACTTTTCTTTCAACATTCAATACACTGAACTATAATAAGCTAAGAAGATCTAATTCTACATATAGAATTAGGAGACTTGAGCATGCACTTACAACCAACAGTTAAGCCTCTTAAACAAGGGCTCTAAAAATAGTCTTACTAATAATAAAGATGCGGACTTAAGACTACAACTTAATCTCATCATGCAAACACTCAGTTCTATCCTCGAAAATAGCTTTCTGGACGCACAGGTAACCGACGTCGGTTCCTGCCTGCTTGCCTGTGACAGACGTCGATCGCTCCTGACCGACGCCAGTGACTGTGTAAACCTACAACTTTGGTAATGCGCTCTTTGGTGAAGATTTTAGGCTCCACACCTTAACAATCTCCCACTTGGAGATAAACAGCTGCACCAATACCTGTACAACAACATCTTCTAGCTCCTCCATCTTCAACTCAATCATGAAGACCAATAGAAGTTGAATGAAGATTCGAATTCTCCTTTGTAACTGGCTTGGTTAACATATCAACAGGATTCTTATCTATATGGATCTTCTCCAGCTTCAACTCACCATCTTCCAATACCTGTCTTATGAAGTGGTACCTAAGTTGTATGTGCTTTGTTCTTGAATGAAAGGCTGAGTTCTTAGCCAAATGAATTGCACTCTGACTGTCACAATACAATCTGCAACTCTCTTGCTTCTTTCCAAGCTCTTCCATGAATCGTGTCGTCCATATCATCTCTTTGCTAGCCTTTGTGACTGCAATATACTCTGCTTCTGTAGTTAACAAGGCAACAACCTTCTGCAACTTTAATATCCAGCTAACCACCGTTCCACCTATAGTGAAAACATATCCTGTGGTGCTCCTCCTGCCATCCAAATCACCTACCATATCTGAATCTACATAACCATGTAGAGAAGTATCTGAACCTCCATAGCACAAATGCCTACTGCTGGTTCCTCTCAGATATCTAAGGATCCATTGAACTGCTTTCCAATGTTCCTTCCCTGGATTGGCCATATACTTACTTACAACTCCCACTGCTTGGGAAATATTCGGTCTAGTACAAACCATTGCATACATCAAACTCCCTACTGTGGAAGAATATGGAACTTTATTCATGTACTCTACCTCATCATGTGAATTAGGACATTGTTTTTTACTCAACTTAAAATGTCCAGCCAAAGGTGTGCTTACCAGTTTTGCATCCTGCATATTGAACCGTTTCAACACCTTGTTCACATAATCCTCTTGAGACAAAATCAACCTGTGATTTTTCCTGTCACTCTTAATGCTCATGCCAATGATTTTCTTTGTTTCTCCCAAATACTTCATGGCAAATGTTTGAGCTAATTTCACCTTAAGCTCAGAGATATCCTGCATGTGTGATCCTGCAACCAGCATATCATCTGCATACAACAACAGAATAATATATCTACCATTATCCAATCTCTTAAAATACACACAATGGTTAGATTGACACCTACTGTAGCCATGCTCAGTCATAAACCTGTCAAATTTCAAATACCACTGTCTAGGAGCTTGCTTGAGGCCATACAAGCTTTTCTTCAATCTGCACACTAACTTCTCCTTACCTTTGACCTCAAATCCTTCTGGTTGTTCCATATAAATTTCTTCATCCAAATCTCCATGAAGAAACGATGTCTTAACATCAAGCTACTCAAGATACAAATCCTCAATAGCAACCAAAGACAATACAACCCATATAGAAGTCATTTTAACAACAGGAGAAAAAATCTCACCAAAATCAATACCTGGTTTTTGTGCAAATCCTTTCACTACCAACCTAGCCTTATATCTCATCTGTCCATTCTCACCTTCCTTCAATCTGTAGGACCATCTGTTCTTCAGTGTCGTCTTACCTACTGGCAATTCAACCAAATCCCATGTTTGGTTCTCTTTCAAGGACTCCATCTCCTAAACCATGCCACGCTCCCACTGACTCTTGGACTCCACCTGTATTGCTTCTTCAAAACTCTCTGGTTCTCCACCATCAGTTAGCAATAAATAGAATAATGAAGGGGAATATCGAATTGGAGGGTTACTTACCCTTTTTGACCTCCTGATGGGCGTCTGAGACTCATTCACAACACGCTGTTCACCCAAATTCTCTGACAGTGACCGACCTCGGTTACTTCCAGGCCTGTAACTGGCCGACGTCAGTTCTGCCTGATCGATGTTGGTGCCTATTCTGTTGACATCGGTCTTTGTATGACTGACATCAATTTCTGTCTTGCCGACGTCAATTCTTGCCTTGTCGACGTCGATCTCTGTGTTTTCCTGCAAGTGATTATTTCTTCTTCCCGCGAGCTCATTTTGGACCGTCACCTCGTCCAATTCTCCATTGCTCTACCTAGATTGATTCAGCTTCTTCAGCTGATCACTATACATCACTTTTTCATTGAAAACAACATCATGGCTCCTAATTATCTTATTAGTTCCTAGATTCCAAAATTTGAAACCGAAATCATCTGAGCCATAGCCAATAAATGTGCACCTCATAGACTTAGCATCCAGCTTCTTTCTATTTTCCTTCTCAACGTGCACAAAGGCTTCACAACCAAAAACTTTGAGAAATGAGAGATCTACCTTTTTACCTGTCCATGCCTCTTCTGGAATTCCACCATCCAAAGCTGTAGAGGGTCCTTTATTAATCAGGTATACTGCAGTGTCAACAGCTTCTGCCCAAAACTCTAAGGGCAAACCAGCATGCAATCTCATACATCTTGCACGCTCCATAATTGTTCTGTTCATCCTTTCAACAATTTCATTCTATTGAGGTGTCCTTGGAACCATCCTTTGCCTGTAGATTCCATGCATATAACAATACCAGTTGAACTTATAGCTGCAAAACTCACTGCCATTGTCAAATCTTAGGCACTTCAATCTTCTGCTTGTTTCGTTCTCAACCATAGCTTTCCAAATCTTAAAATTCTCAAATACATCAGATTTCTTCTAAATACAATAGATCCATACCTTTCTTGTAGCATCATCTATGAACGTAACATAGTACTATGATCCTCCAATAGAAGCAACCTGAGTCGGTCCCCACACATCTGTGTGAACAAGCTGCAACTTATGCTTCTTCTTTGTTGATCCAGTCTTGAGAAAACTCACTCTCTTTTGTTTCTCAAAAACACAGTGCTCACAAAAATCCAGATCTATGCTTTTCAAATCTGAAAGTTTACCTTTAGACTTAAGAATTGACATTCCCTTCTCACTCATGTGGCCAAGCCTTGAGTGCCACAATTTTGCATCCACATCTGAAGTAGATAATACAGAAGGAGAATTGTTGGTAACACAATTGCATAAATAGAGAGTACCTATTCTCTTACCTCTGGCCATAACAAGTGCACCCTTGGTCACCTTCCAAGATTCAGCTGTGAGAGTTACTGTACAACCCTCATCCCCTAACTTTCCTATAGAAATCAAATTCCTCTTCAAGCTAGGAACATGCATAACATCTCTCAACACCCATATGTTGCCATTCTGCATTTTCAGCTGCACTTTACCTTTGCCAATAACTTTACAAGGCTCATCATCCCCTAGATACACTATTCCAAAATCTCCTTGAACATAGTCACTAAAATATTCTCTATTAGGGGTAGCATGAAAAGATGCACCAGAATCTAAAACCCAAGATTCTATATTATTATGCAAAGAGAATATTAAAGCATCTTGTGCAATACCTGCAACCTTTGCTTCTTCTTTTCCTTTGTGCTGATTGTCCTCCTTAGGCTTTGACCAGCAATCTCTGCTTATGTGCCCCATCTTTTCACAATTCCAGCATTGTGGCTTCCTGCCATTTCTGGATTTGGATCTACCTCTCACCTTTGACTTAGATCTTGATCTCCTCTTGCTCTTTTCTTTTTGCCTCCCCCTGCTCTCAAAACTTAAAGCGTTCCCTGATGTTTCCTCTATGCTTTTCCTGCGAATTTTCTCATTCAAGATAACACTAACAACATCCTCTACTTTTAAAATATTTGATGCAGATGCAATATTACTAACTACCATTACTAAGCTATGCCAGCTTTCAGGCAAAGAACATCATACTAAAAGAGCTTTAATTTCATCATCAAATACAATATTGACTGAACTTAATTGATTTACAATTCCATGGAAATCATTCAGGTGATTAGATACAGATCCACCTTCCTGCATACACAAATTAAATAACTGCTTCATAAGATATACCTTATTAGAAGCTGAGGGTTTTTCATACAAATTTGCTAAAGTATTCATCAACTCTACCATTTTTTTTGCCTATGATAAATTAGATATCACAGTAGATGCTAGACTCAATCTTATAGACCCCAGAGCCTTTCTATCAAGAACTTCCCATTCTTCATCATCCATGTCTATGGGCTTCTTTGCAATCCCACCTAATGGTAAGTATAGATCTTTCTGATACAGATAGTCCTCTATCTGCATTCTCCAATGTTGATAATTTTTGCCATTGAACTTCTCCATTCTCAGCTTACTTTCTTCTGCCATTGCTTCTCCCACTCAAATAGAAATCCCTACAGAAACCCCTATGAGTAACCTATAATCAATACACACTACACAGATCTGAACCACCTGTTAGTGAACCTGAGCTCTGATACCACTTATTGGATATCAAGCTCTAAACCTACAACCAAGGCTCTGATGCCACTAGTTGGTATTAATCTCTAAAGCCTACAACCAAGCTCTGATACCACTTGTTGGGGATCAACCAACAATTTGATTACACTTATGATAGCAATAAACCGTGAAATTAAATCAAATAGATAAGTAACTAGAATGATAAATAGCAAGAACAAGAGATACAAGAAACCACCTTGAAAACTTGTATTAAACTCTTTACAAAAAGAATACAATTGAAGAAACTTCTTTCTTCCACACCTCTCTCAGATGTACAGATCTCTCTCTAGATCTCTTTCCCTCAAGAGCTCTCTCTCTCAAGTACAATCAACTCCAACAACCTAAATTGATTCACCTATACAATTATGTACTGTTCTTTCAACATTCAATACACTGAACTACAATAAGCTAAGAAGATCTAATTCTACATATAGAATTAGGAGACTTGAGCATGCACTTACAACCAATAGTTAAGCCTCTTGAACAAGGGCTCTAAAAATAGTCTTACTAATAATAGAGATGCAGACTTAAGACTACAACTTAATCTCATCATGCAAACACTCGGTTCTATCCTCAGAAATAGCTTTCTGGACGCACAGGTAACCGACGTCGGTTCCTGCCTGCTTGCCTGTGACCGACGTCGACCGATCCCTTGCCGATGCCGACGTCTCTTGAACTGCACCTGACCGATGTCAGTCACTCCTGACTGACACCGGTGACTGTGTAAACCTGCAACTTTGGTAATGCGCTCCTTGGTGAAGCTTTTAGGCTCCACACCTTAACACAATATATTCTTGAACAAATTTGAATTTTAGATGTGAACTAGTTTGATTGAACCGAGGTTAGGGTATGATATCCCTATATTTTACTATTTATTGACTTGGACAATGAGATAAGACAAACTCATGATTTGAATTGGTTAAATGGATGCTAGTGGGACTAGCTGAAAATATATGTGATTTGATAGGTTGACTAGGTTTTGGTTGACCTTAACCAAAGTTAACTTGATTTGATTGGGACTAGCTCAATTAAGTGGTTTGATGGGATTTAATCAAGTTAGATAGATGATGATGGGATGATTGGATTTATCTATGAAATTTGACTCTAATATGTCTTTGATTTTAATCAATATTAAGAGGTTTGATAATGTAAAAGTGATTAGGGTGATTTTATACAAGACTAGACTTATTAAGAGGATGTGTGAAAGAGATGAGGTAAAAGGGATGTTGTTATATTATGATAGGGTGATGGTTTTGACTATTATATTTAATGGAAAAAATTATCTAGTGAGTATTAAAATAATGTGTGAGTTATGTGTTAATTTTGATGAGGTACTTGTTTGGGGTAGGGAATATGTCTTCAAATAGTACATGTATAAAATCATGAAATATGTCAAGCCTACACTAGTAAATTATGTGTGTGCAATTCAAATACAATTCCATTGATCTACTCACATAAAGTGGTGATGATTTTGGCCTCCTAACTTTCACTCTACATATATATGTGGTAAGTGATCTTCAAGGATGTTATTTCCCTTGCACTGATAGTTTTTTGTAGTCAAATTGTCTTAATCTAGGTTGTATAAGGCAAGATAAGGGAGTCCCCAAAATACCTTATGGTACATGGGGCCTAAGTCCATATAATGATTCTCTTTTTTGTTCGAGTATTTGAGAATGAACTCTTCACTTCATAAACCTTTATGGGGAAATTTTCTTAGCTTTACAACAACTCTCCTTGATATTTATACTTCACCAGAAAGTGAAGTTTATATTACTGTGTGGTGGTGAAATCCATGTCAAAACTTCCTAAAGACTAATGATAAGTGTATGAGGATTAGCTATAAATCACATTTCCCTTAGAAAATAAAGAAGGATGGAGGTTTATCAATTGTTTTTTATCCCTAAGGTTGCCCTATGGGTACGAGGGGAGAGCATACAAAACCTTAGCCTCAGGTAGAACAAGCCAAAAAAAATAAAAGGACTATGATAATATGATTAATCTTAAACACACACACACACACACACACACACACACACACACACACACACACACACACACACACACACACACACACACACACACACACACACACACACACACACACACACACAGAGTTGATTAATTTACTTAATTAAGGATGATAAAAATCTAGTATACAAGGTTTGATTTTCTATGTCTTTGATGGGTGAACCTATAAACAAGGATTAATAGTTTGAGTTTTTATGTCTTGAGAGGTAACCTAAAAAACAAACTATTAGAAATAAAAACCATTGTTTTATAGAACAAAACTACTGAATTTCTAGTACATATTCATAGTTGTGCTAGATAAAACTATTGCTTGGAAAATAATTAAATAGATAATTAAAATCATTGCAGATTAGTAAAAACCTACTAAAATTATGATCAAAACCATTATAATTCAAAATAAAAATATTATAACACAAATAATAAATTTAGATAGATAGAAAACTAAAAGGTTGATGATATTTACAAAACCATTGATATTAAGTGTTGAACCACTAATGTTAAGAATAAAATCATCGATATTAAGAATGAAAGAACTGATATTAAGAAAAAAATTGGTGATGATAAGAAAAAAACTACTGATGTCAAGAACAAAACCACTGATGTTATGAATAAAACTATTGATGATAAGAATAAAACTATTGTTTAACATAAACTCAGAAAAAAAGTAGCAAGCAAAAAATGTTATACCTGATAATTTCATTGATATCCAAAATATTTCAGCTAAAGGCTTAGAAGATTTCACTAAAAAAGGATATGTTTTCATTGAAACTTCAAAAACCTATAATACAAGATTATATCACTAAGTGATAATTTGTTTGTGAAGTTTTATGATTCCTGTATGATAGTTTTGCCGAAAGGGATGATTTTGTTATGGTTGAGAATATGCAAAAAATAGAATACCAACAAAATTATTTCATCACTCTATTTTATATTTTTGATCAATGTTAGAACACTTTTTCTACAATGGAAATGTTAGACTTAGAAAAAAGGATATCAAAAAATTTGTTGAAGTTCTGAAAAAAATCATTATTTCATCTAAAAAATTTGTTGCTACCAAAATAGTGAAATCATTATAGATTGGGTAGATAAATAATGATGTTTTTCTATTAAATGGACACATTCATTTTTTAGCTAACAAAACCATGAATTGATAGAACAATGTTGTCGACCACCTGGGCATGATAATTTCAAGTAAATGGAAAATTCTTGCTACAAATTTGACTTCTTAAAATCCTACAAGCTAACCCAAACACCCTAGAAAGCTTACAAGTAAAATTTAAAGGATTTCTCCCACTGTGGCTACAAAAACTATGGTTAATAAAATTGGATATAATATTTTTATATTAAAAATGGAATAATTTCCCAATGGCCTATTTATGATTCATTTGGATAATGGCCTTGACAACTAACAAACTCAAAATTACTCATCTAATCTAATCTAATCTACACAACACCTTAAGAATGGGCAAATGAAAAAAAGGATTGACATGTAAATATAATTGAATCACAAACAAGTTTATACCTTAATAATAAATGAACCTCTCTCCCTTGAAAATTGTAGATGATCCTAAAGTGACTTGGAGTTGCTTGATGCTTGACTATGGATGTTGGATTTCTTATTTGATGCTGAAGAATTATAACAATGGAATTGATGGATTTCAAATATTATCAAATATTCATTTTTAGATTCATGAGATTGTAGATCTTAATAAATAGATCCACTTGATAGGAATGGAGGTTTGGATTTCATCCTTGGAGGATGAAGATCTAGGGTGGATGAATCCCCTATAACAATGTCTATATAAATCAACTTTCTAAATGGCTAAAATTTTCCATTTGCATCTTATCTTTAACTAGAAAGTAAAAGTACTTTCATTTTAATGAGGAATCACCTACACCAACATATTTCATTATCAAAACCCTATCTTTGGCCATCATGAACCATTATATTATAAAAATTAAACAATTATCAAATTCCCTTCCCACAAACACCCATATCAAAAACATGTTCTTTATTTTCTTTTTAATTGGGAAATAAATGCAAAAAAATTGCTATGTTGCAAACTATTTAGAATGTTGGAAACCACATATTATTATGGTGATAGCATATTTATCTCTATTTTTCATTTTACAAAAAATGCTTTTGACATACGTTCTTTGCACCACTATACAATGCATTATTTTTGTAATGCATTTCTTTCTTTGAAAGAAAACCTAACAGGGAATGTCATAAAAACATACTGACTATTGCAAATTGGAAAACATACATTGTAAAGATGGGTTTTATATTTGATGAAGATAGAATTGAAGGCAATGAGTTCACTATCCAATATGTTTCAAATTAATTAGATGTCCACATTTGCCTATGGTTGTTGAATAGTCAACAAATAGTCAAAACCTATAATGATTGTGCTCAATCATAAGCCTTAGATAACATCATTTTTAAAAACAAATACAGATCATGTACATTGTGAATCGTTATCTATGAAATAACATACTGAAGTGAGGGCATGTGTTATTGGTGGTTGTTCTAAAACATTATAGAAATTAAAAAACCTCTCCTTACATAAAATAAAGAATATTGCATGTGAAACAACAAGAAGACATATGCAATATAAATCATTGATAATAGATAAGGATATGAAGCTACAATTTGACACTTGTGGTTTTACTACATAGGCATTACAACATGTTGGTACCAACTCTTTAAATCAATTGAAGAACATGGTGCATAATTAAAAAATTAAGGAAATTTTATCAACAACAAAAGCAATACAAATATTTTAAAAAAAAATACAAATACACCCATACATGTTTGTGGTGTTTGCAATCAATTATAGTTCAAGCATAGTATGAAGAATTTTAATATGTCCAAAAAAAAGAATGCAAATGATTAATGTTAAGTTTTAAAGCCACTCAAATAAAAAAAATGTGTTTAAACTATAATCGAGCATTAAGAGATGGAAATATTCCTACATTTGAAACATCCATTAATATTAGATTGAACAGATGATTGAAATTTGTTGGCATGTTATCACATCTTGAAGAAAGTTTTTTTTTTTTTTTTTTTTTTTTTGAATTGCATTTCCTAAAATAAGATACTTAGGATACAACATGCCATAAATTAGTTTGATAGGGTCGATTATCAATGTCCTATCAAGTGTTGATAGAATTTAGAAAGTGATATCTAGATCCATAGATAAAAAAATAACAATTAAAATAGCTTTAAAGAGATGATTGGAATATAAAAATTCATATAAAATAAGAAGAGTTTGTTCTAAACTTGTTATGAAGGCATTGCAACAACTATGTGTAGAGAGATTCTACATCTCTCATAATGTGAAAATTAAGTTTGATTGGAAACCATTTATATCATAAAATGTTATTGATAATGTAAATACTAGTGGCATATCTAGTGAATCTAAAAGTTATGGTGATAGTGAAAACAATGTCTCTTCTAACACAGATGAAAATAGGTCCAGTGATACTTTGGTGCATGGTTTTGTAAACTCAACATGTATTGTTGCATTAGAGGAAAAAATAATTGTCATAGCACCAATTAAAGGAAATTCTCTTGGAATTTTCATATAAAAATATTTAGAATAAATGAACTTTCCAATAGTTTTCTTTGGCAATCTTCGTGACAATGAAATTGTGTCAAGTTTTTGATATTAAAAAAATCGTAATTAGAGATTTTGCATAGTAATATTTATTTTTCATATCATGTTACAAAATTATTTTAAGAAATCAAAATATTCATAGACCAAGTTGGAAAGATAATATAGATATGAATTAGAAAATTTTAGTTAAAAGGAAGAAAGCCTTTTCCCAAAGACATCAAATACAAGCCGAATATAGAAAAGTTGCTCAAATCAGAAATTAGATATGTTGATTTCAAAAAAATCACATTTCAGCTGGTTTCATGTAAGGTCTTAAAAAAATGTCTTTTATAATGATATGTCAATTAGGGCTTCCAATATTTTTCTTGACTTTCACAAGTGCTAAACATTCTTAGAAACCATTAACAAATGCATTGAAATAATTGTATCAAAAACATTAAAAAAAAAGTAAATTTCATAGTTAAATGAATTGGATAAGGCAAATGACACTTATTTTCTTATGAGAATAGATCTAATCACTTTTACACATTACTATAGACATCATACCAATTCATTGAAATAAATACATTATGTGAAGACAAATTATTTCTAGGCAAAATCACCTATTATTTTTGTGTAACAAAATTTCAACATAGAGGAAATAATTATGACCATTAGGTGGTATGGATATAATATTCATCAACATATGGTAAAAAAATTAATTCAAAAATTATAGATTTTATAGACATAAACAAGTTATAATACTGATTTTCTTGAAAAATAACCTGGAAAACTTACATATTAATTATCATACCAATAGTTATATACAAAATAAAGAAAAAAAATGTAGATACAATTTTCCACAACTCCTAATGAAACCAAAAAAAAATGAACCATGCAAAATAGGAAATGAACATTCATTTACGATATCAAATCGAATTTACATGGTGTTAGGAACAAAATAATATAATTCTCTAGATAATTTTGATACTTATTCATGATCTACAAATAGATGAGTTTCAATACATAACAAAAATGAAAAACACAATTGGATGATGAATACTAAAAATCAAACGGTCTCTTAATCCTATAGTAGCTGCAGACCATGCTAATAATACAGGCTTTTGCTGCTGGATCCAATCCGAAGCTTGCTTGAACCACACAAAAGCTTGCAAAAATCTTTGTGCTTTTACTTAAAAGCGACTTGTTCAGGTATCAAAGAATACACCATGCACCAAATAACAAGGTAAGTAGATTCTCATTTTTCTCAATTTAAGGCTTCTCTAGACCATCAAAACCAAAGGAACCTGTATGTGAAATAGGTTTTATGAATCCATGCCAATGCCGACAATATGAAAAATACATGAATCTGCAGAATGGCTACCCAAAGGAATGCAACATAAAATAAGTAAAATCACTGTATGGTTACAGATTATTTGCTAGTGACGTGTTATTGCACTGTATTCCATGCATAGTCATCAGAACAAAGATAGCTACTACATGAGAAATTGATACCTTGTGAATTCTGAATGTTCCAGCTAAGGTCTCACAGACAGGTTTTATATGTGACTCGAACAAGTAGAATAAGCAAAGATCCAGCACCAGTTATTACTTTTCTAACCTATAGAACTTCAAATGAATCCATAAATTGTAGAAATGGGGGCAAAACAAGCAATTGATAGGCCCTGGAATAATTCATGTTTTTCACCAATCAAAAGCTTCTTTTTCTCATTTGTCACTGCTGGCATACAGATGCAAACACACAACTTCCACAACAAACTGAGACAAATCATACCTTAACTTGCCAATCTTCACTTTACACACAGGCATCACATAGTCAAAGCTACTTCTTCTGGTCTCACAGTGTTTGGATCAGGTGCAGATGTAAGCCACAGATAGCACTTCTCTATCTCTTGGCATGTCCCTTTGACTATTAGTGAATCCCAGTCAATGTCTTCAACCGCTCGATTCATTATAAGCACTAGTTATTCTTACAGCACTTACAGCTCCACTCGTTATAATTCCAGGCTGTCTAGTTTTGACATTGCTACCATTCCTTTTATCTCAACTATTTCCACTCAATCGGAAGCACTTTCCATTTTAGTCAAGGAATTCAACGGACCCATGAAATCCCTCTGCGCTTTCAATAGACTACAAATATGCATTTATCTCTGCGTCCAGATAGGACATATATATGTATGTATATTGTGGTCGCGTTCCTTTCTGGGAGCCACCTCACATCTGTTTCGTCTCAAATTCATTAGGATTTCCAAAAAGTGAATGCTTCCATGGTGGGAACTCTGCATCACTAAAACACCAGACTACATCCATCTGGTGAGCAACATACTGAACATCTGAAACATTTCCACTTTGAGAAGCAATCTAAAAAGCACTTTTTAAGTGACCACACACAACACATGCCAGAACTTTCATGTGGCTACTAGAGAGCATATCTATAAGTTTATCAGGGTGTTCTCTATGTCTATTGGCAAATACATTTATAGCTGCCCCAATACCTGGTCCCAGACCTCCTCATCAATAGTACCCTTAGTGTTCTGTATAAACTCTGTCAATTGATTTCCTCTCTTCCTTTCTGCAAGTGAAGCTGCAACACCAGCATATATGTGGACAGTAGGAAGATTGAATTCATAGATTATTTGGAAAGCTAGATCGAAATTACTCTCAACAAGAGTCTCAGCAATTTCACATGTTCGTTACATTCTCTACATTCTGACATTCTTGAGATCCTCTCCTCTTCTTCTATCTCTTCCCTTGAATGAGAGTATCTTTTCCTCTTTGTCTTTTCTCTCTTCTACGTCCTGCTCATCCTCTCCTCTTTCTTAATGAATTTTTTCTTTTTGTTATATTTTGTGATTAAAAACCTCCTCCAAACCTCTATGCCAAACTTGGCTTAAGGAAAAACAAAATACAATTTTATTTTTTTTAATCTTTAACAATATGTTAAGGCTGAAAATGTTTTCAACCATTTCTCCCTGATTTCCTCAATAGCCCAAACAATCATTTTTTTACCTTTTCACTTTTTACTTTTGTCAATTACAATTACTCCTCCTTAGATAACATTTGAGAGGCAAAATACAATAATTTGAAATTCGAATTTAAACATGACTTGTAACCATGTCTTGCCAAGACGTATGTAGATGCTCCTACATCATACTCTCCCTATAGAAAGGATTTGAACCTTAGTTCAAATGAACTGCTGCCTCCATGCATTAGTCTTCACTATATGCCTAGATCCCAAGGTCTTGTTGTAAATGCCAATGCTTGTATTTGATAGTCTTTGTCTTTCATCTTGCTTTTCTTCCTTTTCTGGTATGTTCTTCTCCTCATTTCTTTCTCATCTGCCATCTCCCACTTCCATGCTTCTTCATCTTCATATGTGTCTCCAAAGTTTTCATCTTCCATACCTGCATTCAAAACATCAAAAGCAACCTTAGTAGAAAAACATTGAGGCCATGAAGCCTCTTGGCTGCCTCCACTTTTCTGCTCTTTGGCCAAATTTGCCTTTGCCTCTTTGCTTTGCTCTTGTCTTGTTTCACTCTTAGCAATGGTGTCTTCACCATGGCTTGTACCTTCATTCATCTCTCTTGAATGACCAAACAGCTCCTCCAACATCTTCAACTCTTCCTTTAGTGAAATCTCATCTATCTCACTATTCTCTTCATCAAACTTGGGCTCATCACTCACAAGGATTACTTGCCCTTTACCTCTTATCTCATCTTTTCTTAGCTTGTCTTCACATAAATCAACTTCTTCATTATACTCATCAAAAACAATTGAAACACAATTACCTTGTGTCTCCTTACTATCTTCAGTTGTTGCCTGAAGCCATCTTGTTTGTTCTTGCCTCAATTCATTTTCCATCCTCTTGGAACTCTCTCCTTGCTATAAATTAGTTTTCATAGACATTTTCCATTCCTCATTTCTCATTAAAGGATCATTAAATAATTCAAACACATCATCATAAACCAATTGTTTACCTTTTACCTCTTTGGTATACCTCTCAAGCGTCTTGTCTTCATGGAATGCTTCTTCCATACTCACCATCTCTCCTTCATTCTCTTGGCTGCTGGAATCACCTTCAATCCTCTTTCATTGACTTCTTGGTGTTGCTACCTTAACACTCACATCTTTTCTCTTTGCCTTCTTAGGCACCCACATTTGATTCTTCTTCTTATCATTTGTCTTCACAAGCCATTTAGGCATCCTATAACCATGCTCTTGTACCAGCACTTCCTGTTGCTTGGGAGTTTGCTTCTTCCACCATTTAGGCATCACATATCCATGGTTAATTGAAAACTTCACCTTTCCCTTTGCTTCTTTATCATGTATATCAACAGTTCCATGCTTATAAGACAAATCAGTTTTTGAACTCACCTTTACCTTCTTAACGGGCTGCTCCATTAGTTCTTTTACTTGCATAGCTTCATGATTATTTGTACTTTCTTTTTCCTTTGTTCTTGGCTGTTCTCTTTCTTCCTCTTGGCATTCAATGGCATCATGGAATTCAGCTTCATCTTCTACCTCTTCTCTTGCTTGTAAGGTTTCCTCATCACCTTCCTCATGCATTAACCTATGCATCTCTTCTTCTTTATCAACAGAAGCAAACTCTCTTCTCTTTCTTGCACATTCACTTGTGCACTTGGTGTCTCTTCTTTTACTAATCTCTTCATTCTTCAAGGCCCCTCTCTTGACCTTCATAAGGCTGCTCATACCTACAATTACCCATGCAAAAACAGCATTAAATATAAAAACAAGAGACCATAATGTCTCCATGAGTGTCCTCTTAATGGACATTCTTATCTTTCCAAGTGCTCTTCCTGGCACTTCATCTTTTATTTATTCTCTCTTTTTCTCCTCAATGAGAACCTTCTTCTCCACCTCTTTCTCTTGTTGCTCCTTCAAGCCTCTATGGGCTTCTCTCTTCTTGGCAATCTCATTTTGCCTTCTTCTCCTCTTCACTAGGAGATCAATTGGCCACTTCAACCTCTTCCTCATTGGCCATACCCATGCTTGCTTGTCCATCTGCATCCAAGACTCATATCTATCTACAAACTTAGCTAAATCTCTCTTCAAATTAGCAATTTCTTTATCAATTACAAAACTGTTCATACCTTTCTTCTTTTTGATGCTTGATTTCTTCTCGGTGCCCTCTTGTATCTTGTTGCTCTGTAGTGCCTTCAATAGTACTTCCATCTCTGAGATCTTCACCCAAGTCTTTTCCACCTTGGTCTCTTGATCCCTTGTCTCAGCCAAGCCTTTCTCCTTGACTAGTCTTTTGACAATCTCCTTGATCTCACCTAGGCCTTTTGCATCCTAGTCTTTTGATCTTTTTCTCAATCCTGCAGCAACTCTTATACAACACTTCATCAATTACAAATCATAAATCCAAGCTTACCTTGATTTGGATCTTCTTCTTGAGCATTCACTTACTCCCTTACTTTTGAGCTTTCCAAGCTTCTCTTCTCAATTCTTCAACCTCCATCCTTTACCTCACCTAAGTCTATTTCACCTTAGTCTTTTGGAAAACTATCCAAGCTTCTTCTTGGATCTTTACTAAGCCTTCCTTGGATTCTTCTCTTCTTAAGCCTTAATGGCTTTAAACCTCCCTTTTTCACCTATTTGCTTCTTAAACAAAATAAACTCAAATCAAATATCACAGATTACTCATACCTTTTCTCCATAGGGTCTTTTAGTGCTTTGTCTTGCTTATCCTCTTGCCAAATCCTGTAACAACTCATTATAAATCATAACCATCAACAAATTACCAATTCCCAAGAGCTTCAAGATCTGATACCAAAATGGTGAATACTAAAAATCAAACGGTCTCTTAATCCTATAGTAGCTGCAGACCATGCTAATAATACAAGCTTTTGCTGCTGGATCCAATCCGAAGCTTGCTTGAACCACACAAAAGCTTGCAAAAATATTTGTGCTTTTACTTCAAAGTGACTTGTTCAGGTATCAAAGAATACACCATGCACCAAATAACAAGGCAAGTAGATTCTCATTTTTCTCAATTTAAGGCTTCTCTAGACCATCAAAACCAAAGGAACCTGTATGTGAAACAGGTTTTATGAATCCATGCCAATGCCGACAATATGAAAAATACATGAATCTACAGAATGGCTGCCCAAAGGAATGCAACATAAAATAAGTAAAATCACTTTATGGTTACAAATTATTTGCTAGTGACGTGCTATTGCACTATATTCCATGCATACTCATTGGAACAAAGATAGCTACTACATGAGAACTTGATACCTTGTGAATTCTGGATGTTCCAGCTAAGGTCTCACAGACAGGTTTTATATGTGACTCAGACAAGTAGAATAAGCAAAGATCCAGCACCAGTTATTACTTTTCTAACCTACAAAACTTCAAATGAATCCATAAATTATAGAAATGGGGGCAAAATAAGCAATTGATAGGCCCTAAAACAATTCATGTTTTGCACCAATCAAAAGCTTCTATTTCTCATTTGTCACTGCTGGCATACAAATGCAAACACACAACTTCCACAACAAGCTGAGACAAATCATACCTTAACTTGCCAATCTTCACTTTACACATAGGCATCACATAGTCAAAGCTACTTCTTCTAGTCTCACAGTGTTTGGATCATGTGCAGATGTAAGCCACAGATAGCACTTCTCTATCTCTTGGCATGTCCCTTTGAATGTTAGTGAATCCCAGTCAATGTCTTCAACTACTCGATTCATTGTAAGCAATAAAGCACTAGCTATTCTTGCAGCACTTACAGTTCCACTCACTATAATTCCAGGCTGTCTAGTTTTGACATTGCTACCATTCCTTTTATCTCAATTGTTTCCACTCAATTGGAATCACTTTCCATTTCAGTCAAGGAATTCAACGGACCCATGAAATCCCTCTGCGCTTTCAATAGACTACAAATATGTATTTATCTTTGCGTCCAGACAGGACATATATATGTATGTATACTGTGGTCGCATTCCTTTCTGGGAGCCACCTCACGTCTGTTTTGTCTCAAATTCATTAGGATTTCCAAACAGTGAATGCTTCCATGGTGGGAACTCTGCATCACTAAAACACCAGACTACATCCATCTGGTGAGCAACATACTGAACATCTGAAACATTTCCACTTTGAGAAGCAATCTAAAAAGCACTTTTTAAGCGACCACACACAACACATGCCAAAACTTTCCTGTGGCTACTAGAGAGCATATCTATAAGTTTATTAGGGTGTTCTCTATGTCTATTGGCAAATACATTTATAGCTTCCCCAATACCTGGTCCCAGTCCTCCTCATCAATAGTACCCTTAGTGTTCCGTATAAACTCTGTCAATTGATTTCCTCTCTTCCTTTCTGCAAGTGAAGCTGCAACACCAACATATATGTGGACAGCAGGAAGATTGAATTCATAGATTATTTGGAAAGCCAGATCAAAATTACTCTCAACAAGAGTCTCAGCAATTTCTCATCTTCATTACATTCTCTACATTCTAACATTCTTGAGATCCTCTCCTCTTCTTCTATCTCTTCCCTTGAATGAGAGGATCTTTTCCTCTCTGTCTTTTCTCTCTTCTACGTCCTACTCATCCTCTCCTCTTTCTTAATGAATTTTTTCTTTTTGTTATATTTTGTGATTAAAAACCTCCTCCAAACCTCTACGCCAAACTTGGCTTAAGGAAAAACAAAATACAGTTTTTTTTTAATCTTTAACAATATGCTAAGGTTGAAAATATTTTCAACCATTTCTCCCTGATTTCCTCAACAGCCCAAACAATCATTTTTTTACCTTTTCACTTTTTACTTTTGTCAATTACAATTACTCCTCCTTAGATAACATTTGAGAGGCAAAATACAATAATTTGAAATTCGAATTTAAACATGACTTGTAACTATGTCTTGCCAAGACGTATGTAGATGCTCCTACATCATTGGATAAACCCAATTTTTCTTGAACACAAATTGTCTTAGGTTTGGAATAATAATTCATAAAAAACATGTGATACTTATGGCAAGCCAACACAGATGCATAGTTTATTTTAAATGCATGTGTTGTAGAAATATATTGTGGTTCATATATGACAAAAGTAAATCCAAAAATTCCACATGCTTTTAAATATATATGAAAACAACATGTGGAAACCAACATAGACACTATTCAAATGTTGTATAGACTAAGAAATTTAATGCTAAATTATCAAAAAATATCTATACAATAAGCTATTCACTTAATGTTGTCATTGTCATTAAATCATTGCTTAAGGTCATGTATCTTTATAAATACATCATCACTTCATGAATGGAAACTTATTTTTAAACCTCTAATTATTTTGAGGCAAAGACAAGATGAATCCAAAAATATTATATGTTAATCGATTATAGACTATTACATTATATGACCTACGATAATCAATCATATCTATTTAGCCAAATTTATTTCTCAGCATGAAAAAAATGGAAATCTATTCAAGAGAAAAAATTAAATGTAATACATTTTATTAATTACAATAAACATATTGACCCTAAAAAATATTGTCATGAATGATTATCATTATATGTTCCATTTAGAAATAATTAAACCACTTTGAAGAAAAGTCTTGAAACATATAAATATGCATTTAATGTATAAAAAAAAACTAAATGAGGAAAATATCAACTACGACATCAATCATATGTGGGGAGACTATTAGTGTAGGTCTTTATTTCATTTAATGGTTTTTTCCTACACATGTTTAGTTTGGCTTGCTTAGGTGTCTTTTAGGTCATTGTGAAAGATAATCCCACATTCATGAGGAAGTGAGAACATGTCTATCTTTCACATATATAATCCTTCCTAAAAAATTTATGTCTAATGATGTTAATGTTAATATTATAATATTTTGATTGTTGAGTAATTACTTCTTCTAGTTCATGTTTGATTTCACTACTACATATAGGTAATCACATCATGTATTCAACTCTATTCAGTAGATCCTCAATTGTGGCCCACGTTGACATTGTATTAGAGATTTTTTGGTAGGTGAATGTTATTCTTCCTATTGTGAAATCTTGATTTTTCAGCATGTATATAATAAACCTTCCACTTGTTGACCTAACATATTGTAAATTCACCATCTCTTATATTTTGCTCTTCTTATTGGATCCTCAGTCGATTCATATTCATAAAAAAATAAGGGAAAAGGTGTCTCTTAATAAGCACATATCATTTGGTAGGTTTTCATGCATAATAGATTGTACCATCATATTTATAAGGTATCAAAACCCTAAGATCGATTGTAAACATAACTTAGTTTTATAATAGTCAATTTTTACCTTCTTAGAGGGTTTCAAAGCTTTTATATAAATTTCATGTAAATTCGTACAATCTATAGTCTTAAAATAAAAATCCTTTCTAGGTTTTTGGAGATCTCTAGTGGGTCTTTGGTCAATTTTAAAGAGGTGGATAAATATAGTATTTTTTTATAAAACTAGGGGTCTCATACTTGTATTCACTATGCAAATCATCAACATCTCTGACACATGAAATGATGCCTCTAAACCTAGACATACCAAAAACCCAACAGTTGTAAGTATAGGATGAATCCCCGACAAAAAATCCTAACATCAAGACTTTTAAATATGGGAGCAATTGGTTTTCTCAACATCAGGACTTTTGACTATCAGAGAAATCAACTTTTTTATCATTGATACTTTTGACTATGAGAGTAGTTATAAACCTTGACACATGCATGGAGGGACTACATTCATGATGCATATCCTTGTTGCAAGAAATGTCCAACATCTTGGCATCAACTTTGAGGTGTATTTGCAATCTAAAACCCCAATGCAATAGGGTCCTGCAACCTTGACATTAGACATTTCAACTATAGGAGTAGTTAAAAACCCTATCAAGTGTGTAACCTCCCCCATTTATCAATGTGAACATAGGTTAGTTTCCAAATGAATATAAACCCATGCATTAGGGATAAGTCAACATTAGTTGGTGAGGGACAAGGCATCCTTACCAACCCATTTGATTAAAATTTACACATGTAGGTTTCTAAATAAATGACCTCATAAATCACCCTAAATAACCAAATAACCACCTAAGCATGGTGAATAATACAAGTGTAGTTAGAACCTAAAGTGAAAAATCTACACTAACAATAAGATCCACATTTTCATTTCCTTGGGTAGTAAGTTATAAATTATGTTGACATCCTCATAAACATAAATGGTTTTTATAAAGGAATGTCCTTAGTAGTTATTTAGAGGAATGACCACATGTTGAGTGTCATCCTCAAAGATGATATAATGCTTCTTGAAACATAAGTCAACTTTATTCACATAGCACCAAGTTTGACCCAAGAGAGTAGGGAAGTCATCATATTTAGCAAGCTTGATCACTTTAAAATCACTCTTGGATGTGACACATAATATATTGGCAGTGGCATCTTTAATAATGCCTATGGGTAGTGCAAGAGTCTTATTGGCCATGAAAAAAACATATGGGGAGGGATGAAAAGTTGTGTTCCCCAAATTTTTACATACATCTTTCATTAAAACATTAACCTCTATGTCAATTTCCACTATGATATCACATATCATCAAGCCATTAATGGATGCATTGACAAGGCCCTCTTTATCACATTTTGTATTTGGTTGAATATGGGTCTCTTGTCATTGCACATAGTTCCAAAAATAATCCTCCAAAGGCTTTGTCATTTGTTATCTTAACCAATTATTTATGATGGGAATGATGTCTTCTCTAAGGAATAGTTTTCACAGATATCGAAACTCATCATGCCCTAAGGTTGTGGGTGATATATCTCTTTACATTTCAACAGCCATGGTAGCACCCTTGTCCTTCAAGAACTCCATTTCACCTTCTAACTCCCATACCAAGGCCACCGTGTCATACAACACTTCTTTCTAACATTGAGCATATAGATATTGTTACACACAAGGCTCTTCATGTTGAACATTTTAGTAGGTGGATTTGAAATTAGTTGGGAATGAGCACCACTCTGAGTAGTAATATTTACCTTAGATCCAGCCAATGGAGTGGTAGGGCACACTCTATATTGAGCATTTGGAGTTTTTACAACATGTATCATCCCAGTGTCCATCTCATTACATTATTTGGTGATGAAAGCTTATAAGTCTATACATTCTTTCAGTCGATGTTCTTTGTTACAAAAGGAATGGGTTGGGTAGACCATACAATCCCACTGGTAGTGGTCTATAAATCCACTTATAACATGTATTTGGTGGAAAATGACCACTGCATCATCCATTACCATACCCTTAACCTATAAAATATTGACCTCCACTAGCCTAATGTGTGTTAGCTATATAAATTTGTCAAGTACCTCACATGTTTGCTTCATGAATCTCATTGATGACCTAGCAATCATTAGTATCAGGTGTATATGCATCACATATTTTACATTATAGTGACACTTTATATTAGGTGGAATGTTGAAGCAAGGGCAACTCTTTACATCATGATCTTAATTATAAATCTCACAGGACTATTTTAGAATAGAACAAACATTCCTCTATGGATAGTTATTCCTATTATTACCTTCGACTTCATAATTAACACACCACCAGCCACTGTATGTGTCATATGCATTATTGGCCATGAGATTCTCTAGTTGAGAATCCATAGAAATAATTTGAACCTCCATAAAGGGTCTGATCCCTATATCTATTCTTCTCATGGATTCAACACGAAGGGTGACTTGTAGTGCCTCATGAGGATCAATGAAGGTCTTGTGGAATAGGGCTCATCAAAAAAGAAGTAATGACCCTCCCATAAACCACTGAGCATGTTGTGTAGGGTTGATCTCAAATGATAGATTTGAAATATGCATTTTGAAATGTGCATCCTATGTGCACACACTCTCAGTGAGATTTTTCTTAATATCTTTCAAGAAAGCAATACTTTTTGGCTCAAACTTAGGGATATCAAATTCTTAGAGAAAAATGTTCTTTAAAAATTCATAATTTATAATAGCTTATTGAGGATCAAACTTTAGATACCATTTATACACACTATCTAATAAAATAGTGGAAAACTGAGTTACCTTTCACTCAATATAAGTTATACCCTGCACCTACCAAATGAATTCACAATTGTGAACATGCTCAACTTTATTTTTGAAACCTCAATATTTAGGTAAATAAAACATCATCTCATAGTAGACTATAGGTACATTGGGTCATTGCAGTGGACCCTATCATGGAGATACTGTAGTTCCTCTTGAACCTTGTGGTGGAAGTCCACTAACTCTTCTCAATCTACCTCTTTATCCTTTTATATCCATAGTGGAACCACCACTGGTATTGTCTCATACACCTCCTATAGTAACAGGTGCACCAAAAATATTGGGCACTGAGGGAGGTTGATGGGTTATTGTTGGGCCTATATTTTTCCCACTACTTACATTTGGTCCACCTTTCATTCCAAGGTGAGCCATTTAGGTATTACTTATAATGGAAAGGTAAAGGTTAACACTAAATTACTATTTTGAACTTTTACTCCCAGATATTCCTCTACAAACTTAGCCTCAGATTCAAATTTAGATTCCACACTATCAAAATCCTAATTTCTTATATTAATTACATCAAACTCAAATGTATGAGTATGTATTATGATGGAGGAATTGGTCCTATTTGGATTGGGTTCCATTATCACCAATGTTTATTTTGATTATTTTGTGCATGCTTATATTAGTGATGGGCATAGACTTGTGGTTAAAGATTACTCACTATGTCTTTCTTCCCTCCTTTTGATTCTTGTGACACTTCCAATTTCCTTATGTTTGACCAAAAAAGACATGATAAAGAACACGACTAATTTATACAGAAAGCAAAGAAGATAAATATATGATGACCAACACACAATGGAGATAGTCAAACATAAATCATAAAGAGCACACACCAATATGTACATGGATGATAATAATGGTCATTATGATTCAACATTTTTTGTGTCAATAGTCCTAGGAATGGGGAATGCACAAATTACAATTCAACGTATCTGTATTGATTTTGTGCCTCTAGGTTAGGATAGAAGTCGTGGGGTGATATGTATTGCATAGCACAATGACTTTCTAAATAGTGAGAATGAATGGGGATGCTAAGGGATGTAGGTAAAAATTTTATAGGTCTCATAATGTTAGGATAGGGGATGATACAATTAGTATCGAGGAATATATACACAATAGGGAATCTTGGCAAAATGGGAATCCATACTTGAAAGGCAAGAGGATAAGAATTGGTACGTGATGAAGGGATAGAGTGTCAAGGGATGATGTCTAACGTAAGAATGAAAAGGAAGCTATAGATATCTCTCCAAGGGTGTTCTTCCATTCCCATATATGCTACTGGATTCCACAAGCTAGAGAGTTGTCATCATTCCAAATTATGTCCCCAAAATACCATTGTGTACATGATCTAGGACCAAGATCAAATGCTATGAATGAGACAATGGATGTGATAGGACAAGAAAATGAGATGAAAAGAGAATATTATGAGATAAGAGGGGATATGAGGATGGGCTTCTCCAGAGTATATGAGGTCGAGATGCAAGTAGATAAAGCTCGGTCATGAGTGATGCCAAAAACTTTTTTTCATCATTGTGCTTATCCAAGGAACCAAAGAACTGGTTTTCACCATTGGATGAAGGATATAATTTTTTAAATAAGTCTACATACAATGATGTGCAAACAGGGACATGATTCAAGTATAGAACTTTTTAGGTACATAATGTTCATCAATTATTTGATTCCTGACCATCTTGAGTACTAGTTTATACACTCTTGAACCAAATTTAGAGACAATAACATAAGGTCCAAACTAATTAGTCTATAACATTCCCTTATTTTCACGATCAAAATTTGTATTAACTTAGTTCTCTTTAAGAAGAAAATCACCAATTTTAAACTATCTTGGCTGAAATGTGTTGTTGTAATGGTTGTGTTACCGAATTATGATATGATTTCAGATAATTAAGGGCATGAAAACACTTTTCATCCAATAGTTATATCCCCTAAAGTTAGTTAACCTTATATGATTATTCATTTATGAGGCCTTGGAGTGATATACACAAATAGGGTAGTTTGACCTCGATTGGTAAGATGACATCAGTACCAAATATTAATGAATAGGGAGTCACACTAGTTGGAATACAAATGCTTATTCAGTAAGCCTATAAAATATAATATAGATTAAAAATGGTAATTGTGGCCAACATCATTGACAATTATTTGGATGATTTTGATAATGGTTTTGTTTCCCACCTTTTCTTGGATGTTACCTTAGTTGTAAGATGGTTTGGACCACTTGTATTGAATTTGGAATTTCTTTCACAAGGCCTTTGCATATTTATTCTTGAATGATTTTCCATTATCAAAAATAATGACATAGGGGATACCATATTATCAAATGATATGATCAAAGATTAATTTAGAAATTTACTTACCAGTGACATAAGTGAGTGGCATAGCTTCCACCCACTTGGTGAAGTACTTAGTGGCCATAATGGTGTGATTATGACCATCTGATGAAGAGGGGAACTAATATTTCTAATGAGATCAAATTCCTAGGTGGAAAAAGGTTATGGGTTTCACTCAATGTGACAGAGCATGAATTAGGTATCTATGTTTCTAACATGACATGAATTTTCTAATGTATTGACAGGTGTCATAATCCATGGTTGGCAAATAATACCTGATTTACATGAGTTTCTTGGCTAGCACCATCTCAATGGTAAATGTTCCCCATAAATTACATCGTGAACCTCCTTGACTGCACTAAGTGGGCCTCATCCAAGTTCAAACATCTAAATATGGTTTCATCATATTCTTGCCTATAGAGCATACTATGAGAATGTTGAAATGAGAGGATTTTTTAATGAAGGTTTTACGATGGTGCCAATTAAAGTTGGGTGAAATATATTATCATGAAGGTAATTATAGATATATTGATACCATGGAGAATTGGGACCAATGATGTCATATACATGTTCTAACACATGAGATTGATGGACTAGGATTAAAAAAATTTCAACTAGGAACTAATGTTGATGTGTGTGTCTTGAGACATCTCAAGTAAATAACTAATTGTACCCATTGCATTTGTGGAATTTTTTATCACTCATGAAACTTGGTCAAATGTGATATGCTAAAATAATGCTTTAAGACTATCAACCATGTCCTTGTAAGGGATAAACTTATCATCATTTTTCTATAAATCATTATTGACTTGTTTGATTATAAGTTAATAGTTTCCATAGACTTGGAGATGTTAAATATTCCATTGGTAAGCAAGTTGAATCCCTACAATAAGCACCTCATACTTTGAGATTTGTTGGTACAAGGGAAGGACATTTTGTGGGCCTTTAGAATGATATCACCTTGAGGCATGATAATAAGTATGTCAGATCCTAAGCCATAGTTAGTGAAGGATCCATTAAAATAGAACTTTCACATGTGTGACTCATCAGTTACTAGAATGCATTCATTAGGAAATCCTATAGCCAATGGTTACATATCAAATAAAGGGGCTTATGCCAATTGATCTATCAAAAAATTTCCTTTAACTACTTTATAATTGACATACTCAATATTGAACTCATGTAGAATCATGACCCATTTGGCCATTAATCCTATAAGGTTTGATTTTGATAGCAGATAATTCAAAGGATTGGTTTTGGTAATTAGTTTAGCTTGGTTGTTTAGCATGTAATGACAGAGTTTCTAGGATGTGAAGACAACTGCTAAACATGATTTTTCAATTAGGGTATAGTTAGGCTCATATGACACTGATGTTTTACTAAGGTAATATATGGCATTTTATTTTCCATACTCATCATGATAAGCCAAGAGGGATCCTAAGGCACATTAGGTTGTTGATATATAAATAAGAAATGGTTTTCCTAGCTTTGGCAATGTTAGGACTAGGAATGTAAAATATATTAATTCAAATCGTTGAAGGTTTTTTGACATTTTAGATTCTAGTGAAATTAAACCCTTTTCTTTAGAAGATGCATGAATAGTTGACATTTATCTACTAGTTGTGATATGAAGCAATAGATGACCTAAAGCTTTTCTTCGAGACTTCAAAGTTTATTGAGATTTTATGGTGGAGGCATATTAGTAATGGATTTAACTTTGGCTAGATTGACTTCAATTCTTCATCATGAAAAAATGAATCCCATAACATCTATGGATGTAACACCAAAGGCACACTTCTTGGGATTTAAACAAACTTTGTATTCTCTTAGTCTCTCAAAAATTATCTTGAGAACTATAGGATGTTCAACTAGGGTTCTTGACTTTTCTAAAATGTCATCGACATAATCAAGGATGATGTTGTGCATCATGTCATGGAATATTATAGTCATGGCTCATTGATATGTTAAAAAGGTGGTTTCTAGTCTAAAGGGATTGAATTGTTAATATAAAGTTACCCACAGAGTGATCAAAGCTATCTTGTGTTGGTCCTCTCCTATAATAGGGATTTGATTATATATTGAATTTCCATCCATGAGTGAAAACATTTCATATATGGTTGTCCAGTCGACTATCATATCAATGTTTGGTAGGGTAAATTCATATTTCAGACATCCCTTATTGATGCCCCTAAAATTGGTATAGGTGTGGATACCACCCTATTTTTTGCTAACAGGTACAATGTTTGAGATCTAATTAAAATAATCAATGAGTGAAAAAATCTCACATCTAGGAATTTTTGTATCTCTTCTCTGACCAAGAGGGCCACCTTGGGGATAATTTTTCAAAGTTTATACTAAATAAGCTTAGCATCTAGATGAACAAATAGCTAATGCACAACCAAATATGGATCTAGACCTGTCATTTCCATATAAGACTAAGCAAAGATGTTGATAAATTATTTTAGAAGAGCGGTCAAGATCTTTCATTCTTCAAAAGTGAGGGTGGCCCCAAGCTTAATCATCATGGGGTTGTATTATATTCCAATGTTGACATCAATTATTTATTCAAACAATTATAGTGATTAATTCTACATATATGTTGGAGGAGGAATATGATACCCTTCATTATTCATGTTATCTAAAAAATTTATGAACAAATCCTCAAATGCCTTCCATTCTACCAGACTAAGAGAATCTATTTATGGTTTGACAGGGGGTTTATTTTATGATTTAGTGTCATGCCTAGAGGATAAGAATAATGCCCTATCTATGGCATATCAAATAAGATTTCACCCCCATAAATTTTTTTTATCATTTTCATTATTTTCATCCATTAGTGCCTCAGAGAGGTTTTCACTAAGGGACTCTATTTATTGATTGTTTAGACTTTCTTGATTGTCTTTTGATTTTTATGAGTTTTTCTATCTAGGGAATTTTGCTTATTCCCCAATACAGGAAAACATATCCAAATTAATTTCAAACCCCTTCTTGTGGTCTCTAGATGGTAAATGGTCTCGTATGCCCATGAACTTTGTGATGTCTTCATCATTCTAAAAGATATCAAAAGATGGTTTTTCCTATTGGTACCAATCAACTAGGTTGGGATAGTAGAGGTCAAATTTGTTGATATAGATAGATTTATCAGTGAAGAGATTTGTGGCAGCAAGATATTCATAGAGACTATAAATGGACCCTATTTTAACATCTTTATCAAACAAGGATTCCTCACAAACCAAGAAGGCATTAGAGATGACATCATAGGGATCACCACCTCGTGGTTTATATCCCAGTCTATGATAAACCAATGTTATTTAATAGACATGGGCTCTAGAATTCCCTACTCATGGATTCCTAGTCCTTTCCTTTATAGTTCATATTCTAGCACATTTGATTGGCCCTCAGATACTCTAGATGTTGGAAACATATTGTGAGGATTTCTTGAGATCACCAAGAGTCATATGATCACTCAATATATTATTTTGATGGGAGGTTAAATATTTAACAATTATTATCTTGCCAAACTGATGGGATGTTAACCTAATTATCTTCATGGTGGGATACTTGTAACTTTGTAAGAACATAGGGAGTTATCAAATATTGAATGTATAATATTTGTATTTTTCTCATCCTTTGGGGATGATTTTGATGTGGGAAGATTTAGGTATATTAAAATAAGTGGATAGTAAATCATCTATATGGATGTAGGACTAGACTTGTTATTGATAAGAGGAGAACTCTCGATACTAGGATAATAAATGGTGACATTATAATCTCCCTCTGATGCTTGAAAATATTGAAAGGGTTATGGATCACCAAGGATTGTGACTTCCATTTAAAAATGAGGGAATTTAATACACTAATGAAGGATTGATGGCATATCCTATATTTGTTGTATCCAACAACAACCCAAAAGGATGTTTTAGGGTTATTAAAAGTCTACTAGATGGAGTAGGATTTGATGTGGAATGCACCCCACCATGATAAGAATGTAGATGGTATCAGCTAACTATCATTTATTATCATAATAATATTTTATCATGATGATTTGTGGTCTAAGCATGGACTCTAAATATCATAGACTCTTGATTAGATTGATGTTATAAAGGTTGACTCTAGACCCACCATATACAAGCACTCTCTTAATTTTGTGATTTAAAATGAAGACCTCAATGTACAATGGGTTATTGTTATTAGGACCAAGAGGATACATGTCTTTAGGATCAAAGGTAATATGTTGAGAGGATGAGAGATGTCCAATAAGGGCCCAAAATTGACTGGGTTTGATGATTGTCAAAACTCTTGACTCTTAAATTATTATTTTATGTATGTTGCATTATATAGAAGATGATTTGAGAATATCCATAATATAAATTTGAGAGGGAGTTTCCTCAATTTATTAGATGATGTCATACTCACTTTTAGGAGTAGTCAAAAGAGGTCTTGCTACATTGAGATTTGGGGTTGCCCTTTGAGGTGGAGTTTTATGAAGTGCCCCTGGTCTAGTGATTTTAACATGGCATATGGTATAGGTGATGATCATTTGATATTAATACCAAGTTACTTTTGGACTAAAGGGTGTTTAAGACACCTAGACCTAATCTTAATAGTGGTGACTTTGTGCTTATAATGGTCAATGTGTCCAAAAAATGAGTCATAATAGTGAAGGGTCCTCCTTATCTTAAGAATGAGAGATTTGATCTTAGTCCTAACGTGTATTTTTATATTTTTGGTCATGCTTGGGGAAGGATCCTAGTATATTCAAAGTTGTTGATTCTTGAAATAAGACTCATATCCTTCAACCTCTATTTATCCATGATCGATCAAATCCTAGATATAATTTCATGGTTGCATGCACCTTTAGGTGTCATGAACCTTGACTCAGTGATAAACACAATATTAATATTCTTTATATCACATTATTTTTGGTTTAATTTCATCAATGGGTTTTATTTCAGGAAGAATAATCATGGTAGCGGTTATATGCTTCTTCAGGACACTCTCTACAAGTTCACCAAGATTAGTGTATCATCACTTCCTAGATTATATCTTTAGCTTGCCTCTAGGTACCATAATGTTATATTTGATTTTGGATTTATAAGGATTAAAGCCTTGGATGGTTTGGACATGTTTTAGCACTTCAAACTCCATCACTAACCACATTTTTATTCTTATTAAATAACATTGGCTTTTCTATTGAAGTATTATTTTTAATTTAATCATTTTTTGAAAATATTTTGAGTACTCCCTTATAAATAAGGGATTTATCAATTTTAATACCCTTTTCAAAAATATCATCAATGATATTGACACAATGTAGTTGCAAATGGAGAGCCAATTACTGATTTAGGTTGGCAATGAAAATAGTGGTCAATTTTTTCTCAAGGATCAAGCATGGGAATATGATTGCTAGAATTCACCATATATGTAAGAATGACAAGAAATTCTCTCTATTTATTTTTTGGGAATTATATAGATCCATTATGGTAAGAGCATGTTTCACATTATGGGAAAAATGTTTGACTAATTTCTCTAACAAGTCTATGAATGATGTTACTATTCCATTTGGTAAGTGCATAAACCATTCCAAATTTAGTCCTCTAAGACTAAAATAGAATAATTTAATAAGATAATTATCACCATAGGTGACTTATTTATAGGATATTCAAAAAATTCCTTGACATGTTCCCTTGGATCCCCATTCCCCTTGTATTTTTCAAATTTAGGTGGTTCAAAATGAGCATGTAAGGGAGTGCGTAACATGTCCTTGTCAACTATATAGGGGAATAAGTTTTAAAATATGTATCTCTTGTTGCATGACCCTGTTTCTATCCCTTGGATATCATCCTTCATTTATTTCCATTCTTGGGTAAATGTGGGGTCAAAATCTAGGATTGATGATGATAGATGATGATTAAGCATATCTTGATTTTAACTTGTGAGTGGTAGATTAGTTTTAGATGGCCTCTTTGTAATTTTAGGTTTATTAGCATTAGGATCTATCTTATATGTTAGGGAAGCCACTTTTTGGGTGATTTTATTTAGATGATCAAGCAAGGCTTGTTTATGGTCTTGTTCGGGTTGGTCTTCTAAGGTGGAGTTCCCTTTGTCAAGTTTGACATGGTTAATAATGATATATTTAGCCTAAGGTTATTTTAATTCTTCTTATAAAATATTGTGAATAGGTGTAGGCCTTTCTCATTCAAGGCATTGGATAATATGTCTTAGGTTATCACAGTCACAATCAGGTGGATGTCTAACTCCTACCTCAATAAGTTAGAGTAATAATTAATCCCTATTGTCATAGACATATTGTTGTAGCTTGAATTTACCTTTTTCAATATTTAAAAAGTCATATTTCAGATATTGATTATGTGTATCCATATAAATAAGGTTTTATTAATCATTACCATGATGTTGCTCACACTGTAAAAGAGTTTCAAGGTCATTATTTTGCCTTGATTGTCCAATCCTGAGTTTTTTATGAGTGATAGGTACCATAAAGCTGATGTGTGGATGTGTTTGGATGGGCTTAGATGATATGAGATGGTGGATATTGATTGATAATCCTATTTTGATCAAGTTTTGGCTTCATAAGTAGTATGAAACTATGATTATGGATAATTTATTCTTGAACAAATTTGAATTTTAGATGTGAACTAGTTTTATTGAGCCAAGGTTAGGGTATGATATCCCTATATTTTACTAGTTATTGACTTAGATGATGAGCTAAGGCAAACTCACAATTTTACTTGGTTAAATGGATGCTAGTTGGACTAGTTAAGAAGATAGTGATTTGATAAGTTGACTAGGTTTTGGTTGACCTTAACCAAAGTTGACTTGATTTGATTGGGACTAGCTCAATTAAGTGGTTTGATGGGATTTGATCAAGTTAGATAGATAATGATGGGATAATTGGATTTATCTATTAAATTTTAATTGAATAGGTCTTTGATTAAAATCAATCTTAAGATGTATGATAATGTACATGTGATGAGGGTGATTTTAGACAAGGGTAAACTTATTGAGAGGATGTATAAAGGAGATGAGGTAAAAGGGATGTTGTTAGATTATGATAGGGTGATGGTTTTGATAGTTATATAGATTGGAAAATATGATCTAGTGATGATTAAAATAATGTGTGAGTTTTGTGTTGATTTTGATGAGGTAATTATTTGGGGTAGGGAATATGTCTTCAAATAATACATGTATCAACAGCACACAAATAAGATCATGTAATATGACAAGCCTACACTAGTAAATTATGGGTGTGCAATACAAATACATTTTCATAGATCTACTCACATAAAGTGGTGACTAGCTTAGTCTCCCAACCCTCACTCTACTTTTGTATGTGGTGAGTGATCTTCGAAGATGTTATTTCCCTTACATTGATAGTTGTTTACAGTTAAAGGGTCTTAATCTATGTTGTATAAGGAAAGCTAAGGGAGTCCCCTAAATACCTTATAGTACGTGGGGGTTGAGTCCATATAAGTATTTTATCTGATGTTTGAGTATTGGAGCATGAACTCCTCACTTCATAAAACTTTATGTATAAATTTATTTAGCTTTACAATAACTCTCCTTGATATTTATACTTCACTAGAATGTGAAGTTTAGATTAGTGTGTGGTGATGAAATCCATGTCAAAACTTCCTAAAGACTAATGATAAGTGCATAGGGATTAAATCCAAATCACATTTCCCTTATTAAATAAAGAAGGATGGAGGTTTATCAATTTATTTTTATCCCCAAGATTTCCCTATGGGTGCAAGGGGAGAACATACACAACCTTAGCCTCAAGTTGAACAAATAAGAAAACACAAAAGGACTATGATAATATGATTAAGCTTAAACACACACACACACATATGGAGTTGATTAATTTACTTAATTAAGGATGAAAAAAATATAGTATACAAGGTTTGATTTTATGTGTATTTGATGGGTGAACCTGAAAACAAGGATTAGTAGTTTGATTTCTATGTCTTGAGAGGTAACCTATAAAACAAACTATTAAAAATAAAAACCATTACTTTACAGAATAAAACTAGTGAATTTCTAGTACAAAGTCATAGTTGTGCTAAAAAAAGCTATTGCATGTTAAGAATAAACCCACCGATGTTAAGAATAAAACCATTGATGATAAGAATAAAACTATTTTTTAACATAAACTCAAAAAAAAAAAAATCAAACAAACAAATTTATACCTAATAATTTCATTGACACCTAAAATACTTCTGCTAAATGCTTAGAAGATTTTGCTAAAAATGTCATGTTTTCATTGAAACTTTAAAAACCTACAATACAAGATGATTTCGCTTTGATGATATCAATAAGCGATAATTTTGTTGTGATGTTTCATTATTCCTCTATGATGGTTTTGCCAAAAAGGATGATTTTGTTGAGGTTTAGGATCTTCAAAAAATAGAATACCAAAAAAATTATTGCACCACTCTATCTGAAATTTTTGATAAATGTTAGAACACTTTCATTACAGTGGAAATTTTGGACTTAGAAACAATTATATCAAAAAAATTGTTGAGATTTTGAAAAAAAAATCTATTTCATCTGACATATTTGTTGCTACCAAAATAGTGAAATCATTATAGATTAAGTAGATAAATAATTATGTTTTTCTGTTAAATGGACAAATTCATTTTTTAGCTAACAAAACCATCAATTGATAGAACAATGTTGTCTACCACCTGGGCATGATAATTACAAGTAAAAATGGAAAATTCTTGCTACCAATCTGACTTCTTAAAATCCTACAAGCTAACCCAAGCACCCTAAAAAATCTTACAAATAAAATTTAAAAGATTTCTCCCACTGTGGCTGAAAAAAACTATGGTTAATAAAATTGGATATAAGATTTTTATATTTAGAACCGAAGAATTTACCAATGGCCTATTTAAGGTTCATTTGGATAATGGCCATGACAATGAACAAATTCAAAATTCCTCATCTAATCCAATCAACACAACACCTCAATAATGGGCAAATGAAAAAAGGATTGACATATAAATATAATTGAATCAAAAACAAGTTTATACCTCAATAACAAATGAACCTTTCTCCCTTGAAAATTTTAGATGAGCCTAAAGTGACTTGGAGTTGTTTGATGCTTGACTATGTATGTTGGATTGCTTCTTTGATGCTCAAGAATTATAGCAATGGAATTGATGGATTTCAAATATTATCAAAGATTTGTTCTTAGATTCATGAGAGTGTAGCTCTCAATAAATAGAGCCACTTGATAGGAATGGAGGGTTGGATTTCATCCTTGGAGGATGATATCTAGGGTGGAGTAATCCCCTATAACAACTTATATATAAATTTACTTTCCAAATGGCTAAATATTTCCATCTACATCTTGTCTTTAACTAGAAAACAAAAGTACTTTAATTTTAACAAAGAATCCCCTACACCAGCATATTGCATACTATTTCATGATAAAAACCCTATCTTTGGCCATCAAGAACCATTGTATTATATAAAATTAAATAATTATCAAAGTCCCTTTCCACAAACACCCATATCAGGAACATCTTCTTTGTTTTCTCGTTATTGGGAAATAAATGCAAAAAAATTGCTATCATGCAAACTATTCAGAATGTTGGAAACCACATCTTGTTATGGTGATAACATATTTATCTCTATTTTTTATTTTTATTTTTAAAAATTGACATATGTTCTTTGTGCGACTATACAATGCATTATTTTTGTATTGCATTTCTTTTTTAGAAGAAAAGCTAACATGCAATGTCATAAAAAACATACTGACTATTGCAAATTAGAAATTATACATTTTAAATGTGGGTTTTATCTATGACAAGGATGGAATTTAAGGCAATGATTTTACCATCCAATAGATTTCAAATTTTTGGATGTCCACATTTGCCTATGGTCGTTGACCAGTCAACAAATAGTCAAAACCTATAATGTTATGCTCAATCATAAGCCTTAGATAACATTATTATTTTTTTAAATTGAGAGCATGTACATTATGAATCATTATATATGAAATAACATACTAGAGTGAGGGAATGTGTTATTGGTGGTTTTTCTAAAACATTACAGAAATGAAACACACTCTCTTTATATAAAATAAATAATATTGCCTGTGAAACAAAAATAAGACATAAGCACTATAAAACATTGATAATAGATAAGGATATGAAGCTACAATTTGACTCTTATTGTTCTACTACACAAGCATTATCACATGTTGGTACCAACTCTTTAAATAAATTGAATAACATGGTGCATAATAAAAAAATAAGAAAAAATTATCAACAACAAAATCAATACAAATATCTATAAAAAATTACACACACCCATACATGTTTGTGGTGTTTTCAAGCAATTAAAATTCAAGCATAGTATGTGTTTCTCTAAATTTTCACTAATTCATTCAAATAACAAAGAAACATAAGTTAAGAGTTATGGGTTTGACGTCACCCAGATTTAGTGTGCACCGTATCCACGCTTTGTGGGAGCTCCTCTTTGGATGTGGAGGAAACACTTGTAGTAAGAAAGAAACTCAGACAAGGAAAATGTTAGAAGAGGATATGGTGGACTGTCAAGCTACACGCTTGGTCCCAGAAGCATGAAGTTCCGTAAGGGATGACAATCCACTGTTTAAAGATAAAAGTGTTGTATAAAAAGAAATGATAAAAGACTAAAGAAATGGAAAGGTATATGGTGTGTACCTATTCCCTACAGTTTGTGTGTCTCAAAATGTTAAAAAAAGCTAGCTGAAGGTTTTGTCTGGTCTATGGGCTATTTGGATAGGTTTTCTGGTTTGTTAGTTCAAAACACAGTCGTCGACATCGATGGACCTGTCGAGGTCGATCGGGTAAATGATGTCAGTGTCAGTTGGGTTGCCGATGTCGATCAAGGCTATTGGCCTTGGATGGCTTTCAAGTTGTTTCCATGGTGGACAAAGGAGTTTCTAGGAATTTAGAGGTTTGTGCAGGGTTGTAGGAAGGTGAATCAAGGTTGAGGAAGGGTAAAAATAGAGGATAGGTGTGAAAAGAGGGTAAGAATAAGGGGAAGGCCTTTCAGCCCCTCCACAAAAGAAGTCAAGCCTCTCAACAGTATTTATAAATATTAATGAAAACTAACTAACAATATATTCTAAAACTTTTGAAATGAAGACCAGAGTACTTAGCTTTATAGGTGTCAGAATGGATATTCCCATTGTGGCTGATGTTGAGGTCCTCGTACAATATTTCAATCCAATCTTTGGAATGACTTGTGTAGAGCTTCAGTAGCCAGGAGAATGATAGTTGAGTTTTGGTGCTTGAGATCTTAGAGTGTGCACATCAATATGCGAGAAGGTGGGGGCAGCTCAATGTTAGAGCTTGGCTTATGTAATCGACATCGGTGATCTCACCGGCGTCGGCCATGGGTTGACCGACGTCGGTGGAGAGAGAATAGGTAAAAGGGATATTTTTAGCCCTTTCCCTATTTCTCCATCTACCAAGTGCTTTTTCCATTGGAGAATGGTCAAAATAAGGGCTTATGAGGCACGGGAGTTGGTTAGGGAGTTAAGATGGGGTGAGAATCGGTCATGGGTAGTTAGGATTTAGAGGACCTAGTCTCAGGCTGACTCATAGGCTAAGAAACAGTCTTAGGGTGAGGTGTCTAGGTGAGGTGTCTAAGGTGAGGTAATTAATTTAAAATAAGTAGTTTTTTTTAATTAATAAGGTGTGTAAGTGTGGGTTAGGAGTGTTAACGTGTAGAAAGGGACCAAGGGGGGGTTGACACGATATCGGTGTCTACATTTGCCCCTTTTTGTCTTGTGGTTTATTCTTACAAACTGAAAGACAAAAATAGATGTAGGTTGCCCTAGGTATGGGATGAGGTATTCCCCCTCAAAGCGGGAATCAAGAGAAGGTAATTCAAAATTGAGTGCTGATTTAATAGGTAGTGGATGGGTAGGGTGAGGTTGGAGTGTGAACGTTGTAATAGTTGAGATTGCACGTATACCACTTCACTTGATAGGTAGGTCAAATTATCATAGGCAAGGTCGAAGAGGACTAAAATCGAAGTAATCGATCCCCAGCTTATTAGTGGTAGCTGATTGGGTTAAATGATCAAAACTGTAGCTCCAATGGTTGAGGAGGACTAAAATCAAAGTAACCGGTCCCCAGCTTATTAGTGGTGGCTAATTGGGTCAGATCGATCAAAATTGTAGCTCCAATGGGCATCATGTTCCAAGTATCCAGGCTAGGAAGTGCTCCTGGAAAATACGAAAATGCCACAGATATTGGGGATCAACTAGGTCGCAATCCAAAAATAGGTGTGAGGGGTGCATACAATTTGCTAACTATTCGTGAGGTAGTATACACAATCAAAACAACCAAGGCAAAGTTGTCCTGAAAGTGGTTGTGGTCTGAGGAGATAGTCACGATCTCTAAGGTCATTTGTCAAGTCAGGCTGAGATATAAGTGATCTCGAGTGTTGTTTGTTGTGGTTAGGGAGATGTATGTGATCTCCAATGTGCCCCATTAGAAGTCTAAGGTGACTTATATAGTGTATGGGCTGGTTGTTTGGTCATGATTTTAGGCAATTTTTAGAGAAGACCTATGTTTGCAGGTTGCTGACGTCGATTAGAAAATTGATGTCGATAATATAGAAAGGCATTATATTGTTGATGTCGGTAGAAATCGACTGATGTCGATGTCATGGGGCACAATTTTGCCGACGTCAGTGGCCTAATGAACCTAACAAAAGTGGATTGGTGGCCCACCAAAATTCATTTGTGAATTTTGAAGTGTTGAAAAAGAGAGCTCTAAATTTTTGAGTGATAGAGACCTCTATTTTATCTATGTCAGCAGTGCTAGGTGTCAGGGTGTGAGTGGTGAGGAGTGTTGGTGAGTGTGGGAGTGTTTGGGAGTTTTTGGGATCATTGTGGGCCACCAGTGATTAGAGTGAGGAGACGAGGTAGACAGAGATGGTAGACGTCAGAGGAGGCCCGATAGGAGGACCACCACCGGCGGCACCTGTTATACCACCTCGACGGTGATGACGAGACGAGGTGGGGTGTGTTATTTGAATTTGTGATTGGTTTTGATTTTGATTTTATTTTTGTAATTTTTTGAATATTTAGTGATAAATCAGGGGGAGGGGTATTATAAGGGTTGGTAGGTTAGGTAGGGTACTTTAGGTAGTTTTAGGAGTGTTTTTGGGGATTTTGAGGTGAAATGGGGAAGCCCTAAATTTTAGGGCTTGCTTAGGTCAACCCTAAGGCTAACTAGTCACTGACATTGGTAGTTCCACCGATGTCAGCCGACAAGGTGAACGATGTCAGTCAGTTAGATGCTGATGTTGGTTAGGTTAGCACCATCATCGGCACCCTAACCGATGTTGATTACCTATTAAAGGTTGTGGATGCCTTGGAAAAGTTGAAAATAATAATCCAAAAGGCCTAAGTCATGTTGATACACTCCCAAGTGTGGTGATGGGCATATAGGTTTGTTTGAGGAGAATTTATAAGTTAGTTGTGGTGGTTACGTAGTGATTTATCCAAGCTAACCCTAGAAGACCTCGTGTCAACTGAGTGCTACCTACATAGCCCATGCGAGGGGCCTCAAGCCAATGTAGTTCTCCTAAAAAGGGAAAGCGAAGGGTAGGTTATGGATTGGGTTTGACTAGGTTAGGTCATGGTTAAAGATTAGATGGTTAAAAAGATTAAAAATAATGTAGTTTAAGATAGGCGGTGAGCCTACTGTCTAGGGTAGGCAATGAGCCTAGAGTTTAGATAGTTGGTCCATTAGGTAGACAAATGAATGAATGGTCGAGCTAACCTCAAAAGACCCCATGTCAACTAAGTGTTGCCTACATAGCCCCTATTTTAAAGGCCTCAAGCCAATGTAGTTCTCCCAAAAAGGGAAGAAGAGTCAAAGAGGTTGGTAGTTGTTTGCGTAACTTTTGTTAACATTGTTATGTGTGTATTGGTTGAATGCAGGTTAGGCAGACATTGACGCTGCGAGATCATCTCCCTACATTGTTGACGTAGATGTTGTACCCCACATCTCCACCATAAGCAAAACTCACTGAATGGTAGGTCACCTCAATAGCGTGATCCCCAAACAATGTAACCATATGAATGTCATGCTCCTCTCTCGAGCATGCATATAAATCTACCCCATGTATCGGCAACCACAAAATTTGGTACATGTCATCCACTATCACCTATCCCTGAAACACTGCCACATGTCCCTGAAGCACTGCCACCTATGCTCGTACTACATCTCTCCTAGATGGCATCATCCCTCTCTCTACTAAATGCTTTCAGATCAAGAGGTGGTCCCCTCTGAATCCCAACATAATGACCTATCCATCAAGCTGAGTAGGCCATTGTACACCCTGGATCTACCACACCAAGACCTACGGATATCTCCTCAAAATCTAGCAGTGGGAGGGGTGCCTCAATATCATCCCATCTATACTATGGGAAAGTAGGTGGCACATCCTATAAAAGCCCATACTGGTGCCACACTCTCTTAGCAGGAACTCTCTCGAGCTCGCCAGCTCGCCTGCCTCTCACCCATCACAAGCTCTGGACCCCCAATAGCTACTATGCCTGATCTCTGAATGCCAGATATAATAGGTATGGCCTCCAAATGATATATGTTGGGATCAGGGCATCTAATAGCCCCCTATAATACTTAATATCCTAGACGATGGCATCCACACGTGTCTATGCCATGACCTCTCGCCACCACCTGAAACCAACTCTGAAGCCAGCTTGGATCACTACTGGGAGGCCAAGAGGTCATGTAACCACGATATGCTCGTAAGCCCAATAGTGCAGGAGGTGGCCCACACACAAGCTATACCATCACCACCGGCTGATCCCCCATAGCTCCTTATATAGCTGAGCTAAAAATAATGGAGCCCATGCAAAAACTGTTTGCTCCCCTAACATGTCTGCCAAAACCTCAGTCATTGAGATCAGGAATCTCCCTCCCTCTACATCAGGAAGGGCATATATAGTGATGTCGATCATCATCAGGATGGCTAGTAGATGCTCATCCTCATCAGTAGCATAAATTGGCTCATAGGCAAAACCCACCTTCTTGGACATTGACACGCACACTCTGAGATCTCAAGCACCAAAACTCGACTATCATTCTCCTGGCTATCGAAGCTCTGCACAAGTCATTCTAGAGACTAGATTGAAACATTGTACGAGGACCTTAACATTAGCCACAATGGGAATAAGCATTTTGATACCTCTAGTTCTTCACCTAATAGAGCTAAGTATTGCTTATGGTGGAGATGCAGGGTACAACTTCCACCCATTTAGTGAAATGCTTGCATCCCCTCTTCTTTGCCTTTATTTCTTGAGAAATAAAAAACTTAACTTCTCTTCTTTGTCTTTATTGCAAAAGAAAACCATTAGCAGAGGTTAAAAAGAACATCTTTTTTTCTTCTTGTTACTTCTTGCATGCATCATAGAGTAGTGAAAAATTCATACTCTTTACCTCTTCTCCATTTGTTTGCATTTGAATAACATATTTCGATTTGGGTTAAAAACTACTGCATTTCATTCTTGATTGGATGCACACTTAGCCCACTTAGTAATTAAAGCATTATGAATGAATCATGGTGCATAAATATTACACAACCAAACCACAATCACTTCAAATTAAACGCATAAACTTAATTGAGACAAGGCCCGTATAGAATTTCATCACCTGGCAGATACCTTATCCCACCCAGTGATCCTACTTGGATTTCACCACCAAGAGGAGGACCCACTATGTTCTCTGGCAGAGTATAAACTATAGGCAAGGTATATTTTGGCTCAGCAGCCCAGCTTGGCTCTGGGTTCGTGAAGTGAAGGGTGCAAGCCCCAGCACCAAGCCACATACTGACCCTAACATAGATATCTTTGAGCACCATAACACAACCTGAAACTAGGCATAGACTTCCTCTCTAGGACCTGTTCTACAAGCCCAACTCCCAACACATTCTCTTAAGGCATAAGCCACCATGACTTTAAAACTCATTCCTAAGAATCTAACGTTTTAGAGGTTGCTTACCTAATCATCTATTTTGCTAATTTTTATCTGAGTGTTTGAGCTGGTAACGTCATACCATTCTGAAGTCCAAAACAACTCAGAATATCTTCTTCTTCCAAAACTATCAATCTTCTGTGTTTTTAGAATTACACAGAAATTGACATCAGTTTTTCCACCGATGTCGGCAACCAAATCTTCATCGACATCGGTTAACTGACCGACTTCGGTAAAATTTCTAACCAATATTGGTTAAATAACTGACATCGATCACTGTCAATAAATAAATTTAAAAAAAAAATCCAGACAACAAGCTTAAAACCCAAATTTCTTGTTGTTTAACACAAATTCTAGTTTTTTAAAACAAAAACACATAGTTTTTTAAACTTGAACCCATTTCACCTTGGATGGTCCTGACACGCAGTCAAGCCAAATTCCTTGTTGACCACGTAGTCAACAGCCACTCCCACCTTTGCCCTTCGTGCCAAGTCATCTAATGGAGTATACTTCAGATGTTGAGCATACTCCTATCCAACCTACCCCCGATCACCCTCTTATTATTCCTGAAGGGGATCAAGATTTTGAGAAATTCCTTGACCACAATGTCAAAGCTCTCCAACATTATCTCACTAGAAGCCAAATGCGAGGTCCTTTGGGTAACCCTATTTATGGGATGCCAACTTCTTTGGTTGAAGCAATAATGATATCAACATCTGCTACCCAACTTATGGTCACTCAGGCCATTGCCTCAACCAGTAACCTAGCCATGGCCAATGTTTAATATTTGGCCTCCCCTTCTATCCTTTATGGCCCTACCTCCATTGGGGTTTCTGTACCCCCTCAACTGCAAATAATTCAACCAAGTTTGACACCTTTCCAAAACTTGATTGTCTCTATCCCATCCACTCTTGCACCCTTAAACACAAGAGTGACCACTTATCCTTTAATTAGTGTTACCGCCATTCAACCACCCATGGCAGCATCTAGTCAAGTTATGCCCTCCAACTTCGTGACACAAGCCCCCATGGCCTTGACATTGGCCCCTATGACAAACTATCAGTATGTTGCACCTACACAAATGTAACCAAGTATGTCATACGCCCCTCCCAATACCTTCCAGGTACCCTATAACTTAGGGGGTGCTCCTCATGCCAATCCATCTGTTGATCTAATTAAGATGTTGATAGATAAGATGTCCAACCTTGAGACATATGTTTCAAGTTTGAGGAGTGTTCTTTCATATGAACAAATCTACAACGAACCTATCCACCCTTCAGTTCCTATTTGACCATACCCTAGCCAGTGGGAACTCCAAAAATTTACTCACTTTCAAAGTAAAGAGGACCCACAACAACATCTAGAGCATTTAGACACGCTTGCTACCTCATAGCGCACGATGATGCATTATTAATTCACACATTCCCTATGTCACTTTCTGGTGCCACCCTTGACTAGTATAGCTCCATTACCAGTCATTCTCTCTTCACCTTCACTCAACTTGCGCAGCTATTCCTCGATCATTTCTCAATCAATATTACCAAGAAGATCTCCATCATAGACCTTTATTCCATTAGACAATTTGAGGATGAGTCAATAGCAGACTTCATCGCCTGTTGGAGAGGTTTGATCAACTAACTCTCCTTCTCACTACCTCAACCTAAGCTCATTGAGCTCTTTTCAAGAGCATGTGCCAAGTACATTTCATCCACTCTATGGGTTCAAACTTTTCACACATTCGATGAAGCTTTCACTATGGCCCGAAAGCTTGAACTCTATGTAATCGAAGAAGACATGGTCAAATTGCGTAACAAAAATACCAATGTAATACCCAATGACCCTTCTTCTTATAAACCTTTTTCTTCCCACTCCAAGTCCAAGGGATCGATGAACGATGTGGTCCTTAGGTCACCATCTTCTACTACAACCAACCAATCTGAGCCCTCCAATTCACAAAACATCACTAGACAATTCCAACAATGATATGAACAGTGACGATACACTCCAATAGGAGAATCATATGCTTCCATATTGGATAAGTTAGTGAAGCAGGGAGTCCTCAACCTCCCTCAAATCTAACCACCTATCCAATTTGACCCCTCACATGCCATCCTTGCATGGTATAGGGAAAACAACTTTTGTCACTATCATCATGTCAATGGTCATGACACGGATAATTGTAAAACCTTAAAAAACATTGTTCAAGACATGTTAGACAAAGTGGACCTTATTTTAGATAACCCTAGTGCACCAGACAACCAAAACATTGATGTCTTTAGGCAATCATTTCCTAACCATCCCCCAAGTCAAAACAATGTTCAAACCATGGCCGAGGACCCTCAAGAACGTAACATACGCACGGTCAACATAGTCTTTCCTTTCATTCCTAACCAACCTCTCCCACAATCTAAAGAGGTTGGTTAACCCATTTCTCCACCACGGGTAGAAGAGCCTATTTTACCCATACCACCCCTACACAATGAAGAACTCCTTTTGCCTTGCCCTCTTCCTTGCGTGGATGAACCCATTTCACCTGTATCACCCCCATGACATCAAGCACCTCCCATACCTATTCTTCTACCTTGTGAGGATCTCGTATTACCTGTTCCTCTTACCCCCACCTTCCCTCTTCATCTACCATTGGAAGAATTAACCATTCATACCCCACGCCCTCATGTAGAAGGGGCCATCATCCCTCTACTTTGCCCTTTAGAGGAGCCTTCCTCTCCTATTTTTCCTCCACCGATGGAGGATAGTCCTCCATCTACCCCTCTTTCACATGTAGGAGAGCCTACTTTGACCTCTCTCATATTGGAGGATGCTTTGATGGTACCAATGCTGGTGGCCCTGCCCTTATCCTTCTTATTACCAATGGAGGATCATACTTTCCACACTCTTAGACCACACGTGGAAGGCATGATCATCCCTATGCTCTATCAACTTGAAGAGCCAAATTCTCTAATCCCTTCTCCGCTGAGAGAACTTGCCACCTCACCCACTTTAGTCAAGGAAGATCTGATGATAGTTCTCTCTATATTTTGGCCTGTGATTGTTGTGTCCAACATGTTTCCACTCTCGCAATCACCCAAATCCTCTAAAGGATCGACTGTAAGGCCTCACGTGATGTCATCTAAACCCTTCTCTTGATTGGTAGAAAACTTAGGATTCCTCCATTCTAGGAACCTAGAGTATGAGGTGTTATGGGAGCGACTTAAGGCTTCTTATCCTACACATCCCGCTTCACCTTATACTAATGACCCTTCCACGATGATTTACCCTAAAATCTCTAACAAGGATCGGGCTCCCACTTCTAAATCATCAGAAGCTCAGCCTTTCATGTCTGAATCTAAACCCTCACAGGGGTCCACCATGCTGAAATAGATTAGATCTCTTGGTGTTCGCCTTGTATCAAACCTCACTCACCCACAAGTGAAGTTAGATTTGAACCTCACCCTACATAGTAGTGGTCCTTGTATCATACTAAAGAAGGATGCTAAACCACGTCAGTTTACTCCTCCCCAACCTTCACCATTGCCCTCTATCTTAGGTCCACATCCTTCCACTTTACCATGAGTGCTCCCTATTCCAACACCTCACAAAAACAAATTGCCTCCATTACTCCCTCTACCCATCAAAAACATATTTCCTCCAAGAAATTTGACATCTCTCATCAATAAAGTGCCATCTACGCATGTGGCCACACCACCAACCAAAAAGGTGGTACAAAAAACTCCCCTTGCAACTCCTAAACAGAAGTTGTCAACCCCTACTACAAAAATGAGCATAAACCCATTAGTGGGTTCCTATGCTTCACTGTTACATCAATTATTGTAGTCTTCTAATATCATTCTACAACCCATTAAGCCATACCAACCTCTTAGATCAAAACCATCCTAGTTCGATGACACTCAAATTTGCTTGTATCATCGCACACCTGGGCATGATACTGAGAGTTGCAATGCTCTTAAGGTTGTCATTCACCAACACCTAAAAAAGGACACCCTTCTCATTAAGGATTCTCTTGACCACATTTTTGATAAACTACCAACACCATCCCATGCCTCCCAAACCTTCTCACTTGAATCGAGATCCCAACGCGAGATTATGGTCCCTTTACCACCTTCTCCCCCTTTATTCAAAATCAACACTATTAGTGTGGCCACCAGGTCCCAAACCCTAAAGGATAAAGGAAAAGAGTAAGTTTATACCCCTTGGACATATCCATTTTCCAAGCCCTCTCTACCACCAAAGCCCAAGATTTCAATCTTGGGCACATCTCAACCAACATCTTCAGAGGCAATTCGCGACTCCATGGTGAAACAACTTCACCAAAATCCTATGAAGATGTCTTTGTATGACCTAATACAAAGCTCTCTATAGCATCACCAAGCCTTGATCAAAGTTTTACATGCATTGGAGGTCCAACTTGAAGACCCCCAACCACTGGCTGCTTTAGTCAAAATGTTACCCACCATTGCCTCCATCACCTTCAGTGATTCTGAGATTTTTGCCTCCAACCTAGAAGATCAGGATGCCGCCCTCTTTATCACGACCTACATTGATCAAACTCATGTTAAGCAGGTTATTATTTATGTAGGTGCTAGCATCAACATCATTTCTACCCACACATATGATCAACTAGCCCTTCTAAAGAACTGCATGTCAAAAACTGATGCAATTATTCATTCTTTCAACGATGCCACCGCCACTATCGTTGGCACTGTGGTCTTGCATGTTCGTGTTGGTCCACATACAATTCTAAAACTCTTCTATATCATCGAGGGGGAGTTCCAATATAACATGCTATTGGGACAAACTTGGATACATGCCATGACCTGTGTCCCTTCCACGTTGCATCGTTATGTCAAGTTTGAACACGAGGGGTAGGTTCATGTCATTCCTGCTGACCCTTCACCTTTTAAAACATGCAACATGACCTACCAACCTAATGATGTTCTCATCCCTTTGAAAACATCCACCCAAACACCACCTCCACCTATGGAAGCCTCGATAAGCTCACAGACGCCGATCATACCTACGCCTACTCCTCAAGTGACCACGAAAGATCCTATGGAAGATACCTTCCAGTGCCTTTCACTTGGGGAGTATCATTTGCTTACCCTTGACATGTTCCAAACTCCATAGGAATATGGAAAACTTCATCACCACCCTAACTATGACCATCACATTGGAATGGTTATCCCATATGGTCCTCCCGATCTCCAAACTAATCTCACCTATGGAGGGCTAGATCAGGCTCCTACTGTTGGAAATCCTCTCTCATCACCTTGACTATTCACTTGTGATTTCTCCTTCCTTAACAAACCTATATTTTCTCACACCTATCTTCATAGGTGTGTGTGGAAGGGTTTTGGCTTTGGGCATTATGAACAAGATCTCCATAAGCCCATTGATCCTCCAAATGATGAGGCAATCAAAAATGCCAAGAAACAACATGGCATGGGTTTCGAAGAAACTACAAAACCCTATAAGATCCCTCACCATGAAACTATCATAGAGCATTCTCCTCCAACCTCGCCTAGTCCCCCACCCTCACCTACGGATTCAGTGGTCTCCATCCCTCCTAGTTTTTTTTCATAAACGCCATTCACTTGGAACCCCTGCCCTATCAACTATGTGGGGTTTCAAGGTCTCTTCCTCTCATTTATCTAGACATGATTGATGATGAATCTTCTAGCATCAACACTGTCCAATGCCTAGACGATGATGCCATACTCACCTACATGGGTGTGGATGACTCCTTCATACAATGATCACTTCCTTCAAAAACACAGGTTATGTTAAACGAATCAACTGTTGACATTAATCTCCCATCTTCTTATGTTCCTCACATTTTAAATATTGGTCAATCTTTAGATGCCCAGGAACAAATCGACTATACCACATTCCTTACAGATCATAGCAAAGCCTTTGCTTAGTCCTATAGAGATATGCCTGGTATTGACCCCAACATTGTCATCCATAACATTGTCATGAACCATGAAACTAAGCCTGTCAGGAAAAAGCTTTGCAAGATGCATCCTCACATCACACTCCTTGTCAAAGAGTAGCTTCAACGTCTTCTTTCCATCTCATTTATCCAACCCATTTATTATCCGCAATGGGTGTCAAACATTATCCCTGTCACAAAAGCAACAGGGGGAATTCAAATTTGTACTGACTATCGCGACCTCAAACTAGCTTGCCCAAAGGATGACTTTCTTTTGCCAAACATCGACCAACTTGTTGATCTTACGGCTAGTCATGAGATGCTATCCCTCATGGATGAGTTTTTAGGATATAACCAAATCTTGATTGCCCCAGAAGATCAACATAAAACCACCTTCATCACCTCATGGGGGACATTCTGCTATAGGGTCATGCCTTTTGGCCTAAAAAATGTAGGCGCTACATATCAATGTGCCATGACTTATATCTTTCATGATCTCCTCCACAAAATCATGGAGGACTATGTGGATGACCTGTTGGGGAAATCCAAACTTCATCGTGACCACCTAACCATTCTCAAAACCATATTCACTCGCCTACTACAATATAACATTCGACTCAACCCCAAGAAATGCATCTTTAGGGTTATCTCAGGGAATATTTTGGGTTTCATCATTTCTCTCTATGGCATTGAGGTAGATCTAGCTAAGATTCGATCCATACTCAAGATGCCCCCACCATCTAACCTAAAAAAACTTCGCAGCCTGCAAGGGAAGCTTCAATCTATTCGTCGCTTCATCTCACATCTATCTGACTAATGCCAACCCTTCCATCACCTCCTCAAGAAGGATGTCTCCTTTAATTGGTATAAGGATTGCCAAGAGGCTTTTGAGGCTCTTAAATGCTATCTTGTCTCTCCACCAATCCTTATCCCACCTAAAGACGACCAACCCTTCTATCTTTACATTTTAACAATAGATCATTCCTTAGGCACCATGATCGCACATCGAGACGAACAACATCATGAGCAGGTGGTTTATCATATAAGCCAAATGTTCATTGAATATGAAACTCGGTATACTCATACCGAAAAACTTTGCTTGGCATTAGTCTTTGCTGCCTCCAAACTCTGCCACTATCTTCTCAACCACAAGACTTACGTCATCACCCACACCGACCCTCTCAAATACATGCATTCCAAGCCATACCAAAACCAACGTATGGCTCGTTGGCTCATGATTCTCACTGAGTTTGATTTGGAATTCATTTAACAAAAGTCTATAAAGGGGTAAACAATCGCTGACCAACTAGCAGATGCCCCTTTACCTAATAACCAACCCTCTAACTGCAAATTTTCTGATGAGTCTATTGCCATGTTATCCACCGATGACATCCCCTATCAAATGATAATGTTCTTTGATGGATCTAAATGTCAACTTGGTGGGGGTATAGGGGTCATCCTAATCCCTCATGAGGGCAAGCCCGTGCCTCTATCCTTCAAACTCGACTTTGAATGCACCAATAACATGGCTGAGTATGAAGCCTTGATTTTGGGGCTTTAAACTACCATTTTCTTGGGCATTAAGATAATAAATATCTTTGGTGACTCGTAACTAGTCGTTAACCAAATTAATGGTTCATATCTTTGTAAAAATGAAGTTTTGCAATGATATAAACACCATGTTGACACATTGTTAGGGTCTTTCGACCGTTATCTCTTGCAAACTATTCCTCGCTCTATGAATAAGTTTGCTGACACAATGGCCTCTCTCACCTCACACATCCCATCTTCATTTGCTTCCTCAAAAATCTATGTCATGGTACACCGTTTGGCATTGCCCTCATATATCTCAACTGACATCAACTTTGTTGGCAATATCAACTCTGGTCCACATGATGTTTGGTATAAACAACTTGTTGACTACTTGACTTATTCCATCATTCCTCCTGACCTCTCTAACAATGGATGGTAGGCTTTTATTAAGAGTATTGCTCGATACACCATGCTAGGGGGTCTTCTCTACAGATGAGGTTTTGACGTCCTCCTTCTCTGATGCCTAACCTCCACTAAGACATCTCATTCCATCAAACAAGTCCATGATGGGATTTGTGGAGGACATTTCATTGGTAACTCGGTGGCCAAGCACATCCTCCGCTTGGGCTATTATTGGCCCACTCTTCACCAAGACTGTAGTGACTATGTTCAGTGTTGTATCAAATGACAGCAACATGCTAACCTACTTCACATCCCTAGCCATGTTTTACAAGTTGCTAAGGATTTTTGGCCCTTTTCACAATGGGGCTTAGATCTAATTGGTGAGATTAACCCTCATTCGTCTCTCTAACATTAGTCTATTATCACAACGATTGAATATTTCACTAAATGGGTGGAAGTTGTTCCCCTCATCTCCACTAAAGCTGATTAAATCATCGACTTTATTAACCACCACATCATCTATCATTTTGGTGTACCTCAGAAAATAATCACCGATAACGAAAAATCTTTCAAAAATAAAACCATCCAAAATCTTTGTGATGCTTTTGGCATCAAACTCAGCTTCTCATCACCTTATTATCCACAAGCAAATGGACAGGTAGAGGCTTCTAACAAAATCCTAACTAAAATCTTAATGAAGGTGGTCAACGACACTGGACGGGATTGGCACACTCACATTCCCTTCGCTTTGTGGGCCTACTACACTAGCATCTAAACCCCTATGGGTGCTACACATTTCTCCTTAGTGTATGGAACTAAGGCCGTCTTGCCTCTCAAAGTACAAATACCTTCTCTTCACATCTCCTTACATGACATACTCTCTAACGATGACTTTTGTCAAGATCGATTAACACAACTCAAGCTACTCGATGAATGTCATCTTGATGCTCTTAATCATCTTCATATCTACCAAGATCGTATTAAGCGTGCCTACAATAAAAATCTGAAAGAATGAGATTTCAAAATCAGAGATCTCATCCTTAAAGAAAACTAGCACGTGACCAATATGGAAAGAAGCAAATGTAGCAAGTTTGCTCCTAATTGGCTTGGACCTTACATAATAATGCACAAGTATGGATCAGGCACTTATCATCTGTCTTCTCTCGAAGGCCGGCCAGAACCTGAGCCCCTTAATGCCTTGCATCTGCAACCATTCTACTGTTAACCAAGTAATCATTCACTTGATGTTTAACTTGAGTTCGTCCCTTGAGCAACCCCCATCATCCTCATTCCTATTCCTTTCAACCTTTTTTCCCTTCAAAAATTAGTTAACCCTTTTTTAAGAATTAATGCTTTGTCATAATAAAAGGGAAACCCCTAAACCTCTATAGTCTAGTCCATGACTAAAATTTTGGTTAACAAAAAAAAAAACATAAAACTAGGATGCCTAACAAAATATTAAAAGGTCATAAACTATAAATGTAGACTGCTCCCTCAAAGGATAGCTGCATTATTGCTATAATTAATATACTGCTCCCTTGAAAGACAACTATTCAAAGAAACCAAAACATACAAAGCAAAATATAGACCACTCCCTCGAAGGATGGCTATGCCCAAATTTTGCTACAAACACAGCACCCTCTCAGAAGCTTCCCGCATCGATCAGCTTCACATGACCACAAAAGAAAACAACATCCCCAAGTAGACTTCCCGCATTAATCAGTTTACCAAAAAAAAATGACTAAAAAACTATTTAAGTCATGGACTTGCCTATAGTCATTCTCAGGGTCACCTATAAAAGGGGCAAAGTTATCCCTGCTAAAAAGGGTTATGTTATCCTCACATATCACATAATCACACCTATTACCCCAAAATACCCAAGGGATTTTGAGCTCACTTAACATCAAGTGATTAGGGTACTTCTCTAACAAAAACCAATGGTCAATGACGTAATGCATGAATGGGGATTTTGTTTGCAAAAACCCTATCTATGTTATCATTATGGTCCTTGTCAATGAAAGAGCAATGCGCCTTTCACTTATTACACACCTTCGTCATACAACCAAAATATTTTCTAACCACTAACATAACATCATGATTTATTTAATGCAAATACCAATTTGTGTTATATAAATTATCATAGCCCATTCACATTAGTTTTTATGGAAAATAGTACACATGGAAACTATCAACCAAACACAATTTATGTCAAGCATATACCATCACCAATATGGAAATCTGCTGAAGCATAAATAAACTCATTTCATTTTAGCATACACCATCACCAATATGGAAAATTGCTAAGGATAAAAAACCACATAGCCTATGTTATAGCATACACCATCACACAATATGGAAAAGGCTATAACATCATCATACACTCATCATTCCAAGCATGAACCATCAAACATATGGGAAATTCTAAAAACACTAACATACCCAAAACAACTAACACATAGTCACATCCATAACATGTCAATATCTCAAAAATCTCAATATATATATAACTGTCACATGAAGGTATACATAAAAATATCTGAGATAGTATGACATATATGTGTGCCTCTCTCAAAATGTATGTACATCTCGCGTCAACGGCACGCAGGCTGGTATATATATACACCTCAACTCACTACAACTAGCTCAAGGCTGTGGTGGTGGTCGTGGTCATGAAGATGCCGAATCATCTCCACCCTCTGACCGTCGCCATCTCTGAGAACTGGAGGCAGTGGCATGCGACACAAATCTTTGCTGAGCTAACATCTCAGAATATTTTTGGATCTATAGATACTCCCTGATGGCATTCTCATAATATGTGATCTCATCCAACATAGTGTTGTACCTAGATATAGGTACAGTCTGCAGTGGACCCATCGATCTCGATGCCATGCCCTATAGTGAACTTTGTGGCTATGGCTAAGGTGGCCACTGAGTTGGCTGCTACACTAGCTACTATTGTGGCAGCTAAATAGGGCCCTACCCTCCAAAACCCTACCCTGCCAATACTTGTGCCTGGGCTACAGCCAACTGCCCCTACAATGTAGTCACCTGTCTCTGAAGCACTACCATATGTGTTCATGCTGCATCTCTCACCTGAATAGTGGCATCCCTCTCTTTGATGACCATCTATAGATTAGGAGGTGGTCCCCTCTGAATCTTAGCATAATGACCTACCCATCAAGCCAAGTATGCCATCATACACCCCAGATCTACCACACCTGGACTTGTGGGTATCTCCTCAAAATCTGGTCACTCTATCTCCTTTCGCAGTGGGAGGGGTGCCTCAATATCATCATGTCTATATTGTGGGAGAGCAGGTGGCACATCCTGTAACAACCCATACTGGTGCCGCACTCTCTCAACAAGAACTCTCTCAAGCTCGCTAGCTCTCCTGTCCCTCACCCATCACAGGCTCTGAACCCCCACTAGTTGTTCTACCTGATCTCTGAATGCTAGATATACCAAGTATGACCTCTAAATGATATCCATTGGGATCAGGGCATCTAATACCCCTTGTAATACTTAATATCTCAAATGATGGCATCCACACATGTTTGTGCCATGACCTCTCGCCATCATCTAAAACCAACTCTGAAGCCAACCTGGATTACTACTGGGAGGCTAAGAGGTCGTGTGACCATGATATGCTCATACTTCCAATAGTGTAGGAGATGGCCCACACACAAGTTATACCACCGCCGCCAGCTAATCCCCATAGCTCCGTATATAGCTGGGCTAAAAACACTGGAGCCCATGCAAAAACTATCTGCTCCTCTACCATGTCTGCCAACACCCCAGTCATCGAGATTAGGAATCTCCCTCCCTCTACATCAGAAAGAGCATAAATAGTAATGTTGATCATCATCAGGATGGCTAGTCGATGCTCATCCTCATTAACAGCATAAATCAGCTCATAAGTAAAACTCATTGAATGGTAGGTTGCCTCAACAGCGTGCTCCCCAAACAATGTAACCATTTGAATGTCATGCTCCTCTTTCGAGCATGCATGTAAATCTACCCCATGTATCGGCAACTATAAAATCTGATACACATCCTCTACTGTCATAGTCAACTCCCCAGTTGGCAAGTGAAAGGTGTTGGTGGTATGATCTAACCGCTCGATCAATGCCACCATCAAACTAACATCTCTGGCAACTCGGCAATATTGCCGCAAACCACTAGGCGTGCTAGAATGTTTCTCTAAATTTTCACTAATTCATTTAAAAAAGAAAGAAACTAAAGTTAAGAGTTATGGGTTTGACGTTACCTTGATTTAGTGTGCACCGTATCCAAGCTTTGTGGGATCTCCTCTTTGGCTGTGTAGGAAACACCTGCAGCAAGAAAGAAACTCAAACAAAGAAAATGTTAGAAGAGGATATGGTGGATTGCCAAGCTACGCGCTTGGTCCCGAAAGTGTGAAGCTCCGTAATGGATGACAGTCCACTATTTAAAGATAAAAGTGTTGTATAAATAGAAATGATAAAAGACAAAAGAAATGGAAAGGTAGATGGTGTGTACCTATTCCCTACAGTCTGTGTATCTCAAAATGTTACAAAAAGCTAGTCAAAGGTTTTGTCTAGTCTATGGGCTGTTTGGATAGGTTTTTTGGTTTATTAGTTTAGAACACAGTCACCGACGTCGGTGGACCTGCCGAGGTCGATCAGGTAAATGATGCCAGTGTCAATTGGGTTGTCGATGTCTGTTGGGGCTGTTGGCCTTGGATGGCTTTCAGGTTGTTTTCGTGGTGGACAGAGGAGTTTTTGGGAATTCAGAGGTTTGTGCATGGTTGCGGGAAGCTGAATCAGGGCTACGAAAGGGTAAAAATAGAGGATAAGTGTGAAAAGAGGGTAAGAATAAGGGGAAGGATTTTCATCCCCTCCACGGAAGAAGTCGGGCCTCTCAATAGTATTTAGAAATATTAATGAAAACTAGCTAACAATATAATCTAAAACTTTTGAAATGAAGACCCGTTTCTCCATCTGCCAAGTGCCTTTTCCGTTAGAGAACGATCAAAACAAGGGCTTATGAAGCACATGATTTGGTTAGGGAGTTAAGATGGGGTGAGAATCGGTCATGGGTAGTTAAGATTTGGAGGACCTAGTCTTAGGTTGACTCATAGGCTAAGAAACGGTCTTAGGGTGAGGTGTCTAGGTGAGGTGTCCAAGGTGAGGTAATTAATTTAAAATAAGTAGTTTTTTTAAATTAATAAGGTGTGCAAGTGTGGGTTAGGAGTGTTAACGTGTAGAAAGGGACCAAGGGGGGTTGACACGATATCGGTGTCTATAGTATGAATCATTTTAATCTTTCTAAAAATAATTCATGCAAATGATTACTATTAATTTGTAAAGCCACTCGAATCAAAAAAATGTGTTTAAATTGTAATCAAGCATTAAGAGATAGAAATATTCCTACATTTGAAACATCCATTAATATTAGATTGAATATATGATTGAAATTTTTTATAATGTTATCACATCTTGAATAAAGGTTTGTTGTGCTTCGAATTGCATTTTCTCAAATAAGAGACTTAGGATACAACATGCCACAAATTAGTTTGATAGGGTCGATTATCAATGTCCTATCAAGTGTTGATAGAATTTATAAAGTGATATCTCGATCCATAGACAAAAAATAGAAATTACAATAGATTTAACTAGATGATTGGATTATAAAAATGAATATCAAATAGGAAGATTTCATTCCAAACTTATTATGGAGGCATTGCAATAACTATGTGCAGAGAGATTGTACATCTCTCATAATGTGCAAATTAAGTCTGATTGGAAACCATTTATATCATAAAATATTATTAAAAGTTTAAATACTTGTAGCATATCCAATGAATCTAAAAGGTATGTTGATAGTGAAAATAATGTGTCTTCTGACACAAATGAAAATAGGTCTAGTGATACTTTGGTGCATGGTTTTATAAACTCAACATGTATTACTACATTAGAGGAAAAACTAATTGCAATAGCACAAGTTAAAGGAAATACTCTTGTAATTTTCAAAGATAAATATTTAGAAGAAATGAACTTTACAACACTTTTCTTTGGCAATCTTCATGACGATGATATTCTGTCAAGTTTTTCATATCAAAAAATATCACAATAGGAGCTTTTGCATATTGATCTTTGTTTTTCATATCATGTTAAAAAATTATTTTAAAAATAAATTAAAATATTCATAGACCAAGTTGGAAACACAATACAGATCTAAATTAGAAAAAAATAGTTAAAAGAAAGAAATATTTTTCCTGAAGATGCCAAATACAAGACAAATATAGAAAAGTTGCTTAGATTGAAAATTAAATATGTTGATTTTAAAAAAATCATATTTCACCTAATTACATGTAAGGTCTTTAAAATATGTCTTTTTCAATGATACTTCAATTAGGGCCTCCAACATTTTTCTTGACTTTCACAAGTGTTAAACATTCTTGGAAATCATTAACAAATGCATTGAAACAATTGTATCGAAAACATTATAAAAAGTCAAATTCACAATTAAATGAATTGGATAAGGCAAATGACATTTATTTTGTTATGAGAATAGATCGAATCACTTATAAACATTACTATAGACATCATATCAATTCATTGAAATAAATACATTATGTGAAGACAAATTATTACTAGGCAAAATCACATATTATTTTTGTGTAACAAAATTTCAACACAGAGGAAATACTCATGACCATTGGATGGTATGGATCTACGATACATTGACATATGGTAAAAACTAAAATTCAAAAATTATAGATTTTATAGACATACACAAATTGTAATACTAATGTTCTAGAAAATAACGTAGAAAATTTACATATTCATCATCATATGAACAGTTATAGAAAAAATAAATTAAAAAATGTAGATACAATTTTTTTCAACTCCTAATGAAACAAAAAAGAATAATTGAACCATGCAAAAAAAGAAATGAACATTCATTTATGATATCAAATAAAATTTCTTGTTTCTAGGCACAAAAAAATATAATTCTCTATATAATTTTGATACTTCTTCATGATCTACAAATAGATGAGTGTCAATACAAAACACAATTAAACAACCCAATTTTTTCCCTGAATGCAAGTTGCCTTAGGTATGGAATAATAGTTTCATAAAAAACATGTCATACTTAAGGTAAGCCAACACAAATCCATAGTTTATTTTAAATGCACGTGTCATAAAAACATATTATGGTTCATATATGACAAAAGGAAATCCAAAAACTACACACGCTTTTAAAAATATAAGAAAACAACATGTGGAAAACTAACATAGACACTATTCAGATGTTGTATAGACTAAGAAATGTAATGCTAAATTATCAACAAATGTCTACACAACAAGTTGTTCACTTAGTGTTGTCATTATTGTTAAATCATTGCTCAAGAATATGTATCCTTATAAATACATCTTCACTTCATGAATGGACAATTTTTTTGAAACCTCCAATTATTTTGAGGTAAAGACAAGATGAATCCAAAAACATTATATGTCAATCGATTATAGAATATTACATTAAATGCCCTATGATAATCGATCATATCTATTTATCCAAATTTATTTCTCAGCATGATAAAAATGGAAATCCATTTAAGAGAAAAAAAACTAAATGTAATACATTTTATTAATTATAATAAACATATTGACCCTAAAAACTATTGTCGTGAATGATTATCATTATATGTCCCATTCAGAAATAATGAAACCACTTTGAAGAAATGTCTTGAAACATGGAAATATGCATTTAATTTGTAAAAAGAAAACTAAATAAGGAAAAGTTCAACTATGACATCAATCTTATGTGGGGAAATTGTTAGTGTAGGTTTTTATTTCATTTAATGGTTTTTCCCTACACACGTTTAGTTTAACTTGCTTAGGTGTCTTTTAGGTCATTGTGAAATATAATCCCACAATCATGAGGAAGTGAGGACATGTCTATCTTTCACATATATAATCTTTCCTAAAAAAATTATGGATAATGATTTTAATGTTAATATTATAATCTTTCGATTGTTGAGTAATTAATTCTTCTAGTTCATGTTTGATTTCACTACTACACTCAGGTAATCGCATCATGTATTCAATTATACTCAATAGATTCTCAATTATGGCCCACTTCAACATGGTATCAAAGCTTTTCTAATAGGTGAATGTTATTGTTCATGTTATGAAATCTTTATTTTTTAGCTTGCATGTAACAAATCTACCACTTATTGACCTAAAATATTGTAAATACATCATCTCTCATATTTTTATCTTCTTATGAGATCCTCAGTGGATTCAGATTTAGAAAAAGAATAAGGGAGAAGGTGTCTTACTGATCACATATCATTTGGTATGTTTTCATGTAAAACACCTTGCACCACTAGATTTATAAGGTATCAAAACCCTAAGATCGTAAACACAACCTAGTTTTGTAATAGTCAATTTTTCCCTTTATAGAGGGTTTCAGGGCTTTTCTGACAATTTCACATAAATTCGTATAATCTATAGTCTTCAAAAAAATCTTTTCTAGGTTTTTGGAGATCTCTAGTGAGTATTTGGTTAATTTTTAAGAGGTGGAGTAAATATGTTGTTTTTTATCAAATCAGGGTTTTCATACTTGTATGCACTACGAGAATCATCGACATCTTTGACACATGCAAGGATGCCTCCAAACCTAGACACACCAAAACCCCAATGGCTATAATTATATGATGTATCCCTGACTAAAATTCCTAACATCAAAACTTTTAACTACGAGAGTAATTAGTTTTCTTGGCATGGGGAATTTTGACTACAAGAGCAATCAACTTTTCTATCATCAAGACTTTTGACTGTGAGAGTAGTTAAAAACCCTAACATGTGCAAGGAATCAATTTTTAGGTACATGTGTAATCTAAAACCCTAATGTAATAGGGTCATATAACCTTGACATTAGACATTTAAAATATGGGAGTAGTGAAAAACCCTACTAAGTGTGTAACCTCCTCCATTTGGTAATGTGAACATAGGTCAGTTACCAAATGAATAGTAAACCCATGTGCTAAGAATAAGTTAACATTGGTTGGTGAATGACAAGGCATCCTTACCAACCCATTTTACCACAATTTATACATGTGGGTTTGTAGATAAATGACCTCATAACTTACCCTAAATAACCAAATATCTGCCTAAGCATGGTGAATAATATAAGTGTAGTAAAACCTAAGGTGAAAAATCTACACTAACAGTAAGATCCACATTTTCATTTCCTTAGGTATTAAGTTATAAATTGTGTTGACATCCTCATAAACATAAATGGTTTTCATAAAGAGAGGTCCTTGGTCAGTATTTAGAGGAATGACCATGTGTTGAGTGTCATCATCAAATATGATATAATGCTTATTGAAACATAAGTCAACTTTATTCATATAACACCAAGGTCGACTAGAGAGCAAGGAAGTCATCATCTTCAGCAAGCTTGATCACTTCAAAATCACCCTTAGATGTGACACCTAAGATATTGGTAGTGGCATCTTTAAGAATGCCTATGGGAAGTGCACGAGTCTTATTATCCATAAACAAAACATGTGGGGAGGGATACAAAGTGGGGATCCCCATATTTTTTCATACATATTTTATTAAAAAATTAACCTTTATGTCAGTGTCCACTATGATATCATAGATAATATAGCCATCAATGGATGCATTGATAAGGTCCTCTTTGTCACATTTTAGATTTTGTTGTATATGGGTCTCTTGTCATCACACAAATTTCTAACAATGATCCTCCAAAGGCTTTGTCATTTGTTATCTTAACTAATTATTTATGAGGAGATGATGTCCTCACTAAGTAATAGTTTTCACATATATCAAAGCTCATCATGCCCTAAAGTTATGGGTGTCGTATCTCTTTACATTTTGACATGCATGGTAGCACCTTTGTCCTTCAAGAACTCAATTTCACCTTGTAACTCCCATATCAAGGCCATCATGTCATGCAACACTTATTTCTAACATTGATCATATGGATAGTGTTAACACCAAGTTCTTCATTTTGAACATTTTTTAGTAGGTGTATTTGAAATTTCACTGGGAATGAGTGCCACTCTGAGTAGTAATATTTACCTTAGGTCTAGCTAGTGGAGTGGTAGGGCCCAGTCTCTACTGAGCATTTGGATTTTTTACAACATGTATCATCCTATTACCTTTATCATTCCATTCTTTGGTGATGGAAACATACAAATCTATAAATTCTTCCAGTCGATGTTCATTTTTACAAAAGGCACAGGTTGGGTAGACTGTGTAATCACACTAGTAGTGGTTTGGATATCCACGCTTATAACATGTATTTGGTGTAAAATGACCACCTCCTCATCCATTTCCATGACCTCAACCTCTAAAATATTGACCTCCACTAGCCTCATGTGTGTTATCGATATAAATTTGGCAAGTACTTCATGTGCGTGCTTCATGAATCTCATTAATGACTTAGCGGTCATTAGTATCATGTGTATATGCATCACATATTTTAAAGTATAGTGACACTTTGGATTAGGTGGAATGTTGAAGCAAGGGACAACTCTTTACATCATGATCTTTTTTATAGATATCATAGGAATATTTTAGAATGGTATGAACATTCCTCTATGGATAGGTATTCTTATTATTACCCTCCACTTCATAATTAACACACCATAGGCCACTACATGTGTCATATGCATTATTAACAATGAGCTTCTCTAGCTGAGAATCCATATAGATAATTTGAACCTCCATAAAGGGCCTGATCCCCATATCTATACTTCCCATGGATTCAACAATAAGGGTAACTTAAAGTGCTTCATGCAAATCAATGAAGGTTTTGTGGAATAGGGCTCATCAAAAAGGAATTAATAACCCTCCCATAAACCACTGAGCATGTTGTGTGGTGTTGATCTCAAATAATAGCTTTGAAATAAGTTTTTTATAAATGTGCATCATATGTACACACACTCTTAGTGAACTCTTTCTTAATATCTTTCAAGGAAGCAATACTTTTTTGCTCAAACTCAAGGATATCAAATTCTTAAAGAAAAATGGCCTTTAATAATTCATAATTTACAATAGCTTATTGAGGATCAAAATTTCAATACCATTTTTGCACATGATCCAATAAAGTAGTGGAAAATTTAGTTACCTTTCATACAATATAAGTTATACCCTAAAACTACCAAATGAATTCACACTTTTGAACATGCTCAATTGCATTTTTGACACCATGATATTCAAGAAAATGAAGCATCATCTCATAGTATATTACAGGGACATTGGGTCATTGCAGTGGACCCTATGGTATAGATCCTCTAGTTCCTCTTGAACCTTATGGTGGAGGCCTAATAACTTCTCCCAAACTACCTCTTGATCTTCCTACAGCCCTAGTGGAACCACCACTAGTATTGTCTCCTACACCTCCAACAACAATAGGTGCACCAGAAATATTGGGCACTAAGGGAGGTTGATTGGTCATTGTTAGGCCTATATTTTTCCCACTACTTAAATTTGGTCCACCTTACATTCCAAGGTGAGACATATAGGTATTACTTGTAATGGAAAGGTAAAGGTTAATGCCAAAATGGTATTTATGCACTTACACTCCTAGAGATTCTTCTACGAACTTAGATTCATATTCAAATTCAGATTTCACACTATCAAAATCCTAATTCATTACAAGAATTCCATAAAAATAAAATGTATGAGCATGTGTTATGGTGGAGGAATTGATCCTATTTGGATTAGGTTCTATTATCATCAATGCTTGTCTTGCTTCTTTTGTGCATGCCTATATCAGTGGTGGGTGCAGACTTGTGGTTAAAGAATACTCATTATGACTTTCTTCCCTCCTATGGATTCTTGTGACACTTATAATAGCCTTCTATTTGACCTTGGGATCACTTCCTCTCATATCCTTATTCCTAGCCTCATCATACTTACATTTTCATAGTTATCACTAACTAACTTCTTTGTTAAACTAACAATCCCAAACTAATGTATACCCCTCCATTTTCTCACTAGTCATGTTGATCATGTGCAAGAGAGTTTAGTCATCCATGTGGAAATTCCCAAGCCCATAATAAACCATAAATTTATTTATTTATAAGTGAAATTGATTGAGATACCTCTCACATGGTTCCCTTGAGAAGTTGAACTATGTTGCCTCTGGAAAATAATATGTAGAGACAAAATATTCTAAAATATAGCTTTTGAGTGCTCCTTTCCACCACATGTCCACTACATGTGTCTAAGTATATTTCAACTTCACTAAGGTTGTCTAATGCTCTATTGACCAAGGAGCCTTTCATCTATAATTTTTTAATAGTCTTGTGCATATGTCAAAAGCCAAACATGCAAGTGAATGAGTAATTATGCAAAGAATGTTTCATATAGGGAACCATATAGATGATACTCTACCCATTTTTACATAGAAACTCTTAGTTTAATATACTAAAGTGTAAAGTTATCTTCTATTATACCAACCCAATGCTCGATATTTTCCAAAAATAGCCACTCAAACATATTTTTACCATCATGATAATAAGTGTAATGAATCTCAAAATAAAGCCAAAATGTTGGGGTTCTTTTATCTTTAGTTTCACTCTAATAAATATTATTCACATGCCTAGAAGAAGGAAGAATCTAATGAGCTATCATATCAGTATATCACATGAGTAGTGACCTCATGTACTCACCTAAGGCACACAACCTAAACTAGTTCCCATTGATTTTATAGTGCAATGGTGGATAGATATCTCTATATATACTTGGGTGCTTAGGTTAGCACATTTATTTTAATACAAACATCACTCTAGATTTAACTATTTGATTCATTCACACAATACATGTACTTATTTATTATCAAAAAAATAGATTTAACACCAAAAATATTAACACATCAATATTTGTAGACAAAGTAGTGGTTCCATTGACCTCAATTGATATAATTACAAAGATATTTCATATATCACATTATCTGTTACACATCTCTATCTTGATAACAATAACTATTTCAAAAACTAGTACATAAGCAAAGCTATGGGGTATTTATACACAAACTAACCCCTATTAGGTTATATCATTAATACATTATAAATGACAAACAAATGACTATTTCAAAAAAATAAGTCACAACAAGCCATTATCATTAAGGATTAAGTCCCTTTTGACTCAAGCTTAACATCCCTTAAATACTATCTCTATGTTAGATATTCACTTATGTTCTCCTCTTATTTGGCATATTGGTGCTAGATTTGTGCTTGAGTAATCTAAGATGCTTCCACTAAATTCTTTGCAACCGTATCCACTTCTTGCATCCTTGTCCTAGTCTTCTGCTTTTCTGAGCCCTACGTCTTATGTTCCTCATTTTCCATTTCCTTGTCTTCTGTAACTCAATGTTCTACACCAAGGTCTTTCCTATTTTGATTCCCTATTTCTCTCTTATGTGATGTTATCTTATACATCATTCGCTCCCACACCAAGGTCCTTTGTGTTATTTTTTCACCCTTGCTTCTATGTTCCATGGATCTAAAATAATTATAATATATTACTAAAAATTTTGGGATCTAACATCATCTGTAAAAAAAAATCTCATAAGGGCTCATATTTTTCCCAACCCTTGAATGTTCATGCTTAGTTCTATTATTTCTCATTTTCCATTTTAGATATTTTTATTTAAGCTTCAATTGTGGATTGTGTCTTTCCATTTTGTTTTTTGTTATGTGTGTGTGTGTGTGTTCATTTTTTAATAATTACAGCAACATTTTCATGTTTTCATCTTCCCTATGTTTGACTCTTGTGTTTGAAACATTTGTGTGGTTGTGTTCATTGTCAAAAATATCTCACTTTTTTTTATAAAAAAAAGTATTTAGAAAGTGCACAAGGTTTTGGTGATAGTGTGGTAAAATTGAATGAAAATATTAGTTGATAAAAGTGTTGATGGAAGCATGATTCCTTTTCTAAGGGAACTCCCTCCAATTACATTCAAGCTTCCCATGTTGATTATAATTCAACCTCTAAAGGAAATGAATCGTGAAAATATGAGTTCTCCCTCACCATCAAAAACACTCATATAAACATGAATTTACCAGTAGGAATAAGATTTAATCTATTTTAAATACAACTATATTCTATAAATAATTTGCATGACATAAGAGCCAACATGATCTAAAAGATTTTAATTTTAAGAATGCATCATTTGCAAGGAGAATTCCAATTCATGGAATTGGATAGACAAGCCAAGGTTGAACCATTTTTAAAAGTTTCTAAAAATTTAATCAAGATGAATTGGTTCAACTTCCATGATTTACAAAAATACAAAATTCAAAGAATTACTATTTTTATAAACTTACTATTTGATCCAAAACTCAAAAGCTTTGGTTGAAATATAATTCAATAAATAAGAACAAAACAATTCAAATAATGCTATCTCTGATAAGAGATGTTTTATTGATAAAATTTGTAGACCCAAACATATGCTTATCTCTGAGAAGAGATGTCTGATTTCCATTTCTGGTTACATCTTCATTTATACATGTTTTGAAGGTGTGGGGAGGATATGGAAGGTCACCAATCTCGAGGGAGATGAATTGGTTCAACTTCCATGATTTACAACAATACAGAATTCAAGGAATTACAATTTTTAGAAACTTACTATTTTTAAACTACACTACTAAAATTAAAATTTGGGACACTTACATTGGGTTTTAGGGGGTCAAACTTCATTGATTAGATCTCAATGCCATCTCACGATGTTCCCCTCATTATTATCTTTCCAATGGTTTAAACGATGATTCAATTGGAGCTACAATGCAACAGTTATGGCTTCCAGAAGTTTTGCCATCAATTGGGGTGGACCCATCACCTAAATTGTCATTTGAATTGTTTTCTAGATCATTCCTCCCTCCTTGAGAAGTAATGGTCCCCATTACATCAAGATTTGTCATCAAGTATGGTAGTTGTACTTCAATTTAATTCTTGATGCATACTTGGAAGGGACTATGATTTATGGAACTGTGCAGGGACCGATTGTTCACCATTTCTATCTAACCATTAGTTTGTGGATGGAAGGCTGTGAACTTCTTCAGCTCGGTATCTATTTTCTTCTATTGTTGTGTTGTTTATTTAGTCAGGGCTGTAACATCGGCCCTTTTGGATTCCTGTGGCTTGACCACCATAAGAAAAAATTTCTTGGCAGTAATCAGAGAGACAAATGTAGAAGGTGATACTTCTGGTACCCTGTAGTGCCATGTTCTAAGAGTGAGAGTGATCCTTCTAGTTCTTGACTCATATATCCATGTTGATCATACATGAATGGCTGACCAAAGAGTACATCACAAACATCTAGATTGACCACATCACATAAGACCTCATCTTAGAAAGGTTGTATTGCATATGAGAGAAGACATTGGTGGGTGACACGAAGGTTTCTCCCTGGACTCAACCATCCAATACTGTATGGTTTTGGGTGAGGCTTCATGGACAGATCTAGGCTTTTCACAACATTAGTAGAGATTAAATTCTTTTGACTTCTACTATCAAGAATGAAATGCAGAGGCTTATCTTTCACCTATAACTTAGAGTGAAACAACCTTTCCTTGTCATCTAACATCTCATCATGTGTTTGTGATGAAGCAACAATGGCTTCAAGATCAGCATATATAATTTCTTCTTCAACCTCTTCGACTGCAGGGTCTGTATGAGGTAGAGCACTAGATTTTGAGGATTGTGACTCAAAAAGCAATGATTTGATAGCTCGACATTCTTCTTTGGAGTGAGTTCTAGATTTATGATAATCATACCACTTCCCAGTCTTTCCTTCCTTTTGCTTCCAATTTTGGCCTTGTGTTTGACCTTCTTTGTCACTTTTCCATTTTGAAGACTGATTCTTTATATTCATTCTTCCATGCTTCTACTCAATCTTCACTGCAAACTTGTATGCCTCACTGATGGTTTCTAAATTGAAGAGTTCTATTTCTCCCCATATGTACCATTGTAGTCCACCATGATATTTGAGAACCTTGTGTTTCTCACTTTCTTGGATGCCCAATCTCGTAAATAGAGAATGAAAAGTGTCAGTGTAATCTTGAACAAATTGTTCCTTACCTTGGTGAAGTTGTTGCCACTCTATATATAGATCGTCATATGCTCCAATGGGGTAGTATTCTTCCTTTACAACATCTATGAAATAATCTCATGTAGTTTCCATCTCAAGGCCAATATCATCTGCACTAAATCTCTTTTTGTACACTTCCCACCAATTTTTGACAGGGAATGATGCTTTCAGAAGAGCAAAAGTAATCTTCTCTTTATCGGTGAATTTATTTATAAAAAAATAAGATGAAAATTGATCCAACCAATTTTCTACTGCATCAGCATTGATTTTTCCTTCAAATATAGGGATATCAAAATTCACCTAAACCTTGAAGGGTGTTGGGGCACTGAAAGGATGTGCGGGTGCAAATGAGGAGCCAAAATTTCCCATTGAGATTTGTTAGAGAATTTGATCAAATTGTTATAGCATCTATGCTTGTTGCTTTTGGAGGGCTTCATTCACCATTTCCTTGAAAGGATCAGATGCCTCAATGTTTTCTGCCATTTGAATTTGGAGAGAATAGGTGGATATTCTGCTAGTTCTATTTTCCACCCAAGCTTCCTATAATCTGACCTCATCCTTGAGATCATACACTCTAAAGACAAACCACTCTGATACCACTGATACAAAACTCAAAAGATTTGGTTTAAATATAATTCAATAAATAAGAACAAAACAATTCAAATAATTTTATCTCTGATAAGAGATGTTTTATTGATAAAATTTGTAGACCCAAACATATGCTTATCTCTGAGAAGAAATGTCTGATTTCCATTTCAGGTTACATCTTCATTTATACATGTTTTGAAGGTGTGGGGAGGATATGTAAGGTCACCAATATCAAGGGAGATAAATTGGTTCGACTTCCATGATTTACAACAATACAGAATTCGAGGAATTACTATTTTTAGAAACTTACTATTTTTAGACTGCACTACTAAAATTGAAATTTGGGACACTTTTGTTGGGTTTTAGGGGGTAAAACTTCATTGAGTGGATCTAAATGTCATCTCACAATGTTCCCCTCATTATTATCTTTCCAACATTTCAAATGGTGAGTCAATTGGAGCTACGGTGCAAAAGTTATGGCTCCCAGAAGTTCTGCCATCAATTGGGGTGAACCCATCACCCGAATTGTCATCTGAATTGTTGTCCAGATAAAGATTTAATCTATTTTAAATACAACTATATTCTATAAATAATTTTCATGACATAAGAGCCAACATGATCTAAAAGATTTTAATTTTAAGAATGCATCATTTGCAAGGAGAATTCCAATTCATGGAATTGGATAGACAAGCCAAGGTTGAACCATTTTTAAAAGTTGACCCTGGATCTATTTTATGAGGAATTTTTTCATTGTGGTTTCTATCCATGCTTTCTTCTCATGATAAGGAATGTAAATTTATTATTATGAAGGCTACAAAAATTGATTTCTTGACTCATAAATTTGCCATATTACTCTTCAAATACATGTTAGAGACACTAATTGTCAATGAATATGTTTTTAAGGTTTTTCATCTTATCTTCAATAAATTTGATAGAGTTTATGGACCAAAAGTGGTTACTTTACTCTGCATCCCACATGAAGGCTACAAAAATTGAGTTCCTGAATCATAATTTGCCATATTACTCTTCAAATACATGTCAGAGACACTAATTATCAATTAATATGTTTTTAAGGTTTTTCATCTTATCTTCAATAAAAAAATTTAACTTCATAAACCAAACGTGGCTACTTTACTCTACATCCCACATAAAGGCTACAAAAAATATGTTTTTATGATTTTTCATCTTATCTTCAATAAATTTGCTAGAATTCATGGACCAAAAATAGATACTTTACTCTGCATCCCACATTGGTGGTGCTCTACAGGATGAAATATATAATTAGCTCAAAAAGTTTCTTTGTATGCATTATGTTTGTTAAAATATTCATTGGCATTTAGTCTTTTGGTAGAATGTCAGAAGAATAATTTTGATGTTGATCAAAAATATCAAAAATTAATTAAGGTAAATATCTATGTGAGGGCATATTGCCTATGGAATTTTATAAGATGATGTGAAGAATTATTATCATGAACTTCTAAAATATGTGAAATGGTTTTGGTTTTTAATTTTTTCTTACACTCACATTAAAGGTGAACTAATCAAATTCATTTTTAAATTAATTTTGGAGGTTATAATTTTAGTATATGAACTTGAATTCAAATGTCATTTTTTTTAAATAGTATACATTTTCTAGAGGATTCTAAATATATGATGAAAAAAGTACTTTTAACATATTCTTCATATTTTTTTATCTTTTACATTGTAACCTCTCTGTTTTTAAAGTTATATTATTGTGTAACATCCTCTTGAACCCTAATCAATATGACCAATTGATAAATAATGATATAAATTTAGTTTCAAATAGTTTTTTATACAATGATAATAGTAGATTGGGTCAGGGAACATAGCTGATCCAAAATTTAAATTATATAACTATAAGAATAAAATAAGTCATTCATGTGGTTTAAATTATATAACTATAATAATAAAATAAGTCATTCATGTGAATAAGAGCCTCACATTTTTAAGTAGAAAATTTTATACTGATATTTAAGAGGGCCTAAAATTTCTTGTAAAAACTTTTTTCCCGCAACATTTTGTATGTTATATTTTTAAAATTCTAATAAAAAAATTGGATGGCTTATTTACATATAATTCTTAAAATTTGTAACTTAAAATTTATAATCACAAAAGAATTGAAAATATATAGAACCCTTAACTTGTAAAAGACACTTAAATTTATTCATGAGTACCACCTTGAATATTTTACTAAACCCCCTCCCCCTCAAGAGAACCATAAGTATATACCATCATCTAGTATGCTTTTTATTCACATTGCTTAAACCCCCTCCCCCTCAAGAGAACCATAAGTATATACCATCATCTAGTATGCTTTTTATTCACATTGCTAACAATGAAATGGGCAAGTCAAACATCATCTACATTCCAATTTCTGAATATTTTTATGGATAGTAATAGTAAGGCAACAAACTTGCCCAAAACTGACCCAAATCAAACTCAAATTTTAACTTAAATATGTGAGAGGGTGGGTGAAACTAACGATTTTTGTGCATTAATAAACCACTTCCTAAATCCATAATGAAACACTAAAAAATACTAAGGTTTTAATTTATTATTGGAATGTTTCATTTTATATTAAAAAATTAAAATATAATATAGAAGGTTACATAGTAACATGGTCACATTAGATAAAGAAACCAACTTAAAATATTAACAAACACTCAGACAAACTATGGCAAGAACAACTAAAAATATCCAAATGGATTTTTAAAGAAAAAAATGTTGCCTTAGTAGGCGAAGGCATAGGGTCATCCTTGATAAGTGTCAACCAAGAAGGTGGTTCTATGTCATAAATATTTGAGATAGTCTAGCCATCCAGTGGGTTATCATGTATAGTTATCAACCAACCATCAATAGACTAAACAGGAATAACAACATTTGCTAGAGACTGTTGTGTAGGACCAGCATCAATTTTATTATAAGAAATCCATCTAGCCCCTATGGTAGGGCAAGGTGAGAAGTGGCACCTACTGCAAGACCAACTTCTACTTTTGTATCTCTAGGGAGGAGATGGTGGGGTTCCACTGGGTGGGCCATCTAGTGGAACTCTAATCATAGTGCATAGGGCACTCCCCCAATGGTCAAGGAGCTTCTGCAAGTGGCAGAGGTCCAATGCCATCTTTTCCACTTGAGCTTATATTTTAAGTACATCAAGGAAATAATAGAAACCTTTTCATTAATAGAAAATGAAATCCCACAAGCCTCATGATTAAAAGTAGCATTATTTCTGGATTTCCAAAGCTAAAAGAGGATAATTACATGAAAAATTTGCCAAAGAAAAGCAATAAAAGCTAGCTAATTTGAATAATCCCAAAAAAGCACCTACCACTAAGAGAAGGGCTTAAGATGAAAGGGTTGAAATAGGGAATGAATGCATCACCATATAGATCAAGCTTTAAGACAAAACCAAAATAGATGCTTAAAAGATTCTATCCACTTTCAAACTAGACAGAAGGGCTTGGGAATGTGGAGGTGGAGCAATCTCTCACCAAGGGGGAGCCCTAGGTAAATTAAACACCAAATAAAATGAGCCAACTTGGGCTCTAAACCAAGGTGTCACACACATTCCAGATGGGTGAGTCGAGTCCTAGGAGAGGACTAAAGGCCCCAACATCTAATGAGCTTGTCAAGAGCACAAGAGAAAGGACTCATCACCTAATAAAAAATCTTGGGAGAGTAGGCTTTAAAATGTGTATCACAGTTCTACCTCTAGTCTTTCCACCATACCTTAGAATGTTGAAGGCCAAGCTTATGGATCATAAAATCAGGAATCAATATTTGAATACAAAGGATGGAAGGTAAGTTAACATTATTTAATTGAAAATTTCTTTTTAAATCAGGCCAATGGATCTAATCTCTGGAAGTAATCAAATCATGGATAGTATGAATCCCTTTATGAAATAATTACAGAGCTTTAACATAAGGTAATTCAATCAGGGGAATAGAAGAGCTAGTGAGAATAGGAGGCAACCATAAACTATGATTATTAAAAGATAACCCTATGAAAAATCCATCCTTTATCCACTTCAGTGGGGTTTAACTACTTTAAAATCCTTTCAGATGCTTTTGACAACAAAGGAGCTTGTAATTTTAATAGGCACATTAGTGATGAGAAGGGATTGAATGCCAATATTCTACCAATTAGTTTTTCCTTAAGGATATCTCAAAGAGATACAATGGTGGAGGAGGATTTTTCAAGGCTTGTTTCCCTCAATATCCTGAACAACCCATTTATCACACAAGCCCATACTTTGTCGATAAGTGTCAATTATGCCCTTGCCACATTTATCATGAGGAAGTTAGAAAATATCCCAGGTCACTTAATGAAAACCCCAAGCCTTAGTACAATTATCCCAAAGGAAATCTTGGATAAGCTTGGATAGAATATCATAGTAGGATTTAGAGGAGGCCCAATGGGAGGAGTAATAAACATGAGTGGCTGCCAAAATCTTGGTGCAGATCTAAAACTTGCCTGCCAGAGAGAGGTACTTGGTGATCCAATATTCAATTTTTATTTCAATCCTATTGATGATATACTACTAAAGCTCAGAAGGCAAGCTGTCAAAAGTGAAGGGGATGCCCAAGAACTTAATTTGTTCCTCCCAAGCAATCTACTACAAATTATACTCTTTAAGCCACTCAAACATCAACATCATGCTCTGCTAAAAGCACTGGGTTTTCCTCCATTAAAGGCTAGAGCCCAAAGCTAGACAAAACTTATCTAGGCATTATATGGCTTCATTGAAAGTGGCCTCTTTCTCTTCAAGTGTGAGAAAGGTGTCATCTACAAAGTGTCCATTGATAATTTGAGAGGTGAGATTAGAAAACATAATTCCATGAACAAGCCCTTGAGATACCTCAAAATCTAAAAGGTAACCCAGGGATTTAGTGGTTAAAACATAGAGTGTTGGAGCAAGGGCACACCCTTGTTAGATAGAATATAGGATCTCAATCCTTAGGGCTTAAAACCCATTAATATTGAGGTAGGTTTAGGCATCATGAAGCAAGTTTTGCATGACACTAATAAAATAGCGACCAAAACCAAGAGCCTTGATCATGGAAAGAATAAAATACCATTCAATCTTGTCATAAGCCTTTTCAAAATCCAAATTTAGAAAAATAATTCTCTATAGAGAGGAACAAGCCTAGGCCATACCTTCTTAGACTATAATAAGATGGTCCAAGATATATCTCCCTCTAATAAAATCTACTTGTTCTAGTCTAACAATGGCATGTGAGATAAGTCAAATGTGATTAGTGAGGGCTTTGGTGAGAATCTTATAAGAGACATTTAGCAAGGTTATTAGCCTCAAACTAGTGAGAAACTCAAGATATCTAGCTTTGGTGATACATTTGATATTGCCTTGATTGATCATGCAGCAAGAGACTAATTCTTGAGGGCTTCTTTGTATACCTATAGGAAGTTAGGGCCAGTGAACTCCCAAGTGGATTTTTAAAACTCTCAAGGGAATCCATCAAGGTTAGGGGATTTATCATTGCTCATCCAATTCAAAGCCTCTATAATCTCCTATAGAGTGAGTGGGGCATCACATAGGCACTTCTACATAGGTTTGAGCTTATGAGGCACCACTTTGAGGCAATTCTGAAGAACAAGGGACCACTCAGTTGTAAAGGGTGGGGTGTGGAAAACTTATTTGTAATGCTCTAAAAAGGATTATGAGATACTAGACTGGGAGGTAATCTAGGATTGAGCCACTTGAATGGCTTTAATTTTCCCATGAGATTTCTTGGATTTTAATGCTTTGAAGAACTCCTTAGAGGCTTTATCTCTAATTTTGAGCAAGTGTAACCAAACATAGAGTTGGGTACCTCTAGCTACATGACTATCTACCACCTTGAGGTGGTGTTCAAGGGAGGTAGCCATCCTTTGAAGCTGTATGTTGAAAGGATCAATCTTGATGGAGGTGTAAACCCATTTGAATTCTTAGAGTTTAGCCTCCTCTAAACCCTTGTGAATCTGGGAAACATGTTTACCATGGTGGTAGAGGAAGTAGGTGGTGTGAAGAATGGCCTCATTCCACCACTCAATCCATTTGGTGGTGTATAAGGACCATAAGGCTAGGTGTTATATCTAATGGATGAGTCAGATGGTGCCAACATGACTCAGTATAGAAGTGTTGAGAAAAAACTAATTTTGTGGCACATTATACTACCTAGAAGTCCATTCCAATTTACAGGAGATGGGAGAGTGGTTTGATAAAATAATATCCAAGTGGATGTTGATAGGCTAGCCATCAATGTTTTAAAATGAAAAAATATTTTACTCTAACATCATAAAGTGGTCTATCCATTTTGGTACACAATGAACCCTAGTTTGGTAGAAGGATCACATAAGCCAAGACATGTGATTAAATGTCCACCACTAAAGGAGAGGGTCTATCAAACCCCATTTATTTTTGAAATAATACTGAGCCTCATGCTCACCAACACATGAGGAGGGCCCAAACTTTGTCTTGGGGGTGTTAAATCATATTAAAGTCACCGCACATAAGCCACATGGTAGGAGGTAAAGTGCCTGTCAAGGATCACCATAGCAGGAGAAGTTATGACCACTATTGGTGTTAGGATATTTCTATATAATAAAAAAAAATAACATTCAAATATAATCCACTTCAAGGTTAAAACCTCCAATAATCATAATAAATTAGGAAATGAATTCAATAATGAAACTTATGATGATTATGGAAATCCATGCTCCACCATTTATATACCCATAAGTGGGAAGAGTGACACCCATAATATGGAAGGTTCACACCCATTCATTCCAATTATGTTAGCCTAACTAATAATAATTAATAAATAAAAGATAAAGGTTATGATATCCATTCCATAACATTAGTACTCATAAGGTTAGGGGTGTAACATGCCCTTCCCATTCAGAAAAGCATTGCCCTCAATGCTTAACAACTCAGGATGTTATTGCATGAATTTTTCATCCTCCCATGTTGCATTTTTAGTGGGAAGATTCTTCCATGTGATGATAAATTCAAAAATGGCTCAATTATGTAATTTATTAAGTCATGTCTCGACAACAGTCTTAGGTACCAAAATTAACTTCCCTTCATCTAACTTAGGCAACTTGGACTGGATCAGAAGCTTGAAGACAATTACTTTCTTCCAGCAAAAAACATGAAATATAGGAAGAATTTTGGAAGAAGGTGGAAGTTCTAACTTATAATCGACACTTCCAATCCAGTGCATAACCTTGTAGGGCCCACAAATTTTTTGTGCGAGCTTGATGTTCTTATTTTGTTTAAGTGACCATTTTTTATAGGGTTGCAATCTAAGGAACACCCAATCTCCTTCCTTAAAATTTTGCTCACTACAGTGTTAATCAATTTGTTGTTTCATCCTATTTTGATCCACAACCAAATTCTCTACAAGGACTTGAATCACATCCTGTTGGTATTGAATATGATCCTTTACCACATGGGCTTTAGAATGACCCTGTAAATAAGATGTAGCATAAGGTGGGGGTAGCCATAGAGAGTCTCAAATGGTGTCATCTTTATCATTGTGTAAAATGATGTGTTATACCACCATTCTACTTGTGAAAGCAACTTGGACCATTGAGCTTGTGTGTTTGAGGCAAAACAATGCAAGTATCCTTTGAAACATTTATTCACAATTTTAGTTTGTCTATCTGATTATGGATGATAAGATGAACTATGGTCAAGTTTTATTCCCCATGTAGAAAATAGTTCAGTCCAAAATGCATTAGTGAAGATAGGATCACGATCACTCACAATTATTTTTGGAATTCCATGGAGTTTTATACCTTTTCCATGAATACTTATGCCACAGTATTAGCTTGAAATGGATGAAAAAGCCCAAAAATGTGTGTACTTGGTGAGTCAATCCACAACCACTAATATCATGTCCATGATATTTGATTTAAGTAGGCTTATAATGAAGTCCATTGATATTTCTTCCTAATGTTGTGATGGAATGGATAATGGTTGTAAGAGACTTAGGGTCTTAATCATTTCTCCTTTATTTTTTGACATATCAAACATTCTACCACAAATTTTTTTACATCCCCCTTAAGGCCTTCCAAAAAAACCCCTTCTTTATATGGTGATAAGTCTTTAATAACCCAAAATATCCTCTAATGGATGATTCATGCATTTGAGAAAAGATACTAGCTTTCAATTATGAATTTTTACACAAAAAGAGTTTGTCTTTGTACCATAATGATTCTCCTTTCCAAACATAATTATCCATAGAAGATGGGTTCTCTTGTAATTGTTTATGAGTTTCTTGGTTAGAGTGTCTTATTTCCACTCAACTCACACTACTTATACCCATTCAAGTTGTAATAAAGAAATAGAATAAAGTTTTGATTCCTCTACTTCCTGTCAATAAAGTGCATCAGCTATAATATTCTCCTTTCCTTTTTTTATAAATAATTTCAAAGTCATAGCCTAGCATATTTGTGACCCATTTTTGTTGCTCCTCTGAAGATATTATTTGATCCAAAAAATACTTTAGACTCGCATAATATGTCTTAACTTTGAAATGACTTCCCATGAGATATTGGCACCACTATTTAATTACGTGAATGATTGCTAACATTTCTTTCTCATATGTGTGCCTTACTATGTTCTTTCCTTTTAATTGTCAACTCTCAAATGCTTAGGGATCCCCTTTTTGCATTAGTACTACCCCAATGTCATGGCCAGAAGCATCACATTCTACCATAATTGTCTTAAATAATTATTAGGTAGCTAGCACAGGCATGGAAGTGAGAGCCTATTTCAATTATTGGAATGCGTGGGTAGCTAAGTCTGACCATGAAAATGAATCCTTCTTCAACAATGTTGTTAAGGGTGTTGTTATGCAAGCATAGTTGCAAAATAAATTTATATAGTATCCTGTTAGACCCAAGAATCCTCTTAAACCTTTGATATTTTTAGGTTTTGGCCAATCTTTGATAGCTACAATCTTCTTAGGGTCCAATTTAATACCTTCATGTGATACCACATGTCCTAAGTACTCCACTTCCTTCACTCCAAAGGCACATTTAGATTAATTTGCATAAAGTTGGTGGTCTTCTAATTCCTTTAATATCCTTTCTACATGATGAAAATGTTCTTCCCATGTTTTACTATTGATTAATATGTCATCAAAGAATACCAATACAAATTTATGAAGAAATGGGTGGAAAACTGAATTCATGAGGCTCTAAAAAGTAGATGGAGCATTAATGAGACTAAATGGAATAACTAAGAATTCATAGTGACCCTCATGTGTCCTAAATGTAGTTTTATGTACATATTCTTTCTTTACCCAAATTTTATGATACCCCGAATTCAAATCTAACTTAGTAAAGAAAATTACACCATTTAATTTATCCAATAATTCATCAATGACAGGAATAGGATACTTATCTTTCAAAGTGATCTTATTGAGTTCCCTATAATCTAGGCACATTATCCATGACTCATACTTTTTTTTAAGCATAACCACTAGAGATTAATAAGCACTTTTAATGGGATGAACAATACTTGAGTCTAGCATTTCCTTCACCAATTTTTCAATTTCTAACTTTTTTCATAGGGGTAGTGGTAAGGTCTAATGTTAGGAGGGATACTTCTTAGACTAAATTCAATTGCATGATCATGATCTCTGATTGGAGGTAGGACCTTTGTTTCCTAAAATAATTTTTGATGTTGTTGAATAATCAATCAAATATTTGGTAGTTCCTAATTTTATGCATCATGTGCTTCCAAGAAATGTAGTTGTGCCACTATGCCATAAGATCCTTTCTTAAGTAACTTTTCCATCCTATAAGAGAGAATAATTTGTCTTGGTGGAGATTTCATCATGTTAAGTGTGTAATTTTTTCTATTTATACTAAAAACCATGAATAAGTCTTGAAAATTGAAAGACACTATTCCCAATTGTTTAAGTCATTGCACTCCCAAAACTACATCTGCTCCCCCAATCGATATGGAAAACATTTTTTGAATCTGGCTAATAGTCCCACATTAAGAACTTGATATGATGACATTTACCCCCACAAGAGAGTTGTTTCCCATTGGTAATCATGACTTGAAAATTAGAGACTGGATACATAAATCAAAAGAGCTCATTAGCTAATTTTATGTTAATAAAGTTATGGGCACTCCTTGTATCGACTAAAATTGTCACTTTCTTCTTAATATAACCTACCACTTTGAGTGTTTATGGTGTGATTATCCCATTTAATGCATATAGATAGATATTAGGGATTTATTCCTTCTCAAAATTTGGATGCTCCTATTATATTGTTTATTCTTGTGTAACTAATTCATCTTCCTCCAAAACCTCATTCTCAATAATCGGTAGTATTTTCTCACCATTGGCACACTTATGTCCTCTAGACCATTTACTATCACCATGCCAACATAGGCCATTTTCTCTTTTTTCCACCTCGTATTGAGGATAAAGCTTGGTAATTTACCTCAAGTTAAAAGAGTTGACCATATTTCTATCAACAATATTAGTCACATTTCTATCTCACCATCCCAAAGTTTGACCTTGTGTGAATCTCTTAGTAGCAGAGTTTCATTACTCAATGTGTAGTGCTTGTTGTATTAATTTCCTAACTGTACACATTTCCAACAAACAAACATCATTCTTAATTCATTAATTTAGTCCATTGATGTAAAATTATAATCTCTAATAAGGTGTTGCTTCTAGAGTTTGGATTGCCAATCTCATATGATCTGCATTATATTTCACTATGGATCCTATTTTTTTCAAATTTGTTAGTTAGGTGAAATAACTTCCCTTCCATAGCTACTCATAGTGGGATGCTAATTCCTTAATAAATTTATCCCAGTTAATCCCTTGCCCTTTCTTGTCATTCATCATCCACTTGTACCATTGATAAGATTTAGATTCTAAATGTAGTAGGCTATGTCAACCTTTGCATTTTATGGTATATTATGGAGCTTAAAATGTTATTCCATGAGAATTATTAAGGAGGTTACATCCATACCATCAAACTTTTATATTTCCATATTTGGTAGGTGTAATTTTGGCCCTTGGAACAATTGTCCTAAGTTTGCTTTATTGTGATCTCCATAATGGTTTGGTTGTGTATGTGTGACTATAGGATATGGATTAATTAGGGACTTCAATTCAGACATTGGATCATGTTTAAACCTATCTAAACCTTCATTAAATGATGTTACAAATGGGGCAAATAAATTATCCTTGATAAAAGTGACCACTATTTCACATCCCATTTTCTTCAATTTCAGGTGGTGGATAATAAAGGGAATCCTTGGGATCAGTGGTTGAATAAAATGCATTTGTCCCAAAAGACATGGCTATAGATTTGGTTTTGTTTATACCTCTATATTTCTTTTCAATTCTTTGAGGAAAGTGTTTAAAGTGAGTGGTAACCATAAAAAATTAAAACATGTGTTGTATTAGGAGTATATGTTCCACTATTGACCAAATTTGAATAGTGAATTTTAGAATGTAAAATGCCTTTAATCTCAAAATACAAATAAAGGACCCCAATTGAAATTTTATGAGCTTTCTAAAAATATAAACAAATAAAAAAAAATCCTAAAATTACAAACTATAGAACAATTTTATAAAAACTAGTAAAAATGTAATAACTTCTTCAAAACAAATATCCAAATTTTTATTGTGGACTCCTTATATTATTATACAATTCTGGTAAAACAATTATTTAAAAATTCATAATTTTTTGCGAGATATAGTGGAAACAAAATTCTATGCCAAAATCAATGCTCTAATACCACTTTTTAGGATATTTATTTATAATAATAGAAATAAGATTCAAATATAATCCAATTCAAGGGTGAAAACTACAATAATTAGAATAAATGAGGAAATGAATTCAATAATGAAACTTATGATGATTATGGAGATCCATGTTCCACCATATATATACCCATAATTGGGAAGAGTCACACCCATAATATGGAAGGGTCATACCCATTCATTCCAATTATGTCAGCCTAACTAACAAGAATTAATAAATAAAAGATAAAGGTTTTGATATCTATTCCATAACCTTAGTACTCATAAGGTTAGGGGTGTAAAAATTGGGAGCATAGATGTTGAGGATGTCAAAAGGATGGTCATCAATGTCAAGAATAATTTAGACTATCTGATGTGATGGATATTCCCCCATGACAATGATTTTAGATGATACTTTAGGAGTAACTAAAATACATGCACTTCCATATCTTGTCTCATGCAAGGTGGTGACCTAGGTGTCATCCATCCAAATATTGTGCAGGGTTGTTTGGAGGAGAAAACCAAAAAAATTAACTTCTTGCAAACAAAGAATGTCTGGATAGCTAATATGTTGACACAAAGATTTCACAGAGTATTTACAAGTAGACATTATAATACCCCTTACATTCCATGCTAAAATATTCATAGGGAGGGATCATCCATTTGAATCTCCACTTATCCATCCTAAAAAATTTACCAATGCTACAAAGTTATTATGTTGGTGAGGGTGAGAAATTTTGTTGCCTGTAATGTAACAACATTTTACATCATGCTCCTCTCAAGGAGATTCATCACCCCCATGAGGTAGGCTAAAATACCACTAGGAGAATGAGCCACTAGTTGAGTGAACCTAAACCAAAGGGATCCTAAAATTTTGGGAGGTCAAATAATCATTCTAAGGGTTAGGAGGAGCCAGGTTGGAAGAGGGTGATAAAGAAATCCCTGAGAGGATGTGATAACTAGAGGAGAATCCTCCCAAAGTGGTATATGGGGTGCATTTTGTGTCTTAGGACTTGATGCCCATTTAGAGGGAACTAAGTTCCACTCATCACTTTGGATTGTTGGCTTTGGCTTTTTAGGCTAAGGAGGTAACTAAGGAGGCTTGGGATAACCCATGTAAGGAAAATATTTGATGTGATCGTCTGAGACTTGATAATGAAATTAAGAATTAGGATTATTGAAATAAATAACATTTTGGGACCACTATATCTCCCCAACATGGATTTTAATGAACTCCTTCAACTCTTTGGAGAGGTCAACCTCCACACAGATTTATTTGTTAGGGTGGGGGGAGAACCTCCAATCTAGTTCAATTGTAACCATGCATCCTATGGGAGTAATGATTTGGGGGATAAAATCCCAAAGGTAGACTGGAAGACTAGGAATCTTAACCCAAACAAGGACATGAAGGACAACATTGTCAGAAACCTTAAAATCCTGAGACCAGGGACATAAAATCATAAGTTGGTTGTGAAGGAACCAAACATTGGACTTCATGATAATTAGTTGAGTCTCAAAGGGATCCTTAAAGGTAAACAAAAAAAACCCTTTGGTAAGTTTTTGGATTTTAGATACCTGGACCCCTAATAGCTCCTAGTGGTTTTGGATCCATTTGTAGAGGTAATCCTTTTAGGGGATATGACCAAAAAAATAAACAATAATAGAATAGTTTTCATGCCACTTGTAACATTTTTCAACAACAGTAGTAGGAATACTTACCTCCATAAGGGATGGGGTAAAGGGATTACCTTGTTGTAGAATTTTGAAACAAACTTTTGAGATCATTTAGGTGCCATTAGTTCCATCTCCTGCATCAATAAATGTACACTAGAGCATGGAGAAGCCATAAATATAGGGCCTGCATACCCAAAGGGCAGTGTGCCAAGCATAGTTAATGTGTTGCAGCCTTAAAAAATCCCATGAGTTTTTTGGTGTGACACAAGGGGGCCAAAAACAAAAGTAGGTAGACACAAATCATTAAAAAATCTTAGCAAAGTGATTTCTAGGGGCTTAAATTTCATTTTAGGTCTTATTCATTTTTTTCCTACTATAGGAACAACTATGTTGTTCATGTGTTCAACCAAAAAAATTAAAAATATAAACATTAAGAGATATGAAGGGGAAGGCCTAACATAGTTTTATGATGTTTGGAGATTTTGTGTTCCCTATTGGCATAAATTTAAGTAGTCTATGTAGTATTTTCTTAGATATTATTAGTAATAAAATTTTCAAAAATGAAAATTAGTTATATGAAGGCCACCATGTCGTAAAATAAGCCTCCTTATAAATCTGAGAAGGTGTTACAATATTCCAGTAGTCAATCAAAGTATCATGCTAAAAATGGACTTTCTTTATTTTTCAAGGAATGATTCCATTTTTTATCATGACCACCTAGGTTCAAGGTTAATTTGGTTTCTATGTTAATGTAACATTAGATCTTGGCATATGTGGTGAAGCAATTGGCTTTCAATAAATCATAGTGGCCATGGCAGAGGTGTTGGGTTTCAATGAATCTTAATCCAAAGGTTAATATGAATTATGTATTGTGACAAAGATTTTAAATTGTAATAGGAGGTCCCACTCACAAATAATTAATGGGCATGTTTGAACTAGCAAACTCTAATCAGTTAACTTGTAAATGACATTCCACACCAAAACACCAAATGATAATTTACTAAGATAGACTTGGTTTTTAACTATTTTTGCTTCCCCTCTAAAACTACAAGAAGGAAATTAATTGACCTCTTCAAAAACCTCTTCCTAAAATATTTTCCTTGAAAAACACTAAGGACTATAAAATGCTCCAAATAAATGCTTACAAATCATGTGCAAAATACCTTCAAAGAGACCTTAGAGAATCCAAAGTTATTAAGCCCACAGTAGACATGCATTCTAGCATCGAAGCTGTCAATGCTCAGTCTACAACCAATAATCACCGTACTGGCAGGAATAATAAATAATAATAAAAACTTCAAAATCCATTGCATAGACTACATGGTCTTATTTTTATTTTGATGTTTGTGAACTAGATTTGTAAATGTGTTGAGAAAAAATCCTTTCTTCTTTTGTGAAATTTTGAATTTTTTTTTTTGGTTATCATTATTGATTATTACTAAGGAATTATTATTTTTTGTCCTGTGATTATGGTGATCACATCAAATGACATTACATTTTGTAAATGGATTACTTGTGTTTGCCTTCTCATGATTTATATTGTGTTGCTTCTAGATTCCTAAGATGAATGTATAAGATGTTGAAAAAAATATTTACTGATTAAAAAACCCATGAGAATAGTCATATGAACCAATATGTAAGAACTAGTCCACCTATGGATTAATTTGAATCAATAACTCTATCAGTCATCGACAAGGAGACATCTACCATCCCCAAATTTGGATATGCAATTGTAACACCCTCCTATGAGGAGGAAATTCTCAATACTCATTCAATTTTCAATTGTGACACCCTCCTGTGAGGAGGAAATTCCCAATACTCAATTTTAATTTGCAATTGTGACACCCATTTATGATAAATTTTTACTCCAAGATGCAAATTTATTATTGAATCTCTACCACAGTTAAAAGATTATAAGAATTGTACATTACACTAGCAATAGTTTTGAATTATGACATCAATATATTAGGTGCTGATATTCTTAATTTATAATATTTTCATGATCATTTATCTAAAATAGAATATAAAATTCTCTCGGAAAGGATTACCAACCCAACTTTTATTCAATCTAACAAGTCTCTTCTCAAGAGCAATGGATTAGGAACTATTTTAAGGCCATCTTTACTAACACTAGCCTCCTGAATTTCATTGCCCTCCACTTTACAAACACAATGTATATTAATATCATTGTTTTTGCAATATAAATCTAAAAACATATGCAATTCAAAATGATAAAAATATTTCACAACATCCTACCTAAAATGAGTGCCATAGTAACATCCAAAGAAAATTATTGTTTAATTTGGATTGATCTTTCTATCCACAAATTTAGCCCATGTCATGAGAGCCTTCCTATAAGCTTCTAGTAATTTAAGGTCTAGATAGACATGGTTTCCTTCTTGGTGGTATTCTTCCTTAACATTCAAAACAAATTTGAAGTTTGGAAACAAATCCTCTCAAACACCCACATTGATTTTAGTGCTCCAAAAAAGGAGCAGAAGATGAAAATAAAAACACCCTAAAAGCCCATGGATTTTAAATTCTAAAAAGAACTCATATGTCATAGATATAGGAGATATATTACTTTATAAATCTCAACAAGGACCAATTAAGGACCACCCATATGTAACATTAGCATGATAGTCTTTACAATGAAGTGTATCAAACAAAAGTCTTCTCATTTTTACAACATGAAACTGTAATAAAGCAATGCATAAACTCTATTACTGAATCTCTTGGATTCAAGATTAAATAGTTACATGGTAACTATTGTAGTCATGTTAGAGCTACTTTATAAGGAAGAGATTTAATAGTCACTGCGTTCAATAGAACATATTTGTAAAGAGAATCAAAACTTGTTGAACATAGTAGAAGTCCAACCTTGAGTCATAAATCAAGTTGAGTAAGCTCTATGATAAGGATATTAAGGTATTTTAGTTTGTAAATCTGTATACAAGTTAAGATAACCTTTTTTATTATTATAAATGAAGAATCAGTTAAAATAGGAGTCTAAACTTGTTATGAATCAAGAAGATACCTTGATATTGTGAAATACAATGTTCGAGTCATTCAAAGGATTAAAGAATATTACAAGTCATTCAAGAATAATGTAGTCCTATAAGGTTAATAAAATACATAATTATTAAGAGAATTTATGACACCCCTATTTATGTAGACACCTAAAATTGGCCACCAATGGATTCATACCGGACTTAGACCGATTCTTACCAACCTTTGCAAATCTAGCCTAAAAATCACTAAACATCTCAAATTTGGCTTCATAACATGAAATTTGGCCTATAGACTTATTAAATGGAGCAAATGAACACATCAATTAATTTAAAATCTTGAAAAATGCTGAAATGCCTAAATAGAATTAATTCAAAACCAATCAAATGCCTAATTGAATTATCCATGATCAATTAATGAATTATCAAAAAGGAAATTCAAAAATCAAAGAATATCCAAGGAATTCATAATTACCTTTTGTGAGTTGTCAAATATCCAAAAATATCTCAACATGCCTATTCATTACTAATCATGACCAATTGACACCTTTTGACTCTATTGGGATTAATTAACTCACAAGGTTAGGTTTGAACCCATTCCACACCTTAATTACACTCTAACTCACCTTGGGTTGGGGTTAGTCTTTAAACCTATAAATACAAGAATTTGCCTTTCTATTTAGAGAGCTTGAGCATAGTAAAGTTATAATGTTGGTTTTAGGGAAATATTGCATGACAATAGTGTTATAATGCCAAAATCACAAGCCAAGCCACTTTGAGAAACATCAAGCCAAAGCCAAACCAAACAATTGTGCCAAGGAGAGTAGGAGCCACATAACTCCATTTGACAAAGACTTCTTAAACACAATCCAAGTAAACCAAATGAACACATCATTTGGAGAATTCAAGGAAGATAAGGAAATTTGTAAGTTTTTTGCATTCTAGTTGAGCTTTGTCATTTGTTGTTTGTTCACTAAGCTCCCCCTATGATCTAGGCATGGAAGTGTTAAGCTTGTTAGTGTGTTTTTCATTTCATTATTTTATATGAAAATGAAGACTTGATCTAACCTCCCCTCCATCGTTAAATTCCTAGCATCACAAATGGCATGACAAGTGGGACATTCAGCACCCCACGTACCAAAGAGATGATGATGCAACTTTAAAATTAACAAATGAATGCTTGAATATCAATAAATCTACAATCTTAGCTTTGATTTTTCCATATTTTTAATTCTTGAATTAACTCAAATCTACACAGAGACCAACATCGATCAGGCCTAACTGACATCGATTATGTCAAACCATCATTAGTTCTACCTAATCGAGCTCAGTTCTATGTGACCATTATCAGTCGATATGTAGGGTGAAACATGGTTTATAAATATTTCATTTTGAATCTTTCTAACATTCCTTTTCATGATTTTTTGGTTTCATTAGAATTAAAAATCTCTGCCTAAACATCTTCTTATAGGTTTTGTTGAGTTTTTATGCCAACATTGAGCTAACTAACATTTTTTAATAATTTTTTTCCTTCAGGTTCACAAGCAATCAATCTCGATATTTATCGATTAGTATCGATCAACATCAGTCACTGTGTTTTTAAAATAGAAACTTGAGAGTTATTTTTCCAAACATTGTTTACTCACCTTCAAATGTGCTTCAAAGTAGAAGGAGACTATCTAACCCTTGTAGGTCCAAGTAGGGTAAATTTTAGTGTTGAATATTCATTAATTCATGAATATTTAATTTTAGGGATTTTGAATTTGGCAATTTTTTAGGGTGAAACATATGACCATTTTGCCTAAAATTTTAGGATGTCATTTTTTTAGGGGTCAGCTCACCAATGATTTATAATAATTATGGGTCTATCCATGTAATTCACCATCTATATATAGTACATATGTTCTTAGAGGTCTTAGGTTATGAACTTACCACTAAAGTATCTTTTTTATCAGATTGCAAAGATAGAGACTTGAGGCTACACTCTATCGTTGGATGGCTTTCAGCTCCCTGACTTCCACTAGCATTATGTCATATGATGCAAATCGAATACCTGCCAGCATAGTGTTATGCGATGGTAGTTTAATGAGAAAATTCAACCTTTCACATGATGGCAATCTATCACATGACTACAATCTTCTACACAACAATAATATGTTGAGTGGTAGTAATTTACCACCCAATAGCGATGTGCCGCACAATGACAACCAATCACCCGACCACTATGTCCTGCATGATAAAAATATACCACTTGACAATGATGTGTTACATGATAGCAATGGGTTATTTGGTAGTGGTGTATCACATGGAAAATCTATGCATCATGATCGTAACCTATTCTTGGTAGTGAAAAGGAAGTCAAAAATATTAAATTACTTGTCAAAACAACTTGAGCATCAGTAGGTACTAATAAGGCTAAAACACCATAAGAAATACTATAAAAATCCAATATCATGTCTTATTTCAAAAATCCAAGAAAAATAACTGCATAAACTGTAGGCACTTCAAGTACAGGTAATCCTGAATCTTTTTTTAAAAATATTAGTTAATTTTTTTCACTATAGAATAATAGCAAAACCATTTCAATGCAAAAATCAACATGGATATTGACACTATTTCATTCGAAATAATTAATCCCAATAGTTTCTCACCACCTGAAGATTTTATTGATGAAATGCCACCCCTAAAAGACACAACTCTGGGCACTTCATTAGAACATACTCCTCTGGGCACTCCATGAGAGAAATGCAGTTCTTTTCATACACAATTTTATTGAAATTCCATTAAAAAAATTTGACAGAGGAAGATAAGTACATGGACAATAGGAAGGTATGTTCAAGTTAACTGGGCTGCAAATATATATATTTATAGAACCTGTAGACCTAAAAAATGGTAATGAGCTTCCAATAGAATGTAGATGTATAATTTGTAGTTAGAAACTTGGAAAAGAACATAGAATGCAACTTAAATTGGACACAATTGAGAAACATTATGGGAATATATATATATATATATATATATATATATATATATATATATATATATATATATATATCATTGAAGCACTCAGATGGATAGATAACAAGAACACATATATAGAAAAATGGATAAGAATGCATACATGTCATATATGCACATGAATATGAAAATGATCAGAAATGACAAAAACATCTTATTGAGAAAGGGGGAACCATAAAAGCATAATTTGGAAAAGTTATGTAGTCCAATCTTAGGGCAAAATATGTACAGTTCTCTACTATTTTCCACATTTTTAAAAAGGGGAGACCCATTTTTTATTTTATATATTAAAAAACTTTGTTTCAACATAATGGATTTTTGGATATTTGATAGTCACATTGGTCAGATAAGAGTGCTTGGGAAATGACAAAATGTCTAGCCATTGTTGAGAAGGAAGATTTGAAAAAAAGTGTAAAGATATCATTGTTTATCTCTCTATCCATCGATGAGGTCACTATAGTTGAAAACACAACATGGGTTTGCATGCATGTGTATACCTTTGAAAACTATTCAAGACAATCTCATCTTTTAGATGTCCATAAAATGGTAGAAAATTATAATGCAGAAAACCTCCATAAATTGGTTGTATCCAATTTTAGAGAGAGAGTCGGGATGGATGATTATGACATATTATGAAGCTAGTGTGTATTGGCATTGATGGTGCATTAGTGATGTAGGGGCATAGAAAGTGTCTTTATGTTTTCCTGCAAATAATTGTTTCTTTGTTTATGATTTTAATCCATTACATGGCACATAGGATGAATCTTGCTTACAAAATTATTAGCACATTCAGTAATGTCATAAAAATGGAAGAGCTAATTCGTGACTTGCATGTATACATGTCAATTAGCCCAAAAATATTCATGGATTTTTATAAATTTTCAATTGGGGTGACAGATGGTAAAAAACTACCGAAAGATGTGGAAACTAAATGTATTTCTATGTATGAACCTGCCTATAAAATTTTTGAGGAATATTTATCTTTGACAAGGATTATATATAAATATCACAAGGAAGTTGACAAAGCAAAATATTTGTTGTGTTGTTTAACAAATTTAGAAACTTTACTCACATTATGCGATATTTTGCCAATGTTGAAGGAAATCAACTATTTAATGAAACATTCCTAAGAGAGATCTATCTATATTGTTGACTTCATATGTTTGAGAAAACATGTATGTCAATGTTTAGTTATATTATACACATCAAATGAAAGCTTTCATGGACCTATTTTTAGAACCTGGCAAATTTTGACTAATTTTTAGAATATAGAGAGTTATTTAAAATTCAATATACACGATCATATTTATGTCATGGTAAATGGCATTGAGATCCCAATGCACACATGCTATAGAAGACTCAAAGTTGTGGGAGTTAAGCCTGAAGATGTACCTATGACACGTTTGTTATATGATACTATTTTGTCTAAAACATGAATTAAATTGAGTAAAATCTCGCAAAGTTTAGTCGCTAAGATCAGAGAACATTTTTAAAGGGATGAGTTGTTGGAGGGCATGGGAGTTGTGAATCCCATTTTTTTAAATAGTGTTAACAATCAAGAACAGATTAGCACAGCATATCACAAATATATGGGTACAATTGTTATGTATTTCTATAAATCTTTAGATGTGAATGGATTTTAGATTAATGGTCTTTTAAATAAACAATTACTTACATCTCATTCAACATAGTTTGGGATTACAATGATGGATCAATTGCAGTGTTTAAGTGACCCAATAGAGAACGGTGCCATTACTTGTATGTAGAAAAAAAATTATCCAAGCAACATTTTACAAGAAAGTATTAGAGAATATTTAAAATTATATGAACTTGCTCAAATAATGATTTTGGGTTCTGTGAAAGATGAGTGAGTGTTTAGTGCACTATCCTTCATGAAGTCAAAACTTAGAAACAAATTGGATAAAAATCTAGAGACTTGTTTGAGACTATATGTTTCACGTTATTTTGTAGACAAGTTTCCATATGATAAAGTAGTGGTAATATGGATTTATCTAGTGGAAATAAGAGGCGTCACTAATACGGTGACCAATATAGAGGAAGAGAATATCGAGACTGAATACGACACTTGCATGATAGATGTGAATCATACTTACGATGAGAAAGTTTCTTGAGGATTGTTTTAGCTGCCCAAATTTTAGTTTGATAAGTATGGAAATTACTATTTTCTAAAATATCTCTTATTCTTTCATCTTCAAATACTTTAAATTCTATAATTTATTTCCTATATGTTACATTCATGAATCTTATTCAATAAATTGGAATTAATATTTTTTCCCTATTAAAATTCTGTAGTTCAAATAGTAATTTATCTTTGCAATGCATGTCATTCATTAACAATCATTAACATTCTATAGAGCATGATAATACTAAGACTGAATACGACACTATCATGGTAGCTGAAAATCAATCTTACAATGAGCAAGCTTCTCAAGGATTTTTCCACTGCCTAGCTTGTAGTTTGATAAGTATAGCAATTACTATTTTTCAAAAAAAATCTTATTCAATATTATTCAAGTACATTAAATTTTGTAATATATTACCTAAATGTTACAATCATGAACTTATTCAATACATCATATTTAATATTTTTTACCCTATTAAAATTCTATGTATTGCAAATAGTATTTTATCTTTGCAATTCATCTCATTCATCGAGTAGCAATCATAATTCTTATTAAAATTGTACAGAGCATTTCAATTTTCCTTATAACATTCATCGAAACATATGAGTATTATGTCTATAAATGCATGGTGCACCATTATTCTATTGCACATTTACATTAGTATCATTACACAAATATATAGCTACAATCAATCAATTCAATGCTACAGCTACTAGAACACTAACAATGTAATAATGCATTCAAATCTACAACTACTAGAATAATATAACACTAACAATGAATTCAATAATACAAATACTAGAATAATATAATTCCATCTGCATTAGAAAGGGTATCAACAAATAAATTCAAGAATAATACATGTAAGACCATCTGCATTCGAAAGGGCACCAATAAAGAAATTCAAGAAATCAAAAATTTGCATCGTACCTCAACTTTGTGTAGGGAGGGAGATGTCATTCTCTCTTCTCTAAATCTAGATGGGTGGTGGAGGTGGTGACATACTTTGAGGTCTCTTGAAATATGTTGGGTGGACTAGTAAAAAATATTTATTCAAAAATGGTAAATTCAAAAACATAAAATTAAAGCAAATTTAAATTGAATCTATTAATGTTATTACCTATAGGGGTGACTGCATCATCCATTCTGATTATCCTTTCCAGATTTATCTCTTCCCCTCTTGGCATCGTTGTGGGAGTTGCCTCTTGCCATTTCAATGCGTTTATGGGAGAGACATTGGCAGTTTTAGAAGCAGCTAAAAAATGAGTAATTTATGCAGTTAATTAACTAGAAAATTCTAACAAACTTCAAATCAAAAATAATGTTGTAATGGCAAACATTGATGGTGTTGTGTGGAAGAATCCTCAACAACAACAATACAAGAGTCAATAAAAAAAAAAAAAAACAATATGAATATTATTTTTTTCCATTTAATAAAACAAGAAAAAGACATTAAAAGAAATTTGGGGGAACCTAGAAGTGAAGATGAAACAAAATCAATTCTTGAGCATTTTATAATTTGAAAGGAATTAAGGAAGACTTCATGGACTGGGCATCACCAGATCCCTCTACAGCACGTTGACCTCTATTTGTAGCCTATTTTATTGTGTCATAGACATGCACTCTTGCCTATAACAAATAATAGGCTAAAAATGTTAACATTTGAAATATATATATAAAGCAAAAAAATGAGACTTGGAAAAACTAAACTTACCTCTTATTCCTCAAGAGACAAAGCATTAGATTTCATTTTTAGATGAAGGGTAGTGGGAATAGCAGTATTTTAGATTTCATATAAGGTCTCAAAGTACAAGGCTAGAATGTAGTTAGAAGAGGAAATTGTGCAAGTGTCTTTCAAAAAATCAAAACTCAATTATGCCCTAATCCTACTAGAAATAACATTTCACCTATCACAAATAACACCCAAGAGAATGAAGAATATAGTAAACAACCCAGAAGGGAATGTCCAATGATCTTTCCTGCAACACAATTCTTACTTGAAAGAAATGGACAATAGATTTGATAAATGGATTGGTAATATTTTCTATGGGGATCCCCCTTTAATTTCAACTAGTTGTAATGAAAATAGAAAAGTAAAATATGTAATTAAATTAGGATACCAAACTATTTATGATAAATGATTCAAGTATAATTAAGAAATGTCAATTTCATTAATAAATTCAACTCTTACCAACAGGGTCAATGGACACTTTGTACATCGACTTCAAGTAATTTTTATCATCATCAGATAACACAACCTTGGTGCTAACAAGACTACATTATAATGTGGAATACCTATTAAATTATGGATATCCAATGAAGAGGTGCTAAAAGATATGGTTTTATTATTAAACCAGACATAGTAATGACTCTCACTATGATTAAAACACCCAACCAAATATCACAGTAGGTTTTTGTTGATATCTATATCATATTATGGCATCTACGCTAAGCCTCTAAGCTGGCATTGATTGATCTACTCAACAAAGGATTCAGGCTCATCTAACATGTGGAGGAAATATAAACACAATAGATCTTTGAAAACATAGTTTTGGATTCCCCCTGGTTGATTTTGAGTTTTCGTAGATGTGGAAGTTATTGGAAGTAGGTAAGTGGAAGTAGGTAGGTTGAGTTGGAAGTAGGGAGGTTGAGGTGGAAGTTGGTAGGATGAGAAAATTTTTAAGCAAAGTGTTAAATTAGGTTACTATATCATTATTTATAAGTAATATGGGGAACTAAAGTAATCAATTGATGTCACTAAGGACTGATAACATCATCATGTCATGTGACAACATCATCATACCACACAATTTTAATAGCATTGTACCATATGGAAGAAGTGTGTTGTACGATAGCATGATGTCATGCATCACCATGCCACTAGGTAGAAACAATATTGTTTCAAGATAACATGGTGTCATATGATATCATGGTGTTGTGTAGCATCATAATGCATGGTGTTGAATGGTAGTATGGTGTTGCATGATATTATGTTACCGTGTGATACCAATTTGATGTCTAAAATCATACTAATGCCTAGTAGCATAATTACACCTGATAGTATATTGACACCTAGGATTGGAATGTCATCCTAGCCCTTTAAACATTATGACACCACTAGAAAACAAACGGTGATTTTCCACATGCTATGTGCACTCTGATTTGCCAATGGAGCAAATATGATTTACCTAAACAAACCTAGGTGGTTTCATTCAAGGCCTCTTAAAGTGAAACCTGGGTTCAAGGCATGATTGGAACACAAATTTACAAGTTTAGGCTAACTAACATTTCATTTTGAATGTTTAAAAAGAATTAGCTAAGTCTTACACAATTGAATTTGGTGCTTAAAATGAGCATGTCAAATCTTGAACATTTGCTCATTAGTGCTTAAAAAGGAATTAGAATGTCATAAGTCTTAAACACACTTCATTTTTTGGTGCTTAAAATGAATGCTTAAGTCTTGAACATTTAGTTTTGGTGTTTAAAAATGAACTTAGGCTAAATATTGAACATTTGGGTTTGGGGATTAAAAATGAACATAAATGGTTTTAATTAAGTTATTTTGTGTAATTATTTTAATATTTTTCACTTAAGCCAAGGGGAAAAGTAAATAAATTCATCACACATTTCAATTTGGTGCCTAAAATCAACACTTCAATCATAATTTCTTAAAAATGTTTTTTGCTTGTTATTTTTGTAAAATAGATAGCATGTGTATGCTCTCCCCTTGTCCCCTATAGGTAACTTGGGTGACCAAAAGTGCCTCTTCATTGCATTTGTGCCTAGTCCAAGGCATAGATAAAAATTTGTCTAGGCTCTCCCCAAAACCTGCACAATTTGGGTGATCTAAAAACAACCCTAAAGTCTTTTTACTTAGTTTTTTTTTCATGTAATTTGGCTTGTGAAGGGGAAGTCATTGCCTCTCATGATTTCTCTATGGAATAATTGACTCAGGCCTTCATCTCTTAGTATTTTTTCAACCCCACTCCATTATGAGGTATACAAATTAGGGTATGCATATTATGAGAGCCAAGGGGTTAAGCGGCTAACCTCTCCTTTCATAATGAAGGCTTGAGTCAAGTTTGGTCAACCAAGGGATTCCACTAAGAATTCCACTAATAGAATCATCATGCAAAGGAATATACCCTTGCATTATAAGTTGATCGATATGAACTCAATTGATGTGATGCTACTCTTGTGTTAGCCACACTTAGGATCAATCTATACAGTCATAAATTATAAGTTTTAGTCAACCCCACTTTGCCATACCTTGTTAGGATATAGGATATAAGTTTTAATCAATTCAAGTTTTGAGCCTTAGAAGTATTTGAAATAAAACATTGTTTATACCTTTTGAGAGAACTAATGTTGTTACACTGCCCAAATTATTTCAATAGACTTGTCTTATCTTATGTCTAAATTTCACATTTGAAACCAAACCATGTGTCTTGTGGGATCTTTGTTTTAGTAGAGTCATGATGTTCAAATTTTCCTATCTTTTTGGTCATCTAAGTCCTAAGTTTTCATAAGTTGAGTTTTTAATTAACTTTTACAAGTTTATATCTAAACATTGATTGATTTTTATTTAGGCCTCATCTCATAGGTGCTGATACACAAATATTTCTCTTTTAGGTTACTTAACTTAGGTTAATTTTTTACTCAAACTTTTAAAACTATATTGTCTGTGCCTTTGTTTGATAAAAAAAATCTATCTCCAAGTGCCTTTTATTTAATGCCTTATACCAATTTGATCACATTCATGTCTAGAATCAAGTGCCTAGTTTATGCCAAAGTGTTTCAAGTTTGTTAGATTAAAATCATCCTTTTATTTCAAGTCTATATTTTGATGCCACATTTATCCAAGATTCCTATTATATTTCTTATTTGATCCTAGATTTTGATGTCGCATTTAGCCAAAAGACCTAGCAAATTTTACCTTTCTTATTTTAGATCTATTTGGAACATCTTTAGACCAAGAGTTTAGAATCTTATTTCTAGTTCATTTTACTTGACCTTATTTGTGTGAGAAATTTAGCATTAGACATATGACATTATAATATTTTTACCAAGTCTTTGCTTAGACCTTTTGGCGATACAGATCCACCCCTTTGACCAAGTTAGACCTAGTTTGAACCTTTTTGTTTTTTTAGACATAGCCTTTTAGAGTTTGTAGAACTCTAACCCATCTTGTTGTGAAATATTTGCCATTGATTTGACCATATCTCACTATACACGTAGTGGAGTCATGTATAATCCAAGATATGGAAATTTTATCACACAAGAGGACTTTGTACAAGACCCTTATGAAGAAGATGTTGTTTGGTAAATAAATTCTTATCTACCTTATAATGCTCAATCAAGGGAACAGAGTCAAGACCCTTTGGCTCATTATTTAGTTAGCACTCCTCCATACATGGAGCAAGACCAAAAATAAATGGACCAATATTTGGCTAGTGTACCTTCAATTATAAAAAAAATCAACAACAACCTTATTACATTACAATGCCATCTGCCTATGATCCTAATAGATTTGCAGATGCAGGGCATGAAAACTTGCCTAGTCTAGTTAGAGGGCCTTATGACATGTTTTATGATTAGAATAATAAATAGGCCTCTTCTAATAACCCTAATGCCATTGTATCAATGTCATATCAATATCCACGTATGTTTATCACACAAAGGGGCCTCATGGAGAACCACTTCATTCAAATGTAGATAGCATACCAGATATATCAAAACCTAGCATGTAACTTTAATCATATGACCAAGTCAAATGCACCTCTTATTAAGTCACTTCCTCTAATAGGAGTCTTACTTAAGTTGACTAGCCAAAAAATTAGGGTTTAGACCTAGTTATTCAAATCACCTCAGGAGAAAACATGAATAATACTCCAACTATCGAGGAAGTGTCTTCTACTTCTATACAGAATAGTGAGTAGAACATAGTGGACAACACGCAAGTAACATCCGATTTAAACCAAAATGGTGTTCATACAAAAACAAATGGTCAACAATAAAATGTGCCTTTAAATAACACCATGAGTGGTTTGAAAACTTAGGGGGTAGGATTTTATATTTCCAAACCTAATCCAACTACCTCTAATCCTCAACCAATTGTTTCTTCAAGTACCCAACATCAAGGATTAAGTAATTAACTAATGACCAGTGCCATGCCACAATAAAATGTGACAAATCTTACTCTACCCAAATAGGTGATGAGTAATATTCCACAGCAATAGGCACCATCCAACATACCCACACAATAAGGCAAAACATCTTACCACCTCAACAGGGGTCAACCAATGTTTCACCTTACAAGGTAGTAATGAATATACCTCTTTAGTCATAGACTAACATGCCAATCCAAAACCAAAGGATGTCTAACCAACAATGTACTAGTATTGGTTAGTGATAAATGTCAAATATCCAACATGCATCCACTTCCCAATAGGGATTCATGCAATTAATGGACTCTAATGTTCTTTAATTACCAATTAGGCAACAAATACCTTTCATGCAAAATGTGCTACAAGTTCAATGATAGGGTCTTGTTTCACAAGTTCCCCTCAATCAGCAAGGTATGACTAGTTAGTAGCATGTCCATATTCAACCTCAACAAGCATAGTATGGCCATATACCTCCATCCCAACCAAATGTTCCCAATATCATGCCTATATACCCAATCTTAACCAGAATATTGCATCATAGGACATGTAATTTCAATGATTGTACCCTAATTTTAGCATGTGTATTCCTAGTCCATTCCCTAACAAATCCAACATTCCCCAACAAATACCTCCGCTATAACCAGGTCAAAGTAATCCACTTGTGACCACCCAACCTCCACCTCAGGCCAATGATCTCATTGCTTTCCTTGCACAAGAACTACAATAAATGAAGGATGCAATTGCCCTCATTCAAGTAAGAAAGTAGAATAAAAATTTAAAGTTGGATAATGTGTGTTCTTACCCTTTTAACATGGATTAATTATAGATACCATTTATTCTAGGGTACAAACCACCAAATTTTGACAAATACAATGGGAAAGGTGACCCCAAGGCCCATTTAACAGAATCATTTATTACATACCATCCAGTGGCCTATAGTGACATATACATATTGTAATTATTTCTAAGCATCCTCATAGGATAAGCCTTGGAATGGTTCCTAAAGTTATCTAAGAATTCAATATTTAATTTTGACAACCTTTTAGATAAGTTTGTACAACACTTCTCTTACAATCTCAAGCATGATATTTCATTGGTAGACTTGACATAGACCAGACATAAAGTCAAAGAAAACTTTTCAAGATATATACAATGATGGAGAGCCCTTGCAATTCAATTCACCCATAGTCTACCAGACAACTAACCATCATGTTTACCAAAAATCTACATAGTGAGATATCTTAAAATTTGGAGTTACAGTGTGTGCATACTTTCAAAGAGATCATTGACAAAGGTTTGTTAATTGAAAGAGCCCTTATTAACAAAGGGATCATTAAACTAACCTCATCAAATCAGATCCAAAACCAGAACTAGAACAATGGCCAGAATTAGAACCAAGTCCAAGCACAAGCATCATAACAAACCCAGGTCAATAATTAATAATTATGACAATCCCAAGCAGTTCAATCACAACAAGAATGTTGTAGGGAAAAAAATAACAGAGTCACGACATGTCCAAATGGTGCAAACACTATCTACTCAATCGATGTCATATTTATAAATAACTCCTAACCAACAACCTCTTCAACAAATGCAACAAGTGTAATAACCTAGACCTCTGTAATAAACACAGTAACTTATGCCTTTGTATAACCCTACTCTAAGGATAAATGTGCCTACTCATTGTGTCTTTAGTAACCTTGGAGAACCCCTTGAATGTGTGTTTTTTAAACTTGTTGCAGCTAATCTGATTGACTGGCCTATTTCAAAGCATTATCCTGAGGGTGTTACCTATCTAGACTGGTATAGGCCAAATGAGTTATGCAAGTATCATCAAGTTAATGTCCATAATTTGCATCATTATGTGAAAATTAAATATGTGATTGATAATATTTTGGAAAATGGAGAGATCACATTAGATCATGGATTTTCCACATCTAATCAGAACCTTAGCATTTATCAAAATCCCTTTCCCCAACATAATAACCAATAATAACAACAACAATGGCTAGTGTAACAACAACAAAAATATCAACAACCAAAGTTGAATCAATAGAACCAATAAAATCAGTAGTATAACCAACATCATCAAAACAATGGATAGAACCGAGGCCAAAATTATCCCAATAACCAACATGCCTACCATGTAGTTGTACATGACTACAACACAATTATAGGCCATATTATAGGAGGTCATTTTAACAACATTTCCATTAATCTAAGACCAAGTACCAATATGAAAAGACCATTTCTAATCATTTCCAACCAACCAACCCATGCTGGTAATCCTTCCCTAACCTTATACCACATACAAGTGAATCAGTAAGCAAGGATTCCTAATTTTGGACCTTATACCAATAATCTGTTAAGCCTATGACCATGCCCAAGTGCATTGATAACTAAGACTTATCCTATTTAGTCCCCCTCCACCATCATTTATTAGTAACAATGGTCATGTACCTAATCCTAATTGTGCAATCACAACTCATATATCAAGGATTACCATACTAGTCCCACAACCATATGCCACTTCACCCATCATACAACCACCCATTCTAGCTAGGAATAAGCCATTTACTATTGTGCAAGAAAAGACATTTGACATTGTGGAACAATTGTAAAAGATGCCTACAAAAATCTTCATCTTGTATTTATTGTGTATGTCCATAACCCACAAAAACATCTTGATAGAGTTATTTAGCTAATCCAAAGTTCCTAATGACATATCTCCTTAAAAATTCTAAGCTTTGGTTGGACACCTAACTCCAGGCCAATAATTAACCTTTAACCAAAGCGATATGTCATCCATTGGCCCTCTACATAACAATCCATTGTACATCAAAGTTTACATAACGTGACACAAAGTGAAGCATGTCCTCATAGACAATGGATCAGGCCTGAATATTGTGTCTCTAAAACTAATCAAGCTTCTCTTGTATATGACAATAGATCTCCAAGCATAAATAATCACCATCAAAGCCTATGATAATGAAGAATGAGAATCATAAGGCACCATTAGCTTACTAGTTATCATTGGGTGTTTGACCCATGATAAACCATACCATGTGTTAGATCTTGAGTTTTCATATGATATGCTTTTGGGTACACTTTGGATACATGAGATTCATGTTATCTTATCAACATTACACCTTTGTATCAAGTTCTCCCATTCAGGAATGGAGGTTACTATTTCAAGAGATTTGCATCCATACGAGCATTGTAAGCATTTAGAGGCTAATTTCAAAATCTATAACTATCATTTCATCATGAATTCAATTACCAAGAAAGATAAGGGGAAACCAATACTTGTTGATTCACTAGAGGCCAAATGCATTGACCCTGATACCCTTGATTCATTTTCCCACATGTCACCTTAAAATGTCTAATCATTACACCATCTTAGCTAATGGCCTAGGGGAATATTTGACCCATGACACCTTTCACATTCCAAATCTTCCACAGAACCCCAAGTCCATTGGAAGACCAAAATCTAAACCACCCATACAATGGAAAAAAAAAGGGCAAAGACCATCTACATAGTCTAGCACCTATCACTTTCATACTAGCCTCTAGCCAAGAATAGGACCCTCTCAAATATGATGAATCATGGTTATTTAATGACAAATGGTCAATTGTTACAAAAATTCCAAATACCTCATTCCTAATCAAATCATGGAGAACTAAGACTATGAAGGAGGAGGCCTTAGGATAAATAAACAGGGAACACTTGAGATAATTTATATGATTAGGTACAAAGGACCCTATGGACTCAGATTTAAACTAATTAGGGGTGATCCCACATATCTTATTTGATTTCCATCACCAATGACTAGTGATGATGATGTCAACAGTGAAGCAGAGTTTGATCATAGCCAATTTGATGACCTAGACAATACCAATTTATTTGACAATAATGTCATTTGTACCCTTCAAATAGTCATTCACCATAATCTAATACCATTATATTATCCCCTTGGACCAACAATAATCGAATGTGATAGTTGACGAGTTCTAAAATGATGAGGCCTTCTATGATTTTCTAGGCCTTAGGGACAATCTTACATTGGGAGACAAAAAAAAAGGTTTCTCAATCAAGTTGGATCTTGAATCCTATATTGGAGAGCGGATGAACACCCTTAGCCAAAAATAATTAAATAAAACATTGAGGTCCCAAAGTGAAAACCTCTTTGAGGTGCTTTTGGACTAGGAAAAAAGTAAAGATAAAGGTCAATCTAGTGGTGAAAACATGTTTTAGGTACCATTAGATGGGGGTGTTCAAACTTTCTCAAACATAGACTAGAAAACCACCAACAATGAACTTGTCTATGGATCCAAGTTTAATCTTGAATAACAACATTCTTTTGATCAAATCATCTAGGACACCAACAATTATGAACTTATCTATGGGTCCAAATTCAGTCTTGAAGAATAACAAGCTTTTGATCAAATCATTCAAGAGTTTTTGACTATCTTTGTCACATGGCCATCTCTACCATTAGGGGATTATAATTCATCATGCCTAGGAGAAATTGAAGAGCCAATCCTCAAAAAGGACTCTAATATTGCCAAATAGTTCAAATCTTTGCCCAATATTCTTGAAGATAGTTTGACCTTTTTAGTGTAAGACACAACGAAGGTTAACATCGAGACACCAAATGACCCAAAATAGATAAAATTATGTGCATCCCTCATTGAAGAGGAATGTGAAGTCCTTACATCCATATTGACATAATTTTTTGATATATTTGCATGGGCCTACTCTGACATACCTAGTTTGGACCTCACCTTAGTTGTTCACCACCTTATGGTACATCCTAATGCCAAACCAATGAATAAAAATTACACAAGATGTACCATCACATTATTGTATTAGTGAATAAAGAGTTGGAAAATCTCTTGGAAGCAAGATGTATTAGGATAATTGACTATTTTGAATGGATTTCCAATATTGTGACTATCAACAAGAAGCTAGAAGGAATCAAAATTTGCACTAATTTTAGGGACATCAACAAAGCCTATCCCAAGGATGAATTTCTTCTACCAAACATTGACATGATTATTGACTCCATAGTGGGTTATGAAATTCTTTATCTGATGGATGGATTCTCAGGTTACAATCAGATCTAAATAACACTAGAAGACCAACTTAAAATAGCATTCACCATTTTATGGGGAATATTCTATTATCAGGTTATGCCATTTGGTCTCAAAAATTTAGGGGCCACCTATCAAAGAGTTATGACCATCATATTTCATGATATGATGAATGACATTATTGAAGACTACATCGATGACATAATAGGTAAATCAAAGACCAGGGCTGATCATCCAATAACACTAAGGAGGATATTTGAGTGACTACATGAATAGAAAGTCAGGCTCAACCCTAAAAAATATATTTTTGGAGTTAACTCAAGCAAATCTCTTGGATTCATTATGTCTTGTAGGGGCATTGAAGTTGATTTAGCCAAGTATGACCCATAACAGAGATACCACCACCGACCAATTTAAAGCAGCTCTATAGTTTGTAGGTCAAGATACGATCCATCAGATGCTTCATCTCTCATTTGGCCAACAAGTTCCATCCATTCACACATCTACTAAATAAAAGGGTAGAATTTCATTAGAATAATGAATACCAGAAATATTTTTAGCATTTGAAGGATTATCTAGCAAATCTACCTATTTTATTGCCTCATATGCCAGAAAAACCATTTTTTTAATATATATTAGCCATAGACAAAGCCCTAGGGTCGCTTCTATCTCAACATGATGATATTGAAAAATAGCATGTCATGTACTATCGAATTTTTACACTGGTCTCAAATGAGCATAATTATACATCCATTAAAAAAGATTATTTAGTTATAGTCTTCACAACATAGAAACTATGCAATTACATGTTAAACAATAAGACCATGGTTATTTCAAAAGTAAATCTACTCAAGTATCTACTATCTGAAATAAATTTATAAGGCCATATATCTAAATGGATCATGCTTCTCAGTGAGTTTGAGATATAATATGTCACCCAAAAATCCATCAAGGGGCAAGTTCTTGTAGATCAACTTGTTGAAGCACCCCTTGCAGATATAGAGCCACTAAAATCCTAATTTCTTTATGAACCCATTATGACCATCATTGAAACACCTCTTGATGAATATCACTAGATGGATCATTCATAGCATATGGATCAAGTGTAGGCCTTTTATTTATAATGCCACAAGGGATCTAATCCCTAAGTCATTCAGGATCAACTTTCCTTGTACCAATAACATGGCTGAATATGAAGCACTCATTGTAGGACTTTGATAGGTAGTAAAATGGAAAATAGCACATCTAAAGGTTTACATTGATTCTCAGTTAATCATAAATTAGGTTACAGACCATATTTAGACCAAAGATGACAAGTTGTTACCATATAAAGCCATGGTCGACACTCTCAAGCAATAGATTATCAATGTCTAGTTTGAATATATACCAAGGGATAGTAATAGAATAGCATATGCCATGGCTACTATTATATCTCTAATTCCTCATACATATATAGCTAAGGAATATCAATTTCTCATTGAAAATCTAATAGTGTCATCTCATGAACCATCAATCGTCATAATGATCTATGATATTATTGGTCCCAGCTCTACTTGGTATTCATACTTATATGCCTATCTCCATTACCATATGCCACCTAACTTATCCCATAAATAATATAAAGCCTTTGTCCATAATGTTGTACATTATACCTTACTCAAACCAACCCTATACCATCATAGTGTTGATAGAACTTTGCTTCATTGTTTAACTTTGTCAAAATATGCATTAGTGTTATGGGAAGTTCATAAAGGGGTATGTGGAGCCCACACCATTAAGGCAATCCTATCCAAAAATTTCATGTATATCAAGTATTATTAGCCAACAATGGATGCAAATATAGTTGCATATGTGAAAAGATGTGATAAATGTCAATGACATAACAATCTAATTCATGTCACGGTCAAGACTTTGAAACCAATGCTAACACCATGGCTATTTTCTACATTGGGTATCAATCTCATTGAGAAGATAAACCCCACCTCATATGATGACCATAAACATATCCTTACTACCACATAATATTTCACTAAGTGGGTTGAAGCTATACCTCTCACTTACATGACTGAAAATCAAATTTATAAAATCATCTGTAACCATTTCATTTTTCATTAATATATCCCCTCTAACATTATATCTGATAATGGCAAATCATTCAAAAACAAAGATGTCAAAAAGCTATGTGTCAAGTATAAGATTAAACAACATTTTTCCACAACATATTACTCACAAGGTAATGGCCAAGTAGAAGCATCAAACAAAACCATTGTCAACATCCTCAAAAATATTTGTAATGATGTTGGATATGATTTTCACCTTCAAATATTCCATGCCCTCTGGGTATATCTTACCAATCACTGCACTACCATTGGTGCCACTCCATACTCACTTATTTATGGTATTGAGGCCATTCTTCCCATTGAGCTTGAGTTACCTTCATTACACATATATTTGAAACATATCTTGGATGATGAAGACTATCAGGTAGCTCACTTGCAAGAGTTGGAGTTACTTGATGAGAAATTCATGGACACAGTAAACAACCTACAAGCATATCAGAACTAACTTTATGGCCACTACAATCAGCACGTGAAACATAGAGAATTTGAGCTTGGTGATGTTGTTCTTAAAGAGAACAAAATAATACCATAGATAAAAAGAAGCATAAAGGCAAGTTCAAACCCAATGAGGTAGGTCCTTTCACTATTATTGCAAACTATGGTTTTGAATCATACAGGCTCACCACATCAGACGGGGATGAACTTGATGATTTGATGAACATTATACACCTCAAGAATTACTTCACTTGAGTGACTTGGTATATTGTCTAAGAGGACTATTTCAAGTTATACCATATTATCAACTTTCTTCTTTATACTATACCATTCTATCACTTTGTCATTCTACCATTTCGTTCTACCATATCTTTTCTATTGACTGAGTTGTTTTGACCCTCCCCACATAATCTTTTTGACATTGGTTCCATTTCATTATTTCCACTTTCAACACAAAGAATCAGATTAGTTTCAGTAGTTATTTCAAGTATTCCAGATAGAGGTCATTTTTTGGAGCAGTATAATAGAAGTTTGGAAGTTACATCCTTCATTTCTTATTTTGTTCTATACCATGCTTTGATTTATATGGGCTTGATTATAACCACCTTTGGTAAAATCAGTGTACCACCATCTTGCTACTAATTATAACCATCTACAGGAAAAATAGTATCATTGGCTTATGTTATTAATTCCTAGTTATAACTGTCTATGGGAAAACTAGGGACAACACTTGTTTGTTGTGCCTTGACATACCAACTTGCCATTCCTATGTCATACTATGCCATTATGCCAACTATGTCTAATTTTTTTGGATTGGCTACTACACTATTAGATTCCTCCATTGTAAGGTAAAAATACAATGACTTTAGGTCCCATCTTAAAATTATGTAGGTAACACTCAATACTTGTTGAGGTCAGCTCAGTCACCCCTTTAGCCATGCTCTCATTGTTTTGTGAGCAATTATTAAGTTTGAACGCTCTCACTATTTTGTGAGCAACCTAAGCCACACTCACCATTTTATGATCTTGGACTGTTTAGTATATCATCATTCTCAATCGAGTTGAGACAATTCAAAAATTCCAAAAACATTTGTAAAATCGATTTAGAAGAACCTAAAACATTGACTACTTCTTTGCCTTTAAGATTCTGGGAACCCTCACTAAGTCACAATACACCACTTTTCATTTAGTTTCCCAATCCTTATTGGCTCTCTTATCCCATGCTATCATCATTTTGTGAGCTCATTCCCATATTCTTCTATAACATTCATCATGATTTCATTCTCATTATTTTCTTCTATCCCATTTCTTGGGAGAACTACATTTGTCTTGAAGTTTTGTTGGATATTACGTCCATGGAACTATGTAGGTAGCATCCACTTGCCTAGAGCATCTGGAACCAGATCAGCCATCCCTTCCTTTTTTTTCTATTTCCCCATTTTATTTGTTTGTTTTGTTGTCATTTATTTTCTAGGGGCAATGTTCATCATCGTATTTGTGTCATGTTATTTTTACTAACATGGTGATTAACCATTGTTTGTTTGTTTCAGTTTCATTATCTTGTTTTTTTCTTTTTTCTGTGTTTTATTTGTTTGTTTGTCTCTCTTTATTTAGTTATTTTTTTTGTTTGTTTGCATGTTTATTTTATTTATTGTTGTGAGTTGATTCAATTTATGTTCATCTATTGGGTGATTCTTTGTGCACTATTTTTGAATCCATCCATATTCATACGTTAACATTATCATCACGGTTTTTATCATTGGTGCATTATTTTCCTTTGATGATTGGATCAGGAGTCAGTTCATATGCATATTTTGGTCAAGTATTCATGATGTTATATCATGATACCTACCATCATGTGCTACATCAAAACCCAACTTGAAAAAGTCTCACTAAAAATGCAATAATGATATCTCTTTGGCATTAGCAACATTCTCGATCTAATCCAAATCATATCTCAAAAAAATTAATTAAACAAAGAAATAATTTTATTCCTTGCCAGTTTGGATGAGCATATGCCTAATATTAGGTTGCCTAATTCATCTTTATCCTTTGTATCATGTTTTCCATCATCATTTCATATCATGTTTTACATAATCAAGATACTAATAATTATAACCACCTCTAGGCAAATCATTACATACCGTCCCACTTATTTTCCATAATCAAGGTACAATGCTTATAACCACTTTTGGGCAAATCATTGTCCACCATCCCACTTGTATTACCAATGATTCTAACTATGTTTGTGCAAATCCTTAGGTTTCCACCAACTTTAGGGTTAATGATTATAACCGCCTTTGGAAAAATCATTCACTTCCTTCTGCCCAACTAGAACATGTTTTTATCCTACCAATGATTATAACTAACTTTGGGAAAATTAATTTTTCTTTTAATTGATTATAACCACCTTTGGTCAAATCATCACCTTTTTTAATCCCACCTATACTGATGATTCTAACTACCTTTGAGAAAATCATCATGTTTGTCTGCCCTAACTAGGGTAGCTCTATATGCCACTAATTATAACTACCTATGGGCAAATTAGTTCATTCCACCCCATCATTTTCATCTGTTTGGTCCACTCATTTCCTTCTTTTGAGGGACCATTTACTGACCCCCTTTGCCAACCACTCCCTCGAGGGGGCACCTACAGTTCATCCATTGTCATTGAAGTCATAAGCATATAGGACCTTTTTAATCTTTAAGAAGATGCTACTGTGCTTATAGATTGAAATACCTTCCCAAATAGGGCCAAACTTTAGACACCTAAAATTGGCCACCAATGGCTTTATGATGAACTTTAGACCAATTCTTACCAATTTTTACAAATCTAGCCTAAGAATCACTAAACATCTCAAATTTGGCTTCATAACATGAAATTTGGCCTATAGACCTATTAAATGGGGCAAATGCACACATCAATTAATTCAAAATCTTGTAAAATGCTAAAATACCTAAACACAATTAATTAACATGCAAAACCTAATCAAACGCCTAATTGAATTATCTATAAGCAATTAATAAATTATCAAAAAAGAAATTCAAAAATTAAATAATATCCTAGGAATTCATAATTACCTTTTTTTGAGTTGTCAAATATTTAAAAATATCTCAACATGCTTATTCATTACTAATCATGACCATTTGCTACCTTTTAACTCTATTGGGGTTAATTAACTCACTATGGTTAGGTTTGAGCCCATTCCAAGCCCTAACTACACTCTAACTCACCTTGGGTTGGGGTTGGTCTCTAAACCTATAAATACAAGGATTTACCTCTCCATTTAGAAATCTTGAGCATAGTAAAGTTATAATGTTGGTTTTAGAGCAAGATTACATGACAATAGTGTTATAGTGCCAAAATCACAAGCCAAGCCACTTTGAGCAACAACAAGTCAAAGCCAAACCAAAAAATGGTGTGAAGGAGAGAAAGAGCCACACAACTCCATTTGCCAAAGACTTCTTGAGCACAAGCCAAGTAAACTAAATGAACACGTCATTTGGACCATTCAAAGAAGGTAAATAGATTTGTAATTTTTTTGCATTCTAGTTGATCTTTGTCATTTGTTGTTTGTTCACTAAGTTCTCCTTATGATCTAGGCATGGAGGTGTTAAGCTTGTTAGTGTGTTTTTCATTTCATTATTTTATATGAAAACTAACAGTTGATCTACCTCCCCTCCATTGTCAAATTCCTAGCATCACAGTTTACACTGAGTAAAAGGCATAGATAGAGAAATGTGATGTACTTACATTAAGCATCAATATTTTTGTGAAAATAAAATTTAATTATAAATCGATTATCATCATTGTAAGACAAAAATAATCATCATTTTAAAAATAAAATTGAATTATATTCAGTTACCCTCATTGTAAGACAAAAATAATCATCATAAATTATCATCATTGTAAAAAAAAAATCATCATTGTGAAAATAAAATTGAATTATAAATTGGTTACCATCATTGTAAGACAAAAAAAATCATCGTTAATTATCATTAGTAATTATCATCATTGGAAGACAAAAATAATCCATCTTTATAATTCAAATTGATACAAAGAAACAAAAGGTTGCATAAGGACAAGACAAGAGAATATAACCACTATGGATATTAAACTAAACTAATTAATGAAAATATTCATTTATTGCTGAAAAATGATTCACTAATATTTAAATGACTTGCCCAATAGAATTCAATGCTAAAACCAAATTGAGTTGCACATTGATCCTCTGTTCTTCAATATTGATTAGCCTTTCCTCATTTGCATCTTCCCTCTACATCTGGTGTTCAAGAAAAGTGAATTCCTTCTAATGGCATTTCATTTACCCTTCCTCAGCCATTGATAGGGTGGAAACCATTGACTTATTAGTTTCAACTATAACATCTTTTAGACTTGTAGCTTTGAATTTTATATTTTTGTTTTCCCTATGGATTGGATTTCAGATGGTACTTCAAGTGTTTGGTAGTCATTATTTTTGTCATTCTCATTTAGGGAAGAAAATTCCTCATTAACTACATGGTTTATCTCAAAAGTGTCAATGTATATATTTCTGGGATTGATGGCTCTATCTTGACTAAAATTTTCATCCATTGCATCAAAAAAATCATCTAGATACTTTAGAGGGAGCTTTTTCTCAATTCTTTCTTGATTTTTCATACTCCAATAACTATCATGCCCTAAGGGAATATTGTTTTCATAATCTTTGACTTTTTTATAATCGGGTTGAATATATTCCCATTGATCTTGACATTGGTTGGGTGTGTGAATCACACCATGATCAACATAATGTTTTTGCACATTTCTCCACTTTTCATAGGATGATATAGCCTTTTTCATGGTTCTACCATTCAACTATGTTTCCCTCTCAATACACTTTACAACCAAAACAAGAGTATCTGCAATAGTCCAATGAATTATACCCTTGTAGGGATGAAGGACAAGTCATTGACTTCTTATGACTTCTGGTTATGTGTGAGAAATATTTGTTTCAGGCAAAGACACATCAATTTGGTGTGGAGATTGTTCTTCGTGGTTGAATTCTTCAACAAAACTATTCTCTCTCATAGATTTGTTAACATCGTCCTCAAAGTTTACATGTGTACTCAGAACTTGGGTACTTGAAACAAATTCAAAACAATTCTCATTATTTATGGAGAAATCATATTGCAAGTCATCCTCTGTAAGCAATGAAGTATATCTATGAAATCCAGACTTGGTAGGAGTTGGATGAAACACAAATTTATCCATGATTTTTCTTTCTTTCTTTCTCTACATGTAATAATGAAAAGGGTACATGCATTAAAAATAGAAATTGCTTCATCTATTGCAATCACTTGTAGTAGTATAGAGATAGGATTGCAAGCGATGGAATTGTATAAAAACACCAATTTACTACATAATACAATGTGTTTTTTAGTATAAAAACATAGGATTTTCTATTTTAATACATGTACCACTTGAAGGTTTGTTTCATCCATTTTTGTGATTGAATTTGCAATGTTAAGACCAATCTGAATAGGGATAAAACACAGTTAAATCTAGTTATGCTACTCACAATGTTTTCCTATGAAAATCTTAAAACTTTAATGTTAAGAAAAATTTGCATGGCAATTGTCTGAATTTCAAATACACACTAAAACAAGCTAAATCAAAAACAAAAGCATTTAGGTGGAGCATGACCATCATTATAAAAATCTCAACCTCATTAGCCTAAATTGTATTTATTGTAGCCTCTAAAGGAGAGCTTTTAAGTTTGTTTGGTGTAACAACACGTGATTGATTTTTGAACTGAAATCAAATTTACTTATACTATAAATCCACATGAAAACAACAAACCCAAAAAATTGCAAACATAACTTGCTAGTAAGGTAAGGGAGACGTAATCAAGTCAATCACTTGTCACTCTAGACATTTGAGTTGGTAATAGTAAATACCCTAAGAATGGCAATGTTAGACCTTCTACAAGGACCTTCACCATTGTTCTGCATTGAATTCACTACTTAGACTAAGAGTTTTTCTATACACGCTTCTGAAAGTCTGCTGCAATCTTACAATCAATTCTAGATGCCTTGGCCAATGTCTATACATGTTTATTTATGCTAACAAATGAATAACAAACCAATGTCTTTAAATGTTTATTTTGGATTCAAGTTTAATGTAAGTCCACCATTTTAAGCTGAAATTGGTTCACTTTTGTGAAGTAGAGCATTATTTTAAAGGAAACAGTTTCTTTGGTCATGTCTGATATTCGTATTCTCATAATAAGATCACATCCTTTCTGACAATTTTAATTATTATGTATTGTTTTTGGATGATTCATTTCACAGATAAGGCACGTAGATTGAAAATTCTGAATCATGTATTCATGGTTACTTGTATTCTATACAATCATTTGCTGTAAATAATCTTAATCTGACGATGCCACCCAAATTTGAAGTTAGACTCGCCAACTATAAAACTTTGTTAATTTCAAAATGCTTTGTGGTGATTTTTTGAAAATCATGGATATTGCTTTGCAATAACTTATTTATGTTAATAACTTCACATGAAACATACAAGATCTACTTTTTACACCATGCACCGCATTTACATTAGTGAAATATCTCCTTGAAACTCTTTCTTCTTGGTCTGGCACTATTTCTCAGCATTAACTATTCATTTTGTATTGTGCTTGTATAGCTTAGAACCACAAAAAAAAGGTAGATACAAAGCTGCCTTTTAAACTTATCTGGGTCCTCTAATGCTGAACATTGCATGTACGATATCAATATTCTTCCACTTAAAAGTCATTTTGAGCTCACACGAGTCGTGCTGGTTATATGTGTCTTTGTTTGTTGTTATATGTTTTTTATTTTTTATCAAACAAATCTAATTTAAATTTATATAATTCTAATAAAATTGATAAAGTCATTATTTAATCCTTTAGATGTGTATATTTGTATGACATTATTTCAACACCAAGATATTTAACAACCCGAAAGGTATTTGAGACTATCTGATAATCTGCAGCTCTAATCTCTAATATGCTCTGTTGTGATATGTCAGTGCCCTGCAAGGTGTTTATGGCATAAAATGACATATTTAGAAGCTCAAGTAAAAAAATAGAGAGAATTTGTTGAAAAGAAAACACATGAAATCATGACACATGGCAGAAAAAATGACTAAAATTTCAAGAGCAAGCAGAACAAAATTTTTACCCCACACTGCTTTACTGAGGTTTTTTTCCCCAATAATAAAAAATTTGGAAATTATTCATGGGAGCCCAATTCCCATTTTAATAGGAGCAGTAGTTCCAGACATGGGACCTCGCTCTTAGCATTACAATATTGTTCGGAAAAAGTACATATTGGCTTCTAAGTTTTGTGTACATAATGGCTTACGAGTTTTGTACAAATATTTGGGAACTTCCAATACAGGTTTCTTAAAGATTTCATAAAACTGGATGTAATTGCAAGTATTTGATAATTAAAATTGTGTACAATTTTGTTGTTAGGTGTTTTGGATCGGAAAATTTATGTTGAATAATAAATTTTATATTTTTCTTTAATTTTTAAAAAGTGTGGATTTTATTATTCCATATTTTTTTTTTCTTTTTAATAGTTAAAGATCAGCTTAATGATCAAAAATATTGAACAATAAAATTGTACATATTTTTTTAAAAACTGAGATTGTAATTATATATACTATGAAAATATAAAATTTTTGAAAATACATGATAATTCATAAATAAAATATTTTGTGAACAATTTAGTGAAAGAAAAGTGCCATTATTAATTGCACAATATTTATTTGAAAATTATGTGTGTGTGTGTGTGTGTGTGTGTGGGGGTGGGGGGTCGGCAGGGCGACAGGGGAGCGGGGGGACGGTTGTCGGACCTTTATTGTATTCATTTATAACTTTAAAAAATTAAAATGAATAATATTTTATTATTTCACGTAGAATATTTTAATTTTATTATTATTTCATTTAATTTTATATGACATTACATAATTAAATTAAAATGATTATTATAAAATAAAACAAGGATTGCATAGTGATTAGTTTTTATTTTTGTATTGAATAGTATGTTACATTTGTTCTTTTTTTTATTGAAATCAAAGTGTTATAGTTCTTAAATCTACTTAGGAGTCACATAGTGCCTAGTCGCTATCTTTATGTATAAAAACAAAAATATTAAATTTTCCCTGATTTGTCATAAAATTTATATTATAGAATTGACTTAGTTAAATCTATTGTAGAGATCACTTAATATGACACGTCCTTTAAACAATTTTGCTATAAATGTTTTGTCCAAATTAAAGTTAAGTTATACAAAGTTGGTGATATTTATTTGTAACCCTTAAGTGAACCATGATAAATGTCTTAACCAAATTATGTGGTTAAGTTTCCTATCATTTATAATTTTTATTTATAACCTATAAATGAAATGTAATAATTATATTAATCAAACTGTAAGATTAAGTTGTCATTAATTAATAAAATTTATTCATAACATATAAATTATAATGACTTCTAAACAAATGTGTGTAATTAATAAAAGTGATTTGAAACTTGGATATCTTAATTCTTATTTTATATATGACAATTACATTAAGTTAAAAGAAAATACTAATTATTAAACTTTAACTTATTCAATAATCATTATTATTCCATATTAATATTTTAAGAAATTGTGTTGCTTCTTATATCTCAACATGGTCATAAGGTATATCTAAACTAAAAATATATATATACATAAGAAATTATTTAAAAGTAATAAAAAATTAAAATTAAGTCAAATAAACCCTTTTAAGGTTTTCCATGGCATCCCGGTGAAAGTTGAGGAGCAACAGTTCTTAGCTTTATTTAAATATTTTCGAAGGATTGTCGCAATTTCTATCAAGTCCATTGTAAAAAGCTAATAAGTTATGATGTGAACAATTAAGGGGGGAACAACTTACAATAAAAATTAATTGGAACGTTTTTTTTTGGAAAATAACAATTTTTATTTGCTATTGAGATAAAATACTAAAATTAAAACAAAGATTGAAGCATGCATTTATTGATATTTAATTAATGATATTTTTATGTAAGTTATGATGTGAACATACAAGCTATTAATTAATGATATAAATAATTAAAATAAAAAAAATGAATATAATCATTAATAATGGCATGAGGTGTTATAGTTGTTAATTATTTATTATGTTAGTATAAGAATATTTTTAAATAAGACTTTTAAGATTATTTTAAAATTAATATATCAAACATTAACTAAAATTTTGTAATTATTAATATTATATTATTTCTAATTATTTAATTAATTGGAAAAAAATTGTTAAATAATTTTTATTATTTTTAATTATTTAATTAATTAGAAAAAATTGTTAAATAATTTTTATAATCATTTATTTTAATAGGGACTAATAAGATTACATTAATTTTTTTGATTGTTTTTCTTTTTTTTTTAAATAATTTATCTAAAAACCCTCAAATAATTTAATATATATAAATAAAATTAAAAAAAATATGTTAAATAAAACAAATAATTATTTTTTATATAACTTATCAAAGTACTAACAATAAAAACATATACTAATATATGACAATATAATTTTATACAAAATATATCAAAATTAAAATTAAATAAATGAAAGATAAGAAAATTGAAAGATCATACATAACTAATGTTGCACCACTGTAAAGGAAAAAAAATTGTCAATAAATTTTCTCCATGATGAAGTAGTTCTATCATCAAATATTTAAAAAGGCCATCCCTTACTTCGATAGGTTTTATCATTAAAGATTTAAATTAGATATAAATAACTCAATAACATTTAGTTTTTGGTCTAGTTTATGGGTGGACATGCTCTCCACATAATTTTTAAGTCATTTAAGTATTATGGTTAAGACTTTAGGGAAGTGTGTGATTTGGAAATAAATCCTTCTAAATTTTGGATGCGACATCATATGATATAAAAATATGAGAACAATAAATGACTTTAAGATAGGTCAAATATTTTAAAAAAAATTTGACATGATAAAATTTATTTTAATTAAAATTTATGTTTATATTTTTAAAATAATAATTTTTTTATATTATGTATGTATGAGTTTCTAAAATTTATTTATATTATTATATTAAATTGAAAAGTTTTGTCAAGAAAAAATAACTAAAAAAATAAAAATAACAAAAAACTATTGATAAGGAAAGCTAACTTAAACATCTTCCTCAATGGAAATGATAAGGGAGGATTTTGAATCTTTATATATAACCTATAATTCTTATTGTATTTTGAAACACAATTTCACCTATCAATTTTATCTTACATGGCCTTAAAAAGGAAAGATAGCATCTATTTGTGCACTTCAAGAATCATTTATGACTTTTTCAATATAATACTATATTAAACCCAATGACCTCTTAAAGGGTTTGTTTAAGACTTTAAATATTAAAGCCTTTTTCCAACTACCCATAAAATTATTTTATTTTAAAAAAATCAAATTGTTGTGTTTTTTAAGGAAATAATGCCCTAAAAATCAAATATATTATGCCAAGGATTTTAAATAAGAAAAATTATTTAATGATGGAGTGAAGTTGTCATTTATTTTGAATATACATAAAAGTGTTGTCTGACTCTTTTTATTAGCATAAAACATTTTCAATTCTTTAATAAAGGTTTACATTTTTATACATTAGAGGATTTGGAGTATCACCGTTTGAGGGGATTGAGCTTCCAAACCATCAAGAATAAATCATATGTTGACCCTAGATTCTGCACATAATGTTACTTATGTAATAAATGATAGAGTAGGATAATGCATGGATGAGACATGTAGGATCATACTTTTTATTCCATAGATGCACAAAATAGTATTGAAGAGTTTGTAAACATGCACAGGAAATGGAATGATTCTCTAGTTGATAAGAAACTCAAGCAAGCATCAATATATGTATTTAAATAAACACAAACTAGGAGAAACATAGCAAGGATCAAGGATGGCAAGATCTAAAATATGTTAAACATCAAGGGAAAAAATATGAGATGGCAAGAAATTGATCCAAATAAATCAATATATACTAAATAATACTCTAAGGGGAAGGACAAGTGGAAGAACAATTGAAAACATGAATAGGTGGAGTTGATTCAGTGCCAATTGGCAGCTGAAGGGATCCAATAATTATATAAACAGGGACCTCAACCTCTCATTTTATCAATTATATTTTGGATATATTAGGTCCATTTTACAGGAAAATTGAGTGGAGGGAAAGCTTAGGGTTTTAAGAACATATCAAGCCTTGAAAGGTGATTATAATTATGTTATATCATGTCTTGTAACATGAATTCTTAGTTTTGTACATGAATGGAGTTGTTATACATGTTAATGTAAAGTATATTATGTTAATGATGGATGGAAGTGATATTAAATCTATATGTTATAAGCATTAATGTGTAGTAGTTTGTATTCTTTATGATAATGTGAGTATTTTTATGAGTTGTTGCACGTATTATTCTCTATATATTCTTATATCAATGGGGTTCTTAGTGTTTTTGCTATGCCTTGAGTGAGTGCCTAAGTCTCTAGCTTAGGTGATATGTCATTGTTATGAATATTCATATTTTTTGTACATAGTTCTCTCTCCACAAGATCATGTAAAGGAAGGCTAAAATAAACACAAATTTTTGGTTCCATTGCTGAGACCCTTTTTGTAAGGAGTTTGGAAATTGGAGTGTTTCTAAAATATTATTGCTAATGAAATTAATTTATGAATTTAAAACCCTAACGATGATAGGATATCATTTTTGTCACACGAGGGATATGAAATTGGTGAGCTAGATATGATGCCAACTTGGCACTAGTGAAGGGATAATGGAAGACTTTATGAAGAGGGAAGAGATGATCTGTGAATTATGGACCCCACTAGGAAGGAGAGCTAAGTCATTTGAATGCCATGAGTACCCACATAGAATATGGAGGGCACATGACTAGTTCATGTGAAGAAGATATGGGTTAAAATGAGAAAAAATGGTGCATAGTAAAGGATCCTTTCTTGAGAAGATTTAATTTGAGTAAATTGGTGTGAAGCTATGAGAAGGTGGAGGAAGACCTGTAAGTTTCATATGATTTTTGCATGTAAAGAAGATAAGTTTTCCAATGAGGAAAAAGTGATGCAAAGTAAAGTAATATTGTTTGAGGAGAGTCCATTTGAGTTAATTAATGCGAATCCATGAGAAGGTGGAGGAATATGTAAAAGTTTTGAAGAGATTTGATAATTAATTTTTTATAAAGTTGATGTTAGTGTGTACCGTGTTTCATAAATAAAGCTTAAATTAAATGTTAGTTTGGATAATTAAGAGTAATTTATATATAAAAAGGTTGACCAAAAAATTCTTTAATTTATGAAATATGTCTTCCAAATGTAAAAAAAATATTTAAATGATACATCATAGTTATAGTGACATCATCAAAACCTAAAATAATATAATTTTATTTATTATAATAAACTTACTAAATACTATAAAGTAACTCATCATAGTTAATTAGGCTCTACTTGTTTTACTCGCCATCTCAAAAATATATTTGAGTAATGAAATATAAAGTACTAATTTTTTAGAGAGAAAGAACCATAAAACTAAATAAGTTAAGATTTTCTAAAAAATAAAATAAATTATCATGGAAACTTAAACCTTTCCTTTAAAATACGTAATTATAAAGTATGATAACTTTTGAAACAAAATAATATGATATTAAAAATTATGATCTTTATTAAAATTAAATAAATTTTCAAATCGAAAATAATTATATTAAAAAATATAACAATTATGTCAAAACTAGAAATTAGAAAGGATGAATTTTTAGTAAGTAGATAAAAGTTTGACTTTTAGAGGAAAAAACTCATAAAATAAATTAATTAATGACAAGTAATATATCTAGGTTTTTCTCTTTTTTTGACCTAGTTGTTACCCTTCATGATGTCTGAGTATTCACCATCTAGTTCTAGTGCCTATCCACAAAGTTCATGAGGGGAGCTATCTAGATCTAGAATGGCACCCCTTCAGGCTCAAAACAAGGGTGATTCAAATTTCAAAGTTGGTTTTGTCATTGGGATCCTAGAGGCCATGACAGTTGAGTGCCCTAAATTTGTAGGGCATGAGAAAGTGTTATTTAATCCTTCGTAGGAGAGACATATTGGTCGATTAAATGGTGCTTCAAACCCTCCTATCTTTATAATGGAAACCAAAAGTGTTTCAAGCTTGGTCTCAACAAGGGGTAAATCTTTTACTAATTTGGTTTCTAGGGGAGAGAAGTTGGGTGGGCACTGCTAAGGCCATTCTGATAGTGTCTTTTATGGATGAGGATCTAGAGGAGGTAATCCAAAATGAGTAATGGTTTATGGAGTGGGGTTTAGTGTACAAATTTGATAGATTTTGGCCTAACCTCCCTATTCTTTTCCATTGGATGTATGATTCATGGTGGATTTTAATGGAGGACAACTTGGAATTATATCCTTATGCCAGAGGCTTTTTCATTTTAGTTTTTGACAGTCTGGTAAACCATAATAAGGTTATTTAGGATAATTATTGGAGATTAGATCAATATATTTTTCTTTTAAAACCCCGATTCCCTTCCTTCAATCCTCTTCTTGAAAACCTTACTAATAGGTCCATTTGGGTGTAGTTGTTGTATCTTCCCCGTCAGTTTTGGATAGATTCTTATTTTTTGACCATTGGTAGAACTTTGGGTGGTCTAATAAAAATTAATGATTCTACATCATTTTTTTCTCAAACCACCTTTGGCATGATTCCTTTTTTTTTGATATATCTCAAGCTCTCCTAGAAGCCATTGAGTTAAAGGTCAAAGGTTGTTGTTAGACTCAAAACCTTTATTATTAGGGGTTGTCATTCAAATGTTAGATATGCTTCAAAATAGGTCATTTGGCTTCATCTTTCCTTATCCCTAAACTTAAAGTGGATTCTTCATGGTGGAAGGATGTTAACAAGGATCATCTCTATGTTTTTCCTTTTATTGTTTTGACTATGCCTGCAAACAAAATTGTAGAAAAGTCTTAGGGGGCAGATGTGAAATTGCCTCATCTTCCAATATCTAAGGAGTTAATTTCTTCAAATTTTGGCTTAGTTGGGTTATTGATTTAGGTTAAAGGCTATAGGAATGTTTCTTCTAATGGACTCACAATTGATAAGTATTCTCCTTCTGGAGTTGTCTCAGGGAATTCAGATAATCAAGAAGATTAGAATATAGTAAGGATTAATAAAAAATGGCATCTTATCCCTAAACCTTCCTCTATGACACTTCATTCTCAGCATAAAAATGGCAATGAAGGAACATATTTGGATAAGTTTCTTTGCTGTGTTTTGTAGTTTTTTTTTTTTGTTATGTCCTTGTTGACACTATGATTAGGCTTACCCTAGGATTCTTTCCTATGGTTGATGATACGCTTTATTTTGTTTGGTTTTAATCTATGTTTTTTTAGTTAAGGGTAAGGGATCCCCCAACCGTAATATCTATCTAATATATATATATATAGGATTTCTTATTGAACTATATAGTCAAACTTAATAACATTTATATTTAGTTGATGTGGTTTTATTTGTATAAATTTAAATCATAAATAAAAGACACCTTCCTTATTTCTATGAGTTCTTACTAGGCCCATGTTTGACCCATATATCCCTTAATTGAATATGGTGAGAATGAAGTGTCCCAATGGAAGAAAATAATTCCATATAGTGGGGTGAGTTGTGTATGTTGTGAAGAATATACTTTGAGATGTGGCAAATGTGAGTATGCTAAGATAAAGGGTCAAGATTCATGGTCCATTAGTAGGAGGAAATACCTCAATAAGAAATCTAAAAAAAATGTGTAATGGGGCATTGGTTAGACAACTACTAGTGTAAGTAGAATTATAGCTCCATGAAGTTGTGTATGGCCACATCAACCTATATAACACTCAACAATATTTTATGATATCTTGGTAAATATAGTAGAGTATCAATGTATGGAAGATGCTATAGATCATGTATAAAAGTGTGGGATAGTTTAGCGAGCCAACCTAGAATAATTCTCTAGAGAGAAAGGCAAGCCAATTTTCTATAAAAAATCTAGATCGTGCTCACACATGGTAACACAAGTTTCATCCTGATCAAAAATGTATTATACATTGATCTATTTAATACTGAATTTTCAAGGGAGTTTCACATACCAATGTTTGAGTAGCAAATATTTTTTACGCTCAAGGAGATAATGAAGGATGTTTCACAAAGTGTATGAGTGTATGATGTGTGTTTTAATACATTTCTATCAAAGTTTTCTTATTATATCCACCCACTGAAACATACACAATGGTTTGATGGAGGGTTTATGCTAGCTTTCATGAGACAATTGGCTATGAAGGCATTTATTTGTAATGAGGAGCATTAGATGATGTAATTATAATGGAAGTTGTTGGAAACTTTGATATATGGTATTAAGTCAATTTATTTAGATGTAAATCTCAAATATGACAACTTAGTTACAAACTATATATATATATAAAATATGCAAAATGCCTATAGGATTTTATTACTTAGTTTGTGAGACAAAGGGAGATCCAAAGAAAAACAACATGTGCATAGAGGTACAAGTTATTACTCCATGTTATCAAATGTGTTGGGAAGATCATGAGACAATAAATTACATGTTCATCCAAAATTCAAAACAAGTGAAGGCAATGTTGTGCAAGATAAGCAACATGCACACACATGACATAGTGAACTATTGGGTCATATGATGAAATACTTGGTGCATAGGGAAGAGGGTTCAATTAGATTCAATATAACAATTTCGTGTAATCTCAATAACTTTAGTAAGAAAGAGATAATGGTGTAAGGTTCTATAAATTGTGAGGTGGCAGAAGAAATGGGAATAAATATCAAGGTTTATGTCTTAAGTGAGGATCCTTTAATCACTATCAAAGTTATTATCTCTAAAGTTCATAGGCTACACTCATTATGGGCAAGGGATAAATATTGAATAATGTCCCAATATTCATTTTAGTACCTTGGAAAAGGATTTAGCATCAAAAGGTGTAACAAATATAAGAGTTGTGAAACATGGAATAAATTAGGCAGTGAAATAAAATTCACATAAAAAAGAGTAGGCCAAAAGGTGAACATTATAACAAGGAGTGGAATGGGTGCTCAGGCAACAAGAGTGCCTACTCCAAAAAAGGAGAGCATATTGCACAAGAAAAGATCAGTTATAATGGATCGATCGGATGTGCATGTGGATAAGAAGCTTCTGTAAAAAAGGGAGGTAGTGTAAAAACATCCATTGTAAATTATAGATAGCCAAAGATTCAAATGCAAATATATTAGAGACCAAGAAGAAGAGTCTAAACTCAAAGGAGTTGGAGGAATTAATAGAGATATTGTCTTTATTGAAGACCATATTTATGCTTCCATTGTTAAGGAATTTACGCACAGATAATATGAATAATCCATGTGAGTGAGTCCAAGGGAATATGAAAAAAATTGCTTCTAAAAAAGAATGATAAATATGATAAGGAGATGATGATTAATGCTTTCATTAATGATTAGGATTCAAGAAACATTCTGATTGATATAGATGCAAAAGTGAACATTCTAACCCAAGAGCTCAGATAAATATGGTAATTCTTAGGCTTTAAACCTTTAAAAATATGTTGTTCATGGAAAGCAACTTGCATTTGAGACTATTGGTAGTCTTGAAATCAATTGAGCTCGTGATTTTTGGATTGCATTTTAAGGCCAACTTTGAAGTGATAAAGTTGGTCAAGGAAGAATGAAACATGAATTTGTTGGGAAGGTCATGGTTTTATCATAACAATGTATGTACATGTCATTTAAATAATGTTATATGAGATTTTAAAATGGTAGAGTGTAATATCCCCTCTATAATTTCACCCAAATCATGCATTCCTCTTTATACACATTTTGTCAAACACTTTGCATACTTCCTTAGGTTAAGAGGTTTTATTTTGTAATTTTATTATATTTAGATTTGTTTCATATTTATGAAGGGTTTATTGCATAATGTTTATGCCAAATGAAAGATAAATAAAACACAAAGTAGCATACATTCATATGTTGGAAGGTCAATATAAAATTCGAGTGTAAAACCTATTAATATAAATCTAAAAATAAGTATTTAATAGTCCAGATCTAACCTCTTTATTTGTCTTGAAATGTGTATACAATGGTTGACCAAATCTGATACAACATGATTAAGGATATGCTACAAATAAGCTCAAATTTTTTTTGTCATAATAATCCTTCAAGCACCTCATAAAATCCCTGGTATTATGCCCTATGATTGCTCCAAAAATTTGCCAAATAAAATCACCCAAATCTGTTATTTTTTTTCCTTTGCCCAACTACAATAATTTTGCCAAAAATGGTGATGAACACACAATAATTTCCTAGTACTATAGCATGACACTATAACACAACACTATAGTGGTATGGAACACTATAGCATATGTATGGTACATGGTAGTAATGATACATATTACTATAGCATGCTTTCAAAATTCATAAAATCTTCATTAACTTCAAAACTACCTTTGCATAAATTTATTATTTGAAGCTTCAATCCTCCATAAACTAATCAGATAATCACAAGTGTGAACTCTGGAATGAATCCACCCAATAGGCTGAATGGGTTTTTGTCCAAACAATTGATCTACCCAAGGGTTTTGATCCTAGGACACGTTGAACTTGAAAACACAAGCTCTCCAAAATTATTTGATAGAAAATATCAAAACCAAGATGTCCAAATGACTTTCTCTCTTCTCTTTTTAAAAGTTTATCTAAGTCTTCTAGAAGAATCTAATTTAACCTCCTCAAGGCTTCTATAATAATAAAGTGACTTTATAATATTTATTTTTTATTTGAGTCACTTTAATTAAATTAATTAAAAATAAAGATATCCTTGTGATTTAATTTATTTGGATAAATTTATAAATAATAAATTTAATTGTATTCCCTTTTAATTCTTGATCATAGCCTATGGGAATAAAATAGGCTACTTGGCCCTGCTGGATGATCACTCAGAAAAAAGGGACATTACAGTCCTCCCTTCCCAAAATTGATTTCCCTCAAACAATTTCAAATCTAGACATTGTAGAATTTTTTTGCCTTCTCATGTAGCATCCTCGATAGGCAAGTCCCTCCATCTAATCAAATACTCTATGATCACCTTGTTTCTCAACCTATGTTCCCTCATTTCCAAGATAGCATCAGGAACCAAAACCAACTTACCCTCTTCATCTAAATGTGGAAGCTCTAGATAAGGTATAATGTATTTCCCAAGTGCCCTTTTGAGGCAAGATACATGAAATAAATTATGTATTTTGATATCTTTAGAAAATTCTAGCTCAAATGCAACCTCTCTAACTCCCCTAACAATCTTGTAGGGGCCATAGAATCGAAGCATCAAATTTTCTTCACCACTCGTCTTTAATGTAGACTTTATGTATGGTTGTATGTGCAATAAAACCAAATCACCAACCTTGAATGTCCTCTCAAACCTATACATATCAGCATATACCTTTTATCGATTATGAGCATGGTGAAGATTCTCCTTGAGGGACTTGATAATATCCTGGCTATCCTCCATCAATTATCTCACCTAAGGAACTCAAATGGCATCAAATACTAAGCCTACAAAAGACACAATGTTATACCCATACAAGGGTCTAAATGGTGACATGCCTATTGACATGTGATAGGTGGTATTGTAACAATACTCTTCCAAATACAACCACCTGATCCAAGCCTTTTTCCACCCTATAACATAAATATGTAAATATCCTTCCACCCATTTATTTACAATATCCATTTGTCCATATTTTTGTGGATGATAGCTAGTGTTCAGGGTCAACTCAGTACCAGCCAATTTGAATAGCTCCTACCAAAACATACTGAGAAACCTACTATCTCGATTGTTAAAGATGGTCTTTGGAAGCCCATAAAGTCTAAACACCTCTCTAAAAATTAACTCTATAAATTGGGGTGCCTTATAATCAATTGAAATAAAAAATAAATGTGCATACTTAGTCACTCTATCAATAATAACATATATGCAATCTTTTCCTTAGATTTTTAGAAGACCTATAATAAAATCCATATATATACTCTCCCACTTTTGCTTAAGAATAGCCAATGGTTAAAGTAATCTTATGGGAAAAGAATGCTCAGACTTGTTCTGCTAACAGGTCATACACTCTCTAACATAATGCAAGACATCATCCTTGAGACCCTTCTATAAGAATCTCTCCCTAATCTTCTTGTAGGTCTTGGAGAACCCAGGATGTCCTACTAGAGGAGTATCATGAACAACCCTCAAAATCTTATCCTTCATCTTATATTTAGGTACCAAATATATTATGTCCTTATAATATATCACATCATTAATCACCTTATACCTTTCATCCTAAATCTTATCATCCATGATCTTGCATGCAAATGTATTCTTGGAATACTCAACCAAAAGGTGAGCCCTCCAATCAACTAAAATCTCTGACATAGAGCAAAGTGTGGTTTCCTAGATAATGCATCTATTAAAACATTATTCTTACCCTTAACATATTAAATATTTAATTCATATGCCTGAATATTATTTACCCACTTTTACTGGGGCTCATTCAAATCCTTTTGCTCAAAAAAGTATCTCAAACTATTATGGTTTGTCCTCACCACAAATTTTCCACCCACCAAATACTGCCTAAATTTTGCCAATGCATGCATGATGGCAAACATATCCTTATCATAGGTGGAATATAATTTATCCACATCTCTCAACATCCTACTCTCATAGGCTATGTATGTATATTATGCATAATAATGACACCTATCCCTTTGTTGGATGCATCACACTCTAGTACAAATGGTTGATAAAAATCTGGTAAGGCTAATGTTGGACAAGTGCTCATCACCTTCTTAAGTCTATCAAATGTAGCTTGAGCCTCATCTAACCATCTGAATATCCCCTTATTAGTGATATCCATAAGAGGTGATGCCAACTCAGAAAACCCATTGACAAATCTCTTTTACTAACTGCCTAACCCAATAAAACCCCTCAAATTTGAAATGTTCCTTCGTGGCAGCCAATTGAAAATGGCAAGTATCTTCTCCTGGTGCACTTTTACTCCTCCAGCACCAATCACATGTCCTAAATATAAAATTTATATCATTCTAAATTCACATTTGGAAGCCTTTGTAAATAAGGATTGTGTCTCCATAATTCCCAACACCTCATCAATGTGCCTAAGGTGATCATCCCATATCTTATTGTATATCAAAATATCATCAAAGAATACCATTACAAACTTACATAATTATCGATTAAAGATGTGATTCATACATGATTGGAAAGTTTCTAGAGTATTAGTGAGACCAAAGGGTATAACCAAAAACTCATAATGTCTATAGTGGCATTTGAATGTTGTCTTATGTATATCCTCCTCATGGACTCTGATTTGATGATATCTTAAACAAAGATCAATTTTTTAAAATTAAATTGCCCCATGTAATTCATCTAATAACTCATCTATCCTAGGTATAGGGTACCTATTTTTTATAGTCTTATTATTCAAATCATGGTAATCAATGCACATTCTCATCATGCCATCTTTCTTTTTTACCAAGACCACTAAATATGTAAAGGGACTAGAGCTAGGTCTGATGTGTCCCATATCCAATAACTCCTTTATCATTTTCTCAATATCCTCTTTGAATATTTGTGGGTGATGATAAGGAGTATTAATAATGATATTGGAGCCCTCCTCTAACTCAATCACATGCTCAAATCCATGATCAGGAGGTCTACCAGGTGGAATATATCTAAACACTATATTGTGCTTATCTAAAACCAACTGGATGTTCACATGATAATGCCTATCAACATGTTGACCAAATTTGAATTCAAGGTCAAATTTGGACCCATATAGGTAAAAAACTTGGGTTTTATATGTTTTATGGGTCTAATAATTTTTCATGGGGTATGTTATATTCCATTTGATGTTATTTAATGCCTTTTTAGCCTTAGTCATGGTCTAATAAGTCTATATGTCACTTTAAGTCATTTAGAAGGCTTTTAAGGGTCATATAATACAAGTGTCATAGTTTTCAAGGTACCCAAGTATACTGATTTTCTTTTAAACATCCAAGAAGTCAAATTCCCTATCAGGAATGTCAGTCTCATTTAAAACTTGTAGGTTATCTAACTGAAGATCAAGTAATCAACTGAAAAAGGAAAAGTTTATCACTTGTACGACCCATGAGGGAATGTGACATGTGGGAGAAGGTCATGAAATGTATCAAAAATTTCCTTATACTCATTTCCATATTTTAAATGCTCTGGATGTACCAAATTTGAGCTAAAACCATTCTACTCCTTCTTTGCCTTTCTAGACACATAGAAGTGGTCAGCAAGTTTATGCTTGGTATGGATAATAGGAGAAGTTTTAGGTAAAACACATTTGGGATGTGGTATTACACTAAAATATATTAATTTCCATAATAATATTGTAATGATTTGTTAACCATGATTTATGAACCATCTCTAACAAGTTGATTTTGTTTTTATGCTCACTATTTCATGCACCCTATAATTTTGCTCCAATTTGGATAAGTCAGTGTAATCCATTTAGTGATGTTGATTCCAGAGGATGTTGGATATATTTTCAAATTATATTCATGTTTTGTTTCATGTTTCATGTTGTTTTGATGAGCAAGCCATTTCATGTTACAAGGTGTCATCATGTGAAGTCTCAGTCAAGGTTTTCCTTGTTTCCATAATGTTGGTTCCCTCTAGAGCTCTCATGTAAATTTAATATGGTTTCCCATAGGTCTCAAGTCCATATGATCACATTTTTTCATGTTTGGTTTCATCACACCATGATTGAGAAAATATTAAGTCTTGCCTTTCTCATAGTCAATCCTTCACTCACTCTTACTTGCAATCACATGTATGGGGCTTGTCGATCTTATTCATGGAGTTATAATAAATTTGTATCAGTTTATTCAAGGCATAAATAACTTAAGTGAGTCTATTTGAAGGTATGAAGAGGATGTAGTTTCGTTTTAGTTTCATGCACCATACTAACCAGTCACTAAACACCATTGTTTGCTCTATAACAGGTGTTTGTAAGAGGTTTTCATGATTGGAACAAATGTTTTGAAGCTTGTTTCAAGATATCCACAATGCCAAACATGTATTTGATGTATTTATATTGAGTTTAAGTTGTTCATAAATCCATTCATCCACACATTTTGCTCCATTCCATATTCATTGCCTGCATACAGCTCATTCACACCTACAAGAGTCTCCCTAATGACATCATACTGAGATGAATAATTTGGGAGATTTGTAAATCTTTTAAGATTTTTAGGAGTTAATTTGAAAACTTGGTTATTGTTTTGAATTTATCACCAACATGTTTCTCTGCTCATTGTCTAAGGTTTATACCCACTGCCTGTATATGCAAATGCCCACCTACATGTGGTACTACAAAGCTTTGAAGGTCCTTGTATGGAGAATTTGAAACATGGTTAAACCTTAATTTATATTCTATCGTGATGGAAAACTAAAGTAAGACTTATTTGAAGCATCAAATGGGTAGGAGAAGGTGTAAACTACCTTTAAGCGCAAGATGATTGAACTCAGGGACTTATTCCCTAAAAAGTAAAAATAGAGATCCAAGCACTTTTATAGATACCCTATAACAAGGCTGAAAAGAGTTATGGAATATTTAGATAGGTAAACATTTTAGCCTCTATCATGGAGAAGAGCTATGAAAAATATTAAGGCCATAAATTCAGTGTAAGAGAGAAGTTTGAGGTCCTAAATATGCCTTTTAAAGCACTAAACCCCTGCATTCATATCTATAAGAATTCACTTTTAGGTGACCTTTGGCATCCTAAAGAACAAATGGAACATGATCTCATGGTTTAAATGGCCCTATTCATGGAATGGTGTATAAATTATCATGAATATCATTAGTATGATGTTGATTAATAGTGTTTCAAGCTTTATGGACACCTATAGGTGTCCCTTCATAGGAAAATGTTCACATACAATTGAGTAGGCAAAAAGTGACCTAAGCATGGTGTATTGATGATTTTTTAGCCCATACAAGGTGAATTAAGGTATAAATATATGATATTGACCTCAAGGCTTCAAGGAGGGACTTTACACAACATTACCATAGTGCAATTAGGTAAATATACACCTACAGGAATCAAAGAGGCATGATATCAAAGTTAAGAAAGAGAACTTAGTTTTGTGAGCTCAATGTGCATATAAAGGGTATAGGGAGAGTTTTAATGATGAAAAAATCCTATTAACACCTTAATTATGACCATTATGACCTCAATAATCTTTTTACTATGTAAAATAAGCTTACATAGACTCCTAAAGGTCCCATATGCACCTACAGCTGAGTGTTTAGTCTTAATGAAGGTAAAGAGATGAGTATGCTAATGAAGAGAAAGGAGATATAAAAATAAGTTGAGAATTATTAATTATAATTAAATAATTTTTTTTCACAAGCTCCAATACTCCTTTCAAGTTGACCATCTACTCTTCATACTAGACCAAGGATGACAGTCCATACAGTTGCAGTAAGGGACTCATGTTGCTCAATGGGTAAGAATGAGGAATCTAAGGGAGAAGAGTGGGTCTGGGTGAATTTAAATATTCATAAGAATTAATTAAAGGTGTATAAAATTTTAAATAAATATAATCACATAGGATTTATCTTGGACAGGTCATTCTTAGGCAGAAGTGAAAAATGCAAAAAATTGTCATTTTTAAAGGCCTTTTTTGGGAAACTTGAGTTGGTTAGGTGCCTAAATGGGAGAATATGACTTATAAATTTGGTAAAAATATTAATTATTACATAATAAAACTTCTAAAATCTTCACTTTTCCTTGAATAGGATGGTTATATATCTTTGTTTTGTCTCAGAGGTCAATCAATCAGGGTTTTGGCAAGACAAGCAAATGAAGCCAAAATGGGTAAGAAACTTGATACAAAGATTTTGGAACCTCAAGGAAAATATTTTGAGGTGTATATAAGGTTAATAGGTGATGGGAAACACTAAATAAATCTCATATCCCTCAAAGTGGTCAAAACTCTTGCACATAGCTCAACCAAGTAAGCTCCAATTAGGCCTAGTTGGTGAATAAGAGAAAGGAATAAGGAGTGCTTGGAAAGTTGTGTGATGACTTTGTGAGATTTAATGAGGTATTAAAAATAATGATAAACCATCCTATCCATGATATATCAGTCAAAATATCCAAAACTAGAAGGATGCATGTTAAGCCTATTAGGCCTTAAAATGACCTAGAGTCAATTGGGGGTCCAACTTCACTTTTAGCTCTTGGTGAGTTTTCTAGATAATGTTAACATGTTCATGGGATGAATTTAGATGTTTCTAAGATATTAGGATGAAATGGAAGCCATGGAAAATTCAATTTTGGACTTTAGGACACATTAATCCTATACAAATGAAAAATCAAGCTCGATAGACTAAATTGAAGTGCTCATATCTCCCTTCAAACTTTGTATGGGGATCCAAGGATTTTGTAGAGGTTATCAAGGGTCCTTAACATCATTTTTATGTAATTTTTTGTCAATTCTAACATCAAGTATTTATGAACAAATCTTAAGGGTAAAATGGAACTAAAACCCTATTAAACCCTAGAAAGTGACCCGATAAAGGAAATGAGGTTGGAAATCTACTCAAATGTAATAGTTTTCCAAAAATGATGATTTAAAGATGTATAATACTCAGTTAGGATCCCTACCATTAGGATGAGTTGTTTTTAGAATCCATAAGGATAGGTTATAAAACTAATTTTATTAACTATTTTATGCATTGTATAGGTTATAGGAGGTTTCAAGAGATGAAATAAACTTTGGGATGAATATAGAGAATTAAGATAACTTAAAATTTCCATTTAATACTTCATCAAAACTCTTAAGTGTGCCTACTAGAGCTCTCATCTTAGCCAGTCAAAATTGGCATAGTGAACATGATAGTGAGAAGGGTGAAAACTTCAAGTGGAAGTCTTTTTAAGTGTGTTCAATGCCTCTAATGACATAAATAGTATTTAAAAGTGTCATCCACTCCATTTTATTAATTTTCATGGAAAATTGATGCCTTTTTAGAAGCCATGTGTGTAATGTGTGTGGAAGAGGAGTTTTGTTAGACTGCAGATGGTGATGGTTCATTTTCAAAAGTTTCTAGATGACTAGAAATGCAACCAATACATGGGGAAGCATGTATGAAACCCTTAAATCTCAATAAAATCATTATATCTACCCCTAGTTATTTTTGGGATGATCAAATAGGTGTGAATGATGAAGGCAGTTTTCTGAGCCAACATAATGAATTACATGCCACTTTTCAAGAGTTTCATGCCTTGTATGGACACTTGTACTTATTTACCTTGTATGGTCCATTTAAAATATTATTCTCATGAATATTTAACCTATTTTATCAGCTTGAAAAGTGTCCAAGTGACCTTTGGACTTCCCTTGTCTCGCCCCTCTCCCAAATGTTATAAGTAGTGACTTTTTAGGCTCTTTTGAGAATCCTTCATTGGTTAATGGTGAAACCCTAGCCAATTTTGTATTTTAAAATCTCTTAAATCAATAAAAAAAATGAATTTTCCTACTTACATGTTGCATAATTGAGTTTGGTTCCAAATCTTGTTGATCTTGTCTAGTAAAAGATGGTCTTTTTTAGCATGTTATATTTGATTATCCACCAAGTATGTAGAAGAGTAGATGTTTTAGATAATTATTATTGTTATTTATTAGTGTATGAGATTTTTATAAGTGTTTTATGATTTTAGTCTCCAAAATATCATTCATTATCCCTCCTAAACATCTATATACCTCTTGAACCTAGCATACGAAACATTGATGTAACAATCTATCTTGAGGTGTGAGTTATGTGTGAAAGAATATTTGATTTGCTCTAAGTAGTATAAGTTAAATAAATATAAGTAAATTAAATTTTGTTGCATCACCTTTTAGCTTTCTATGTTTGTCTTCTTAACCCTTTTCATGCAAAGTTGATAAGTGAGATAGTGCTTCAAGGAGTGCATCAAGGGAATTGGCCCTTCTAGAGATTCATCTCACCAATTGATTACCCACAACAAGTGAGATGTTTTCATTGTTCCATTTTGATTAGGAGAGATAATAAATCTCCTCAAGGGGTGAAAATCTAAGTGATAATATTTTTTTGCACACCCGATGGGACTCTAAGTCTTAGAATATTATCCAAGTTTGGATATGGTCTTGGCATATTTGCAGTTACAAGAACATTTACATTCAGTACCTAGAAATTCCACTAAGTTTTCAACTCTTTGATTATTGATCAGTACTTAATTTCCATTCCAAAGGTTATCACTAGGTCTTCTACTAAAGGTATACCTTTTGAGTTTGTGTAATTGCCTTGTTATTCTATCAAAATATTTAGATTTTTTAATACTCATCCTTTTTCAAGGGAGTCAGTTTTTAAAAAGTCCAAATTTATACTTGTTTCAACCCCTATTACACATAATATACATTCCAATATGGCTAAAAACCTTCCTTTTGTATCTTTCACTAGATCATCTCCTTTGAATCTCGCCTAATATGACCAAATTCCTAGAGCAGCCCTTAAAAGTGTTCCATCTTTTAGTGGAGAAGGTCCTACCACTCCCATTAAACACATTATAAACATGGAAACCTTCTGAAATATCCATAGTATCAATCAAGAAAATGTAACCATTAGGTTATTAACATTGTCTTTCAAAGGAAAATCTTTAGATTGGTATGGAACTCTACATCATGCTTCCATTGCTTCATGAGATGAACTAGTAAATCTATTATCTAAGAGGTTTGAAGAAAAGAGTGATTATTTGTCACTAGATAAGCAATTGACTACTATCAAGAGGGATCCTTAAGATTTCATGCAAGATTTTAACTCTATTTAAAAATACATGGGATAGGATCCCTGCCCTTGTGAGACCTACTCCAAATTATGCCTTGTTGTATTACCTAAAAGCATTGAATAGTGATATAGCCATGATGATCCAATCCATGGGTGGGAATACACTACCTAGTGCCTATGAGATAGCTATTAATTTTGAGAATTGTCTTGTTCAATTAGGGAATATTTCTCCTAGACCACCAATGACATTTTTCCTTGATTTGTAGCCTCCTAGTCAAATTGCATTACCTACCTTGGCTCCTTTGCCTAATAGTCAAGAAAAGTCTTCCATTTCCCCTACCAATGATATTCATGAATTTAAGAGTTTTATTCAAAGTGTTACTAATGAAGTGGTTTCTCTTTAAAAAAAACAAGCTCATAGTTATATGCCTTACTATCCCTATAATCAATTTGGATAAGCAAGTAGGCCTCCTTTTCAAGGTAATGCTCAAGGACAAGGTCAAATAACTAAAGATATACCTTACCAAAGTTTCAATACCAATGCCCCATCATCTTCTATAGCTCTTGTTCCTAATAAAAATAATTTTATTCAAGAACAACCATGCTACTATTCCCATGACCAAAATCAAGGCCAAGTTGCATATGCCAATGAAATGCTTAGTCAAGCCATGACAATGCAAGGTAGTCAAGTACCTTAACCTCCCACTTTTGAGGTGCCAATGAAAAATGGAATTAAAAATGGAAAAACATAATCTGATTCTACTTTTATGAATCATTTAGAGGGAGAATTTTGTGCCATGAATCATTTGGGGATCTCAAATAATGTGAATACTAGTGTATCTTCTAACACTAGATATAAGAAGAGGTTTGTTGAAGAGGCAAAAGGGGAAACTCAAGGACCTATTTTGACTCCAAAATCACCCCCAACAGTATGTGGTCATAACTCAGCTCCTAAGGTTTAGTAAAATAAAAAAATTTAGAATGCAAGGCCAAAACCTACACATCCATCTGCACATGATACACCACAAATTACTAGTGCTTCCAAAGAGAAATTCAAGATTAACAATCCTTATATCAATTTTTTGGATAAAATTAAGAAGTTACACATGAATATTTCATTATGGGACTCATTGGAAATACCAAGAAAAAAATATATCCTTCAAAAAGAATTGTTTGGACTAGGTAAACAAGTTGGATTAGTTAGGACTAAAAATGTCATTATGGTGAATGGAACTCAGCCTATTGATGGAAAAGTGATTAAAATTGATAATACTCCTCATTTTTATTTATCCTTGATAATTGGTGATTTTTTAGTTGATAATTGTATCATAGAAAGTGAAGCTAGTACTTCAGTTATGCCCAAGTCAATAGTGGATAACCTACGCCTCAAGTATGAACCAAGGGCTAAAGGAGTTCTATATCTAGATGGGTCACCAACAAAGACCTTGGGAGTAGTCAAGAATTTAAATTTGATTTTACATCCTTGTCCTACTTTTTCAATCCCTCATGATGTGGTTATTGCATATTTACCCCCATACTTTGCTCTTTGTTTGTCAAGAGAGTTTACAGCCAAGATAGGTGGATACTTGGTAGAAAATTGGTCATACATGGTTTTTAGGACAAAGTATGGTACGAAGGTAAATATTGAATCAGAACCTATTCATCAAAATAATTTAGACCCCTACATACCTAAAGTTGAAAATGTCAATTATGATATTATTGATGATGAAGAGCTTCACATGGATCAATCTCCAACTTCTTCTCTTGAAGGAGTTTCTGATTTGTATCTAGATGAATGCAAAGTTGAGCACTATAAACATGATCCTTAAATTCATAGAGGATCTAGTCTTGGATTGTATTTTCTTCATGAATAAGGCTCTTTCATGCCAAATTTGATGAATCCAAATGAGACTAGGGATGGTTTATGGTAGTTATTTTTTGATGGATAAAGAAGCAAGGTTGGATCAGGGGGTGGAGAAATGTTAGTTTCTTCATCCAAGGAAAGTTATTACTCTAATTTTAGATTTCATTTCAGTTGTAATTGTAATGTGGTAGAATATGAGGCCCTCCTTAATGGCCTTGAGTGGGCTAGATAGTGAGGTGTGAAAGAGTTATGAGTTTTGGTAATAGTGAGTTGTTTGTGAATCAAGTGAGAGGTCAAAATATAATTAAGAACTCATTACTTAAGTTCTATAAACATATAGTGTGGGATCTTGTATAATATTTCCAATCCTTCAACATTCAATCTATATCAAGAGAGGATAACAAACATGTTAATAGGTTGGCAGTAATTAGAGCTCAATTTGATGTTCCAAAGGGGATAAGAGAAGAAAAGAACCAACCTCATCTCAAAGTGATTATAAGGCCCTCTATGCCTGATAATGTCACTAATTGTAAAGTGTTTGATAGTGACCAACAAATAGATCTTTTTCTATAAGAGGAGGCTGAGTTTTCCTCAAAGAATCAGTCCAAACTACAATAGTAATATGGAGTCTAGATTGTACAATTGAAGACAAACAAGCTCCATAAAGGCTTAGTCACACTTGAGAGTGTATTAAATGATGATGATAAGTTGAAGAAGGAAAATATAAGTGTGTATAATAAGCAATAAAACTATGAGATAGTATAACTCTTCAAAGATAAGTTGTTTGCTCTTAGGAAGGTATGTACTATAGAAGAAATATATTCTTTCATTCAATTATGTAAAGAATTTTCTAATGTCTTTGCATGGGAATATAGTGATTTAAAAGGATTTTATCAAAACTTAGCTCAAAATACCATATATGTTTATGAGAATGTTAATCCTATCAAGAAAATTTAAAGGCCAATCAATCCTAAGATTAAGCCTCTCATGAGAAAGGAGCTTACAAAGTTGATTGAGTCTAAGATCATTTTTCTTAGTAAGCATTCATCTTGGTTGGCAAACTTAGTCCCAATAAGGAAGAATAATGGGGATATCAGGTTATGTGTTGACTTTAGAGATTTTAATAGAGTTTCCTTGAAGGATCATTATCCTCTTCCTTCCATGGAGCAAATTTTTCAAATTGTGGTAGGTAGTGAAAGGTTCTCACTCCTTGATGGATATTCAAGGTATAATCAAATTTTGGTAAAGGAAGGAGATCAATACAAGACAAAATTCAATACTAAATGGGGCACATATGATTATATTAAAATTACTTTTGGTTTGTCTAATGATGGGGTAACATTTCAATTGCAATGGATATGGCTTTTCAAGGTTTAATAAATGATATAATGTTGGTGTATCTTGATGATATCACATTTTTCTCTAAGGATGCAAAGGATCATTTAAATCATCTTAGAAAGATTGTTGAGAGATGTAGAGATTATATAATCTCTCTCCATTAAAATAAGTGTGTGTTTTTTTCTATGAAGGCAAACTCTTGAGACACATTATCTCAAAGAAAGGTCTATCCATAAATCCTGAAAGGGTGAGTGCAATCTTGGCATTGACTTTGCCCAAACACAAGAATGGTTTGCAAATTTTATTTGGAAAAATAAATTTCATGAGGAGGTTTATTCTTGATTTTAATAAATTATTCAAGCCTCTAACCTCTATGCTAAGGAAAGATGAAGTGTTTACTTGGACAAGAGGAAGGAAGGAGAGTTTTGAAGAGATTAAACAAGCTATTGCTAAAGCTCCAAATATTGTATGTACTAATTTATCAAATGAATTCAATTTGTATACCTTTGGAAATGAATAATTTATCTCTACCATGCTCACTCAATAAAATGAAGAAAACTTGGAGCATCATATTGCCTTCTTTAGTCAAGGATTGGAAGGCTATGGGTAAGATACAATTATGTAGAAAATCAAGCACTTTCAGTTGTTATAAGTCTAAATAAGTTTAGGAATATGTTATATAACAAAAATATTCATATATTATTACCTCATCTTAGTGTCAAAGACTTCCTTTTGAGTAGATATTTGAATGAAGAAAGGCCAGGTTGTATTACAAAAGTAATGGAGTATGATGTAGAAATCAAGATAACCAAAATAGTTAAAGGAAAGGGACTATGTGAGCACCTTGATTTAGAATTTAAGGATTAAAATGAAGTTTTTATAACTCTTAAACATGATTTTATGACAACTTCATCTTCACCAATGAGGAGTTGGACACAAGAGATGATCAAGTTTTTTCAAATCAGTGAGTGTCCACATGGCTTAGATAGAGCCAAAAGAAGGTACTTCAAATTACAATCTATTCCTTATGTACTTATTGATGGAGTGTTGTTTATAAAATATTTATCAAGTTTACTATTTATATGTGTTGAATCAGATCAGGTTGAGAAAATATTGTTTGAGTTTCATAATGGGCTAGCAGGTGGTCACTTTACTCTAAGGACCACAACTTCTAAGATTATGAGAGCTGGATATTTTTGGCCTAGTTTATTTAAAGAAACTCATGGTTGGGTATATAAATGTGCCCTATTTTATGGTAAACAAAATATTTCATCCTTACCTCTTCATCCAATACAAATAGATCAACCCTTTATGCAATGGGGTCTAGATTTCATAGGCTTAATCAACCCACCTTCTAGTGTTGTTCACAAGTGGGTGTTGAGTACCACAAATTACTTCACAATATGGGTGGAGGATGTAGCTCTCAAGTAATCAAATGAAAGTTCATTTTTGGACTTCTATGAAGGCATAGTGATAATATTTGGGGATCCTTCAACAATAATTTTAGACAATGCATTGGCTTTCCTTGGAATAAGGACAAATGAGTGGGCTTTGAAACATGGTATCTATCTTAGTACTTCCTCTAACTATTTTCCACAATGGAATGGACTAGTTGAGTCCACTAATAATAATTTAATTGGGATTATTAAGAGGATAATAGAGGAAAATGAAAGAACTTGGCATTCCAAATTGAAGACAACTCTTTGGAAACTCACCATATAAATCACCCCCAAAAGAGCCATTGGAAACTCACCATATAAACTTGTATATGGGAGAGAAGATATATTACCTATTTCACTTGAGTTACCAGCCTTAGACCTCACTTATGAGCTAGAATTGATGGAAAATGAAAGCATGAAAGTCAGATTATGTGAGTTGATGGAGCTTGAAGAAACAAGGGATCAAGTTATGCAAACTATGGGAGCTCACCAAAATCAAACAAAGAGATACTTTGATAATAAATCCATGTGAAGAATATTCAAAGAGGGGGAAATTGTTCTAAAGTGGGATGAAGATAGGGCTAAGCCTAAAAAACACACAAAGTTTGATGCTTTATGGAGTGGCCCTTATGCCATCACTCAATGAAAGTAACACAATGATTTCTAATTCTTAAAGTTGGATGGAGAAAATATTCATATCCCAATCAATGGGATATAACTTAAACATTGATACTAAGGTTCTCCTCTCTCCTTGTACATAGTTGTTGTTTTCCTTGTTTTCCCTAACTGCTTATGTACATGTGTGAGTCTTGTTGGTGTCTTGTTTTGTTTTTTGTTTATTTGGTGTGTTTTGGTTGTTTTTGTGTGTTTTAGGCATTTTTTTACTAGTTTTATTCAATAATTCAATGACTCCCTTAGCCCATGGATAGATACGACTACTGATCTTTAGTATAGTAGGCATATTACCTCTATGAGTCACCATTTTGTTGGCCAAATTTGACTTCAAGGTCAAATTTGGACCCCTATAGCTTAAAAAATTGGTTTTTAAATGTTTTAGGGGTCTAATAATTTTTAATTGAGTATGTTACAGTCCATTTTAGATTATATAATGCCTTTTTAGCCTTAGTCATGGTCTAATAAGTCTATATGTCACTTTGAGTTATTTAGAAGGATTTTAAGGGCCATAAATGCAAGTGGCATGGTTTTCAAGGTGCCCAAGTGTACTGATTTCCTTTAAAATATATAATAATCCAAATTTATATTTATTAATGTCAATCTCATCTGAAACTTATAGGTTATCTAACTGAAGATCAAGTAATCAACTAAAAAAGGAAGATTTTGGCACTTATACGACCCATGAGGGAATGTGATACATGAGAGAAGGTCATGGAATGTATCTTCATATTCCTCAGACTCAATTACACATTTTAAATGATATATGAGTTCTAAATATGATCTAAAACTATTATGCTCCTTCTTTGCCTTTATAGACACACATAAGTGGTCAGTAGATTAATGCTTGGTATGAATAGTTGGAGAAGTTTCAGATTAAACACCTTTATGAGGTGTTATTATAATTATATATATTAACTGAAATAACAATATTGTTAGGATTTGTCAACCATGCTTTATGAACCATCTCTAACAAGTTGAATATGTTTTTTTGCTCACTATTTCCTACACCCTATAGGTTTTGCTCTAATTTGGACAAGTTCATATAATCTAGTTGTTGATGTTGAATCCAGAGTATGTTAGATATATTATAAAATGATATTCATGTTTGGTTTCATGTTTTATTTTGTTTTGATGATCAATCCATCTCATTTTGCAGGAAAGTGTCACCATGTGTAGTCTCAGTCCAAGATCTCCTTATTTGCATAATGTTGGTTCCCTGTAGAGGTCTCATGTAGATGGAATATGCTATACCATAGGTCTCAAGGCCATATTATCACCTCTTTATGTTTGGTTTCATCACACCATGTTTGATCAAATATTTAGTCTTGCCTTTCTCATAATCAATTCTTCACTCACTCTTACTTGCAGTCACATGTATGGGGCTTACCCAGCCTGTTCATGGAGTTGTAATGAAGGTGTATCAATTTTTTCAAGGAATAAATAACTTAATATAGTATATATTAAGGTTTTAATATGATGTAGGTTAGTTTTAAGTTCATGTACCACACTAACTAGCCACTAAACACCATTGCTTTCTTTGTAACAGGTGTTTGCAAGATTTTTTCATGATTGAAACAAATGTTTGGAAGATTTTTTAAATATATAAACAATGCCAAACATGTATTTTATGGATATATATTGATTTTAATTTGTTCATGAATCCATTCATCCACACATTTTACTCCATTCCATGCTCACTGCCTCCATACAACTAATTCACACGTACAGGAGTCTCCCTGATGATGTCATGTTAAGATGAAGAATTTGGGAGATGTTTCAATCTTTAAATATTTATAAGAGTCAATTTTAACACTTGGTGATGATTTTAAATTGATTTCCAACATGTTTTTCTACTCATTTTCCAAGGTTTATACCCACTGCTTGTATATGCAAATTCCCACCTACACAGGGTACCATATAACTTTGAAGGTCCTTGTATGGAGAATTTGAAACATGGTAAAAACTTATTTTAGATTATATCATGATGTAAAACTCAATGAAGACCTATTTGAAGCATCAAATGGGTAGGAGAAGGTGTAAACTACCATTAAGCATAAGATGATTGAACTTAGGGACTTCTTCCCTAAAAAGTGAAAATAAAGATCCAAACACTTTTATAGATACCCTATAACCAGGTTAAAAATATTTATGTAACATTTAGATAGGTAAACCTTGTATCCTCTATCATGGATAAGATTTGTACAAAATAATGAGGCTAAAAAGCTAGTGAAAGATATAATTTTGAGGTCCTAAAGATGCCTTTTAAAGCACTAAAACCTTGCATTCATATCTACAAGAATTCACTTTTAGGTGACCTTTAGCATCCTAAAGAACAAATGGAACATACTCTCATGGTTGAAATGGACCAATTGATGGAATGGTGAAATAATGATCATGAATATCATTAGTATGATATTGATGAATAGTTTTTCAAGCTTCATGGACACCTATAGGTGTCCCTTCATAGGAAAATGTTCACCTACACCTGAGTAGGCAGACCATGACCTAAGCATGGTGTCTTGATGATGTTTTAACCAATAAAAGGTGAATGAAGGTATAAATAGATGCTATGTGAACTCAAGGCTTCAATGAGGACCTTTACACACCATGACCATAGTCTAATTAGGTAAATATGCACCTATAAGAATCAAAAAGGCAAGGTATCACAGTCAAGAAAGAGAACTCAGTTTTGTGAGCTCAAGGTGCATGTAAAGGGAATAGGGATATTTTGAATGATGAAAAAAATCCTATGAACACATTAATTAGGACTATTATGACCTCCATAAGCTTTTGACTATGTAAAATAAGCTTACATAGACTCCTTAAGGTCCTATATGCACCTACAATTGAGTGTTTATTCTTAATGAAGGTAAGGAGATGAGTATGCTAAGGAAGAGAAAGGAGATATGAAAATAAATGTATAATGATTCATGATAGGTCAAGAGGGTTTTTTCATAAGCTCCATTACTCCTTTCAAGTTGACTATCTAGTCTTCATACTAGCCCAAGGATGACAATTTGTACATTTGCACTAAGGGACTCATGTTGCTCAATGGGTAAGAATGAGGAATCTAAGGGAGAAGAGTGGTTTTTGGTAAATTTAAACCTTCATGAGCATTAATTTAATGTGTATAACATGTTGAAGAAACTTAATAACATAGGATTTATCTTGGAGAGGTCAATCTTATGTGGAAGTGAAAAATGCAAAAAATAATCCTTTTTGGAGGCCTTTTTTGGGCAAATTGAGTTGGTTAGGTGCCTAAATGGGATATTATGACTTATAAATTTGGTAAAAATATTCATTAAAACCTAATAAAACTTCTCAAACCTTAAATTTTCCTTTAATAGGATGGATATATCTCACTATTTTGTCTCATAGGTTAGCCAATCAAGAAAATCAGGGTTTTAGCAAGATAAGTAAATGAAGCCAAAATGGGTAAGAAAATTGATATAAATATTTTGGAACCTCAAATAACATATTTTTAGGATTATTTAAGGTTAATAGGTGATAATAAACACTAAATAAATCTCATACCTCTCAAATTTTTCAAAACACTCTTGCACACAACTCAACCAAGCAAAGCTCCAATTAGGCCTAGTTGGTGAATGAGAGGAAGGAATGAGGAGTGTTTGGAAAGTTTTGTGATGAATTTTTGAGATTTAATGAGGTATTAATAATCATTAGACACCATCCCAACCATGAGAGATTAGTCAAAATAGCCAAAACTAGCAAGATGCATGTTAAGCCTATTAGGCCTTGAAGTGACCTAGAGCCAATTGTGGGTCCAACTTCACTTATAGCTCTTGGTGATTTTCATATATGATTGTAACATGTTCATGGTATGAATTTGTATGTTTCAAAGCTATTGGGATGAAAGGGAGGCCATGTAAAATTTAATTTTGGACTTTAAGACACATTAGGCCTTTACAAATGAAGAATCAAGCTAGATAGACCAACTTTAAGTGCTCATATCTCCCTTGTAACTTTTCATGGGGATACAATTAGTTTGGAGAGGTTATAAGGGCTCATTAACATCATTTTTTTTAATTTTTTTGGCAATTCCAATGTCAAGGCTTTATGAACAAAGCTTAAGGGCAAAATGGAAATAAAACCTTACTAAACCCTTAGAAGTGACCCGATGAAGGAAATGAAGTTGGAAAGATACTAAAATGGAATATTTTTTCAAAAATTATGATTGGAGGATGTATAAAACTCGGTCAGGATCCATACCATTAGGATGAGTTATACAAAATTTGTACAAACAGGGTATAAAACTACTTTTCTTGATTATTTTAAGCATTGTGCAAGTTATAGGAGGTTTTAAGAGATGAAATAAACTTTGGGAGGATGATAGATAATTAATATAACTCCAAATTTATATTTAATACTTCATAAAAATTCCAAAGTGTGCCTACCAGAGCTCTCATCTCAACCAATCAAAATTGGCATAGTGAACATGATAGTGAGAAGGGTGAAAACTTCAAGTGGAAGTATTTTAAGGTGTGCATGATGCCTCTAAGGCCATGGATATTATTTAAAAGTTACATACACTCCATTATATGAATTTTCATGGAAAATTGATGCCTTTTTGGAAGCCAAGTGTGCAAGGTGTGTGGAAGAGGAGTTTTCTTAACCTGTAGATGATGATGGCTCATTTATAGAAGTTTTTAGATGACTAGGAATTAAATAAATGCTTGTGAAATCATATTTAAAACTGTTCCCTCTCATTCAAATCATTAGATATACCCCTAGTTAGTTTTATGATTTTCAAACAGGGGTGAATGATGAAGGCAATTTTTTGAGCCAACACAATGAATTTCATGCCACTTTCCAAGAGTTTCATGTCTTATATGGACACTTGTAATTCCTGACCTTACATGGTCAATTTCACATCTTCTTCTCATGCATATTTTGACCTATTTTCTTAGCTTTAAAAGTGTCCAAGTGACCTTTGGACTTCCCTTATCTCGCCCCTCTCCTTAATGTTATAAGTAGTGACTTTTTGGGCTCTTTTGAGAAGCCTCCATTGGTTAATGGTGAAAACCTAGCCAATTTTATATTTTAATATCTCTTAAATTAATAAACAAGTGAATTTTCCTACTTGCATGCTTCATAATTGAGTTTGGTTCCAAATCTTATTGATCTTGTCTAGTAAAAGATGATATTTTCTAGCATGTTATCTTTGATTGTCCACCAAGATTTCTTAGTGTATGATAGTTTTAAAATTGGTTTATGATTTTATTCTCCCAAGGATCATTCATTATCCCTCTTAAACATATATATACCTCTTGAACCTAGTATATGAAACATTGATATAACTATCTATATTGAGTTGTGAGTTATGTGTGAAAGAAGCTTTGATTTGATCTAAGTAGTATAACTTCAATCAATAGGAGTAAATTCAATATTGGTGCATCACCTTTTATATTTTTAAATTTGTATTATTAACACTTTTCATGCAAAGTTGATAAGTGAGAGAGTGCTTCAAAGAGTTCATCAATGGAACTAGCCCTTCTAGAGATTCATCTCAACAATTGATTACCCATAGCAAGTGAGATGTTTCCATTGTGCCACTTGGATGAGGACAGTTGATACATCTCCTCAAGGGGTGAAATCCAAGTAACAACATAACATTATAACAATATTTGGAAGACAAAAAGCATTGGATTTCCCATTCAACCTCATCATGTCTAAACAATGCCTCCATCTTCTTGGCTATCACTACCCTTGGTGCACCATCCTAAAAATATCTTAAAACTATCTTCTTCCCATCTGACATAAACTCCAACTCCATATTCTAAAAGTCCTGACTGTATCTACCAAGTGATTGTAACCACCAAACTCCCAAAACAACATGGGTCTCACCAATCCCAACCATGTAAAAATCATCAATAATTATATAATCCCCCTAATGGATGATCAATTATGAAATCTTATTAGTTAAACTCATATTGAATCCATTAGCTACCATGACACTAAAACTAGGAAAATCCTCAACATATAATCCTCTCTTCTCCATTAGACCCTCATTAATAAAATTATGAGTGGCCCCACTATCAACTAAACATTTAACCTATTGTCCCTTAAATACTCCTCTTACTAAAAAAGGGTGGTACTTAGGAACACCTAATAATGTATCAATAGCACAATGACTCATGTCTCATATAGCAGTATCATCTTGCTCTACCTGCTACTCCTCATGTTCAATATCTAAACTAATTTCAACTATATCCTCATCAATGTCTGAAGTGACCTCTATGTAATGTGCTTTGCCTTTCCCAAGGCATATATGACCGAGTTCCCAAGGATCCTTTCAAGAGAAGCATAGCTTCTTCCTACACAACTCATTCCTTATCTCAAAGGCTATCTTAGGTGGTGTGTGCTTAGGCTGATTTTAGGTTCTCTTGAATGGTTTGTTTTCCTTAAATATCTTCTTTTTGGATTGTTATGTGGGAGGTGTAGTCTCTAGATCAAGTGTCATTTAGATAGCATCTTGTAGTGTACTAGGATTGAAAGCCTTCACCAAACCCCTCAAGTTTGCATTTAAATTCTCTATGAACAGTATCTCCACTCTCTTTTTTGACATGTCAAGAACCATAACAATAAATTTTTGGAATTTGTTGATGTATCTATCAACATCCCCACTTTTTCTAATCAATGACAACTCATGGAAATACATTTATTCATCTTTCTAATCAAATTTAGCAATCAATTTGATGTTGAACTCATCATAGGACTGAATCAAAGCATGGTTTTATGTCATCAAACCATGATGCCACCAATCATATTCTGCTCCCTCCAAATGTGAGGTTACAAACTTAATTGTTTCCTCTTCTGGCATGAGTTTAATTGTCAAAAACTATATCCAATTTGTTAATCCAAGCTTGTGTTGTGCTCTTCCCACTACCATCCAAATTTGGAAGAGTTAGTTTTCTCAATGCATGTTGATACTCCTTATGTTGAGTTATTGGTCTTTATTCTTATTGTGATTTTTATTATCCTTCCACTGATTCATATATTGGTTCAATGATAACTCATTTATGATCACATAAGGAAGTGTATGGTACTCATCATAAACTAATACCACCTCATCAACCAATGGCTACTCCTCAGGTTGTCGTGCTTCTTCTTTTTCCCTATGTGTGAATGTAGGCCCAAATGCTCTATATGAACCACCCAAAATATCTCTCCTAAGAATTTGATTACATGCATTTCTACCATCACATGTATCATTCTAATTTACCCTGAGAGTATTCATGTTTTGTGACATTTTCCCAATGGTTATGATCAATTACTAGTGTGCATGCATAAATTGTTGCATCATCTATTGTTATCCTCATGCAAGTTCATTCAATATGTTTTATATACTCTAAGCATCATACCTTCTCTCAACCCTATCCCAGGGAATCTTTGAACCACTCATTATTTCAATATTTGCTATAGCTATAAGTGGTTGCCTTATTACAAGTACTACTTACAGTGTATCCTCTTATGGATATGGACACATAAACTAAATTTTCCTTCTTCTTTTCTCTCTTTCATAATACCTTCTATATATATATCACTAGTGCTCATTAACCCTTCAAGATGGAAGGAATGTGGTTTTGATACTACTATAAGAGCCCCTGTATAATTTCACCCAAATCATACATTCCTCTTCATACACATTTTGTCAAACACTTTGTATACTTCCTTAGGTTAAGAGGTTTTCTTTTGCAATTTTATTATATTTAGATTTGTTTCAGATTTGTGAAGGGTTTATTGCATAATATTGATGCCAAAAGAAAGATAAATAAAACACAAAGTAACATACATTCATATGTTGTAAGGTTAATATAAAATCTTAGGGTAAAACCTATTAATATAAATCTAAAAACAAGTATTTAATAGTCCATATCTAACCTCTTTATTTGTCTTGAAATGTGCATACAATGGTTGACCAAAAATGATACATGATTAAGGATAGGCTTAAAACAATCTCATAAATTTTCTATCATAAAAATCCTTCAAACACCTCAGAAAAATGTTGGTGTTATGCCCTATGACTATTCCAAAAATATGCTAAAAAAAATCACACAAATCTATTATTTTTTTCCTTTGCCCAACTGCAATAATTTTGCCAAAAATGGTGATGAACAAAATAATTTCCCAGTAATGTAGCATGACACTATAGAATAACATTTTAGTGGTATGGAACAATGTAGCATCCATACATAACATGGTAGAAATGGTATGGATTATTGTAGCATGCTTTCAAAATTCATAAAATCTTCATTAACTTTAAAACTACCTCTACAAAAATTTATTCTTTAAAGCTTCAATCCTCTATAAACTAATCAAATAAGCACAAGTGTGAATTCTTGAATGAATCCACCTAATAGGCTGAATGGGTTTTCATCCAAATAACCTATCTACTTAAGCATTTTTGTCATAGGGCACGCTAAACCTACAAACACAAGCTCTCCGAAATTATCAAATAGAAAATATCAAAACCAAGATGTCCAAATGACTTGCTCTCATCTCTTTATAAAGGTTTAGCTAAGTCTTCTAGAAGAATCTAATTTAACCTCCTCAAGGCTTCTAAACGAACACTTTATTTAATAAAGTGACTTTATAAAATTCATTTTTTATTTGAGTCACTTTAATTAAATTAATTAAAAATAAATCTATTCTTATGATTTAATTTATTTGGACAACTTTATAAATAATCAATTTTATTTTATTCTCTTGTAATGCCTGATCATAGCCTATGGGAATAAATAGGTTAGTTGGACCTATTTGATGATCACTCAAAAAAAGGGGACATTACATAAAGGGTGGTAATTCCTCTAGATGGATCCCACGGTCCTTCACATGTGGAAAGTTTAGCTATAGATAAACAACTCAATCAAATATATAATATCATTGCATAAGGAAAAGAGTACTTAGAACTAATAGATGATGGGGTATTAAGTTTTAAGAGTGGCACATTTGTATTGGTATTAATAGTCACACCTATGAAAAATGGGTGCATGAGTATGAGGTGACTAGGTTGATATGCACACATGTAAAAATAGAGTACGCTAACTCTATTAGAACTAGGATGGTCAAACATGGAGCCATAAATTCAATCCATTGAGTGGTCATAAATATTAATAAGAAGTGGGTACCAAAGGCACATAATCACCAAGGAAGGTAATGTTGAAGCAAAGGCATATTGTGAAAACTTCCTCAATATTGGGTCATAATTTATGTAAATACTTATGCACAAGATTAGGAAGCATGTTTACCCAAAGTGGAAAAAAAATGTGTTAGGATAAATTAAAATCTAGATCTATCCTGGAATTGTCTACAAGAGAAACTATGAAATGAATTTAATCAAACATTCAAAATATAAACATAAACATGCACAAAATAGGATACAGCAGATTTAATGTGGTTCACCTCAAATAGGATACATACACAAACTTGTTTAGTATATTATTTCCATCAATACAAGGGAGAAATAAAATCCTATAACAAACCCTGTTACACCTCTCTACCTTTCTGCCTCTTCTCTGTGTATAATATTTTAATTATATTTTCACACTCATACATCTTAGCCATATTTAAATAAATTTTATGGTAAAAACTACCTAAACATAACCTCTACCATAAAATATATAAACCTTTAAGTAATGGCTTAGATTGACTATAAAATTACAATTTAACAAGTTAATTTTAATAAGAAAATTCTTTGGGGTGTGTATCCCCCAAACCACCCTCCAAGGAGGTCTCCCCATCAGACCTCGCAAGGGGGTTCCCACTTGAAACCCCCTATGCCATCAAGGATTAAAATAATGGGATCCAAACCTAGTTGAAATAACATCATAATTTTAACCTCTGATCTTGGAAGACAATCAGGCTCCACACTTAATGATCTCCCACTTGGAGATTGATTGCAACAACTCTACCACTACTACATCCACTATACTATCTAGAATAGGACAAGTTTTTTAATTTAATTATCATCCATAAATACCAATTTAAGCTAAACAAATCTTTAACTTCTCTCTTGTAACTACCTTGGTCATCATATCCATAGGATTTTCACTGGTATGTATCTTCTCCTATTTTAGTTGCTCTTCCTTTATCACTGAACAAATGAAATGATACCACAACTGAATGTGTTTTATCTTGGAGTGAAAAGCTAAGTTTTTTGCTAGATAGATTGTACTCTGAATGTCACTATATAGTGTAAATCTTTCTTGACTATGTCCCAATTCTTCCATCAACCTCTGTAACCAAATTATTTCTTTGCTTGGTTTTGTAACAACATATTTAGCCTTTATGGTTGAAAGTGCCACAACCTTCTGTAATCATGATACCCAAATAACTGTTATACCACCTATTATAAGCACATACCCTATAGTGATTCTTATACCATCCAAGACACCTACCATATCTGAGTCAACATATCCCTGTAATGTCACATCTGATCCATCATAACTTAACACTGCATCTATGGTCCTTCTTAAGCAATGAAAGATCCATTTTACTTCCTTCGAATGTTCCTTTCCTAGACCACTCTTGAACCTACTCACCACTCCCATTGTATGTGCAATGTCTAGCCTCATACACACCATTGCATCTATTAAACTACCAATTATTGATGAGTATGGAATTTTAGACATCAAATTATTTTCTTCTTGTGTTTTAGGACATTATTCCTTTGTTAATTTAAAGTGTGAAACCAAAGGTGTCCCAACTGATTTTGTATCTTGCATATTAAATCTTTCCAACATTTTTTTGATGCACTCTCCCTATGATAATTCCAGCTTCTTATTATTTCTATCTCTAGTTATTTGTATACCAAAGATCTATTTAGTTGCACCTAGATCCTTCATAGAAAAGCAATCACTTAACTGTTTCTTGAGTACATTAATATTATGCATGTTGGAACCAGCTACAAGCATATCATCTACATATAAAAGTAAAATAATATAGATTTCATTTTCAAATGTTTTAAAATATACACAATGGTCTAAATGACATCTACAATAACCCTATTCTATCATAAAACTGTCAAACTTAATATACCATTGTCTTGGATCTTGTTTTAGGCCATACAAGCTCTTCTTTAATTTGCACACCAAAGTCTCCTTACCATTAAATTCATAACCTTGTGGCTGCTCCATGTATATTTCCTCCTTCAAATCCCCATGAAAGAAAGTAGTCTTTACATCTAACTATTCTTAGTGTAAATCTTCAATAGCTACTAAGATTTAAATAGTTCTAATTGAAGTCATTTTAACAACTGGAAAAAATATCTCATCAAAGTCTATACCCTTATTTTGTGCAAAACCTTTAACCACCATTCTAGCCTTGAATTTCTTTTTACCTGCATTTTCCTCCTTTATCCTATATACCCACTTATTATGCAATGCCTTCTTTCCTTTGGGAAGCTCCACCAAATTCCATGTCTAGTTTTCCATTAGAGCATCATACTCCTCATCCATAACTTACTTCCACTTATCCTCGGCATCAATCTACACTACTTCTTCATATTTTTCTATCTCACCACCATCGATAAGTAATAAATAATATAGAGAAGGATAAAAATGATCAGGTGGTCTACTTACTTGTGTAGATATTCTAACAAGGGTTTGAGGTGTGATCTAATAATTTGACTCAAGAGAGGATGGTTAGTATTGTGTTAGTTACAAAATGAAAACAAAATGAAATAAACACACTAATAGCATAATATCTCTAGGCCTATACACTAGGGAGAGCTTAGTTAACAATCATGAATGAAACACACAACTAAAATGCAAAATAAAACTCTTTTACCTTCCTTGGATGCTCCAAAATGCTTTTTGTGGTGGCCTACTTGGCTTGTGCTTATGAAGTCCTTGGCAATGGAAGCTTGACAACCTCCATCTCTCCTTGGCACCTTTGGTTTATGGCTTGGCTTGGCTTGAAATCAATTTGGCATTATAAAACTAGTTTCTTGAAGCTTTTTGGAACCAATCCTTCATTATAAATTTTCACTAATTAATCTTAGAAATGATGTTGTGAGGCCTCCTATTTATAGATTTTTGGATTTGATCATAATCAACCTCAACCATCCATCTCAAGATTGAGATGTGTGGTTGAGAATTAATTCAATTTTTGGAATTAAGTTTGTAATTATCCTCATCATGGCATTGTAGGAAGGGGAAATTAAGAGGCATGGAGGGCATCATGGAAGGCATTGATGAGGCATGGGAGGCATGAATCCTAATATTTGTGGCATTTATGGTCTAGGGATGTCTTCCCAAGAAATGAGGTCACTTGATGATGTAGATATTCAATATTCATTTCCAAAACAAAGTATTCAACAAGTTTCCATGGAATTATTAATTAAGCCTTGATTTGGGTTAATTAGCTCTTAAACATGATTAAGCACTTTATGCACAACTTACTCAAATTAATCAGAATGCCTTGTTATTGGTCCTAAATTTGACTAGATTAGAATTGGAAATCACTGTTAGATGCATTGGAACCATATTCCCATTTATGATTTTACCAACAACAAATAAAAAATACATGAGTCTTATGTAAAAGATTTGATTGAAAAAAGCAGTCTAGAGCATGTGGGTGCAAAATTGGCATTTTGACTCAAAATGAACTGATCAAAGTTAGTTGGCCCATAAATTGCATTGCCCCATTTAGGGATACCTAGCCAAAATTGGTAGTTGAATATATCATTTTCACATCATTTTGTGTGTTGTAGTGTTTTTAGGCTAAATTGCATGTTTTGGGTAGAAATTGGTCAAAATCTCTATTGGAGGTTATGGGCAGCCAATTTTAGGTGTCTACATGAGGTACCTATTCCTCTTGCACATTTTGATCAAGAACCTTTGGGAAATGTTTTTATGTAATGTCTTCTAATATTGTATATTCATTTTTGGATTTTTCTTGCTTCTTTTCCTACAACTGGTCCCTATACATGACTTTTTCATTGAACACAACATCTCTACTAGTTATTTTCTTATCTTCTTTATTCCATAATCAGAATCCAAAGTCATCAGTTCCATAACCAATAAATGTGCATTTTTGAGACTTAGCTTCTAACTCATTCCTATAATATTTGTTAATATAAGAAAATACCTCAACCAAAAACTCTTAGAAAAGAATAATCTACCTTCTTTCTAGTCCATGCCTCCTCTAGTATTCCACCATCCAAGGCACTCAAATGTCCTCTATTTATTAGATAAATTGTTATAGTTACAACATCTACCCAAAACTATAAAGGCAAACCTACATGCAATCTCATGCATCTGACATGTTCCATAATAGTCCTATTCATTCTTTCTGATATACTATTTTGTTGTGGTGTTCTTGTAACTATTTTTTGTCTACAAATTCCACTTTTTGAATAGTAATTGTTAAAATCATTATTATAATACTCACCTCCATTATCTGGTCTAAGATATTTTAGTTTTAAACCTATTCATTTTCAAATAAATTTTTCCATTTATTGAATGTATCAAAAATATCAAACTTCCTTTTTATCTAGTATGCCCAAACCTTCCTAGTTGCATCATCAATAAAAGTAACATAGTAATATGAATCACCAAGTGAAAATACCTAAGTTGGTCCCCATACATCTATACGCACAAGCTCTAACTTATGCTCCTTCCTAGTTAGTTCAACCTTGAGAAACCTCACACATTTTTGTTTCCTATATACATAGTGCTCAAAAAAGTCCAAATCTAATTCTTTCAGACCTGGTAGTTTATCCTTTGCATGTAGGATCTTCATTTCCTTTTCACTCATGTGGCCAAGTTTGTAATGCCACAAAGGTGCATCTTTATCTGTAGTAGCTACAACACAAGATGAATTAGAATTATTTGTAGATAAATATAAAGTGCCTACTTTCTTACCTTTTGAAACCACCAAATAATCCTTTATAACCTTTCATGATTTATTTGTAAATGTGAGCATACAACCCTCACTACCTAACTACCCTGTAGAGATCAGATTTCTCCTCAAGCTTGGAACATGCTTGATATCCTTCAACACCCAAGTGTTTCCATTCTATAATTTAACTTGAACACTTATTTTTCCAACATTGCTATAGGTTTCATCATCACCAAGGTAAACATTCCCATAATTTCCTTGAACATAATCTATAATATAATGTCTATGAGGGGTAGCATGAAAAGAAGCACCTAAATCTAAAACTCAAGATTTAATAATATTATTTAAATAAAGTATAATATCATCTTGTAGTACATCACCTGATACATTTTCTTCTCTATTACCTTCTTGTTGGTCCTTACCTGATTTATCCTTTCAAAATTAGCACTCTTTGTTTGTGTGTCTTGGCTTACCATAGATCCAACATTCCATCTTTCCTCTTGATTTATATCTTGTACCCCCTTTTTATTTTCCATGATTTCTCTTCCTCTATTATTTTACCTTCCTCTATTATCCATTGTTAATACATTTCTAGATATGTATGTTTCACCTGTGTTTTTCCTTTACATTTCCTCCCTTAGGATAACACCCGCCACATCTTCAAACTTTAGTTTGGAATTGTTAGACACATAGTTGCTTACTACTATTACTAAGCTATTCTAGCTTTCAAATAAGGAAAAAATAATAATAAGAGCCCTAACTTCATCATTAAATTCAATATTTATGGAATTTAACTGACTATTAACCATGTTAAACTCATTTAAATGATCTGTACTGAACCATTTTCAGACATTCTCATATTAAATAATTATTTCATCAAAAATCTTTTATTTGAGGCAGAGGGTTTTTCATATAACTTGCCTAATGTACTCATAAGACCTTCTATTGATTTTCTTTTGATATGTTGAATGCTACACAAGATGCAAGGCATAGTCGTATGGTTCCAAGGGCTTTCCAATCCAATAGTTCCCAATCTTCATCTAACATTATCGATGGCTTCTTGGCTTGCCCTCCTAATGGAAAATACAAGTCCTTCTAGTAAATTTAATCCTCCATTGCATCTTCCATAATCCAAAGTTCTATCCATTGAACTTCTCCACCTTAGATTTATTTTCATCTGCCATAGCTCCCACTCGAGGTCAAACCCTTTTCTTCTGATGATTTAAAATTATGCAAACAAAACCTTTGCTCTGACACCACTTGTTAGGATAAATTAAATACTATATCTATCCCCAAATTACATATAATAGAAACTATGAAATGAATTAATAAAACATTCAAAAAATAAACATAAATATGCACAAAATAGGAGACACCAAATTTAACATGGTTCACCCAACATGGGATACATCCACCAAATTTGTCCAGTATATTATTTCCAGCAATACAAGGGAGAAACAAAATCTTGTAACAAACCCTGTTACACCTCTCTACCTTTTTGTCTCCTCTTTATGTATAATGTTTTCATTATGTTTTCACACTCATACATCTCAGCCATATATCAATACATTTTAGGGTTAAAACTACCTAAATATGACCTCTACCATCAGATCTGGAAACCTTTAATTAATGACCTATATTGAATACAAAATTATAATTTAACAAGGCAATTTCACTAAAAAAAATTCTCTAAGGCGTGTGGCCCTCAAACCCCCCATCAGGGGGGTCATCCCCCTCAAACTCCACAATGGGGTTCCCCCCTTTCAACCCCCCATGCCATCAGGGATTTAAAGAATGGTATCCAAACTTGGATGAAATAACATCATAATTTTAACCTTTGATCTTGGAAGATAATCAGGCTCGACACCTAAAAAAAGGTGTATATAATTCATATATTGTGTAGTTTTATTTTGTGATGGTGGGTGATTCATAGGCCTTACCTTTCTAGTTAGTTAACATGAAAGTAGCATTATGCATGAGATTCAAGTGAATAATGAGAAAGAGATGTTTCCAATTTTCTTAATGAAGATAAATCCTACATAACACTTTAACATAAATGAAAAGGCTTATACATCCTATGAGTCTATCCTTCCAATATATATATGGGTTCATGATTTTTTCCCCATTTTTAATTCATGGGTATGCACATAATATAACGCCCTACCTAGTCTCACCTTGGCTTAGGCACATGGTTAAGTATTAATTAGGTTTGGACACATTGATATGTTATTTATTCATGATTTTTGTCATGCTTTATTATATATCCTTTGGTGATATTATATCTATCATGAAAGAAGAGATATTTATTATTAGTATAATCTATAAGCAATTGACTTATGTGATTTCATTTCTATTTCTTCACACCATATAGGTAACATGATGAGTTTGGTGCATGTGCAAGAGACAGGTGTTTTTGAATGGGTTATAATTTTATATAACTAGATTATGATATTAGTTGGTTAGGTTTGAGTTTAGTCCATTTAAGTGTTAAATTATTTTATGTGACATAAGTGGAAGCTTCAACAAAGGACATTTGTTGTAAACATGGATCCTTGATGCAGGATCATCAAGAAAATTAGAAAATTTGTAGTGATCAAGATTTAAATACATGCTAATAGGTCTAATGAAGGTCCTAAAGGTCTTAGGAATCCATGAGATGGCTTAGAATTTGAATTAGAGATTTTCCCTCCAAAATTGTAATTTGAATTTTTAAATGTTGTCCTAATCCAAACATGACCCAAGAAAAGTAAAAAAAAGTGGTCAAGAGTCAATAATGGTGTTAAGGGTCAAAAAATATTTTAATAAGTGTTTTAATTCATAGGTATGCATGGTCATAAGGTGAAGGATCACACTTTAGTCATGAGATGAATAAATCCCATGTTGAACTTGTAATTAAGGAAGTTTTGGTTTGTAACCACCTCAACCAATCCTGAAATTGGTTGAAAAGGAGAAGACTGTACTTGGTGAAAAGGGTATATGGCATAGGAGATTAGGGAGAGAGGATAGTAATATCTAGTAAATGAAAAATATGGAGCCAAATAAAAATGATATAAGAACCTCTCAAGATTAACAGAGCCTTGAAGGTCCATCTTGGACTCTATTGTAAGAAATGTTGTTGTAAATGAATAAATGAAAATTTTCATGTTCTATGCATTCACCCTATAATGAGTTATATTATGTTATTTTTTTTGAATATTGATTGAATTAATTCTTTGAAACCCCAAGGAACAAATGCCTTGATAATGTTTACAGGATAGAGATATGTGTGTAGGGGAATAAACATATGAAGTGGAGTTTTGTTGTGATTATGGAATGTTGACATAAGAATAAGGTTTATATATTATCCTTGAATCTTTATTTGAATAATTTAAACCTATTTTTTATCCTTGGTGGCATGTTAATTTTTACAATTGATGGAAAACAACTCAGTATTGGAGGATTCTATGTATTGCCTAGTGGACTGGCAAAGTTAACAAGTGAGGTTTGTTGATGAACATTAAGAGTTTCAAATCCTAGATAAATGTGTGAATATATGTAATTAAATCCTTAGATTAATTTTTATGACCTATAATTTATTGGAAGGTTTCACCAATAATGTGAACTCTCAAACGTTTTAATTCTGCCCATACCCTATTTTGGGTTGACAGTCATCTTGTATAGGGAGATAAGGCTTGTTTATTTATTTTTTCAATTGAATAAATGAAAGTGTGGTTTTTTTAGTTAAACACATTATAAAAATGGTTTTGGAATCCTATATAAGCATTTTGAAATAATTGACATGAGAATAAATGACCCTGTTGTTGTTATAAGACCTACAAGTTATAAAATGGAACATAGTCAACATATGGAGGACAATTTTTCTCATATATAAGTGTAAGCATGATTTATAATAGTGTTTTTTGGTTTAAATAGGTATAATAAGGTGTTAAGGTTTTTAAATAATTAATTAATGGTCTTTGAAATATATTAGTGCACTAACCCTATTGTGCACAACCAACAAATGTGCACAGTCAACTAAAAAAGTTAATGTTTAACATGGTAAAGGAAAAATTAAAGTCTCACACCTAATGTAAGAGTTGAAAAAGGTTAAAATAGATATTTTGAAGTTTTTTTAATCCTTTTAATCATGTTACAACTGAATTTATATAATTTTGAAGGCCCTCGGCCCTATGTAGGTCTAAGAAACCCTAGGTTTAGGCTTTACCCATTATAAAGAGTTCCCACAATTAAAAAGAGTAAAAACTTGGTAGTATTGTGTAATTTGAGGTAATTTAGTATATTTTTTTAGTTTTATATTTTTACAAATTGTACAAGTATGGATTTGACAATGGTGGTCGTGGAATAGGCTTAATTAGGCCTAGTTTGGTAGTCTTTAACAAAGGAACCCCTAGCTAGAAGTGGATACAGGTAACAAGAGTTTACATACACCTCAAATGGAATAAATTGGGATAATAAATATGATTTAACCTTGGTAATAAATCCTAGGTTGGTGAAATAAATAGTAATTTCCTAAAGAAGGCTATTAACCTTGTCTAGACCTTGTGAACCATGTGTAAAGGATTGGTGAAGGATGTGGTCAGTCTAATTAATTATAAGGTATTGAAACATGTATGAAAATATTTTCCAAGACCATTATTGTAAATATATTGACCTCTTTAATCCTATATCAAAAATGGATAGTTGAGACCAAGGCTAAGTCACCTAGTGAAGGAGTAAGAGCTAGTTTGTCAAAAGAATGATTGAAATGAGGCATAGACTAAAGCTGTGAGTTATATGATAGGTATAATAATATCAATATTTCCTTAAATATACAAATAAATAGGTAAAAACCAAGTATACTATCAAACATAGTGAATAAGAAGAGGAAACTAGTTATATGCAAGGACAATCAAGAACAAACCACCAAGTGCATGTGACCATTTGGATAGAGAACCAGTTATTGATGCTTAATGAGATTTATCCCTAAGTTTGTGTTTGTAGGTATGAATAATAAATTTGAGAATGCCAAGCATGAGGCCTCAAAATTTATGAATAATGGGCCAAGAATGACTCCCATCAAGTGGTATGAGGATGACAAAAAGAAAAACCTCTTGAAAAGGACAAAGTGATGAAGATTGAAGACATACCACATGTTGAAGATGAAGATAATGAAGAATTCTATGATTCATTTTCGTGCATATTAGTTGAAACAAAGGAGATGATGCACTAAGAAGACAAGAAGGTCATCTAAAAAGACATAAAGGTCACCCATGAAATATGAATAAAGAAACAAGCTTGCAACAATTACCATTTGAGGTAAATAAATGCCTAAATGTAGATTGTGATTTCATTTATGAAGAATAAAAATATGATATGTAGGTTGAGAGAAAGTATGATATATTAAAGCTCTCTTAAGGAGAACAAGGGCATGGATATGTATGGCCTAAGGGGATGAAACAAATAGGTGATGAGAAAAAAGAGAAGAACCTCAACCAAAAGGTCAAACAAAGAAAAAACATGAAAAAAAAACAATAAAAAACATAAAATCAAAGGATAAAAGGCAAAGTACATCAAGTTGTCATGATAGATAACTAAGGCATGAAGTATGAAATAGGTGAAATTAGAATCAAGTGGTAGTCCAATAAGGTATAACACATCGAGTGGTTTCAAAAAGAAAGAAAATATTAAAATAAGATCATAATGTAAGTTTAATCCAAGAAATCATGAAGGTAGATGGAGATTAAAAGCCTACAAATCAAGCAAAAGAGATAGTGCAATAAAATCAAGAAAATGAGATGAAGGTACATCCATGTATGCAATAAAATGAATGCATAAAGGAATATAATTATTTGTTATATTTTTTTTCTAATGTTGTATATGATGACATAAGTAAATTTGACTCCAATAGTGAAGATAAATTGTACATTAAAATAATTGCATTGATTAATGAGAGTATGGAAAATCAAGATGAGTGTTTGAGAAGCAAGGTATGTAACATGAGAAGGTTGATATGACTCTCACAAATGAGGAAGTCCAAAGAGAAGACAAACAAAAATTTGCCCAATCAAGTGAAGAGAAAAGTGAACCAAGGTTTGATGAGGATGTTGTATAAATAGATGCCCTAAAGTGGAAAGAATAACTGGCAATGTTGGAAACATACTTTAGTCCATTGGAAGGACTACATATAGGCTTAAAATAATAAAATATGCTCAAGAATGAGCTCAAATAAGGATCAAATGTAGAAGGATTATATGGTTTATAAAATGGTAGCTATGAATTAGTAAACAAGACTCTTGAACAAGGAATAATAAGCAATAATGAGATGAATACTGTAGGTATGGAACAGGAAGAAGAGGTTGAACATCACAAGCAAATGAAGAAAGAAGAAGATGAGTTACAAACACTCATGAACAAGCATGGAGAGCAGAATCAAATGACATCAAGGCAAAAAATATAAGAGACATGTTTATATGATGATATAATATCTGAAATGGGGGGACAAAACCATGAGGAAAAGGATGGAACAAGTTTCCAAGATGCACATCGAAGAGACAAGCTAGTGGAGGAAGATAATCAAGCTAATATGAAGCAAAATATAATTGGGATAAAGAATAAAAAAAACATACAAGCTCTATAAATGATTGAAGAGGCAATTTGGCCTCATGAAATCCATGAAATTCATGTGAATGATGTTGTATATGTAGGTATAGTAGAGAAAGGGGATGAATAAGAGTATGAGACTCATGAATTGATTGCACAAGAAGTGGAAACATGGATAATAACATCAAAGAAAGATTTATTAAGAAATAAATGGAAGAATAAAGTAATAAATAGCATTAATAAGACTAATAAGAACCAAATTGGACAATATGGACCTAAGAAAAGCCATGAAGAAGAAAGAAAAGTAAGACGAGTGAAGCATAATTGGAAAAAGAGAAAGAAGATGGCATTTTATTTTTCTCCCTCCTATGGAGTATGATGTAGGAACATTAATAAGATTAGAAAATTTTTAGTTTTCAAGGTTCAAATACATGATAAGATTTATAATTAAGGTCCTCAAGGTCTTATGAAGCTATGAGATGGCTTAGAATTTGAATTAGAGATTTTCCCTCCAAAATTGTAATTTGAATTTTCAAATATTGCCCTAAGCCAAGCATGACCCAAGCAAAGTAAAAAGGTGGTCAAGAGTCAATAATGTTGTTAAGGGTCACAAATTATTTTAATAAGTGTTGTAAGTCATAGGTATGCATAGTCATAAGGGGAAGGATCACACTTTAGTCATGAGATCAAAAAATCCCATGTTAAACTTGTAATTAACAAAGTTTTGGTTTGTAACCACCTCAACCAATCTTGAAATTGGTTAGAAAGGAGAATATTGTGCATGGTGAAAAATTAAAATGGAATAGGAGATAAGGAAGAAGGGATAATAATCTCCAACAAATGAAAAATAGGGAGTCAAATAAAACTGATGTAAGAACCTCTCAAGATTGACAGAACCTTGAAGGTCCATTCTTGGACTATATTGTAAGAAATGTTATTTTAAATGAATAAAGGAAAAGGTTCATGTTCTATGAATTCACCCTCTAATGAGGTATATCATGTTCTTGTTTTTGAATATTTATTGAATTAATTCTTTTTTAACCCCAAGGAATAGATGTCTTGATAATGTTTGTAGGATAGAGATATGTGTGCAGGGGAATAAACATGTGAAGTGGAGTTTGGTTGTGATTATGGATTGTTAACATAAGAATAATGTTTAGATATTATCCTTTAATCTTTAGTTGAATCATTTAACCCTATTTTTTATCCTTAGTGGCATGTTAATTTATACAATTGATGGAAAATAACTTAGTATTGGAGGATTTTGTGTATTACCTAGTTATTTGGTAGAGTTGGCAAGTGAGATTTGCTAATGAACATTAAGAGTTCCAAATCTTGGAGAAATGTGTGAATATATGTAAGGAAATCCTTAGAGTAATTTTTATGACTTATACTATATTTGAAAGTTTCACCAACAATGTGAACTCTCAAACATTTTTATTAAGGGTAAAAGTAGGTATTAAGGGGACCCAACCCCTACAATGTTATCAATCCTATGGGCACCCACAGGCATAGATAAATTCAATCTCCCAAGGAAAAAAAGGATCCAAAAAGAATAAAAACAAAAAAAATATAGAAAAAACACAAAATAACAACAACACACACACAAACCAAACTAACACCTGAGACATTCATCTATTGAATATTTTTCAGTTTTTATATGTTGATCCATTCTTCAATCATGCTCTTGAGTTTTTTATCGATGACTCTACTGATGTTATCCTCCTCACTACCACTGGTGATTATTTTGAGATTTTTCTTATATTTTATTCCTTTGGTAGTCTCTTCCTTATTTTTGAAGCACATGGATAGGCCATTCATACTATTCATGTTGTTGGTGATCGTCTCTTTGCTAAAGTTAACTAGGATAGAAAGCTTGTCTTTGAGGTATTTATTTTCCTTTTCTAGATTATAAAATATATTAGTAAATGATTCAATCATGAATAATATTTCTGTGGAAAAGAACTGATCCATTTGATTTATTTTGCCAATTTATTGCTTCAAGTGAGTATGGTATTTCATGAACCATCTGAGAAAAGATTTGTGAAGATTGACTTCATCTTCCAATTCTTCTAGCTTGCTCTCGATATTGACATAGTCTACCATGGTTTTGGAATCCAAATTTTTATGAATGTTGGAGGGAGGATCCCCACCCTTGTCTTCATGCCTATCCTTCCCATCTCTACTACCAAACCCCAAGTTCAAATCCTTTTCTTTCTCAAGTGAAGATTTAGTATTGTGGGAGTTGATTTGTATGGTATTCTCTTGGTTGTTGTTGATCTCATCAAGGTCAACCATTAAAATTTTCTCCTACTAAATAATATTCTTGAACTGATGCTCCATGTGCCCCTCAAAGGGAGACACCTCAGCTTGCTTTCTAAGTTTAGGTTTGGTGCTGTTGAGAATAATTCTAGCAAAATTTCTGATCATAGGAGGCTATTGAGGGCTCTTCCCCTCAACCCAACCTTGAGTTCTAGATGAATGAGTGACTAAAGGATCCACTTTAGTATAGTTATCTTCAACCATGCCCTAAGTTTTAGGATGAAGTTCCTAAAAAAATTTACAAATAAGGAAGATAACCGCTTGATGAAGCGGCTCCTTCATTTTCTACCCTTGCTTAACCTCTAAGACCAATTATTCAAATGAATGCATAATATAGAATGGAATATTGATGGGAATATTGTGGAAAAGGTAATTTAATATAATAAAATTATGGTAATGAATAACCTTATAGCACCCATCTAGAGTCACATACCTGATTAAGTGCTCAACAACCTCATGGAATGGAGTAAGAAGGCCTTCCCTCTTGAAACCCCCTTGAAAGGGAATAAGGCATTCATTACCCACAAGGAATTTATCTTTTTCATTCTCAAAATACTTGGTAATCTTGTTATTTTTATGATCTTAAATTTTTAGCCCAGTGACTCTAGAAATGAGCTCCTCATTTATCTCTACCAAGATATTCCTAATCAAAACCACTATGTTCCTCTAATTTTTGGTGAATTGAAAGGATTGATGTTTTTCAATTTCACAAATGTAGTCAATGAAGTTAATGATGCCACCAATGTGGAGGATCTCTCAAACCTCCAATTTATTCTTGATGTTATCCATCAAGAGTGGATCTAGCCTATTTAAATCACCCCCCATTTTGGATTACAGACCCACAATCCCTTTCACATTTAGGTTGTTGTTATGGCTTTGCAAGCATATGCCTTGTGAATATCTAAAAAATTTCTCAAAGCCTCAAAACTAGACTTAGTGTTGTTATACCTATAATGATGGCTATTGAGATTACTTCCCCAACCATCCTTTATATTCCAATCATTACTAATTTTGTGATCCATATTATACCTAATGAGTTCAATTTATCCCATCATGATTATAGTTAGTTTTGTCCTTATAAGATATATCATTAATCTTATTAGGTATTATGTACATAGCATCCCAAAATTTGAATTGACTAGCCTCAACCCTTGTATTGGAAAATGCATCATCAAGCATATTGCCTTCATGGTATGTATGCTAGAATGTGATACTTTTGAAGTTCTTAGCCCATAGTTCAATTTCCTCAATGATGTGAGCTATGGTCCAGCTAACTATATTATTTCTATTAATGAAATTTATGATGTTGAGATAATCCCCCTCAACTAGAATACATTGATAGCCTAAATCAAGATCCATTTGGACACCCCATAAAGCTACTAATGCTTCCATGAAATGGTTAGATTGAACACCCATGCTTCCTTCATAAGCAGCTAGAAAAGCCCCCTGATTGTCTCGAAACACCCTTCCACCTCCAGAAACTCTAGGATTGTCTTTGGTTACCCATCAAAGTTGAGTTTAATCCATCTAATAGGGGTAATACTCCATCTAACATTTTACCTAAGGATAATTTTAAGATCCACCTGAGGTTTGTTATCCAAGGAGATAAGCCATTCCTTAGCAATGACTTCCTTAGAATGAGATAAAGGATGATTTTTACCCCATATAATATTCTTTAAATTCTTAATAAGGAGGGAAAATATATTATTGACTACTTTATTAGATGAGGTTTTCATATCCCTAAAAACCTTGTTGTTGTATTCCTTCCATAAACCCCAAATGAGGTAAGGTAAAGCAAGTTGCCAAAGGGATATAAGTTCTTGGTGTGTAAAAGGTCCCTTCCAGGCCAACCATGATTCCAAGAGAGAAAAGGAGTGAGCTCAACTAACTTGGAATCTCTTATAAAACAAGCCCCAAATTTTGAAAGAGGAGGCACATTCAATGAAAATGTGGTAGACCATTTTTGCCTCTCCTTCATAAAGAACACATTTATTAACCAAGGTGAGTCCTATTTTAAAAATATTATCCATTATGAGGATCTTATTTTGAACACTCAACCATAGGAAAATGTTAATCTTTAGAATCAAAAGTTTATTTCACACTTTAGCTATCGGGTTAGCTACCATGATGCTAGGTTGAAGTAATAAATATCCTAAATTGACCTAATAACTACCATCTAGTGAGCCCTCAAAAAATAACTCATCATCCTTTTGAAAATTGGAAATATTTATAGCTTAGAGAAGTAAGTTTAGGTCTGATACAATGTTAGTTGTGTTGGCGTCTACATTTTCTATGCTCAGTTATTTCCAGCTCTTTCTGTCGATACCTCCTTGGAAGTAATCTGCCACTCTCTCACCTAATAAAGAAGGAAAATGTTGGCTAATTTGGTGCTATGGTTCAATTTCATCTAAAGGTTGTTTCAAGATCTAAGTGTCTTTCTAGAACCTGATTTTCAAACCATTACCTAATTTCCAAGCATGACCTTTTAGAATATTGTTTCTATTCTTAGAGAAAAAAATCCATATAGTAGAACCTTTGATGAAGTTTTCATCATATAGGAAAGACAAAGGAGGGTTTTTGTGGAGATATTTATCATAAAAAATGTTGGTCCATTTATTATCATCCTTAATAAATATCCAACATAACTTGGTGACAAGCGCTTTGTTCATGATAGAAAGGTTCTTGATGCCCATACCCTGTTTTGGGTTGGCAGTCATCTTGTATAGGGAGATAAGGCTTGTTTCTTTATTTTTTCAATTGAATAAATGAAGGTATGGTTTGGTTATTTGTCCCCCTTATAAAAATGGGTTTGGAATCCTATAGAAGCAATGTAAAACACTTGACATGAGAATATATGACCATGTTGTTGTTATAAGACCTGTAGGTTACAAAATGGAGCATAATCAACATATGGAGGACAATTTTTCTTATATAAAAGTGTAAAAAAAATTTCTAATAGTGTTTTTTGGTTGATGTAGGTATAATAAGGTGTGAAGGTTTGGAAATACTTAATTAAGGGTCTTTGAAATACATTAGTGCACTAACCCTATTATGCACAATCAACTAAGAAAGTTGATGTTTAGCATGGTAAAGGAAAAATTAAAGGCTCAAACATAATGGAAGAGTTGAATAAGGTCAAAACAGATCTTTTGAATTTTAATTTATCCTCTGAATCATCTTACAACTCAAGTTACATAATTTTGAACACCCTTGGCCCTATGTAGGTCTAGGAAACCCTAGGTTTAGGGTTTAACCATTATAAAGAGTTCCCACCATTAAAAAGCATCAAAAATTGGTACTATAAGGTAATTTGAGGTAATTTAACATATTTTTGTGTTTAAAATTTTGTATGGACCGTACAAGTACATATTTGACAATGGTGGTGGTGGAATAGGCGTAGTTTAGAGGTCTTTAACAAAGGAACCCCTAGCTAGAAGTGGATAAAATTAATGGGATTTTATATACACCTAAATGGGAATAAATTGGGACAAAATTTTTTATTTAACTTGGTATTAGTTCATGGGTTAGTGAAATAAAGAGTAATTTCCTAAAGAAGGCTACTAGCCTTGTTGAGACCTTGTGAACCATGTGTAAAGGATTGGTGAAAGATGTGGTCACTATAATGAATTATAAGGTATTTAAATAGGTATGAAAATATTTTCCAATACCATTAGTTTAAATATATTTAAATCTTGAAGCCTATATCAAAAATGGACAGTTGAGACCAAGGCTAAGTCACCTAGTGAAGGAGTAAGAGCTAGTTTGTCAAAAGAATTATTAAAATGAGGTATGGACTAAATTTGGGAGTTATATGATAGGTATAATAATATAAATATTTCCTCAAATATAAAAATAAATAGGTTAAAACTAAGTATACCATCAAACACAGTGAATAAGAAGAGGAAACTAGTTCTAAGCAAGGACAATCAAGAACAAGCCACCAAGTGCATGTGACCAGTTGGATAGAGAACTAGTTATTGATGCTTAATTATATTTATCCCTAATCCTATACATAAATCCCAAAAAAAAATTAGAATTTAGGTTCAATTTATGTGCAACCAACCTAAGTCCTTGCCACCTTATACATATGTGGCATAGACATAAGAGGATATTGAGGTTCATGAGGACCATTATCCATGTGTAAATGTAGATTAAATAAAATAATAATAATAATAATAATCCAAAAAGGATTTATTTTCATCAAAGTGAATTGTAATTTTAAATTAAAGACAATTTCCATGATCAAAGCTACAGTTGTTGGAAATTATTTGATGTGAAAGTGGGTTATGAGTATCCTAAGGAAGGTGGAAGCTAGAGAGTGATTATGATTACAATGGCCATGATAAATGCAACTCCTCATCGAAAAAACTAAATTAATATTATATGTAAAATGGCTATAAGAAATGGAAGCTAATATTATAGCTATAAGAAAATTAAATGCAAGAAAAATAAAATGCAGCTATAGGGAATCCTATGTCAATATATAGCAGTGAATGTAATCTCATAATTTATGTGGTTAGCTCAAGGTAATTTGAGTAAAAATTATCACAAGGATTCTCTGATTAAGGGATAAATATATATTAAGAATACAACCCTTAAAATAAGACACACATTGTTGGGTTAGAGACAATTAGTAGAAGGAGAAGATTCAAAAAAATATGATTAAGGAGAGATACTTTTGGAGAATGCATTCAATGGAGGATATAGTCTCTATTGTGAAATTTTCATGTAAAATTGTGGTATCATAGTGTATATACCTTCAACCATATCAATCCACTTTATTTTAATGCATACATAATTCTACGATAAAGAAAAGATTAGACATATAAATGTTCAGCTAAAGGGAAGCTTTGGAAGCATTGTTGAATGCACCAGTTTTTAACCAGACTGAATTGTATCTATGGAGATGGTAATACTTTCAAAGGATAGATCATCAAAATTGATTCCTTAGTTTCACTTGTTGGACTACATGAAAATTCCATGCGGGTGATATGGTGTATCATGACACCAAATCATCTCACAACTAGTATTAAAGGATGAGCATGATGGAGCTTTTTGTTTAATAGACAATCCTTGATAAACAAGTACACATATTCTGACTTAAAATACCCTCTTTTTATTCCTTATAAATTATGATATACTACTACAAAATCTAAATAATGATATGAATAATACTATGGAAAATTATGGCATATTATTCATGATCCCTTGTGATATTAGGAATGTTTAAAATAGATTACTTAGCTTAATCTCACTATTTTACTTAAGGCATAAAATGAATATGTTTTAAATCCATGTGTCTTAATTTCTTGGGAATAAACACATACATTTTAAGCTAGTGTACTGCATATTTGGTGATATTTGTGTATTTTGAACCATTGGGTTTAATAACATCCATTAATTAATATAGAAATGAACCATGTTTGCTTTACCTTCTGGGGATAATGTAAGAAGTGTTTGATAGTAAGAATGTGATAAACCATCTTACACTTGATTTTTGTGCTTAATGGACTTACCATACTTGTAAAGAAGGATTTGTGACTATCTAATATAAATTATTTACATAATTGGCCTTGGTCTTATACCCAGAAACCTAATAATATAAACCATTGGTCATTAAATACTATAGGAAGGCAGTATGGTCATGGACAAAGGATATATGTTGGTTGATTGAGTAAAATACACATTTGGGTATTCATTATGGATAGCTGAGTTGTTTATATCTAAATGATGATATAAGATGAGGCTAATAAATTAATACACCTTCGCATGCATCAACATTTATCTCATGTTGGATAATTAGGAATAGTTGTAGAGTTATAAAGGTGTATATATGACCATAAATTAGAATACAAATATATGATTTGGGGTAAGTTATAATTATTTATACCCTTCAAAAGTGTGACATCTACTTGAAATTGATTTAGATTCCTCATTATTGGAATAAAGAAGAGAATTGAATTATTGTCGTAGTGACTTGTATAGTCTAGCAACCAACACTATATGTATATATGGTTGTAAATACACTAGATCCCTAAACATGATTTGGAATTATGAATACTCAGAATCTAAAGGGTATTTGTCCTAGATTAGCATAATCAGTAGAAGAATCAAAATATTTTGAATGTTGAAAGACATCTAATTTTTGCTTATTATTAAATGAAGGAAGGCTTTATGGATGATATCAAACCTAAGTTAGATCCATGAAAATTATTCATCATCTTTTTACTTTGATAGAAATGTATCCTTCATTGGGACTTAAATAAATAAAATTTAGTTAATTTATCCATTTGTGGTATTAAAATCCTCTACCTTTAGATAAATGACCTTTATGGATTTAGAACATGTCACCTATTTCATAGAACTAAACGATCACATGTTATTTATAAATCCAACTATTATCTATGATAAGGAAGTTACCTTTGTAATATAAGGCAAATGAAGACCTCATTGGAAAATTTTCCTAACAATTCCATTATTTGCCTTAGAAATTTGGATCCTAGGTTGTTCTTTTATTATACAGACCCAAGGTCCTAGTCTCCTATTTGTGCACTTTGTTGAAGTTTTTTTACCTATATATTTGGCATCAAATTAGGCATTTCTCTATTTTCTTGGCATTGGCCACATATGTTCAGGGTTAGTCGCATGGATTTAAAAATTGGCTTGACTTCCTAACTTCACACTTAGTCACTTATATTATTGGTTCAGTTGTACAGCCTTGACCTTGGCATGGTTCATTTCATTAGCCATTGGTGTCAATTTTGACTTCACTTTTAGGATCCATCAATTTTTGACTTAGCTTATTTTAGTTTTTTGATAGCTAACTTGTGTATAGCCTACCACTTGTCACCTTTTCAAAATCTGATGATTAATTATACATTTTATGTAGCTAATTGAGCTTGCCAAACATCATCATCACATGAAGGTATGACATCATAAAAAATTCCTTTAATAATCGATTCAACCTCACCTCTTTATGATACTTATCATAATTTCATAGCTTTCCAAGTAGTAATGTTTATTGTGAAGTCAATCGAGTGTACCATGTATCATCATCACATCACAACATAAATTTTCATGATTTGTATAAAGTAATAAAATTAAATTAATTTATTTCATGCCACGTCAAAATTTCATGCACTATCACAATCACAAGTTTCAAAGTGATATAGTGTAGATCTTGAGTCCTACGAGGTTATGAGGTAATAAAAACTTAGCACTTGTCAAACACATATTTAGTCATAACTTCATGATATGTAAATTTATTTTGAGTTAATTGGTTAAATAAATATATTATTGTTAACAATACATTTCATATTTGGGTTAGTTGATCAGTTTAGTGAGTTAACCAAATCTCATTTTGAATGCATCATTGACCCTAGTATAGTGTTTGTTATTTTATTGTAGCGTGAATTATGGAAAACACTCAAATAATTGTGTCAATTGAGAGATAGTTCCATACTGAGACAACCTTGGGTATACCATCTAGGAGGCCAAAGAGTATACCATATGGAATGTCATAAAAAATTGCCCTAATGTTTGCACATTCAGAAACTAATCTTGTAGGGAATCATTGATCATTTCACCCCAATCCACATATTATTTTCCATGATAAATGATATTCACTAGGAGGAACATATAATGTTATAAAGGTATGGTGTCTTCATTATCTGTTATCTGATTCATTAGGGTAATCATATATGAAAATTCCCCTTTGAAATCTACTCTATATAAGGTCTTGGGAACCTTAGATATTTTCTCCCTTTTGTGTTTTAGCCAAGAATTATTGATATTGGTCAAACACTTAGTAGGTTTTTCATTATAATGTGCCTATCCTTCGATTATTCCAATATTGACTAACTCCTCATGGAGGGGGATTCTTAATGTCATGCTTATAACCATTCTATCTATCTTCACCATGAGTTATCCAAATTTTGACCTAATTTACATAGTTTGTGAATTATAATATCTGGCACAAGTGAATACTAAATTTGAATATTACATCAAAGTGGGAAAGGTAGTTGTCTATGGAAGGATGATCTCTGCTAGGTGTTAAATCAACATTGTTAGAATTTTAGAATCTAGTCTTTTATGGAAGTCAGTAAAGTCCACATGCTTAATTTGAGAATGAAAAATATTAGGTATGTCACAATCTAGTAACAATAATATTTCATAACCCATATATTTGAGTTTCATCTTATTGTTTCTAGATTGGTTGATAACTTCTTGGTAGGCAAGTGAAAGGATATCCAATGGGTCAGGAGGTAGAAAATATTGGATTGGTTGAAACAAGTGCAGGGTGATAGACATAAGGTAATTTTAAATTTTATAAAAATGGATCCTCATAATAATTTGAGATGAGGGATCCATTGGTGAGACAAATCTTGTAGTGTTTCTAAAAATATTTAGCATGGTTTCACTCTTATGGGGTAAAGGGGTAGAGCAATAATGAGGGAAGAGGATCCAAAAATGAGTATACAATCCTTCTTCTCCTCCCACTTAGGTAATTTGATCCCTATGAAATCATTTAATGTGAGGAATGATATTTAAGTTGAAGGTCCCTCTAGGATGCATGGATGTGGACATAAATTTCACCACATCTCACATCTCCACATAGTCGCGGGCTTGAAGGTATGACTGAGGGTCCCTCAAGGATACACAGATACATATGTATATTTCAATATGTCTTGAATATCTACATGGCTGAGGTCCCAAAGGTTTGGATAAAATACCCTTAGGGACACATGGATATAGATGTGTTAATGACACATTTTACATCTTCATGTGGTTGAGGGCTGGCAATTCGGTCAGTGCCTCTAGATTTTTACAGATGTAATCCTACTTAAAGAAATTTATAAGTAATAAATTTTATAAGTTATTTGATATTTCATACTAGCATTTTTTATCAAATAATAGCTAAATCAAACTGGGGAAATGACTTTGAAAGAAGGCATTAAATAATTCTCTAAAACTCTAGGTTTTTTGTAGACGGTGCCTTATCCATTGGGCTACGAAGTCAACTTGAAGATTGATAAAAAAGGAAACACACAACTAAAAAGGAAACACATGAATGAAAGGGAAACACTCGACTAAAAAGGAAACACATAATTAAAATGGAAATGGTAGGGGATAACCTACCATCATTATTTATACAACTTTAGGTATTACTCATTATAGGGTAGCGAGAGGTGAGTACCATTTTTTAATGATAGATAGTATGTATTTTACCATAGAAGTGTCAAATTTTGAAAGGTCCCATCCATAGAGAGTCAAATTTCCCATGATTTCCCCTTGGCTCTCTTCTTTTATCCCAAAGTAAGACCATGTCACCAATTTATGAATTGAATTGTCAAGCTTTTTGGTTGAATAGTTATTTGACATTCTCTTGATGAACTATGATCCTATCAACCATAGTTGTTCGTTCTTATTATATCTTATCGAGGTATATTACTCTTTTATCTATTGCATTTTTGAATTATTCATCTTAAATATCTTGAGTTAGTTTTAAATTCAATAATTCCATAGAAATGGGAATGGTAACATCCCTCTTATATAACAAATGAAAAGGATACATTCTAATTTATCTCTTAGGAGTAATCATGTCGGCCCAAAATGCATCATATAGTTTTCTATGCCAATTCCTTTGATTTTTGTTAACTAGATTGTGAACAATGGTGGTCAAATTCTTGTTGCTAGACTCAACCTAAACCTTATTCTTAGGGTATTAATATGAATAATGTGCTAGAGAGATGTCTTATCTATAAAATAAATTGATTATTTCTTCAGAGGAAAAAATGGGAGCATTTTCTGTTACTATCTTCTGTGGGACACTGAATCTAGTAAGGATTTTTTTTTTATGAAGTTACACATAGCTTTGGAAGTGGTAGACTTTACTAGAGTAGCTTCAACCCATTTTGTGAAGTAGTCAGTGGTGGTTAAAATGTAAGTGTGCCTAGCACTATAATGAGAATTTATAGTGCCAATTAAGTCCAACACCCATTATTGAAAGGGTTATTTAATGATTACTAGTTTGAGAAGTAAAGTGGCAAGATTTGACCTCCTAACAAAATATTAACAAGCTTCACATTTGGAAACCCATTCATGTGCATCCTTAAACAATGTGTGCCAATAATAATGAGCCTATATAATTTTGAATATAGTGATTGAAGACGAAAAATCTCCTCCATAATCTTTGTCATGAAAATCCTCCAAGATCTTCTTTTGTTTTTCTTTATTTACGCATCTCATAAAGGTGCCATCTAAAGATCTTTTATACAGTGTACTATCCAAAATCACCTAGTTGGCCAATTTTAATTGAATAATGATTCTCTTCTTGGAATTAAATTGAGTTGGGCTTTCTCCATAGTATAGGTAAAATGCTATATTTTAATACCATTCTTCAAGGGAATCAACAAAAATAACCAATTATAGCCATTCTTTTTCATTTCTCTGAGAATCAACACTTTCAATAATCAATTGGAAAAATCCTTGTACTCTTATCAATTTTATAAGTTTTATCTCTAAATCATATTCTTATACTTTTCCAATCCAACCACCTCTCTTTTACCCAAGTTCTTACTGAGTGAGAATTGATTTTACTACTAAATCTAGAACCATGACAATTGTATGAGAGTCTAGAATGTAGAACCTAAAATGTTTTACAACTTTGACCATGACATATGCATGTTTTATATATTAGATAATATTTGAGTTCATGATATTTTAATCCAAAAATCATGAAATTGATGGGGACTCAACTCCATCATTTTTTTTTGTAATAGGATAGTTGATAGAGTATAATCAAAGGAGTAGTAATAAGCGATGATTTTTTTCCTGAAATATAGACATGTCAAAATTGGTGCTTTGGTGATCACTTATTTGATTTTATTAAATGTCTTCTTCCCATAATTTATCCATCTAAAATAATATTTTACATTGATCATTTGCATGATTTACCTGGTGAGTTTGGCAAACCATGAAATGAATCTTTTGAGGAAATTAACTTTACCAAAGAATGAATGAGTACCAAGTTTATTGGTTGGTAAGGATAACTATTGAATAGTTTTTACCCTTTATGGATTGATCTTAGTACCTTCTTTGGATATCACGTGACCTAAGAGTTTGACTTATATTACCATGAAAATGGACTTCTTTGGATTCAAGGAAATGTCATGACAATGACATCTCTTTAAAAACTTCATTAGGTGTTCGAAATGATCTTTCCTCTTTTTTTAGAAAATTGCGAGATCATCTAAGTAAATGACTGTGATTTTATTTTTATGTCACTAAATGATAAATCCATAGATCTTTGAAATGTTTCTCCCTCATTTATGAGTTTGAAAGGCATTCTTATGTAGGTAAAAGTTCCCCAAGGGGTAGTGAATGTTACCTTGAATTGGTCTTCCATGGCTACTTTGACTTATTTATACTTGGGGAAGCCATCCAACATTGACATCATTTCAAATTCTATGATGGCTTGAAGGATTTTATCATGATTAGAAAGTGATAATTATCCTTGAGTGAGGGTTGATTAACATTTTATAAATCCACACAAATCTTAACTTTTCCATTCTTCTTTTGAATAGTTATGATGTTGGATACCCAGTTTGAGTGCTGAATTGGAAAGATAATTCTAGCGTCTAACATTTTTTTTATTTCTTCATAGATGGTTACCATTATCTTAGGATTATAATTCCTAAAATTTTCCTTAAATGGATTAATACCATGTTTCAATGGAATTTCATGTTGCATGCTTTTTGTTCTAAAATATTTCAATTTTGCATAACTCCAAGCAAACACATCTTTGTAGAATTTAAAGAGAGTAATGAAACTTCTACATTATTATTTGGAAAAGAATTTTCCTATATTCACATACCTTAGTTCTTCCTTAGTGTCAATGTTCACTTTTTCATATTTAGGAGATCCTTAAGGGTGTTCTTGAATTTTATGTTAAACATACATGTCATGTTTGTTAAACATTTCTTCTAAAGAAACAAGACCTTTTGGTATCTTATTTCCTTTTAATTGAATAACACTACCTTATGGTGTCTCCTTTTTTATATCTAGCATTGATGAATCTCATTGTTCTTTATCTTCTGAGGTAGAGGATTATCTATACATAGTTATAATTATATTGAAGAAAAAATTTCTAAAATTATCTTTATACTCCAAGAAGGAAATGATTTGTTCATCATTGTTGAAAACTTGCCAATGTTCAGTGTTTTCTAGCACACTAGGATGGTATACCATTTCAATAACATATTGATCTTGGTCGATTTATGATGGAGGAATTAAGGAATTAGAGATGATTAATGCATCTACTTTGGAATTTTCTACTCTGAGAATGGTGTTTATAGAGAAAGCCTGGAATGCCTTAATATAGTCCCAAACTCTATTTTGGTAATGCTTGATCCTATCATTTCTGAGTTGATATTAACCTCACATTTGTTTAATGATTAATTCAAGACCACCTTGAGCTCAAAGGTTTTTAATACCCATTTCTTTTGCTACCTATATTCCTAACAACAAAGCCTCATATTCAATAGTATTATTTGTACAATCAAACTAGAGTTTTTATGAGAAAGGAAAAAGTCTTTTGCATGGAGATATTAACAACACACCAGATCTTGAACTAGTGGTTGAGAAAATCCCATCAAATTATAGAGTCTAGACATCATTAGATTCACCTTCTATCAGTTCCAAGAGTTTTAGATCTTTTTTTGATATCATCATATAATTTCTATGTCCAATTTCTTCGTACAATATATATGTTCTTTGATCATTTGATTTATGCACTAGGATTTTGGCTTTCATCTTTGGGAGTAGATTTTCATTAACTCCTTTTACTAAAACTATCACCTGAGTCAATTGAGTTTGATTTCTCCCCCAATATCTTTATAGAAGGACCTACTCAATAACATTATGTAGTTGGGAGGAATGTCTACCACCAATATAGTCATATTCATCCTCTCTTGTGGAAAGGTAGCTAGAGCAACTTGTGTATCTTTTATCTATCCAATCAACAAAACTTTATTAGATTCCATATTTAAGAATCATTTGAAAGTCTTGGTGCAATTTATCCCCAAGGCATGGGCCACTTTCATTGGCATGACATTATCAAAAACTCTTGAATCAATTATACAATTGTTTAGTTTATAACTACCCATGAAAAGAGATTTGTATAAAGGTAGGGGCCTCTCATTGCCTGGGTTGGTGATGTCTACATTGTTCTACAAATTAGAATAAACCATCCTGATGTGTGCCCCATTAATAAGGGTTGTAGGACCTATTCCTTTGATAAACTTTACCAATTTGTCTAACTATCCAAGATAGTTTCTGAGATATTTAGTTTGAGAAATTCAAACCTTAGTTTTATTCATGTGATCAATTATATCGAATGAAGAATTGATAGGTTCTTCATTTGTAATCAAATGAGAAATGTTTGAACTAATATAACTTTTTAGTTATTTATCTTTTGAAAATTTTGAAAATGGGGTACCTTTATTGAGAATAAATTTAGGACCAATCATAGATTTAGGAACTTCTTTGGCCTTTGGTTTATTTATGTCTCTATTCTTTTTTTAAGCTTTCATCTTTTTATTCTAATCTTGAGTGAAAAATGCATATGAATGACTATTCATATCCTCAACACTTTCTTCATAATCATCACCTTCATGTTCATACTTAGAGTAATCCATAGTGGAGTTGTCATCGAGTTTTTAGATTTCAAGATTGAGGGTGCCCAAAACACATTCTTTGGGTGTTTTTTTATTATGCAGAGTTACAACATTCTTGCTACATTCGAGAAATTTAAACCATCATGATCATTGGTGGCTTAAAAAATATAAGATTAATGGATAATATCTAGAGTTAATTCAATAGCGAGTTGAGTAGATGAAGAAGCTAATCTAGGTCAGATATTACCATGATACGAAACAAAAAGCCTCCTAGGTATATCTTTATATGGAGCATATTGAGATTGGGTAATCTGTCTCTTCAAATATAAAATGCCATTTATTAATTTCTAAATAAGAGGATCAATCAAATTATATTCTTTGATTTTAAAGTATTCTTTCTTCATCTTTCTAGCCATGATCATATCATCTTCAATTTTAGTGGCTTGGGTTTATGCTTCAACCAATGTTGTCGAATGATTTCTTTGAAAAAATAAACTTACTTTAGGTACTTGAGCATTGAGAAAAAATGATTTTCTACTATGGGCATTATAGCTATAGGTATTTTGTGTATCAACATGTTGAAGCAAGCTATGAAATCCATCATGGGTTCATGTGAATATTTTTATATTTGAGACATTTGTACCAAAAGGGAATGCTCATCTTTGGTAAGATTTAACCTCTTCTCAATTTTTTCTCTCATCATTCGTCAGTCTAGGATGTAAGTAGTGGGAAAATGATGGAACCATTGTTCATCCCCTTCGACCAAAGTTTCTAGGAACAATCAAACCAATACATCCTCATAGTCAACACCAAAGATGTCACATGCAGAAAATAAAGCTTTAATATATTCATCAAGATGTTGTCTCCTGTCTCCAGTGAATTTAGGGAAATTCTTCCTTGAACCCTTTGGTAGTTCATGGAGTTGAGAACCTAAAGCTAATGGACCTATATGAGCAACCCAAGGCATAGTGACAACCATATTTGTGTAGTTGAATACTCCAAAAATGATTATTTTTGGCATAGATAAGGTTCTACTCAAAGGTTGTACTTCTTTTATTCTTTTGGAGAAAGTCTAAAATTATATTGTTCTTTCAAGTCAAATAATGCATCGAAGATTCATCTCTTCTTTGCATACCTTATATATATTTTATCAGCAAGGATGATGAAAAATTTTAGGGAGCTATAACTATTATTTTTCCATAAATAAGCACAACCATCCTCTTTTACTAGCCTTTGAGAAAAATCAGCACAATGATCCTCTTCTTATAACATGATTATGGCTCTTGAGAACTAGAGATTATCTACTTGATGGTGGTTCCAAGTGAACTACCATAAATCAGAATAAATATCTGATTGTGCAACTTGTGTATAGTCAATATTTGTTTGAATGATTGGGTTTAGATTTATATAAATAATCATGAAAATAACTCTGATTGGAAAATAGTCGATTGCATGCAAGGTATAAAATGTGCCTCATGGTGGGTACCAAAAACTATTGCTGAAATATTTGGTATGTGGTAACAAATTAGGAATTCATTATAGTTTACAAGACCAAAGTCTCTCCTCTATTATAAGGGGAGGTTCCTTTTATTGAAATCAATAATAACAAACATAATTATGTATAAAATTTATAATTTGAATCAAAAGGGGGTCATTAGAAACTCAATCTAACCAAAAATAGAGGAAACATAGAGTCACGAGAGAGTGAATAAATACATATTTTATCCACTTATGTAACAAATTTAAATTAAAAAGAGATCAGACACCATTCATGCTTTGAACAATGAGAAATAAATTAAATAAGAAAAATGTATGCTCATTAAGTAAATAACCAGACACAAAGTTCAAGTAACTACTCATTCTTGGATAAAGAGTGAACATAAAGTTTCCTTATTCTTCCTCTTCTAGTTTCACAAATTGTGAACATCAAAAATCCATTTTTCAATTGCCATTTATTATATTTATAACAAAGGGAATGGGCTAACCCTTCACATTATAAAGTGACCTTTCATATTCTATTACTTGTCCTATTATACCTTTTATAATTTTCACTTTTACAATCATAAAATATGAATTTCCTAAAATAGAATTTGGAAAAAAATAGGAAAGAGAGATAGAGAACAAATTTCACTAGAAAACTTTCTATGAGTCAACAACACTGGTGGATGGGTTGACTGCTGCTGAATCATTTTTGACCTGATCTTTATCATGTGTTTCCTTGAATTTTCAAGATCTCTTGACTACTTCACAAAATTCATTGTTTTTTGGAATCACCACATGTCGGCAACATGTGAACCATCCTTGGGAAATGAATGTCAAAGAACATTGATCTTTAAACAATTTTTTTATCTAGGTGTTTAACTCTTCTATTGAAATATGAATTTCATTGAGAGGTTTCATTGAACCTTTATTGAATTTTCCTTCATTTAAAAGATCTTATTAAACTACTTTTTGTAATTGAACTTTAAATTCATCTATAATATGTGCCACAGTCCCATCTTCTTTATATAAATGGAAATAGATCTCATCTATATTACTGAAAATTAGTTTGATTTTATCTTCACCCATAGTATTATTCACCTCCAATTATTAGATGGCCTTGTTAAATATTTCTATTTTCTAAAGAATACATTATACCCATTTTCAAGATGTGGCATTCTCTTCTTTCTCAAACACTCCTCCTTTTACCATTACCTTAGCTTCTATCATGATCATTTCTTTCACATCCCTAATCACTTCTTCCTAGACCTTCAAGGTAGAGGTGTGGGATTTGATTTGTACATAAATATCATGTAATTATTAATTGATAAGATCATATGTCTTCATGACTTCTTCAATGCACTTCATTATAGTTGCAAAGAAATCATCTACCCATGCTTCGAGAGTTTTTCCATAGGTGTTGTATTTATTGATCATGGTAACCACGTCCTTGTTTATTCTTGTCAATTATGTCGGGGCATCAATTGGTGATACTACAAGTGTTTCCACTTGATGGAGTAGATAATTAACATAGCTTTCTAATTGTTTGATCTATCATCTAAGTTTTTCCTAAGTCAACTCTTGTTTACACCTTTTAATGATCATATCAATGGTTTCTAAAAGATTATGAATGCCACCTTCCCTTGTTACTTCTTTGAGAAATATCCCTTTCAAATTATAATCTCATACCAACATTTCTCTAATATCCTTCTCAACATTTGGTTTATAAATATCCATAAACTATGCTCCTAAGGAATCTGATACCAACCTAGGGGTAGTCTTTGCTTTCTTTGGTGCATGATTCTTTAAGAGATCAACTACCACATCAAAATCTAGTAATTTAGCTTCAACCACCCCTTTTCTTTTCTATATCATAGGTTACATCCACTAAAATGAAAGGTCTTTGAAGGTAACTAATTGAGTAGGAGATGGAAAAGGAGTAGGTTGATTTAGATGAGGAGGAGCTTATAGGGATCCAAATCAAGAATGTGGGTTCTCTTCTTCACCCCTTTTCTATTTTATTTTGGTAGATGAGGATTTATATTATTAAGTGGGATTTGGGATGATCAAGCTAGGATCACCCAAGGTTTTAGTTGAAGACTGTGGCCTTACTAATTTCTTGGCTTGCTTATTTTTCCCTATTATCATATTTTCTTCACATTACTTTCCCAATTGATTCTTTGGATGAGGATCCTCATCTCCACCATAAATTAAATTGGAGGACCCTAAGGATTCAATAATAACCTTAAAACTAATTTTAATAGGAACTGATGGAAGATCTTGCTTTGGGGGAGCTAAAACTTATCCTCTCTTTGAGACACACATACTCTAGCCATTTTTTTTATCTAAACATATCTTTATGTGAGTCCATACTCTTTGCTTCCTCCATTGTAAGTTAGTTGGTTCTCTGGTTGACCAATTAATAATTGGCAAAGGTGAATTCATATTGTTTTGGCATATTTTGGATCAAGGAGATCTAACTTATCATCTACCATCCTCTCAAGAACCTAGTCATCTATGAATACCTTTATTTGATCTATGGTCATTTGATTCTAATATCTTTGGATCACCTCAAATTCATTTGCACAATCATCCCAGTAGTCTTTGAGATGAGGTTTATGTTCATATGTAGACCCTATACCCATTTTTTTCTTCACATACCCATTGGTCTCCATAGAGTATCTATCAACATAGGTTCAAAGAGTGAGCTTGTAGATATCTAGTTCTATGTTGTGAACATTTACAATAGCCTTACATATGAAATGGCCTAATGCAATGGGGAATGAAATGTTGAAAATGTGTTTTTTTCTACATCATTTATGAATGACTGAAGATTGGCTACAGAGATCAATGAGGATGATCTTATCATTAGCCAACCTTAGGAGTATTAAGGAATGCTCTTCATAATCTCTAGATCTGATGTATGTAATTTTTTGGAACTAAATATAGTAGCTACCATATTGGTTAACCAATTTTACTACTTTAATAGAGATCTTCATTTCCCAATCTTCTTTAAGAAGCCTTACCACTCTCATTGTGAATGTATCATTGACCCTGGTATAGTGTATGTTGCTTTGTTACAAGGTGAGCTATGGAAAACACTCAAATACTTGTGTCAATTGAGTTATAATTCCACTCTGAGATAGCTCAGGTATACCATATGGGAGGCTAAAGAGTATAATAGATAGGATGTCATGAAAAATGGCCCTGATGTTTGCACATTCAACAACTGATCATGTAGGTATTGCTAATTAGTTAATCCCAATCCACAAATTACTTTTCACGATAAGTGATTTTCATTTGGAGGAACATCCAATGGTGGAAAGGTCTAGTGTCTTCATTACCCACTATTTGATTCAATAGGGTAATCATATTTGAAAGTTCCTCTTTGAAATCTATTATACATAAGGTCTTGGGAACCTTAGATATTTTCTCTTTTTTGTGTTTCAGCCAAGAATTATTGATAGTGGTCAAACACTTGGTAGGGTATTTGTTCTAATGTGCCTCTCCTTCACTTATGTTGATACTGACTAGCTCCACACAGAGGGGGATTATTAATTTCATGTTTATCTCCATTCCAACTATCTTCACCATGATTTGTCCATATTTTGACCTGATTTCCCTAGTTTATGAATTGTAATATCTAGCATAAGTAAATACTAAATCTAAACATTGGACCCAAGTGGGAAAGGCAACTATCTATGAAAAGTTTGCTCTCTGCTAGGTGTTAGATCAACATTATTGGACTTTTAGAATTAAGTATTTTATAGAATTCAATCAAGTCCACATGCCCAATTTGAGAATCAAAAATCTTGGCTATCACAATCTAGCACTAATAATGATTTATAACCCATATATTTGTATTTCATCTTGTTGGCTCTAGATTGGTTGATAATTGCCTGGCATGTAAGTGTAAGGATATCCAACAGGTTAGAAGGTAGAAAATGTTGGATTGGTTGAAAGAAGTGTAGGGTAATAAACATAAGGTAATTTTATATTTTATAAAAATGGATCCTCAAAATAAGATTGAGATGAGGGAGCTATTGGTGAGACAAATCTTGCAGTGTTTCTTAAAATATCTGGTATGGTTTCACTCTTGTGGGGTAGAGGGGTAGAACAATAATGAGGGAAGAGGATCCAAGAATGAGTATACAATATTTATTCTCCTCCCCCTCAAGCACCTCAATCCCTACACATGTGTGTTGGGTAAGGAATAATGGTTTGATCGAGGGTCCTTCTAGGATGTATGGATGTGGATGCAACTTTCACCACATCTCATGTCTCCAGATGGCTGAGGGCCTAAAGGTCCAATCGAATAGATTTCACTATGTCTCAAATATCTACATGTTTGAGGGCCTTTAGGTCTATCCAATGATCTCCTAGGGACATATATATGTAGTTTCATAAATGCTACATTTCACGTCTTCACATGATCAAGGGCCTGACAATCCAACTAGGGCCTCCAAATTTTTACAATCTTGCATAAATAAAGTTATAAGTAATATTTTTTACAAGTTGTTTGATATTTTAGACTATCATTTTTTAGAAAACAATAGTATTAGAGATATTCTGATAGTCATTGGTTATTTGAATCTTAGTGAGATCCTTATATTGTATTCATGTTATCTTTCTAATTTTTTATTAATTTCAATTCCTAAGGGTTTGGTAGATTTTTTATAAAATTTGTGTAGATATATATAGCTAGGATCTCCAAAACATAAAATGGATAGTGCAATTGGATTTAGAGGGTGCTAAAACACTAATAATGCATATAAACATGTCCTAGATTTATGATAGCCATTTTTGTCCTTTTATGGAGGGTTTCAAGAATTTTTCTTAGTTTTTGTGCATATTTGTACCACTAAAGTCTTCAATTAGAAAACATTTTTTGGATTTTTATAGTTTTTTCAAAATAATAAGTGGGTCCTTATTGGTCTTGCATAAGGATGTACCAATTTTCCAAGATTTGGGTTCTTCTTGTAGGTTTTTTCACCACTTGGGCCATTTAAGAAAAAATTTAAACACTTATAAATTTTTTATGACCTATGTCCATCATCCTATAATCACTCTTACATGCACATCAGATCATGTACATCACCTCTTATCCATTCCCCCATGTGTCTACATCTATATGGATCAATTGGTCATTTTTACTTCATGCACCCATACCACCACCCTTACCCTACGTGCCTCTACGCATCTATAAGTTTGCATTTAAGTGGGCTAACCAACCATCTTCACTCTATGTATCTGCATGACTACCCACATAATGTGTGCCTATACACATCTATGATATTCATCTGAGTAGGCTGACTAGCTGGTTATCCTTGATTTATGGGCCCATGCGACTGACACCACTATGTGTGCCTACGTGCTTTTGTGCATCTACAAGTCCACATCCACACAAGCCTAGTCATCCTTGCCCTATGCGCCCATACAATGACATCCAAAAATACATAAAATTTAACCAAGTGAAGAGTGCTACTATTAATTTTAAATTTAAAGGCATTTTTGGAGTGACATCACTCCCACACCAATCACATCAATCGAAAAGATAAGGGAGAACACTCACAAATGGTCTTAACCCCTTGGTAATATGGTGTGGTCACATGGGGGGATTAAATATTAATTTCTACTAGTGGGGAGTTAACCTTAGCACCTAACCAAATATCCAATCAACCCAAACATTTTTAATTTTTTGTTGGGTATCTCTTATCAACCCAAATATTTTCAAATTTATGTTGGGTGGAGATTTTTTATGCAAGCTCAAATCTTAAAATGGCTATAACTTTTGATCAGTAACTCATTTTTAAGTGTCATCTTCTTCAAAAGTGCTTATTTTTTATGCTTTATCTATTGGTGGTCATCTTGTGTCCACTATAACTCTAATAAAAGCAACTATTTCACCTCTTGGATGCATTATCAATAGATCTTGATGTTACTCTAGTTATTTCATATATATGCATAATTTGTTGAAGATGCATTCTTAGTTGTGCCTGACATTTACACAAATGTGCTTGTGTTTAAAACATTATGGGTGGTCACTATTGATCGTTATGAGGGGGTATTATGAGGTGTTGTATATTCTTTGTTGTCTCTTCTACACATTCTCATTTTCTAGATTGTGTTGATTCCTTCACTTACTACTCATTTAGATGCATTCGTAATTATGTTGGATGTTCTCTTCATGAATGTGCATTATTCTTATAAATAGGGGGTCATTTTAGTTGTTTTGTGTAGTTTTGCACTTTTTTGTGTGTTTTCTTAGTCATGTTGACTTCACTTGAGAGATACCTATGGAGTAAAGTTGATTTTACACTAATGGTTCTTCTTGAAAAGAGTAACTATGCTTCTTTCCATTCTTATATGGAACACTTGTTCATGAAAAAGGGAAAAAATGTATTCCATTCCTATATGGATATATTCTTACTCCCACTAATTTTGACAAGTATATTAAGTGGGATAAAATTTATGACAAGATTCATGGTAACTTATTGTTTCACATTTCATGGGATCTACATCACCATGTGTAGCTCACCATGTGTCTCAGCACTATTTGGTGCATCCTTCAGTCTATTTTTTGGAGATCCTACTGAGATTTATATCACTCCTAATCCTCATCTTCCTATTATCTCTTTGGATATCATTGTACTCTCTCCCCTTACTCCTATTTCCTTTGAAGACACATCCATGGTGGATAGTGCTCTTCCTTCTTTCGAGCCACCACTATAGAACAAGATTCTATCATACATTAGTTATCCCATTACATATTCTAATTAGGTTCTTATGCATGATGTTGTTCTTATAAATCCATCATAGATTGGTAATTTAAAATACTCTAGTATTTATATTGAGAGTACACCTTGTGAGAGAATTGATGACTCTTCTCTTCATATGGATATTTTGGCTGTGGATCCATGTGCTTCATCTACAGTCTCTTCTTCAACTTTGAGAGTTGTTGATTCATGCTCTCCACTTCACATGGACATTCCTTTATTGAATTTTTCATGCCATTATTCTTCATCAAACTCACCTTTATTTGATGACACTTCTGAGCTTGAGTACATCTCTAAGATTGATGACTCTTCTTTTATCACATATGACTACTGTAGTGATGGGGACACCTCCACCGTATCCTTGTCACCTTATAAATATTAAAGAGTTAGCTCTTAATCCACCTACCTTTTTTCTAATTTTGACATTATAAGGTGTAAGTGTATTGATCTAGTAGTCATAAGATCTCAGGTAGTTTATTCCATAGGCACAGGGCATTTTATAGTTTATTTTAGCCTATGATTCTATTGCACCATCTTATATAGAGTAATTAGCCCTCTTATTATGCATGAGTAGCACATTTATTAGTATATGAATCACACTTTGGTTTTAGATCTATCAAGTACTTGGTGGACACATTCACTATTCTAGGGTGATCCACTCTTCATTGCACCTACTTTTGGCATGTTCACTTCAGTGGCATTACATTTAGTTTTTGTGCACTATCTTTCCAGACATGTGCCATAATTTTGAGTTATTTATACTAATGCCTTCATCTTGCACTATGTAATGGGTATGATTCCATTACATCATTCATGTTCTTCATTTTTCAAAGGGAAGAAACACTGTTCGATGTAGATGGAGCTTCTTTAATCTTCAGGTAGGGGATCTTATCAATAACATTCATCATTTTGTGATCTCTATTATAGGTAGTTTCACCATATTTTATGGGTAATTATTAGTTATCCTCTTTATGTGCTTTGTTTCTCTCACTTGTGGATGCATTTTTAGTTATGCCCGATGTCCTTCGAGTGTACACTATTTCTCACTTTGCTCTCCTTTTAGAGAGGATTTTTGTTCTTATGGGTCTTCTAATTTTCTATGCTTTAGAGTTAAATTGTGTTTGGATACCACATCATGCCTTATTTCCATGACCCAATTCTTCTACCCACCTAAACTACACTTAAGGTGGGACGTTGGTGTAGGCTTTTTCCCACTATGTGGTTTTACCTACATGGTGTTATTTAGCTTACTTAGGTTTATTGTAGGTCATTAGTGAAAGATAATCTCACATGCATGAGGATGTTGGGACATGTCTATCTTTCACCTATATATGTACCTTTCCTTTGATTTTTTATCTAATGAGAGAATGAGTAAATATTGAATGATTTTTTATACAACCTTTCTTTTGTGAGACAGTTTATTTCATTTAAAGGTTATGAGATTTCACTCCATATAGGTTCTTCATGCATGCTTCATTATTCAGTTGATCATGGTGTAATTTGATAGCACCATATGCCTAGAAAAAGACATGGTATCACCCAGCTAGCAAGATTGTGACTCGGTCTACCACATCAACTTGGGAGTGTTTATTTAAAATTGATGATTGTCTACTTGTCAAACTGTCAAAATATGTGGATGTAGAAAAATCCATATATAAATTTTTTGTCATTTAAATTTCATTTGATGATTTATGTGAGCCTTTTTAACTAATGACATTGAATTTGATGTCCTGTGCATTAGTCTAGGTGTTAAATAATTAATTTCCTCATGTTTTCATGATTTGATGAAGCTACTAAATGACTATTTTGTAATGTGGACATGAGGTTAAGGGTGATCTAGATAAGTCATCTCATATGGGTGATCTGAGACTTTGATGCATTGATATGGTCATAAAATGACCATAAGGACATGTATGTTTGATTGATATTAGCATAATTATCTTGAGAAAATATTGAATGGATTTAATGAGATAATAATGGCCCAAACCTTGGAAGAATTATTTAATTTGGTCCAATAACCCATGGGTCCTAGTATCATAACTTGGTGGTTGTCAAACCAAGGTTGATTTAATGGACCATCCATATTAATCTAAAAAGATTAATTAAGGATTTAGCACAATATTCATTAATTTAATAAGATCTAATTTCTTGGTGAATATGATGTTAAGCAATGGGTTCATTTACTTTCTACAAAATACAACTTAAGTTAATAAAAAAATTATAGTTGGTTTTGAAAGTAGCACATGAGGGTGTTACATGTTGGTATCAAAGCATGGTCAAACTCTATTGGCCTTTGGGGAGACTTTTTAAATAAAATATATTCAGTCTAAATTTAACTATGGACATTAAGAGAACAACTTATGGATTTGGTCATTATGTGATAGACATAATAAAAAGCTCACAACATGAAAAATTAAATTGTTGTTCATAAACAACAAGGTTAGATGACTTTTTTATAATTTTAATTAGAAATTTCACTCTTGGCTAAGCAAACAAAGACCCATGTAAGTGAATAAACTTACCATTGGATGGGTGTGTGGTGATTTTTCCACTCTATAACCTATTAAAAAAGAGATAATTGGAGCTACATGCTTTGGAAATTGGAAAAAACTATAGTAAGAGATTGTATGAAACCCCTTTTCCAGCCATGTTTGAGTATGCGCAGTCCTAAGTTGGATTGAGAGGACAATTATATGTTGTTTTGGAAGCCTTGTAAATACATGATATAACCTCATTTTTTGATGAAACATTGAATGTTATCTTTTCAACTCCCATAAAAATGGAAAAAGTGACAATCCTTGTTGGAGAAAAGGAATTTTGTATAGTTTAGAACATAGCAGTTTGGCAAAGAAACTTGGTAGCCTATTATTGTGTAGGAGGTGATTTCCAAGTGTTTGATTGATCTTTTTCTTGTTAAGTATTTTAGCTGCATACAAATTTATGATTTGATTGGTCTTTTCATTATTTGTTTGATTGCATAAAAAATTGTGAATTGTTATTATGACTTTCTCTTAACTGCATTTTATTTTATTCCCTTGTTAAAAGATGAGACTTAATATTTTTATCTTTGGATCTGATTTGATTTATTATAAATGTACTTTGTGGATTTGTGCATTTTTTAAAATAGTGGTTGGAGTGTTTATAAATTATATGATTATTCATTTTCCATCCTTTGTGGTTTCTTTGGGTGGATTAAAGAAGAAGAATAGAGATTTGTATATGGTAGTTAGATTAGTTCCACTAGAATTACTTTCTACATAGTGTAGAGGTCTCTCCTAGGGAGTGGGATAGGTGGTTAAGTCTGAGACTATTGTTTTTAGTGGAGGATGTCTCCTATGGGTGAAATATCTTGACTATATGTAATCCTATTCATCATTTTTCATGTGTTACATTCTTTGATAACACCTAGATCTCAAGCTACTATTGGTTTTTAGGACCTTAATCTTGTGATATTTTCAAACCTTGAATGTTTTGCTTTATCTTTATATTGTTGCAAATTTTAACTCTATTAACTCATTTGCATTTTATTGGCTAGATTTCAATTCCATATATGATCTTGATTTATTTTTGCTTACTAGTTTAGCAATTTGATTTATGTATTAGATAAATAAAGTTGTGATTTTATGGTGATTCTTTCCCATTTAGAGATGGGTCATGATTTTATTGTTGTAGCAAGAAGAATAGCCTTGGTAAGGTAAGGTACTCCTTTACTAATTTGAGTAAATTGGAAAGTTATTAATTGAATTAGAAGGGATAATGCATGTGATTGTTCTTAATAATGCTACTAAAATAAATTACATCATTTTGTATGATAATGTTGGTTAATTATTATGATATATATTTCTTAGTCCCCTACAGTTGATTCATCAGTGTGGACACAAATTTTTGGATGTTTGGTCAAAGTGTTCAACTGTGAAATAGTTATGAATAATTTATTTTACAATTGTTTTTGAGATAATTGATGGAGTATCTCCATTGTTATTTAAAAAATTAGCTCAAGTAAAAAAATTAACTCAACATGCATTACTAATGAAAAAGAGTTCCCTTGGGATACTTTTAACATGGATTTAGCTTTAAAAAAATAGGCATGCGTAACTTCAAGATTGGATAATGGCATCTTATGCAACCAAATGTTAATTTAGTATAACACCTTGATGTGAACACAATTGTATTGTTTGGTTAATCATTATTTGTGAGTGATTTCATTTCCCACATTGATGGGGTGATAGTTCAAAATTCTCATTGTTACTATGAATGTGTATTCAATGTTTGATTGTGAATGAACATGGTTTGACACCATGTGTATATTGTTATATGTTACTTTTATGATTGTGTGTTTTGTGTAGACTATTGATGATAATGATGTATGATGTTATCATCATATTATTGTATGATAACTTTGTGTGTATATTGTTGTGTATATGTTATTGCTTATGTTTTTATATGTTAATGTGTGTATGTTTTTGTGTACATATGATTCTCAAATTCCAATTATGGGTTAAATTTCTCATGATTATGTATATGTATGTTTCTCTTGAATATCAGACAACTATTTTGATTGAGTATTAAATTTGGATGAGCCATTAGGGAATCAATTAATTGTGCATATTGATTATATGGTTGAGTATTCCATTAATTATTACTCTCAATGATTAAGATGTTAAATTATTATGAAAACATGTATGCCAAATTTTGAATAAATGAGCAGTTATGAAACATGATTGGATGATTTAATAACTCTAAAAATACATGTGACATTGTTTGATTTCAATTACCCCATGTGTATGTTTGACTATTATGTTTATTGATGCAATGATGGATAATTACCTTGTGTTGATTATGTAATTTCCCATATGTGTTATAGATGGTTGCTATAAAATGGTTATTTTAATAATAGACTATTGCTTGACTATTACAATTATTCATGTGGGATAAATATTTGTTTTATATGAGATAGTTAATGTAATGATTGACTATTACTTGACTATTGTAATTTCCCTTGCAGATGTTTGCTTCATAATATTTCTTAACTAAAATGATGAAATATTTCTTGGATATTACAATTACCTATGTATGATGGATGTTTGATTAAATTATTTTCAACCTTGTGTATTAATTTTATGCATGAATTAAAATAAATTGATTTATTGCATGCTACCCCATATCATAATGAAGTGTATGCTTTCACCTTTGATATGATAACCATGTTCTATGTTCCATATAGGTTTTCTTATATTACAAAACTTCATATATTCTAGTTCGATTGTTGATTATATGACTGATATTGTGTTTTATGCATCACTTGGTGTATCCATTGATCTCTACTGGTGCCTCAAGGATATGCACTAAAAATGGGTATCCTATGGTTTATATTTCACTTTCAATAAATTTTGTGGATTTTTAGAAATCTATAATTGTGTTAAAATTCCAACCCATGTGAGAGTTATATATTACTTTTGTTTTTGATTTCTAGTATATGAATGAGAGGCTATATTGATGCTATCATATTTGGTTATTGTATACATTTGATGGTTGCATCTATGTGTAATCATACTTCCTATAACCCTACTCCTCCTTATGAATACACATCAGCTCATGTGCAGACTACCAACCCTAGTTATCATGCTTTAAAGCCTTTTTCACTTTCATATACATCCTCTAGCCTTGTATATACATCTCTTGACATTCCTTGCACTTCTCTAGCCTTTTCACTCATTGATGGACCCTTCAGGTGCCTCTCGAGACCCTTTCTAAGCCCTATAAACCATTCAAGATAGGTAGTTAGTCATAGCTTATATGGATAAGTTGTGGCCTAGGAAACATGTTATTCCCCTTAAGCCATGTCCTAGGTTGTAGCCCAGCTAAAATTCATGTTTTTGGAGCTTATCAAGTGCCCAACGGCTAAAAACAAGCAATTTTTGGCTTTTGGTAGATTGGGGATGCCCAATATGAATGTAAATAATTCATTTTTTATGCTCTCTCCTCTTCTTCTTCACTCTCAAAGCTCATATGCCTTATTAAATCTCACTTGATTCATTATTGGCATGCATGAGCTTGTATTATGATAGGTGATGCCCTATTCTTCTATAGCTTGATTTGGTGATTCTCTTTGATCTTCATAGTGCTCATGAGACTTGTTGCTTACTCTTAGCTTTCTCAAGATTCATTATACTTGTTATTATTATATCCATATTAGCTCTCTTCCATTTTGTAGCTCCTTCACCTCCTCTATTTCTATGAGCTCCTAGTTTGGACTCAATCCACATACAGCTTGGTCTTCCTCCTCCATTGCTTCCTAGCTTGGATAATCAGTTGGTAAATCTCTAAATAATTAGATTTGAGCCTAATATGAGGTCACTTTGCTATGAAAAGTGAAATTTTTATTTGTTTTCAATAGTATATTGTCTAGACTTTTATTATTTTGGTAATTTAGTTTGTTTTGAGCATTCTCTAGGGTAGTTTTTGAAGATTTTGCATTTGTATGCATCTAAAATTTCTTCCATTATTTAAAATATCTTTCATTGCACAACATGCTTACTTATAAAATGTTTCTCATTGCATGTTAGAATATCTATTTTATCAAAACCTTTTATTCAATTACACAAACAATCCCCCCTTTTTCTAAACTAGAAAATTTCATCATTAGGAAGTGATAGTGTTGAAAACAAAGAACTAGCTTATGTTTAGATTAGGCATTCTCTTGAACCCTTGCTTGAAAATGTATTTGATTTTTGAAACAATTTTAATTTGGTTAAAAAGTGTCTCTCTTAAGAGTATGCATTCTCTAATATTTTTCTTAACTCAACATTTCCCTTTCCATCACTTATATGCAAGTAAGTTTCTTATTTTAATTGCTCACTTTACTTTCATTATACCCATTAGAGATATATATGTTCTTTGTGCACTTGATCATGATAGTGCTAACCTAGTTTATGAGTCTATTTATAGTTTGGTACAAGATGTAAAATTGGATATACTTTATAGATCTCAATTATCCCAAAGCATCCCTAAGCCTCTTAGCCTTCTAGATGTTTGCTTAGTACCCTATGTACCCCCTGTCAAACCCTAGTGGCTCTATTTAGATTATTAGAGCTACACTATGGCATGCCTAATGGGATATCACATATGGTCTCACATAGATCTGTCCTATTTAAATCTCTCTTAGCCAATTCCCATCTGATAGCCATAAAGATTTGATTTTAGTTGTGTTTTGGATCTCACCTCAATTATTTCATCTTGATTTTGTTTTATTTCCTTCTCCCTACTGGGTTCCCTAGAGTTTGTATTTTCTATCATTTTCCTAGTTTTTCTTACTTTACTTCATCCAAGCTAACCTCCTACCTCTAGGATGCTCCTCTCACCATGTTCAGGGTCTCAGCCTTGAGCTCACTCATGATCAGGCTAAAATTGGAATAGAATGACAAAGAACTCCCAAGGTCTCTAATATGACCTTACCCAAGGACCAAGGCCTACTAATATCCTACATAGAACTATATTGGTAGGTTTACACCCAACAAACCCGATCACCTTTCCACCAGTCTGATCTCTACTCATTTGAGGATGATTCCCCTTAGCCTCAAACCAATTTTCATTCACCTATTACGGGTGAAGATGACCCCTTTCACAACTAAGTCCTGATGAGCTATGTGAAATCATTGATGATTTTCATAGGTGGATTCATGTAAATTAATGACACCGTTCTCCCCTTAATAGTAGGTGGTGTGCTTCTTCTAGAGATAGATCCTCCACCCAGTCTAGTTTGAATGCCTCAACTAGTTATCACCCAAGTCCCTACCTCTTTCTTGGGAAGAGGCTCTATTGAAAAAAACCCCTCGTGTCCATGTTGAGAGACATAAGCATCCAAACTTGATGAGGAATACACTTCCCATGCTTCCCATCCTCTTATCCCTTCCTTTAGAGTCTCTAATGAGTGCATTGATTTTGATCACCACTTATAGACTAGAGACCCTTGGGATGTTTATTCTAAACATTAGTCCCTCATCTAGACCCTTGTATTATGGCATGTATCCAAGACCAAAAGGACCTAGGTCACCATAACCATCCCCATATACACACCACATTATCCGATCATCCCTATAAGGAATGACACTTATCCTTTCGTCATTCTTCACCTTATGATTGGGAGGATCCCTGTCATGAGCATCTCCCACATCAAGAGATACCTCAACATAATCTCCCTCATTAACATGGTCATGATGACCCATAATGGTGTAGGCAACATCATGACCCTTATGGGCCTTCTTAGGGAGCCCATCACCAACCCACTGTATATCATGCCTATGATGATCTTCATATGATTCTTATATCCCCTTAGGTGCATTTTAATCCCCTTCCTACTCTAATCCTTGAACTGTCAAAGTCCAATGGGATTTGAGACACTATTCTTATATAACATATCACAACTCTGACTTCATACATAGGTGGCATTTATTCATCCATATGTGCAGGACAAGGTTCTCAGATGATCAGCTTTATGATATGTTCATGTGATCATTGAGGTAGGAAGTACACCTTGAATTCCTCAAGTGTGAACCCACCTCTTATGATGAAGATATTAATGAGTTTATAAAGATTAAAGTCTTTGAGGTGTGTGCAGGAATTTAGCTTGTGCTGACTCAAAATTCATTCTCTTCATGTGATTGTAACTATAACATCATCAATGATGTTGTCACTAATTTTCCTACTGATAAGAAGTAAAAAAAGGATAATCATAAGGTTAATATTCTAAGCAAGGGGCCAACTAAAAAGAGTGACCCTAAAAATATCATAATAACACAATGGATAATATACCCTTATGACACCACTAAGTTTTAAAATATCCATTAGATAAAGGGCCATGATGATGAGAATAATGTCACCCAAAATTTTTGTGCCAAGGCCTCATCAACCCCTCAAATCTATCCACTTATAAATCCCAAGCATAAGTTAAATGTGTTCAAAGAGCCTCTTCCTAACCATGATAAGGAAAAGAAGAAGAAGAAGAATAAATCCATGGATAAGGCTCATCACTCTCCTTCTCACTCTTCTACCTCTTATGGTTCCTCTTCCTTGACTGACTCAAAAGGTAAATCCAAGTGTGAGAGTAGCAAGGTTATTACTTCTATTGACATAGCCTCTATTGGGTATGAGTGCTTTTCAATGCACAATCAACTCAGTCCACCAACCCTATTTGAGAGACTAGTGGTTTGAGGCCACAACCCTAGGAATGAGGGTAGGGAATCCTAAATTCAAATTTTACTTTAAGCATAATATCCCTCCCTAGGCTAGGTAGTATCAATACTATCATAAAGGAGTTACAAGGCATCTTAGCTAAAATCTTCATCTGGGGCCTACTTCACCTTTGCCCCTATCAAAGGTGACTCATCTTTGATGAGTTTGGTCTCTCTCATGAGGGTCCATTATAGGATGACATGGAGGATTTGTTCAACTTCAACACCTCTAATCACCCTCATCCTCCCACATTGTCTTTTGACACCACCTCATTATTAGATGCTTCGGGTTTTGCAAAGATGGATAGGTTCTCACTCTACATTGAGACCTCAATTGATGATTATCATGTCAAGGGATGCATTATTAATGAGGGACTCACATTGAACATCATGCCCCTACATATATTCAAAAAGATCAAGATTATTTATAATAATCTCTTTGATTCTCACCATAATTATGTTGGTTTCAATAATAACATAGTTGCACTAGTGGGAAACATGAAGCTTCAGGTTAAGTTTAAACCCAAGGTAGCCAGGATAAAAATTTGTGTGTTAGATATATATCTCTCATACAACATGATCCTTTGCCTTCCTTTAACTATTGTCATACAAGCCATCGTATTGGCAACATTTCACGTGGTCTAATTTATGCCTAAATGTGAGGTTCATACCTTAGAGGATGACCTAGATCCCTATGAATTACTTTACACTAAGGCAAATCCCTCAATTGAGGATTTGGCTATTTCTTCATTGGCCCTATAGATTCACATAAGACTCCCACTTTTGAATCTTATTTTCTCAAGGATAAACATTTTGATCTAGCTAAGTATAATTCAACATTCACCCCTTCTATGTTTGGCATACAATTTCAAATACCCTCTCTCACCCCTCGATGTCAAGTTGGTTATTCACTTTTCATAGACCTATTTCAAGATGTCTCCCTAAACATCAATTTTCCCCTCTCCTTGCAAATCTCCCATCAAAGTATCGACTCTCTTAACACATCTCCCACAAAGACCATTAGAGTTGTTGAGTCCAATCTTGAGTGATTTTTAATCCATGTTATAACACACAACCTATTCAAGGAGATAATGACAGACATGATGCTCATGAAATCTTATCTTTAACATTTCCAACCTCTCAATCATCTAGGTTTTCAAATCTCACTCTCTGATGGCCCAACTCTTAGACATCCTCATAGTGCATGTCATGCTTGTTGAGCTTGAGTTAGACCAACTACTCCCTCCTGATCCTAAGTTATTTGAGGAAGGAAATGTCATAAATATTGAAGGATCCATATATGTCAACCTTAACACCCCTACAAGGCCAAATATCATTAAGGTTAGTGTTAACCTTGTTGAAAAAGAATGGGATAATTTGGTCACCTTTTTATGTGAATTTTTGGATGTATTCACTTGGGAATATGTTGATATGCATGACATGGACCCTGTTGTTATTCTCCATAACATCATTGTGGATGATGAGGCCCATCCCATTTTTAAAAAACATTAACCAATGGTAGTCAAATTTCCCCAATTAGTCAAGGCTGAAATTTAAAAAGCTCATTTGAGTTGGTTTCTTCACAACTGTTGACTACCATGATGGGTTGCCAACATCATCCCCATTCTAAAAAAAATGACATCATTCACATTTGCATCAACTTCTATGAGCTCAACTTGGCTTTCCCAAGGACAAATTTCCCATACCTTTGATCGACCAAATTATGGATTCCATGACTATTTTTGAAGTCATGTCCCTCATGGATTAATTTTCAAGGCATATCTAAATATGGATTACACCTGAAGACTAACATAAGATGAAATTCACTACCCCATGGGGTATATTTTGTTCTGTCATCATGTTATTTGGCCTAAAGAACATTGGGGCCATATATCATCATACCATGACCCACATTTTTCATAACCTCATGTACAAAATTATGGAGTGTTATGTTGACAACATCCTCAACAAATCATATAAGTGGGATAAACATGTGTAAGACCTTAGAATCATATTTTAACATCTCAGGGAGTATCACATTAGCCTCAACCCTAAGAAATGCACTTTTAATGTCTCAACTAAAAAATCTACTTGGATTTCTCATTTTTTAGTGAGACATCAAAGTGGATCCCAAGAAGATCAAAGTGATCCTTGATATGCCTCCCCCATGAAACCTCATCTAGTTACAATCCTTCCTCAAAAGGCTTAATTTCCCTAGACATTTCCTCTAAGAGTATGTGTACAAATCCATACTCCTCACACATCTCTTACACAATAATTCCCCATTCTTGTGGACCCCTAAAATCTAGGTGGCTTTTGTGGAGTTGAATCACATGCTTCACAACCATTCTGTCTCGATGGCATACATTGAGGGTTATAAGTTCATTTTGTATACCTTTTTCATTGATCTCTCCATCAAGGGCATGCTATGTGAAAAGGATAATGTTAGTAGTGAGGGTTATTTACTACAACTCTCAAATGCTAATTGGCCCTGAGCTCAACTACACTAAAATGGAGAAGCAATGCCTTTCCCTTGTCTTTGCCACAAAGAGGTTATGACATTGCATGTTAGGTCAAATTAATAATGTAATTATATAGTATGATCTACTATGATATTTGTTCAGTAAGACACACATAGAAGGTAGAATCAGGATGTGGATCATGCTTCTTCAAGAGTTTGACCTCTGCATCATTAACCAAAATTCCATCAAGGGCTTATTAGTAACCCAAAAAATCATTGATTTCTTACTACCTAACCATAGTGAGGAATTGGTTGATGATGCCTTCCCTGATGATATGGTCTATTTAGTAAACTAAAAAGATTCTTCTAATTATGATTGGTATTAGGACATTGTTTGCTACCTTGAGACCCAATCTTACCCAAATGATACTCCTTTATAGGAATGATTTTATATCTACAAGCTCACCACTCACTACATCATTATTGATGATGTCTTATTTAAGAGAGATATCGATGGTGTTTTCATGCAATGTCTCACCACTTAAGACACCTCTCTTTCATTATAGGAGTTTCATAGGAGTGTCTATAGTGTCCATCTAAGAGGGCAAGCCACCACACAGTATACTATCAAGATGGGTTACTACTAACCCACCCTTGTTAAGTATGCCATCTAATATGCCAAGACATGTAATATTTACCAGTTCATTAGGGATGATAATAATTCCCCCATTGGCCTCTTGAATTCCATTGTGGCCCCATGCACATTCTTGATTTGGGATCTCAAATTTATAGATGAGTTCAAATCCACCTCTTTTGATGGACACCATTGGTTCATCATCATCATCATCATCATTTATTGATTCAAAAAATGGGTTGAGGCCATGACCCTTAGTAGAATGAGCAAGAATATTGTCACCGAGTTTGTCCTAAATTAACTCATTTATAGGTTTTGGATCTCCCAATACAATCATGGCTGAAAATGGCCTGGGTTTTCAAAGCCTTGAGATGGATGAGCTCATTGAATATTTTGGTTTTAAGATCTATTTTTCCTCCACCCATTACCCTTAGGGTAATGGGCAAGTTGAATCTTCAAACAAGATGTTGAAGAAGATGTTCCTTCATACTAATTCCTAATCTAATCATGACTATCATCTCATACTATATCCTTCCCTTTAGGCTTATCGAACTAGTTTTCATATGACCTTGGGGGTAACCCCATCATATACAAGTCTAAGGTCATCATCCCTATAGAGTTATTAATCCCTTCTCTAAGGGTTAAGACACTACCCAATAATGAATAACATAAATATTAGCTCACTGAGATCAAGTAGTTAGATGAGCATCAGATTGATTCACTTGAGTATACTAATGCTTATCAATGTCGCCAACACTACCAATTCAAAAAACTAGTGTGGTCGTATTCATTCCAAGTAGGTGACATAGTCCTAATTTTTGACAAAGAGTATTGAAATAAGGGTAAACTCACTCATAAGTGGTTTGGCCCTTTTGTTATTACCATCTCTTAGGAGAATAGAGATTATCATCTCTCCACTCTTGAGGGTGAATCCCAGCGGTACCCAATCAACAAGTTATACCTTAAGATGTTCCATGTATAGTGTTTGTGTGACCCTCTTAGGAAACTCACCTATGATGGTATGGTGGACCTTTCCCCTTTTATTACACAACTAAATTATGTGTCACATGTATATGTTTACATATGGGTTATTTATTAGTAGTTCCTACTATGTAATCACACACACACACACACACACACACACACACACACACACACACACACACACACACACACACACACACACACACACACATTAATCTATCTTAAATGAAGCATACGAATCACCAAAAAAACCTTATACATGTGTTGATAATGAGAAATGACTCTATATATATCACAAAAAATACATAAGTTATCTAGGTACATCACATGGCTTCTTATAAGCCTAGGATTGTAGTCCCTAAAACTGTCACACGTATGGCTACATATAAGATACTCCCAATCATCTTATGACTGGGTTCTCTATTTAAGGTATCCCTATTTAGGGTGGATATCTCAACTAGTTGATCCATGGTCTCTTTCAGGGAAGCCAATTAGTCTACTCTATCCCCAGGTGCCTCCACTCCTCTAGCCATAGTTGATAAACCTCAGCCTTTGCTTGATCCATCTACACTTTGATCTATGTTATGCCTACCTCATGTCATGCTACCTCCACCTCTTATTGTGAGATTTAGTGTCATTCTCTTAGTAAATATACAAATGTTCATGTATGAGGATCTTTCATCTAAAAGTAATGAACATGTCAATGGAATGACTTTGTGATAGGGTCGACAACTTCCAAGTTATTAACCAGAGGTCTTATTTAAGCTTTAATGGTGACAAAGCCTTGTCCTTAATCATCTTTCCTATATGATAATGTCAACTATTAACCTAGATCTAATAATGAGATACATCTTCAATATTTTGTTTACCTAGGCCAAAAATTGGTTCATTGACCTTTAATGGAAGCTCTTTAGATTTGCCCATTATTCATTAGTCATTGATTGCCAAATCAGACCATTTATATTATACCCAATTATCTTTATTCTTTTTAGTCCCATAAATATGTTGATTTATTGACTTTACTCACATCGTTAGATCTAAATTTATGAATACATGTGAGTCCTTGATTTGTTACTAGTAGATCCCTTTGACATGTTGACTTGAGCATAAACTGTTAGATCAAAATGTGCAAAGCAACACGAGCCTTTGATCTATCTGAGCCCACTTTCTTATCAATTTTTATGCACCATTAGATCAAATGTGTGAATGAATATTGTCTATTGATCTATATTGTTCACCCCTTCTTGTTAGTGAACGTGCACCATTGGATCTCTATTCGATTGATCCATACCATTAGATCTTATCTAACTTGTATCTCTTTGGGATTTAACCCAAGGACATTTTCACTAGTTTAACTCTAGTGTGAACCATTAGATCATATGTGTCAATATGATAGCTCATGAAAACCATTAAATCATGATCAAATTTAAACCATTTAAATACCTTTTGAACTCAAATGATTAGTTTACAGAGCTTAAACTTGACACTTGCATGAACATCTCATTCTACAATCTTATCTTTAAACACTTAGATATTGAATTAGAAAATCTCACATGGACATGAAATTTATAAGGCATGTTCTTGGTACAAAATAATTCATGGTGCTATAACTATTTGGCTTGTGAGAGTTCTTGAGGTGCATTTATCAAATGCACAAGTGAACTGGTCCATTTGAGTTATGGATGGCATCTTGGCAATGTCTGGTTCTTTAAACTTTAAAAGTCTATATTTTGCTCAATATTTCATGTCTCTGATGATCTTATAAGTCTTGTGTAACCTAATTCATGCTCCTAAATGCCTTATACATCATGAAACTTGCTTGGACCCTTTATCTATAATTATAGACCTATCCCTTTAAAGATTAACTAGATCACACTTTAATCTTGATTAAAGTGTTTCAAAATATTTGAAAAAGCTATATGATCTCTATTTGAGGTCTATCTACTCCTTTTGACATGGGGTCACTCTTTAATTAAGATCCTATTTGGCTTCTGAACTCTTGGACTAGGCACATTTTAATATGTAGACCAAATGTGGTCAACATCTTTGGCAACTTGGTTGGGTAGCATGCCTATTATGATTGAGAATTCAGACCATCTCTATAACTCTTGGATCATTTACATAATACATGGACCATTTACATGACTAGAAGATACCCTCTTGACTACTAAAACAAGGAATTCTAACAAACAAGGAAAAAAACAAAATTGAAATGGAAACTAACTTCAAACAAAGGTAACTAACCTATTAAATTATTGTATAACAAATCACTTATTTGGGACAAGACAAAAATAACTAATATGTTTAGCAAAACACTTAGATAAAATCAAAATAACTAACTATGTATAGGGGACTTAACTTCCTCAATATGAGTGCTTTAGATGTGTCCCATTGATTGGGATAGGAAGCTCTTCACCATTCATCCTTGTGAGTTGGAAGGCATTGTAGGATTTGTTTCTAGAGACTATGTATGGACCACTCCAGAAAGAATCAAATTTCATGTGCCTTCTTGGATTAACTCTATCCTCATCCCACTTGAGGACCAAATCTCCTTCTTGGAAACTTCTTTAAAAATCTCATTTCTTAAATGATCTCTTTACCATTATCTAATGGTTTTCTATAGCCAACATGGATTGATGCCTTGTCTCTTCTAGCTCCATAATCTCAGCATATCTTATTTGCATTGGCTCATTCTCAAAATCTTAAGTTGATGCACTATTTCTAAAGTTGAAAATTCTAGATAGATAAGCATTCTTGCTTCTTTACCATATACTAGCTTGTATAGAGAATTGGCTATTGACCTTTTATAGGTGATCTTGTCAACCCACAAAGTTGACTTCAATTTGAGATGTCATGACCTCTGATTGTCTTCAATTTTCCTCCTAATTATCTTCAATAAATTCTTGTTAGTGGAATCAATAAGGCCATTGCCTTGTGGATAATAGTTTGATGAATTATTGAGGAAAACACTATGTTGAACTGCCCACTGGTTGATCTTAGATCCCACAAAATCCATAACATTATCAGAAATAATAGTTTAAGGGACCTTAAAATTGGTAAGCAAACCTTCATAGAAGTCTAAAACATTAGTTTCATTGGCTTCTTTTAATGTTATTGCTTCTATCCATCTATTAAAATAATCTATGGCAGTTGGGATCCATTTGTGGCCTGAGCTTAAAGGCAGATTAATAAGATCAATAAAGTCTAATACCCATTAGACAAAGGGTTGATTTACTAAAATTGGTTAGAGAGGTAAGGCTACGAGCTTCACCTTTCAACAAACATGGCGCATTGTCTATATTTCCTAGTTTATGCATGACAATCACTAAATAAACTTGGCCAATAGTACCCACCTCTCATGATCTTGTGGGTTTTGATCCTTGCTGAATAATGGCCTCAAATATGTCCATCATAGAACTACTCAAGCAATCTCTATGTTTGACCTGGTTCTATGTATCTTATCAAATGTCATTGATATCCTTTTTTAATAACACATTGTCAACAAGAATAAAAGGAATTGACTGTAATCTAAAATATCTCCTCTTTAAAGGGGTCAGATGAGGAGGATAAACACCATCCTATAGGTATATTACCATGTCTTGGTACTAGATGGAACATGAGGTGTGATCATTTGTAAATTTTTCATCGTTTGACACTATAACCACCCCATTAGTATCTTATAAGTCTTGAGCTAGATGTTCACAAAGTCCTTTGCTTTTAACCATCTTTGTGATCTTGATCTCAACATCATATTCCATGACTTTGGTTATCCAATCATCTCTCTTATCATTTATATCTTTGTTCAAGAGGAAATCTTTGACACTTGGAGGTGCAAATATCAAATATATCTTATTATTGGATAACAAGTACCTAAACTTTTTAAGAGATATAATGACTGAAAGTACATGTTTCTCAAAAAAATAATACCTTGTTTCATATTCTTCTAATCCTTGACTAAATAAGGCTATTAGATACTCTAAGGTATCTTTATTTTATTATATAAGAATACCTAAAATTATGTCAATGTTAGCATAGGTGTATAAGAAGAAATACTTTGATAAGTAAGGTTTTAGGAGTGTAGGATCACTGGCTATAACTTCCTTGATCTCTTCAAAGCTTCTTATTCCTTCTTTGGACCAACTAAAAATATGGCCCTTATTTAGCATGGATGTGAGTGGCCTAGCTAAAGTAGCCAAATTTAAAATGTATCTCCTTATGAAATTTATCTTGCCTAAAATTATTTGTAAAGTTGTCTTGTGTTTAAGCAAGAAAGTGAAAGAATTGAGTCTATCCTATCATGATCTATACTTGTACCATGTTTTGAAATTACATGTCTAAGGAGCCTACCTTCATGAATAGAGAAAACACACTTTTCTAGGTTCAAAGACACTCTAAATTGCCTACATCTTTCAAAAAATTATTTGAGGTGAATTATATGCTCATCTGGACTATTAGAGAACATTGTTATGCCATCCAAATAAACAAGTATAAACTTGTTAAGCAGACCTTGAAATGACATATCCATAGCCTTTTGGAAAGTTTCTCCAACATTGGATAAACCAAAAGGCATTTTTATATATGAAAATGTCCCCCACTTTATAGTGAAGGCTATTTTGAACTGGTCTTCTTCTTTGACCAAGATTTCATTATAACCACTATATCCATCTAACAAGGAGAACCTTTCTAAACCTAAAACTAGCTATAAAATTTGCTCCATTCATGGAAATAGATAGTGGTCTTTAAGATAGGTCTTGTTCGATTCATGTAAGTCAATACATAGTATTATTTCACTATTCTTTTTCCATATTGGAACAAGGTTTTCCACCCAAATTGGGTGCTTAATTGGAAATATTATAGCTAACTCAATGAGCTTATGTATTTGATCTCTCATCAAAGGTTCAAGCTTTGGGTTAACTGACCTTTGTCTTTATCTAACTGGCCTAGTCTCATCCTCTAAATCAATGGTATGTTGAGATAGACATGGATTAAATCCTTTAAGGTCACTGTACTACCATTCAAATACGTCTACAAAACTTGAACATAACTCAATAAAAGTTTCCTTCTTTAAAGATGTGCAGACTTTGCCTAATTTTAAGCTCTTACCAGTGGCAATCTCCACATTTTTATATTGTTCCTCCTTGGTTGACAAATATTTTTTCAATTCATCATCTCTGCTAAATATATTTTCAAGTGTGACCAACCCTTTAAGAAACTTATTTATCTTCATTTGCACAATATGGTCACCATACTACTATAAGTGCATGTCTTGGTTCCTTAAGGAGAATTTAGATTCCTCTTGTAATAACTTGATAATCTGAATATCATTTTGAAGTACTTTCCAATTTTCATGGTTGTCTAGGATAGAAGGCCTCACAATTACCTTGATGTGTGATTGAACTTTTTCATTTCTTATGTCATCTGAGATACTAAATTATGATCCACTAGTAGCCAACCTATCTACATGTTTGTTCTCATTTCTTGATATGGCATAAATGTTAAAATCTTGAAAGTATTCAAACAAATCCCATACTATATGCTTATAGGACTTAAGAAATGGATTATTGCATACATTTAATCCTCTTACTTGGTGAACTAGTTCACTATCTCCAAAAACTTGTAAGGTACTGACCTTCATCTTTCTTGCCCATTACAAACCAAGCACTAGTGCTTCATATTTAGTAAAATTATTAGAACAACCAAACTAAAAATTGAGATAAGATAAATAAATTTGATTGGCTGGATAAATTAACATCATTCCAACTTTAGTGTCATGTTTATTCCTAGATATTGTTGTCCCCAAAAATGTTAGCTCATTTTTGAGACAACATATGAACTATTTTGGTTCAACAGACCAAAATCCTCTCTCCCCTTTTCAAAAAATTATTTTGAGCATTCAAGTTCTTCATTTTTTAAAACTTTCCCAAAAAACTACAGACTCTGCAGGCTTGAAACTATGGACTCCGCAGGCTCATATCTATGGACTTAGCTTCTACGAAATCTGCAGGTTCGTATCTGCAAGCTCATTTCTACAGACTTCAAAGCCTCAAAATTATAGACTCTATAGGTATAAATCCTAAAAACTCATTTCTACAGACTCCCCCAGTTCTATGAACTTGAATCTACGGACTCTGCAGGTCAATTTCTATGGGCTCGGTAGGAAAGAAACAAGCTCTCAACACTTAGGCAATTTTAAGATTGGTTCAGCGCCAAGGTTCAACCAAAGGGTTCATCGGCAAGCTTCAAAGAGTCAAGCACTTTTTCAAAGTTTATCAAGTTCAAATGCTTCACGGTTCAGCAGTTCAAAGGAGTGCCCAAAATAAAAAGACAAAAGAGCGAAAGCTGCCACGTGTCACCTGTCAGGACACATTATAATTTGTTTCAAAAAAGCAACAAAACATGCCATGTGTCATCTATAAAGCTCAATGAATGCCACCAAGTGTCAATATCTATAGTTTCTTCCTTGTCCCTTTATGACTCAATAGATCATGACAAGTGTTTGCATCTGTGCTTCAAGTTTCTATAAGCTTCATAGCTTATTTCAATAAGCTCCCCTCTAAGTCCTGCGAAAGGTGCCAAGTGGCAAATGCGGAAGGTTTCTATGTGATTTTCTCAAAACTATGGAAATTGCCACGTGTCCCTTGAAAAGCTTAGTGGAAGTTGCCAAGTGTCAAACTCCATAGTTCCTTCCTTTTATTTCATTATTTGAGTAAGGACCGTGGTGGGCCCTCGATAACTTGCTAAGTGCAGCAGAAGCTGCCAAGTGTCATCTATCGAGACTCAATTTCTAATAAGTTTCAAAGTAGTGGAACATGCCACATGTCTCATTCTAGATCAACAGAGCATGACAAGTGTCTACATCTGTGTCGTAGGTTTCTAATAAGTTTCAAATCTTATTTCAATAGGCTTATATCAGAGTCCCATGAAAGGCACCAAGTGGCGACAGTAGAAGGTTATAATACATTTTTCTACAAATCAGTGAAAGATGCCACGTGTCCCTTAAAAAGCTTGATGGAAGCCACCAAGTGTCAACATCCACAGCATTCTTCCTTTTGTGTCGTAAAGACTCTGGTGGGTTCTGGGTGAGTGGTTAAAACTCAGTAGAGCTCGACAAGTGTCTGCATCTGTGTAGATCTAAAAGAGTCCTGAATGTTTCCATAGTGTTTCTAGGAGCTCAACAAAAGCTACCATGTGTCATTTTCCATAGGACTCTCAAAAGGGGTCTAAAGCTTCTATAAGTTAAGCAAATGTTGCCACATGTCCTCACTTGTTTCACAGTAGAATGTGTCATGTGTCATTTGTTAAGATCAGTAAAAAGTGGCCAAAGCAAGTGGGAAAGACACGAAGGAATTGCTAAGGAGGAGGATGGGCCCACAGCCATCAAATTTAGTGCAACCAACTAGCCATTAGCTTTCAAACAATGATAGACCTGAAGACGTCAAATTTGTAGCAATGAAATAACTGTTGATCCTTACAGGCTTGAGCACAGACCCTGTGAACAAATTTAGTGACCAACTAAAGAGGTAGCTCGAGGGCTCAGATCATACAGATAAGGATGAGATACATCAAGGAAAGGGGAAACAATGGAGAAAGATCAGAAATATCCGTGTGTGGGATATGTTTCTAGAAGGTAAAGTAGTTCACCAGGTGGACATCGAAGAGTGCAAATATTCAATGGTGCAGCCTATTTTTCTACATTGAGTAGAGCAAACAACTATGCACACATAAGGAAACACATCAAGTAGCCCATATTAAAAACTAATGCTTGATTCCAGCATAGGCCATGGATAGAATTTAATATGCATTAAAGGCATTGAATGCATCGTAAGCCATTTTTGTGAAACAAAGTGTCCAAGTCTTTCTTGGAGCACTATATATTTGAATCTCTCTTATTGTTTTATGGGATCTCTCTCTATTATCAAAAACAAAACTCTGCCCAAATTGAATGGCATTACTGAGACTTTGAGCTCAGATTGTTGATCATATTTTGTTATTTGAATAAGAAAACAAGTGACTTTTCAGACTTTGTGTTGGAATAGCTTGTTGTTAGAGAAATTGTTCTTATGTCTGTTTCCTTAATACATTTTTTGTCCATTTAATTAAATAAGTAGAATTAGTGAAAGTAATCAGGAAGGTGTCCTGAAGCCAATTATGGAGAGACTTTGTGCCTCCATAATTGCCTTTAGTGTATTTTCTTTCTATTTCCCATGTAAAGGATCTTGGGACGATTTTGTGCCCTCATTGTCCTTTGTATTATGTTCCTATGTAAAGGATCTTGGGATGACTTTGTGCCCTCATTATCCTTCATATTTTACTCTTTGGCAATTGAGGTGGAGACTTTGTGCTACATTTCATCCTACTGTGTTATTATGCCCTGTTACAGTTACTTGTCACCATCCGAAAGGTTCTTTTTGTCTGTTAAACAACACTTTTGAAAGAAGAGGAGTGCCTTCTATCATTTCATCAGGACTTTCCTTTGGTTTGTTAACATCATCTCTGAAAAAAGAGAGATAAATGGTTTATCCTACCCCTAAGTGTTATTTTTTGCTTATATATAATATATAGCTCCTACATATTTATAGGGAACATCCCCTTGATGAGAGGAGAGATTTGTCCCCTGTTGATGTAGTAAACCTGCACATCCAGTCGACCAATCTCCCTATGCTATGGTTGAAGAGACCTATTTTTCTCACCAGTTAGCTGATTGACAAAATATTCACCCAACAATTTTTGGTGACTCCGCTAGGGATTTACATGTAATCTGAAGCCTCAAGTTTCAGATTGAAGTAGTCCCTACCCTTATCTAATATAGACTCTAGAGACTCCATTCTATGTCTTACCCATTATCATTATAGCCTTACCATCTCCCTTCACCCTCACGCCAATTGGGATAAAATGCGTAGTTTGAAGCCTCAAGCTTCAAGCTAAAGCAGTATCAGTTCTTTCTCATTTTTATTTTTACACTCTGGCAGATCCACGGTATACACGAAGTCACTAGGCTAAAAGTATTGTTGACCCTATATTCAATTTGGTATAGCAAAGTAATTTTGATCTATTTCCTTCACCATCTCACCTACAACGAACCAGGAGCTTTCCTCCTACTAAAGTCAAGTCTTCATTACCGAGCAAAGCCTCTATTTTTGCTATTAATAAATCTTTGTCAATACTTACCCCTTTGAGATTTGTTATTCCACCTTTCCATAGTCATACAATGGCATTTTAAGGTCCTTGGGGTAACTCTTTTGGCCCACTCAATTTAACTCCACCTCTACATGAGCTACCACACAGTTTAAGGAAAAATTTCTTCAAGTTCTATGGTGATGGAAACGTTCATCCTAATGAATATATTGTAGCCTTCAGCATAGCCTGTGGCGTAATAGGTGTGGATTATGAGGATGTAGCAGTCAGGTTGTTCGTGGAAACTTTACAAGGTGTTGTTGCAAACTAGTTTTATCATCTATAGGCCTAGACTGTGACTAATTGGAACACCCTCAAAGCCAAGTTTGAATCCAGATTCAAACCTATAGAAGATGCACATGCCCTACTGGCTCAACTCACACAAATGAAGAAGGATCCTCATGAACCAATGAGGGATTTCATAGCCAAGTTTGACAAACTAAGGAACAAGATTCCTACAATTGCTCAGCCAACACCTAAAAACCTCAAATGTTTCTTCATCAACTCTCAGTTGCTTGAAGTAAGTTTTTTGCTGAGATGTGCTGGTCAAATAGACCTTGTTGTAGCTCAATATTTGGCCACTAAAGTAGAATATGACCTTATATTAGTAGGAAAGATAAGAAGAGATCCTAATAGAGGTAAATCTTCTTCATCTTTTGAATATCCATCTACAGATACCACTGATCCAATGGTGTAAAAGCTGGCAAATGAGTTGCTAGCTCTCAAGAAGAAAATGGTGTAAGGGATATCTTCAGCTCCTTCATACAGAGATATGCCAAGAAGGACATTCCCCAATCAGTCATACCAAGGCAATGCTGTCAAAAATCAAGGACAACCAAATCATCTTCCTCCCCCACAAGGGAAACTTGCCATTGAAGCACCCCCAACTAATTCAGCAATTGGATATCTCAAAATAGAATCTGATTTCTCTTTCCAGCCTAAATTAAACCAAGAAAATGACATTGATCTCCTTGTAGAAGGCTAGGAAAAATTAGCTAACGACTCCAACATTGGTTTTTTGAATTACCAGGATGAACCCAGAAGTAAAGGTGAAGCAGTTGATGGATCGTATGTTGTATTCACCTGATCCTAGAACCAGTCAGCCCAGCAAACTGATAATGGAAAAATAGGGGAAAGTTCTTAGCCTGTAATTTCAATTGCCAAATGAGGAACTCTGCCTTTCCAGCCAAAGGACCCAGTGAGTAATAAAAAGGTAAGTACATCTAGCACTCCTCCATCTTCAACTTCAATTTTAAAGACTAGTACCACCCCTCCTAAAAACTAGAAAGATGAACTGCCTTCCTCTATTCCTATTCCATTTCAATCATTTGACATAATCAACCATGTCAAGAAGACTAAAATTCAAATGTCTGAATTTGAATTCTTGTAATCCAATCTTGACCAATTGGATAGGTTGGTGGAGTGTGTGAAGATAAAACTATCCCTGCAAAACAAGATATTAGGAAAGTAACTCATGATCCCCCAAGAAACATGCCCATCCCAAAAAATCTTGTCATTACTCCTCATGTTGCCCCTGAGAAAATAGAGCCTTTTTATGTTTCCCTATTAATAAATGGTCACAAACTAAGTAATTACATCATAGACTCAGGTGCATTTGACAACATCATGCCAGCCAAAGTGGAAGAATCTCTTGGACTCACGCTGACCAAAACCTTTGAGAGATGTTTCTCCATGGAGAACAAACAAGTACCTTTGTTGGGATAAATCAAGGATGCCCAGTTTGCATTTGCAGCATTCCTAGACAAAAGAATCAAGATGACAGTCCTGGTGGCTGATGTCCCAGCTTCATATGACATTCTTCTAGGGTGAAATTTCTGCAAGGATGTTGGTGGTGAGTTGAGCATGAACCTATCTAAAAAAAGGATCCCTATCAAAGGCATCATGTAGAGGTTGCTTCCTAAAAAAGAATCAAAATATGTTGTCACTCAAACATCAACCCCTGAAGCTAAAATTCTATTTGAATCTTTAGACATGGGTAATTATTTCTTAACCACAAAGGATATTCATGTTTCAACTAATGAAACTTTTGAAAATAATAGTCTAAAAATTGATTCAGATGGAACAATAGAGGATGTGAGAGAACACATTGCAAGCACAGAAAAATTATCCCTTTCAAGGCAAAGAGAAATCTAAGGAAATATCAGTTTCTAATGATGTTTGGATCCTAGAATTTGATGGCAATAATTCTTCTACCCACTTAGGGGCTGGGATTGTGTTGATATCTCCTCAAGGAGATATTTTTCTTTCTTCATGCAAGTTGCAGTTTAGTAACACCAACAACACAGCTGAGTATGAATCTCTATTGCTTGGATTGAAGGCTGCTCAAGATAAAGGAATCAAACTCCTTCATGTCAAAGGAGATGTTGAATTGGTGGTTTGTCAGGTAAGGAACCTGTATCAAACCAAAAATGAGAGATTATGCCATTACCGTAATCTAGTCTGGGATCAAATTAAAAGCTTTGATGCTTTTAGCATCTCTGCCATACCCAGGGAATTCAATGATCGAGCTGATGCACTAGCTATTTCAACAAAACTTTTAGTTCCTCATCTAGACTTCAAAGGAAATAGGTACACTATCAAATTGGTCTTTAGACCAAGTGTGCCTGATAATGCCAATCATTAACAAGTGTTCAATGGCGACAACCAAATCATCACCTTTCTAGAACAAAAAGATAGCTTCGAACATATTCACTTTGAAGGCATTAAGCTCCAAAAACTCAAATCAATTCTTGAAATAAATTTAGACACAGGTGAAGAATTCCTACAGCTAAAAGGGAGTAAAATTCCCAAAGGATTGGTTTCTCTTGAGAAACTATTTGACAAGCATGACAGGTTCATCAAACAGCAACAAATAGATTCAAGCTCCCCCCAGGGGTTTGATTAGATACATTTGGGTACTAAAGAAAATCCCAAGATGGTGAACATTGGGAAGTGTTGTACTCTAGAGGATAAACTCAAATTTATTGACCTGCTCTGCCATTACATGCATGTTTTGGCGCACTCTTATGATGATCCAAAGTCGCTCAACCTGAGGAAATTCACCATGAAATTCCTCTCAAGGATGATTCAGTCCCTTATAAATAGAAATCTTGGTAGTATAATTCAAAGATATCAGGTACTATTTGTCAGGAGAAGAAACACCTACAATAATCAATATGCTCTGATACTGACTATTAGGTGACCCCTTATCCAACAGAAGCATAATTGATTACTTTCTTATAAGCAATTAAACACGGAATTATACCAAAATGATAAAGTAACTAGAAACTTGAGACAACAAAGAATTTGAGAGACAATACACACTCTTTGTATTAAATACTACTAGAAGAAAATACAATAAGGAAGATGCCACTTCTTCCACCTCAAAGGCTTGCCACACCTCAAGACCTTCTTCCCTCTCTCTCTTGCTCAACACAACAACTCTAAAGCCTGAGTTATTATCCCTCCTTGAATGCTTTCGCTTGTCTCCTTGACCTTGCTAGCTTTAATGCTTTTTACTTGCCTTCTTGATTATTACAATACATGCCTTATGGGTCTTTAAATAGGATCCCATGCTTACAAAAATAGAACTCTACTTACAATAATTAGACACACAGCTCGTGACTATAATTAGTCATTTGACATGCAAACACTCACTTCACTTAACTGACTGTTCATCAACAACAGTTCTAGAAATACACAGGCGACTTACACCAGTCCCTGCTTGTCTGGTGCTGCCGACGTCAGCTGACTATCTACCGTTGCCGGTCTCCTTCTCCACTGCATCTGACTGACGTCGGTCATACTGCCAACGTCAGTGCCTCTGGTTCTTTAACATCCTCTTCTTGTGTGTACAAATAGTTGAAGCTTTTAGCTCCACACCTTAACAATCTCCCACTTGGAGATAAATAGCTGCAACTTGTACATGTACCTGTACACCATCTATTTTGTTCTTTAGGCTCTGTATCCCTCTTCAATGTCACTCTTGAAGACCAACCACCACGCAAACCTGTGATGCAATACCTGTATCTTATGCCACAAGAATTTTGCTGCTCCCAAATTCTCCATGACATACTTCTGAACTAACTCTACCCTTAGCTCAGAAAACTCCATGTATATGAAACCCTGCAATAAGTAACACAATACAGTAATAAGATAATGTAGCTAATATTATCCAACCTGGTAAAGATAAAATACAATGGTCAAACCTCCATTGCCTGCAGCCTAAACAAGACCATATACCATAGCCTTCTATCTCATGTGTCCATCCACTCTCTTCTCTAATATGGGAATCCATCCCTCTATCCAGTGCTTTCTTCCAGCTAACAACTCTACCAAAAAATACCTGTTTGGTTCTACTCAAGGACTCACACTCCTCATCCATGCCAAGCTCCCACTGTTTCTGGATTCTACCTGCATTGCTTCTTCCATCTTCCTAGTTCATGACTATCAGTAAGCAATATAAAGAAGGTGAACAATGAATATGAGGTTCAATTACCATTTTTGACCTCCACATGGGTGTTTGAGACTCCTTGATAGCTAACTATCCACCCATCATCCGTTCCAGTGATCGATCTCGACCATCTCCCAGTCTGCTCCCAACTGATGTCGGTTCCCTGCACTGACCCTGACTGCCGACGTCATTTCCCTGGCTGACACCGGTGTCCCCACTGCCAACATCGATCCTTATGACCGACATCGGACTTCTCCTGCCCGACCTACCGACCCTGTTGGTCTGCACATGACCGATGTCAGTATCTGGATGACTGACATCGGTGCCAAGAGACTGACATCGATACCTGTGTGTTCCTGTAAGTGATGAAACTTTCATCTGCGAGCTCTTCTTGGATCAAACCTCTATCCATGCTGCCCTGCTCAGATTTATTTAGACCCTGTGACTGATCTCTATCCTTCATCTCCTCCATAAACACTAAGGCTTCTTTGTTCCTGTCAAAAGCATCAAATTTCCTCTTTCTGCAATGAACTCTATCTATGCTTTCCAAATTTGAACACATACCTTTTGAATCAAGAACTTCCATTCCCTTCCTATTCATGTGACCAAGCCTATTAGGCCACATCTTCAAATCTATACCAAAAGTAGAATCAGTAATACAAGTAGACAGATAAAGAGTATCTACTTTCTTACCTCTTGCTAGAACAAGTGTCCCCTTGGTAACCTTCCAAGAATCTGCTGTGAGGGTTATTGTGCATCCCTCATCTCCCAACCTTCCTACAGAAATCAGACTCTGCTTCAGAATTAGAACATGCATGACCTCTTTCAACACACATGTGTTGTCAATCTATAATCTCAGCTGCACTTTCCCTTTGCCAACTATCTGACAAGGCGTACCATCCCCTAAATAGAGCACTCCAAAGTCTCCCTATTCATACTCATAGAACAAATCTCTGTTTGGGGATGCATGAAAAGATGAACCAGAATCTAAAATCCATGATCCTACCTGACTATCCGAAGAAAGTATGAGAGCATCCTGCATCACAATATTTGCATCATTTGCTTCTTCCATACTTGCATGTTGGTTCTCTTTATCTCTCAACCAACACTCCTTCTTCGTATGTCCTTTCTTTCCACAAAACCAGCAGGTAATACCTTTGGACTCGGATCTCCTTCCCGACCTTGATTTCCCTTGCTCAACCTTCTCCCTTTGCCATCCCCTGCTTTCTGCACTTAGAGCATTCCCTGATGATTCACCTGTGCTTCTCCTGCGTATTTCCTCATTCAAAATCACACTCACAACATCATCAACTTTTAAGATTTTAGAAGCAAATGCAGAATTACTTACTGCCATAACCAAACCATCCCAACTTTTAGGCAAAGAACATAAAATCAAGAGAGCCTTTACCTCATCATCAAAAACAATATTGACTGAAGCTAGTTGGTTTACCAAACCATGGAAATCACTGAGATGAGTATGTACCGATCCACCTTCCTGCATTTTCAAAGTAAATAGTTGCTTCATAAGATATACCTTATTAGAAGCCGAGGGCTTTTCGTATAAATTTGCCAAGGACTTTATCAACTCTTCCATTGTCTTGCACTGTGATAAGCTAGAAATCACAGATGATGCAAGGCTCAACCTTATGGAACCGAGAGCCTTCCGATCAAGAATGTTCCATTCTTCATCCTTCATATCTGTGGGCTTGCATGCAACCCCACCCAACGATAAGTACAAATCTTTCTGATACAGATAGTCCTCAATCTGCATCCTCCAATGTTGATAATTCTTGCCGTTAAATTTCTCCATTCATAGCCTACTTTCTTCTGCCATTACTGAACTCCCACTCAATCAAAAAACCCTGTGAATGACCTATAATCAAAAAACAATACCCTGCTTCCTGCAAACCGTAGCTCTGATACCACTTGTCAGGAGAAGAAACACCTACAATAATTAATATGCTCTGATACTGACTGTTAGTTGACCCCTTATCCAATGGAAGCACAATTGATTACTTTATTATAAGCAATTAAACACGGAATTATACCAAAATGATAAAGTAACTAGAAACTTGAGACAGCAAAGAATTTGAGAGACAATACACACTCTTTGTATTAAATACTACTAGAAGAAAATACAATAAGGAAGATGCCACTTCTTCCTCCACCTCAAAGGCTTGCCACACCTCAAGACCTTCTTCCCTCTCTCTCTTGCTCAACACAACAACTCTAAAGCCTAAGTTATTATCCCTCCTTGAATGCTTCAGCTTGTCTCCTTGACCTTGCTAGCTTCAATGCTTTTTACTTGCCTTCTTGATTATTACAATACATGCCTTATGGGTCTTTAAATAGGATCCCATGCTTACAAAAATAGAACTCTAGTTACACTAATTAAACACGCAGCTCGTGACTATAATTAGTCATTTGACATGTAAACACTCACTTCACTTAACTGACTATTTGTCAACAGCAGTTCTAGAAATACACAGGCGACCGACGTCGGTCCCTGCTTGTCTGGTGCTACCGATGTCGGCCGGCTATCTGTCGTCACCGGTCTCCTTCTCCACTGCATCTGACCGACGTCAGTCATACTGCCGACGTCGGTGCCTCTAGTTCTTTAGCATCCTCTTCTTGTGTCTGCAAATAGTTGAAGCTTTTAGCTCCACACCTTAACACTATTATGTCTGAGATACAAAAAATGCTGAATGCTAGGATAATTTTCCCAATCTATCATTCCATATGGATTGCCAACATAGTCCCTGTGAGGAAGAAAAATGGCAAAATTCTCATCTGTGTGGATTTCAAGAATCTAAATCAGTCATCTTTAAAGGATAACTATCCTTTGCCCATCATGGATTAAGTGCTTCAGACAGTGACCAACTCAGAGATTTTATCAATGCTTGATGGCTTCTCAAGATATAATCAAGTTGAAGTTAGTGAAGCAGACCAACATAAGACTGCCTTCACCACACCTTGGGGCACGTTTGCATATAGAAGGATGCTTTTTGGCTTGATAAATGCTGGTGCCACTTTTTAGAGAGCAATGGACCTTAATTTCAAGGATGAGATGGGTAAGTTCATTGTAGTTTATCTTGATGACTTGACCATTTTTTCTAAGCATCACCCGGACCATATACGCTACTTGCAACAAGTGCTAGAGCGTTGTTGCCAGAATGGCATTTCTTTGAACCCCAAAAAGTTAGTTTTTGGAGTAATAGAGGGGAAAATTATTAGACACATTGTGTCCAAAAGAGGCATAAATATTGACTCAGACAGAGTCAAGTCTATCTAAGAGCTTACTCTACCCACAAATAAGACTACAGTTTATTCTTTCTTCAAAAAGGTGAATTTTTTATGAAAATTCATTCCTAAGTTTGCTGAGAAGACTCGTCATATTGTGGATATGATGAAAAGAAAGGCCACTTTCAGCTAAACTGAAGAAGGCAAATTGGCATTTCGGGATATCAAGACAACCATTGCCCATGCCCCAATTCTGGTTTGTCTAGATTATACCAAGGATTTCATGATGTACAGTTATGCTTCCAAGCACACACTTTTAGTTATTTTAGTTCAATAGAATGAAGAAGGTGTGGAATCTCCCATATCCTTCATGAGATATCCTCTTAAAGATCATGAGCTGAAGTATTCAAAAATAAAGAAGCATGCCTATGCGGTGGTCAAGGTAGTAAAAAATTTTGCTTTTACATTATGAATTTCCACACTACTACCTTGGTTCCTAATACCATGGTTGAATCCATACTAACTCAGCAAGAGTTTGGGATGAAAAGAGGCAATTGAATTGCAAAATTTCAAGAGTTTGATCTAGTCATCAAACTAACAAAGCTGGTATGGGGAAAAGGCATATGCCAATTAATTATTGATAATAAACTAGAAGAAACAGAGCATGAAGAAGCAGAGGATGAAGACACATCGACAGTCCTCTTTGTCTCCATCATGAATGAGTGGTATTCAGGTATTGCTCATTTCCTTACTTATGGTGAGTGTCTTGCTCACCTATCTTACAAAGAAAGGAGGACTATCAAGTTCAAGCTGCCAATTTTGTCCTTTGGGACAACACCCTGTACAAGAGGAGCCTTGATGGAGTGTTCCTTCGATGTGTGGACAAGGAGCAGCAAAGCCAAGTTTTAAAATCTTTCCACAATCTAGCCTATGGAAGACATTTTTTTGCTCCTGTAACTACCCACAAGATTCTATGAGCCAGGTATTATTGGCCTACTCTTTTTCAAGATACATACAAGTAGGTAAAGAAATGTGAACTATGTTAGCAGTTTGTTAGAAGACCCAAGTTAGCTGCCCTGCCTCTCAAGCCAGTGGTCATAGAGGAACCATTCTAGTAATGGGGAATTGATTTTATTGGATCTATAAACCCGTCTTCGAGTGTTGGACATAATTATGTCCTCATAGCCACAGACTACTTCACCAAGTGGGTGGAAGCTATCCCAACCAAGCATGCTACTTTAGAAGTAGTGTGCAATTTCCTCAAGGAGAATATCATTTCTAGGTTTGGGGTCCCAACCAAGATTGTCATAGATAACGCAACTTGTTTCACTTCCCAGGAGATTACTCAGTTCTATTTTTACTATGGGATCACCCTCTCCCACTCTGATTATTTTTCACAAGGGAATGGACAAGCTGAATCAAGTAACAAGAACCTGATGACTATCATCAAGAAGCTAGTGGATGATAATTAAAGGACATGGCATAAAGCATTGGTTGATGCTTTGTGGGCAAATAGAATTACACCAAAGAGGGCAATTGTTATGTCTCCTTTCCAACTTCTTTATGGGCTCAATGTTGAGATACCAATCACCCTAGAATTGCCCACATTAAAATTGGCTAAGGCAATTGAAGATCAAACATATGAAAGATCTATTAATAAGAGGATCATGTACCTGACTGAGTTGAATGAGTAGAGAACAATGGTGGTGGACCGAATTACTATCCATCAAAGTCTGGTGAAGAAGCTCTTCAACCAAAAGGCAAAAAAATGTGATTTTCAAGGTGGAGATCAAGTCCTGTTGTGGAATAAGAGAAGATAACCAAAGGGGATGCATGGGAAGTTCGACTCCCTTTGGAGGGGCCCATTTACTATTCATCAGCTCAATGGTGAAAATAGTTTCTTGCTAAAATACCAAGATGGTATGCCCTTTTCATTGCCTCACAGTGGGTGACATCTGAAGCACTTCAATCTATGAAGTATTAGATAAGATCAGCTTGTACATATGTATATTTATATAGTCTTTAGTTCTATTTTTGTGCTTCTATTTTTGTTTTTATCACCTTTCTTTTTGGGTAACATGAATCCATATCCCAATTTCATACTTCAAGGCACCAGAGATTCTGATTTTTACTCCCCTCAGCTATTCCAAGTTTTCAACTGAAGGAAGTTCCCCAATTGGAGCCAGCTATTGTCCTCAAAAATGTCAGCTCATTTTTGAGACAACATATGAACTATTTTGGTTCAACAGACCAAAATCCTCTCTCCCCTTTTCAAAAAATTATTTTGAACATTCAAGTTCTTCATTTTTCAAAACTTTCCCAAAAAACTACAGACTTTGTAGGCTTGAAACAATAGACTCCGCAGGCTCATATCTATGGACTTAGTTTATACTAACTCTGTAGGTTCGTATCTGCAAGCTCATTTCTATGGACTTTAAAGCCTCAAAACTATGGACTCTGTAGGTAGATATCCTATGAACTCATTTCTACAGACTCCCCCAATTCTATGAACTTGAATCTATGGACTCTGGAGGTCAATTTCTATGGGCTCCATAGGAAAGAAACAAGCTCTCAACACTTAGGCAATTTCAAGATTCGTTCAACCAAAGGGTTCATCGGCAAGCTTCAAAGAGTCAAGCGCTTTGTCAAAGTTTATCAAGTTTAAATGCTTCATAGTTTAACAATTCAAAGGAGTGCCTGAAAGAAAAAGACAAAAGAGCGGAAGCTACCACGTGTCACCTGCCATGACACATTATAATTTTTTTCAAAACAATAGTAGAACGTGCCATGTGTCATCTGCAAAGCTGAGCAGAGGCTGCCAAGTGTCAATATCCATAGTTTTTTCCTTATGTCCCATTATGACTCAATGGATTGTGACATGTTTCTGCATCCATGCTTCAAGTTTCTATAAGCTTCAAAGCTTATTTCAATAAGCTCCCCTTTAAGTCTCGTGGAAGGTGCCAAGTGGAAAATGTGGAAGGTTTATATGTGCTTTTCTTAAAACTATGGAAATCACCACGTGTCCCTTAAAAAGCTTGGTGGAAGCTGCCAAGTGTCAAACTCCACAGCTCCTTTTTATTTTATTATTTGAGTAAGGACCATGGTGGGCCCTGGGTAAGTTGCTAAAGTGCAGCAAAAAGATGCCAAGTGTCATCTGTTGGGACTCAGTTTCTAATAAGTTTCAAAGTAGTAGAATGTGCCGTATGTCTCATTCTAGCTCAGCAGAGTGCGACAAGTGTCTACATCTGCGTCTCAAGTTTCTAATCAGTTTCAAAGCTTATTTCAATAAGCTTCTCTTAGAGTCCCGTGGAAGGTGCCAAGTGGTGACAGCAGAAGATTGTAATACATTTTTATACTAAGCAACGAAAGATGCCATGTGTCCCTTAAAAAGCTTGGTAGAAGCTGCCAAGAGTCAACATTCGCAACATTCTTCCTTTTGTGTCATAAAGACTCTGGTGGGTCCTAGGTGAGTGGCTAAAACTCAGTGAAGCTCGACAAGTGTCTGCATCTGTGTATATCCAAAAGAGTCTTGAATGTTTCCATAGTATTTCTAGGAGCTCGACAGAAGTTGCCACATGTCATTTTCCATAGGAATCTCAAAAGGGGTCTAGAGCTTCTCTAAGTTAAGTGGATGTTGCCACGTGTCCTCGCCTATTTCATAGTAGAACATGCCATGTGTCATTTGTTAAGATCAGCAAAAAGTGGCCAAAGCAAGGGGGAAAGACATGAAAGAATTTCTAAGGAGGATGATGGGCCCGCAACCATCAAATTTAGGGCAACCAACTAGCTATTGGCTTTCAAACAATGACAGACCTGAAGACATCAAATTTATGGCAATGAAATAACTGTTGATCTTTGCAAGCTTGAGCACAGACCCTATGAACAAATTTTGTGACCAGCCAAAGAGGTAGCCCAATGGATCAGATCATACAGATAAGGATGAGATACAGTAAAGAAAGGGGAAATGATGGAGAAAGATTAGAAATATTTGCACATGGGATATGTTTCTAGAAAGTAAAGTAATTCACCAGGTGGAGATCAAAGAGTGAAAATATTCAATGGCACAGCCTATTTTGTTGCATTGAGTAGAGCAAACAACTGTGCACACATAAAGAAACACATCAAGTAGCCCATATTAAAAATTGATGCTTGATTCTAGCATAGGCCATGGACAGAATTTAAAATACATTAAAGGCATTGAATGCATTGTAAGCCATTTTTGTGAAACAAAGCACCCAAGTCTTTCTTAGAGCACTATATATTGGGCTCTCTCTTATTGTTTTAGGGGATCTCTCTCTATTATCAGAAACAAAACTCTACCCAAATTGAAAGGCATTACTGAGACTTTGAGCTCAGATTGTTGATCATATTTCTTTATTTGAATAAGAAAACAAGTGACTTTTCAAACTTTATGCTAGAATAGCTTGGTTGTTGGGGAAATTATTCTTATGTCTATTTCCTTAATACATTTTTTGTCCATTTAATTAAATAAGTAGAATTAGTGAAAGTAATCAAGAAGGTGTCCTGAAGCCAATTGTGGAGACTTTGTACCTCCACAATTGACTTTAGTGTGTTTTCTTTCTATTTCATGTGTAAAGGATATTGGGACGACTTTGTGCCCTCATTGTCCTTTGTATTTTGTTCTTATGTAAAGGATCTTGGGATGACTTTGTGCCCTCATTATCCTTTGTATTTTACTCTTTGGCAATTGAGGTGGAGACATTGTGCTACATTTCATCCTATTGTGTTACTGCGCCCTATTACAATTACTTGTCACCACCCAAAAGGTTCCTTTTGTTTGCTGAACAACACTTCTGAAAGAAGAGGAGTGCCTTATGTCATTTCATCAAGATTTCCCTTTGGTTTGTTAACATCATCTCTAAAAAAAGAGAGATGGATGGTTTATCCTACCCCTGAGTGTTATTTTTTGCTTATATATATAATATATAGCTCTTGCATATTTATAGGGAACCTCCCCTTGATGAGAGGAGAGATTTGTCCCCTGTTGATGTAGTAAACCTGCACATCTAACCACCCAATCTCCCTATGCTATGGTTGAAGAGACCTATTTTTCTCACCAGTTAGTGATTGACAAAATATTCACCCAATAGATACATCAAAATATAGTTGCCATAGGCCATCACTAGGCTGATCATCCTTCATTAATGCTAGAATTAGTACATCATTTTCATAAATGAAATATAAATCAAGTATTTATTCTTTAATTAAATGTAGGGATCATGCTCATACAAATTAGAGGCCCATTCATCAAAGAATAGATTTGGAACTCCATCTAGAGGTGAGTCAGTTTCCACCTCATTAGTTTCTAGTACTTTGTCTGAGATAACACAATTAGTGTTCACCATACTTGGCATATATGGCTCCAAATGAAATTTTCAAATAGGTTTAGAACATATTATCACTTTAGTACCATATTTTGTCCTAAATAACAAATATGTCCAATCAACTGACAAATATAATCTAATTTTTTAGGTAAATTCCCTTGACAGACACATGGAAAAATAGGAAGGCAAGTCCACTACCACTACATCTTGATGAATAATAACATTGGGACAATCATGTAATGTCAATTTTAGATATTTTATTATGACTTCTATCTTTTTTGGTGACCCATCCACTTACAATACTCTTTTGGTATTTAGCTTGTTGAGTTGTGGAGCTAAAAGCTTCACTGATGAGTTAGATTGAGGTTGTTGAGTTTACCAGGAACAGACATCGGTAGTATCACCGACATCAGTCAGGCATGGATCAAAACCGATCAACATCGGTCAGGGATCGGCCAATGTCAGTCATATGCAAACTGACAATGACCAACATCGGTCACCTGTGTGTGTGTGTTTGCATGCGTTTCTAGAATTATATTTGTTCTAATTTTAGGAGAACTGTTGGTTTGCATGTAAAGACTAATTTTAGTCTTGAGTCTATTTTTCTAATTATTTTTGCCTTGGATCCTATTTAAGAGACCCATGGGGCAGTATTGTAATTAAGAAAAGAAGAGAAGAAGAAGAAAAAAAAGAGGGAATAACAACTTGGTTATTAAGTTGATTGTAATTGATAGAGAGAGAGAGAGAGAGAGAACTCTTGAGAGAGAAATACTGTACACCCAAGAGGTGTGGGAAGAGTGATATTTCTTCATTATATTTTGGAAGAGTTTAATGCAAGATTGGTTGTTTCTTGTATCTCCTATTATTTGATGTTTCTGACTTCTACTTACTCATTACTTCTGGTTCAATTTCGTGTTTAGTTGCTTATACAAGAGTAATCAATTATACTCCAAGTTCTTAACAAGTGGTATCAGAGCGTGTTAGTGTTTATTGATTACAAAATTCACTCACAGGGGTTTTTGATTGAGTGGGAGTAAAGCAATGGCAAAAGAAAGTAAACTAAGAATGGATAAATTCAATGGCAAGAATTATCAATTATGGAGGATGTAGATTGAAGATTATCTAGTATCAGAAATATCTGTACTTACCATTGGGTGGGGTTGCATGCTTGTTTACCCTTACAGTTTTGGGTAGAAGCTGTAGATACTACGATTTACCTAATTAACAGAGGACCTTCTACTGCACTGGATGGTGGAATTCCAGAAGAGACGTGGATAGATAAAAAGGTAGATCTTTCATTTCTTAGATTTTTTGGTTCTGAAGCTTTTGTGCACGTTGATAAAGAAAATAGAAAGAAGCTAGATGCTAAATCTATGTGGTGCACTTTCATTGGTTATGGTTTTGGAGATTTTGGATTCTAGTTGTGAAATTTAGAAACTAACAAAATTATTAGAAGCTGGGATGTAGTTTCTAATGAGAAGGTGATGTACAGTGATCAACTCAAGAGGCTGAATAATTTTGAGTAGGGCAATCTTGATTTGGAAAAGGTTATGATCCAAAATGAGCTCGCAGGTAAAAATCATCACTCACAGGAAAACATAGAAACTGACGTCGATCAAGTAGGAACCAACGTCAATCAGGCAGAGATCAATGTCAGTTAGGAAATCGACATCGGTGACTAGGAGGAATTGATGTCGATCAGGTGCAGACCGACATTGGCTAGAGATGACCGAGATCGATCACTGACAGAAAGAAATTTGGGCAAACAACAAGCTGTCAATGAGTCTCAAATGCCCATAAGGAGGTTCGAAAGGGTAAGTAAACCTCTAATTCGTTATTCCCCTTCTTTATACTAATTTTTGCTCACTAATGGTGGAGAACCAGAAAGTTTTGATGAGGCAATGCAGGTAGAATCCATAAAATAGTGGGAGCATGGCATAAATGAGGAAATTGATTCCTTGGAAAAGAACCATACGTGGGATTTGGTTGAGTTGCCAGCCGGAAAGAAAAAATTTAAAAATAGATGGGTTTATAGGTTAAAGGAAGGAGAGAATGGACAAATGAGGCATAAGGCCAGGTTGGTAGTAAAGGGATTTGCACAGAAACCAGGTATTGATTTTGGTAAAAAAAATTCTCCTGTAGTAAAGATGACTTCTATTTGGACTGTATTGTCTTTAGTTGTTATTGAAGATTTGCATCTTGAGCAGCTTGATGTTAAGACAGTGTTTCTTCATGGAGATTTGGATGAAGAGATATATATGGATCAGCTGAAAGGTTTTGAGGTCAAAGGTAAGGAGAAACTTGTGTGCAGGTTGAAGAAAAGCTTATATGGTCTTAAGCAAGCTCCAAGACAATGGTATTTAAGGTTTGACAGGTTTATGACAGAGCATGGCTTTAGTAAATGTCAATCTGACCATTGTGTTTATTTTAACAGATTGGATAATGGTAATTATATTATCCTGTTGTTATATGTAGATGATATGCTTGTTTCAGGTTCACACATATAGGATATTACTGAGCTTAAAGTAAAATTAGCTCACACATTTGCCATGAAGGATTTAGGAGCAGCAAAGAAAATCCTTGGCATGAGTATTAAGAGAGACAGGAAAAATCACAATCTAATTTTTTCTCAAGAGGATTATGTGAATAAGGTGTTGGAGAGGTTCTATATGCAGGATGCAAATCCAGTAAGCACACCTATGGTTGGACACTTCAAGTTGAGCAAAGAACAGTGTCCTAAATCACATGATGAGGTTGAGTACATGAGCAGCGTTCCATATGCTTCAGCAGTTGGGAGCTTGATGTATGCAATGGTATGTACTAGACCTGATATTGCCCAAGCAGTGGGAGTTGTTAGTAGGTTTATGGCCAATCCAAAAAAGGAGCACTGGAAAGTAGTTCAGTGGATTCTCAGATATCTGAGAGGGACCGGCAGTAGGCGTTTATGCTATGGAGGGTCAAACACTTCTCTACATGGGTATGTAGATTTGGATATGGTAGGTGACTTGGATGGAAGGAGAAGCACCACAAGATATGTGTTCACTGTTGGTGGAATGGTTGTTAGCTAGATTTCAAAATTGTAGAAGGTTGTTGCCTTGTCTACTACAGAGGCAGAATACATTGCAGTCATAGAGGCTAGTAAGGAAATGATTTGGATGACTCAGTTCATGGAAGAGTTGGGAAAGGAGCAAGAGAGTTGCAGATTGTACAGTGATAGTCAAAGTGCAATTCATTTGGCAAATAATTCAGCCTTTCATTCAAGAACTAAACATATATAGCTTAGGTACCACTTCATTAGATAGATATTGGAGGATGGTCAATTGAAGCTGGAAAAGACCCATACGAATAAGAACCCTGCTAATATGTTAACAAAGTCGGTAACAAAGGAGAAGTTGAATCTTCATTCAACTTTTGTTGGTCTTCAAGATTCAACTTGAAGATGGAGACTTAAGCTAGAGGATGTTGTTGTACAGGTACAGGTGCAGTTGTTTATCTCCAAGTGGGAGATTATTGAGTTGTGGAGCTAAAAGCTTCACCAATGAGCTAGATTGAGGTTGTTGAGTTTACCAGTAATCGGCATCTCCAGTATCACTGACATCGGTCAGGTATGGATCAAAACCGATCGACATCGGTCAGGGATCAGCTGACATTGGTCATATGCAGACTGATAGTGACCAGCATTGGTCACCGTGTGTGTGCATTTGCATGCATTTCCAGAATTAGATTTGTTCTATTTTTAGGAGAATATTTGGTTTGCATGTAAAGACTAATTTTAGTCTTGAGTCTATTTTTTAATTATTGTTTGCCTTGGATCCTATTTAAGAGACCCATGGGGTAGTATTGTAATTAAGAAAAGAAGAGAAGAAGAAGAAGAAAGAAAAGAGGGAATAACAACTCAGTTATTAAGTTGATTGTCATTGATAGAGAGAGAGAGAGAGAACTCTTGAGAGAGAAATACTGTACACCTAAGAGGTGTGGGAAGAGTGAGATTTCTTCATTGTATTTTGGAAGAGTTTAATGCAAGATTGGTTGTTTCTTGTATCTCCTATTATTTTCTATTTCTGACTTCTAGTTACTCATTACTTCTAGTTTAATTCCATGTTTAGTTGCTTATACAAGAGTAATTAATTGTACTCCAAGTTCCTAACATAGCTCATAGATAAGACCAAGCTTGTCTGCAATGTACTTGGGCATGACAATGCTACTAGATCCACTATCTACCATACAATTATGGACTAATCAGTCACCAACTATCAGAGAGAGATAAAGGGAGGGGTTTTATTTGATTTGACATTAGTTTTTTCCACCTTTTTTATGTTATGTACTTGTTGATCAAGTTGCTTGATTTGCTGGTCTAAATTAGCCAAGACAACTCCTTTTTTCTTAAATGGTTCTTTAGACACTTTAAGAATTAAAAGATATTGAATGAGCATGTCTTTTTTTTAGAATAACAAGGGAATCCGACATGCTTATTTTAACATTTTATTTCTTTATTTGATCAACTATGTTAAATGAGGCTCCACTAGCCTTTGGATGTAACTTTTGAGCCACTGGTTGTTCTATAATTAAAGGTGTTTGGGGAACCTTAAATGCCTATGTATTTTGAATATTCTATACTATAGAAGAAACAACTATATCCTTGACACTTCTAGGAAAAAAAATAGGAACACTATAAATATTGTTCACATCTTGAGCTTCCTCAACTATTCTTATTTTAGCTCTAGTTAGAGCTACAACTTGACCATTTGTGTTGCTAGTTTTACCAAATTGGTTGAATGTAATATGATCATATAATTTCAAATTAACATTAATACATCAAGTTACCATTTAACTTGTTTAGCCTCTCCTTGGAATTCCATATTCATGTCTTGATGCTGACCTCTTTGAAGAGAGAACTCTTTTTGTGTCATTTGTGGCATAGTATTATCTTGTGATATTAATGCTTGGTTTTGAATGTCATTTGGATTAGAGGTCTACCATCATAAATCTTGCATCAATTTATTTTGAGGAATAATAGCTTTTAAACTGGAAGGTACATTAGGATCAAAGGTTGTATATGGCTTAGTTTGGATTATGGCTCCTTGATTTTGGTAAGGTTGTCGATTATCCTTGAAACCTTGATAAGGAGGTCTTTGGTTATTAAAAGACTGATAAGTGTTCTATTTTTGCTATTGATAAGGTTTACTTTGGCACTATTGTCTCTTGAGCTGGACTATCTCATTTTCAAAAGCTTATAGCATACTCTTCAGATCTGCAATCTCACTAGCTTGATTAGAATGGGCTATAGCTTGTGCTTTAGGAGATATAGATGGAATATAAGGAACTTGAAGAGGAGGAACAAGTTGAAATTATAGGAATATAGGCATTAGAGGCCTTGGATCAATTTTACCATGTTGTATTAAGTTGTTATTTTCTCTTATTACAAGTTCATAAACGTTTGGAAGGCTATTACCACCCATAGATTGTATCATGACACTTATGTCAAAATTGAGGGATTTTATATAATATAAAAATTCATACTCTAGAGATGGACTAACCAATGTAGGGATCCTATTCCATGTCTTTTGGAATCTAAGGTTCAAACTAGACATAAACTCATGGGGGTACCTTTATATGGTAATCAGTTGTTCAACTAGTGATAGATGATCAGACTTGTCTTCAAATTTCTTAACTAAGGATGAACCTAACTCATCTCAAGTAGAAATGGATGTCAAAGGGAGATTATTATACCATTTCAATTATTTTCCATTGAAGGAAGAGGCAAGCAATCTTATAGCCACATTATCTTGGGTAATATTGTGAATGGAACAAAGGTTGGCAACATCTTGAATATGCTCAATAGCAGTAGTTTTATCCCATTCCCCTGAGAAGAAAGGAATAATATTGAAGGTAGACACAATAATTTCATCATATTGGGCCAAATTTAGGAGAATACACCTATTAAATGAAACAAACACTTGATTCCTGATAACCATTTAGGCAAAAATAAATTAACTAATGGGGGCAATAAAAGGGACTAAAATAAGAGGATAACCAGTAGATAAATGCTTCTTTGAAGGATAAGGAGTTGTTCTACTAGAACTTTATTTTTTTTAATAAGTATAAAGCAATTCAATGTGTTCAAAGGGAGTACCTTTACTTGATGATCTTGTTGTAACCTTTGGCATGAAAGCACTATCTAGAAGATACTATAAGCTTTGCAACTTGAAGGATCTTCAACATTTAATGATGGTATATATCTCCTCCTTTTGAAATTTCTTCTTCTCAATCTTCAAACTTTAATTGTACCAAATAAACTTGTCCCACAAGGTGTGTCATCACTGTTGGTGTTCTAGATTTAGACCCTAGATGAGAAGGGGATTGTTCAGATATTCTTACTAAAATCTAGTCTAACCTGGGACTAATCTTAGGCTATGGGTATCCTAATAATGGATCATACCTTTGGAGAAGGTCGGCTTCCTTCTGTCTCTTTCACCTAAACTAGACTTAATCTAACACTTGCTTGGAATAGGGAAGAGAAAATAACAACAATGTATGAAAGCATGAAAATGGGGTGATGCACTAGTAATTGGAACACTTATACTTTGCACAAGACATACTATGAGACACATTAAAGACCAAAGAATATCAATCTCACATTACTATTTCACAATAAGGCATGAATCATTTATTTAACTAGCATGAGAAGGAAGATATCCACTTTTAAGACAAGCAATAAACTGTAAATTGCACTTATAATGACATGTGAGAACTATCAAGCACTTCATGAAGGTGACAAAACTCAGATATAGACAAGGAACATACATTCACTTAACTATAGTACATGAGTTCATGGAACACACTTCAATTTAACTTGTAAAATGGTAAAATTCAGTCTTTATTGCATCAAATGGTGTTACAATGCAAATTTTGGAATAGCCTAAGCAAGCCAAAGCATAAGAGTCTATTTCTCTAAAAATTTCCAGAGATTTCTTTCTAAAACTTTTAGAGAGAGTTCTAAATGTGGAAAATATGGAACATATATAGAAAAAGGAAGAGAGAGAGGGAACTATGATGTATTAGCACAAGTTTGAGGATGTTGACTCATGTCCTTATCAATAAGAAATAAATTTTGTAAAATAATTCAATGCTCATTGTCCTTATCCAACCACTAGGTCTCCTTCTTAAAATTCCATGTCATTATCTATATGTTCTATTAATGAGGAACATGTCTTAAAAATGACAAAATTATGTCAATGTGCTTTGGGTGGCCATAGATACCTACTTATCAAAAATGTGACCATGTTGATAGAAGAGACAACTCTATATGATCACGTTTACATTTGTATTTTGTCCAAATTGAACATGGGTTCATTATAGATGAAAACCAATTTAGTAACTAGTTTTCACATAGTCATAATATCCATGAAACTTTACAAACTGCTTGACCTTGCTTCACAATCACTAATCCATCTTCTATCACTTTATTTGGTCCAATATTGAACACTTATTCTTCATCTAGAACCCTATGAAATATAAGACACTATTGTGCATGAGGATCTTCCATCTAAAAGTAATGAACATGTCAATGGAATGACTCTATAACAAGGTCAATAAGTTCCAAGTTATCGACTAGAGGTCCTATTTAAACTTTAATGATGACAAAGCCTTATCCTTAATCATCTTTCCTATATGACAATGTCTACTATTAATTGAGATCTAATGGAGACATATCTTCATGATTTTGTTTCCTGGGTCAAAAATTGGCTCATTGACCTTTAATAGAATCTCTTTAGATTTACTCATTTTTCATTGGTCATCGATTGCTAACTTGGACCATTTATATTGTGCCCAACTATATTTATTCTCGTTGGTCCTATAGCTATGTTGACTTATTAAATCTACTCGTGTCATTAGATCTATATGTATAAATGCATGTGAGTCCTTGATTTCTTGCCAATAGATACCTTTGACATGTTGACTTGAGTAAAGACCATCATATCAAAATGTATGAAGTAATGTGAGCCTTTGATCTATCATGGCCCACTTTCCTATCAGTTTTGATGCATCATTGGATCAAATTTATGAATGAATGCAGTACATTGATCTAGATTGGTCCCCCTTCTTGTCAGTGAATGTGCACTATTGGATCTCTATTCAATTGATCCACACTATTAGATCTTGTCTAACTTATAGCTCTTTAAGGCCTTTAACCTAGGGACCTTTTGACTATTTTGACTCCAACATGAACCATTAGATCATATGTGTCAGTATGTGAGCTCACACAAACCATTAGATCATGATCAAATTTAAGCCATTAAGGACCTTTTAAACTCAAATGGTTAGTTTATGGAGCTTAAACTTGACACTTGGATGAATGTCTCATTATGCAAGCCTCTTTTTGAACACTTACATCTTGAAGTAGAAATCTCACTCAAACATGAAATTTACAAGGCATGTTCTTGGCATAAGGGACTTCATGGCATTATAACTATTTGGCTTGTGAGAGTTCCTGAGGTGATTTTATTAAATACATAAGTGAACTAGTCCATTTTAGTTTTGGATGATGTCTTGGTGATGGTCTAGTTATTTAAACTTGCACAATCTATCTTTTGCTCAATATTTCAAGACTTTGATGATCTTATAAGGTTTTACAACTTGGTTCATGCTCTTAAATGCCTTGGAAAAAATGAAACCTGCTTAGACCCTTCATCTATAATTGTAGACCTATCCCTTTGAATATCAATTAGATCACACTTTAATTTCTCTTAAAGTATTTCAAAATATTTTCAAAAGCCATACAATCTCTACTTGAGGTCTATTTATTCCTTATGACATGGGGTCACTCTTCAATCAGGATCTTACTCAGCTTCTAAACTCTTCAATCATAGGTTTCTCTCCTTGTGGAAGTTGCTCAGCTGGCTATGATTACTCTCCCTCCTATGGCACACTAACTCCTTATGTTTTCAAAACAAGGCAACATGATAATGGATCAGTTATGTAAGTAGTGAAATAGGAAAAACATGTTTAAACAAGCTTAGAAAACATTTTTCTTGCTTCCCCCCTCTTTATCCCTTTTAGGCATGCTTCAGGTCTTCTCAAGCTTCTTGGGGCCTATTTTATCCCCTTTCTAGCCTACCTCATAGCTTGGTAGTGGGCCAAGACGTGGGTCCTATGGCCTGGTAGTGGTCCAAGATGCAAGTTTACCTAGGTAGGCTATGACTTAGCCATGGCATCTTGGAAATCCTTAAGGCTTCCTAGAACTCCATCCCTAAGCCTTTGTTTGGCAATTCATTTGACTTGAAGGGTTCCCCTCTTCCTCTTGATCATTTTATCTAGTTTCTCCAATCCATTCATCCCTTGAATCAATTAAAATTAGTCAAAAATGCCCTTGGGGCCTCCCAAACCTAAAAATGACAAAATTTGATGAAGTTTTATGTGGAAGGACTTACCTAGAGCATTGTACACGTTTGTAGTGTGCTCCTCGCATATTTGTAAGCTCTATTTTGGATTTGAAAATGTTCAGGCTCTCCTCAATGTTATTTTGAGTGAAAATAAGTGTGAAAATGACTTATTTTCATCTCTTTTCCTCTTTTTACCTATTTTTTTCTTTTTATGGCCCCTTTTTTGCGTTTTTTTCCCTTTATTGCATTTGGGACCATGAAACCTCCATATTAGGAGTTTCATCCCCTTTCAATCACAATGATAGCCTATGTTTATCTCTCTTATGTTTTACTAGGCCTACTCTTACCCTTTTTGGTCCCTAAGATGCCTTTGGATCCTCGTTGGCCTACCAAGCCTATGCCCTATGTCGGGGGTACTTAAGGATAGAAGTTACTTGATTTATTTCTTTTAGTTAGTCATTTCTCTACAATTTTGTATTTGATCTATTCTAAATCCCATATTCCTCTTTTAACATGGTTCTTATAGTTTGTGTTAGTTTCTAGTTATGGTGGTTCAAGACTTACTTTAGTATTTATTGATTGGTCTTCATCTTCTATGGACTTCCTACCCTCCCATCACCTCTTATCACATCTAGTATCAGTCAACCACTTTGATTGTGTCTCAGTTTCATTCTTTGCCTCTCTTGTGCAACTTGTTTACCCTACTTTGCCTTGAAATATTCCTTCTTCAATTGTTAGTCTTACATCCTCGACCCCCATCATGGTGCACCTCAGTGATGATTCATATAATTGGTGGTAGTTGGTGAAACCCAGGACCTATCATTGTGGTTTGGGTCATTGATGACCTATGGGGTTATAAGATTGTTTTGGCTGGTTTCTTTCTTACTAGTGAGATGAATAACACCACTGAGTATCACGAGATTATTAGTACCTTAGCTGATGACCATGCATTGGGTGCATGCTACATGGAGTTATTCTCTAACTCACTCTTAACCATGTCTCATCTCATTGGTTTCTACAACATCCTTAGCTCTAAGTTGATCCCCCTCTTTGAGGTGGCACATGATTTATTTTCCTCCTTTGAGGATGTCTATGTCACGCACATCCCTCATGGGTAGAACACTAGAGTTGACACTCTATTTAATATCATTTTATATTTTATAATTCGATTTGATATCACCTATGTCATTTATAAGCAAGAACTAGGTTGGAGCTAGGTTTGGATTTGGATTACACAACATTTTCCTTTCTACCTATGGATCGCTTTATCAACTTATTATGCCATCATCCTTATCTAGTAAGTCCAGGTAATTTTCTCTTTTATAATTTTAGTTCTTTCTTTTCTTTGTTTTTGTGTGGATTATAGGTACTGCACAACACTCTTTATTCATTCAAACACCGACTACATGTACCTCAAGGGAATATGTCATCATACTTCCCATGACCCTAATCATCCCTATAATTAAACTTTAGATCACATGTAAACTACCAACCCTATTTATCCTACTTCAAGGCTTTTTCCACTTATGTAAACACCTTTTGGCCTTGCATATACATCTCCTAACATTACCTATACTTCCCTAGCATTTTCATTCACTAACAGACCCTTCAGGTGCTTCTTGGGACCCTTACAAAGCCCTATTATCCATTTAGGATAGGAAGTTAACCCAGGCCATGGATTATGGGACTAAGTTATGGCCTAGGTCACATGTTATTCCCCTTAAGCTATGGCATGGGGATCATCTTATCCAAAACACATGTTTTTGGGGCTTGTCAACTACCCAACGACTAAAAACTAGTAGTTTTTAGCTTTTGGTGGATTGGGGGTACCATATATGACTACAAATCATGCATTTTTTATGCCTCTCCTCTTCTTGTTCACTCTTTAAGCTCATATTCCTTCTTAGATCTCACTTGATTCATTCTTTCCATGCTTGATCTTGCATTATGATAGGGGATGCCCTATTCTTCTATAGATTGATTTGGTGATTCTCCTCGCTCTTCACAGTGCTCCTGAGACTTGTTTCTTACTCCTAGATTCCTCAAGATTTATTTTACCTATTATTATGCTCTCTATATTGTCTCTCTTCTGGTTTGTAACTCCTCTTTCACCTCCTCCATTGCTATTGGCTCTTAGTTTGGACTCAACCCACATATAGCTTGGTCTTCCTCCTTCATGACTTCCTATCTTGGATAATTGATTGGTAAATCTCTACAAAATTACATTTGAGCTTGATATGAGGTCACTTTTCTATGAAAATTGAAATTCCCATTTGTTTGCAATAGTGTATTGGCTAGGTTTTAATTATTTTGGTAATTGAATTTATTTTGAGCATTATTATAGTTTTTTAAGATTTTATGTGTATGCATACAAAAGTCTTCCATTATTGAAAATTTATTTCATTGAAAAACATGATTGCTTATGAAATTTTTCTCATTGTATGTTATAATCTCTATTTTCTCAAAACCTTCTATTCAATTACACAAATAATCTCTCATTTTGCTAAACTAGAAATTTGCATCATTAGCAAGTGATAGTGTTGAAAAAAAAGAACTAACTTATGAGAAGAGGTATTAAAGGCCTCTAATACAAGTGGAAAAATTGGGACATCTCACTTATTGTGGGTAAGCAAACTTGTGAGATGAACCTCTAGATAAGGGATAGCTCCCTTTGATGTATCATTCAAGCACACATCCCTACTACTAACACTTTGGCAGAGGGAAGAGTTAAGAATAGCATGAAAGTAAACCAAATCTATGGGGGCAATACACCAAATCATTTTTCTCAACTCATACCCTTTACATGCACTTGGAACTAAGGACAAGTTGCATATACACTACATATAATGTCAATCTTCCCTCTCACATCAATGTTTCAACATGGGGTCTTGTAGATAGAATAGGCTAGGAATAACTAAGAAATAGGAATTATAAGACACTATATTGATCATCCTAATCACTACACTTGAAATATAATTTTACACTTCTTGTTGACCTACAAAAGAAGATTACAAATACACAAGGTACTAAGGAGAGTACATGTGAAGGTAATTGAACTTACACTTGCACAAGACCTACAAATATTATATACACTTAGTGAATTATTTTAATGAGATAAGAAAATTATCTTAATTATTTCAAGGAAAAAAATTTGTAGGCATTCACCATACCCAAGCAGAGAGATGCAAATAATGGCCAAGAAGGCTTAGTTTACAAAACTTGGAAGGATAAAGAGAGAGAAGAAGTTAAAAAGACACAAGGACATGTATCACCAAGTTAAAATTAGTTAAAATTTCATGTATATGAGAGGTGGGGTGATATATTCTAGGTAATGAAGGTGTACTTGTTCACATAAGTCATAAAGATAGTGAAATGTGGCACAAAATTGCCATTTTGGCATGAGAAAATACCCACCTGAGTTGCCTTCCAAAACTATCCCTATCCATACATATGGTCAGGTCTAATGATTTATCTAATCGATAGGGATTAAAAAAAAGTCCCCACATGCATTGGATTGATCCCTGACCATACTTATTCTTGTGGACATGCAAAATCATCACCGGCAATTTTAAAAGGGCTCTTTTCCATGCACCTTCTCCACTTGGCATTCAAAACTCCTCAATTTTCATAACTGATCTCTACACAAGATTAAATGCCACTTATCAAGGCTCCTATACCATTAGTTTCAATAAACCTTTAAAAGTTCCCCCTAATTGCTTTTCACCACTTTCCCAAGTGTTCACTAGTCTGGCTCACTGGACTGGCTGAAAGTGAGAGTATGGTTAGTACACTTATAATTTTATTCATGAGATTAAATTAATTTTTGTAGTTATTTCAAGTGTAAATATTCCTTCTAAAGTTTTTTTCATCTTCTAACTCCCTTTTTAGCTTTCATACCACTCAAAATGGCCAAAATAATCCTTGTTTTCCCCTGATCCAAACAATTCCATATAAAAAAACCTTGTGTGGGATATTCTAAGAGTCCTCTAAAACTTCCAAGTGGTTTCATGGCCATCACCTTTCATTTGGATTCTTAAAACTCTCTATCTCTCCAATTGGGTCACTATGAAGGTTTTGTAAAGGTTTTGAGTGACCTAGACTCTTGACCTTTTTTCATAAAGGTCATACATTGAACCACCCTTAAAATTATACTTTTGGATCCTCAATTACCCTCCCTAACATATAAAAATTTCTCAATGTCCCATTCAAACATCCATGAAATATATGAGTGATGGAAGTTGACCTTTGAATGGCTTTCATTCTCTTTGTGAGGGTTTGAGTATGTCTGGAGTTGGAGATGGATTTTAGTGGAGTTTATTAGCCAATAAAAATCTCCCTCACCTCTTTATTTGACCTAAAAACATTTTCAAATCCTTTTAAGAGCTCAAAAAGACTTCAAAATGGAAGTTACCCCTATTTTAGAACAAGAGTCATACCTTGCCAATAGGCCCATTTTTACTTTGTGAACCAAAATATAATAATCCTCATCATTAGTGCATTAAAATAGAATTAACACATCACATTTACCCATTTAGACATCACACAAAACATTATAATTCCTGGAGAAGGCTAGAACTTGAACTGACACCTCATTTGGGGTTGGGTTTGCATGTTTTCCCACTAGGTCTGCCTACAGACCTCCTTGTGTGGATCATTTACCTAGCATGTCAACCATATAGGTTGGTTCCTCATGTCCCTATATATTTCCACAAATTTTTAAAACCTCACCAAGTGATTATAATGACCTCTGGTTCACTATCTACCTCCTTTTCCAAAAACTACCATTCTCTTGCATGCAAGGATAGACCTACCTCTAAGACAAAACAAAGGGTATTAGGCCTGATTTAGTGGGAAAATTGAAAATTTTTAGAGATAAAAAATGTATTTATTACCACTTTTACTAAATTATTTCATTATCTTCCAAGTTTAGGTGGTCCAACCAACTCAACTTTGCTTTTAAAAGGGTCAAAACCCTATTTTTCACATGTTTTCACCCAAATATGCCTGTAACTACTCCTTCCATGAAATCCCCATGCTTAAATTCCATTAAAACCTATTTATCATCATTATTCAAATCTCATGAATATTTTTAAGTCCTTAGCAATCCTGTTTGCTATTGATAATCACCACTTACTTTTTGGAACAAGGTCCTCTTAGCCTAACTATACAAACTGAGATAACTTTGCTTATGAGAAAACGAGTTTGGATAGCTATTTTCATATTATTTAGAGTTTATTTACCTTTAATTCATGTCAATTTACCTTATTATAATGTTTGAGACTATCCCTTTGCTTGCTATGATATCAAACCCTCATAGACTCCTGCCTTGCTTATGCTCCTGTTTGACTATGACAGTGGGTAGGGAAACTCCTTCAAAGATTATCTAGTGTCATGTTGACCAAGGCTTATAAAATTATATAATTAAATTTATAACCTACTCTCATGTGATAATTTTATTTCTCCATCTTCAAATTTTCTCTAAGCTTTCTATGCTTGTCAATTGTTCACTGTCTCTCTTGACTGAGACAGTCTAGGACCCTACCTGTAGGTGAGTTTTACCTCTCCAAAATCCATACAAACCATGTTTATCTCTCTCTAATAATTCCATATTCATTTAATTTTTTTAAATACATGAATTATGCCTCAAAAGACCTTTTTTCACTCTTGATTGTCACCAACCTTCAAATTGACTATAGGTGCCTATTTCTAGGCTTGTAGGCTTATAAGAGCTTAGTTTGGGTCATGTTCATCTTGCCTAGGCTCTAGTGAACCTTCCTTTAGATTTTATTACTCTAATTAGGTTATTTTCATCCATTATTAGTATTCAACTCATCCTTTTGTGCCAATCCCTAAAATATTGCTCCCATTGCCTCTTTGCCTTGTGTACAGACATGGGATGGCCTAAAAGGTCATCTCATGCCATCATCACCCTTATCCACTATATAAATGCTCAATAATGATTATTAGACATTTTTTAAATATTTACTCAACCTAGTAAATTTCTAGGGTTTGTATGTATAATTAAAGTTGACATTCCCCATCCATTTCATGTAAACATCACTGATGTAATTTAGTGACTTTTTAGCCATTTTAGGAGTTCTTTAAACCAATGCTCCACTCCGTCCTTTATCTTGAAAATTGGCATCATATTTATTGGAGGATAGTTCTTAAATATGAATCCAAAAATGGGCATTTAAATTTTTTTTATCATGATATATGTAATCCCAAAGGAGGCTTAGGATCTTTGTTTGCCAATTTCAGGGACTGCTAACCCAAAACAATCAATTCATGATTTGAAGTGAAACCCTCTTCCTAACATAGCATTAGAGTTTAATGACATTACTTATATGATATTTTGGGAGTTACTAGACATAAATAATTATTTTCACTATGTGTCTACCATTGAAAGCTCCGTACAAATCTCTTGGAGTTCAGATGCAAAGTGACTATAATAATTAGGCATTAAACAATTATGTCTAGTTTAGACCTTCCAAGGATCACAAAACCTTTGTCAATATCTATATTTATTACCAAAATCAGGATAAACATCCAAAAAAGCATCAAAAACCCTATTTCCTTGTGGAGAAACAATTCACAAAACCACTAAGTTGACTGCCAACTAGACTAGGCCATCTGCAAGCACGTGTATGCCTAAAGGAGGTTGTCCCAAGCATTTGAAACTTATGAAACCAAAAGAGCCAAAATAAAACCTTGATAATCATTTTTAATCACCTATAAAAAACTATTTCATCAATCCAAAGCAAGAAAAGTTGAAACAAGTTCAAAAAGAGACCCCCTCTTGGTTGAATAGGCACAAAAAGCTGCCTGAGGTGTTAATGATTTTTAATAGAAGAGGATGCACCAAATTGAAACTTATTTTTATGTATGTGGAGTATAATAATACCCATATCCACCCCCAAAATATTTTTCTTCAACTTTAATTGTACGACTCATGGTGAGCACTTGAAGTTGAGCCTTCTTTGTATGCCAAGAGGAGAAAATGATAAAATGAGTTTTAGAAGAATATTTTTGAATTATCCTTGAGTTAAAAATGTTTAAATGAGTGTGTAAAGTTTAATATTTTATCTTCCCAATTTTTTTGGCTAATGATGAACTTGGGAAGTCCGTATAAGTGCCCAAAAGCTCTTATTTTTGAGGGAAAATTGATCCTTCTTGATAAACCTACCAAATTTCAGTTAGGTATAGATAATATAGACTCATTAGGACACATGGAACGTGATACTAATTTTTCACACTTTCACACTTCCCAAAAAATCTGTACAAAGCATTAAATGCACTTAAAAATAACCTCTAAATGACCCAAAAGAATAAATAAACCTAGGAGACTAATAACCAAAGGTAGTATAACATGAAATGGAATTAATTAACCCTTTAAATACCTTATAACATCTATTTATACCCCCTATATACCCTAAAACTCAAGTTTTTTCCTATAGGTGCCCTAGTTTGACTAAAAAGTCAAATTTGGTCAACAATTGGGTGACTCATGGGGGTAGTATGCTTGCTATAATAATTAGACCAGTAGCATTATCAGTCCATTGGGTTTAGGAGTCATATAAGGACTGAAACAAACAAGATATTTGACCATTTACCAAGATAACTAGTGACTACCTCAACACACAAAGGAAAAGGACACACACAACAAACAAGACAAACACACAAGACACACATGTGCTCAAGGCACTTAAGAGAGACAAAATAAAAATAATATATATAAATAAATATAAATATACCTCCCCCTAGATAAAAATGGAAGGTTGAGATTATTCTTACTTCATGTCATGAAGGATTAGATGAGTCAACAAGCCTTTTGTCTCTTATCATTGCTACCTTCATGCTTCTCACAAAGTCTGCCAACTTCATTAGCATGATGCTCATTAGGAACCAAGTAAATCCAAACAATCTGATGAAGGAAACAAACTCCTGTTGTACATGATCACTTGTTTCATATTTCTTCCCCTTCATTTTCTCATGATCAACTCCCATTATCTTTATAGACATGATTTCAAAAGGATTGATTTCATGTTCACTAGAAACTTTAGGCCAATATGATCCTTCTCCATCCTTCAAGAGCTATTGATCTCCTTCTAGAGGATGATATCATGTATTTATGACTTCAAAAATATCATTCCTAGATTCACAAACCTCTTGAAAAAATAAACATGAAAGCTTGTTTCTGCTTTCCATACTTACGTGAGTCCCCATGCCACCTTCTTCATCTTTGATCAGCTCATGATCTCCTTGGAGAGGAGTATAGCTTGCTCCAATGACTTCAACAAGTCATCCAAAGACTAATTATGAACTTTTCATGTTCATCTATGGTGTTTTTCAAGGTGAGAAAGGAACTAATGATCATTTCTTCTTCTTTGGAAAGAAGATAACACCATTATACAAAGCTTGTGAATTGTCCCTTTGTTCACCAAGGGGGTTACCTATGGTGATTTCCTCCTCATCTACACTAATGAATTCTTCTTTATCAGTCATGAATTGAGCATACTCTTATTTACTTGCCTTTCTCAAGATAGGTTCCTCAACACAAGGAAAACATTCTTCATCACCCAAGCAAAGAGATTCAACACAAGGACTTTCAAAATCAGATTAGGAGTGACACATGAGAGGTTCTTTTGATAGCTCATGAGAGATAGGAGGCAAACCTTGGGAAAAAATCACTTGATTCCCTTATTTCCACCTTAACAACATTTCGTCAACATCAAAATTAGCTTGAGGACTCTCTTGATGAAAGGTAGATGGGATGTGTTTAGGTATAGGATCTTCTTTTAGGTCTAAACCTTCCATCTCCTCTTGACTAAGTAACTTCATCTTTGCATCTAATTCCTCAATTTGTTTAGCTAGATTCTCTTAGAAGAGTCTTTCTTGAAGCTCATATGAATCATCATGGATATAGGAAGTACACGAGGGCCGCCATGATGTACAAGAAGATTCTTGAGGAAGGGTGGGAGGGATTTGAGAAGGACTGGCTTCATTTTCCACTTCACACTCTTGAGAAATATTCTTCTCTTCTTTGTTACCCCATGATTCTAATATTTCACTCCAAATCATGACCTTAGGATTGGAACTCTCTTCTTGAGGATAGGCATAAATTTCATCTTTCTCAATGTCTTGAGCTGGTTCATGATAGACATTTTCCCAACTTGGAATCTTGACATTAGATTAGAGGACTTGAGGAGGTTGATAGAGATTATGAAGAGTTGATTTATGTGTGGTAATAATTACTTGAGGATGAGTGTGTTAGATTATAAAGGCAATAGGATGACTCTATGCAAAGGAGGGATCACAATTTAAGGAATTTAAGTAGCTAGTTTCCATAGAAGGATGATATAGTATCCTTTGGTGTTGGATCACTAGGTGTAAAGGATTAACAATAAGAGTAGTTAATGTATTAGATGAGCTAAAATTTTGACTCATTTTATTTTGGTGATCAAGATCTATTTGTTATAAATGATTTGGTATACAAGATGAGGGTTTCTTTTGAATGGGAGAAGGTTACCTTGGGATGGAAAAGGGCATACACAGTTGATTGTCTTGATTGGATGGACACCTCCATCTTACTATTTTATCCTTCATGGATTTCATGGCTTGAGCTTTCCTAAAAAAACACTCTTCTTTTTACATTATCTCTTGCTGATATATATTTTTCTCATTCAACCTATCTATCTCGAACATTTGCTTCTCAAACTCCAACATTATCTCCCTAGCACTCTTGGATTGATTAGGAGAAGGATAGTTAGGAGAGATATTTGAGGTGATTCCATGAAACATGAGTTTGATAAAATCCATATGAAGGAAAATAAAGTCCATAATACTAAAAAATGGTATTATACATACCAAATGTGATTTCTTGATGCATTAGGGCTGCTTGACCAGATAATTCAACTTAGAGTTGACATTGGTGTTGATTGAAATGCCTAAAAGAGGTTGATTAGTTGAATAACACACCAAGAATTCTTCAATTCCTTGGACAATTGTTCCCACCGTCCATGCCAAAAACTCTTGTCACTTCGATGCACCCTATGAGAAGAGGTCTTCTAAGCCTCTAATTCAAGTGGCAAAACTGGGACATCTCACTTGTTGTGGGTAAGAAAACTTGTGAGATGAACCTATAAATAAGGGCTAGCTCCCTTTTATGTATCATTCAAGCACACATCCCTAATACTAAAACTTTGGTGAGTGGGGGGAAGAGTTAAGAATATCATGAAAGTAAACCTAGTCTATGGGGGTGATACACCAAATGATTTTTCTCAACTCATACTCTTTACATATCAATGTTTCAACATGGGGTCTTAGAGATAGCATAAGATAAGAGGAACTAAAAAAAAGGCATTCTAAGACACTCTATTGAGTATCCTACTCACTACACCTAAAATCTACTTTGACACTTCTTGTTAACCTGCAAAAGGAGATTACAAATACACAAGGTACTAAGGAGAGTACACGTGAAGGTAATTAAACTTACACTTGCACAAGACCTAAAACTATCATGTACACTTAATTGAATTATTTTAATGAGGTAAAACACTTGTATTTATTATTTCAAGGAAAAAAATTGGTAGGGCTTCACCATATCCAGGTAGAGAGATGCAAACAATGGCCAAGAAGTCTCAATTTATAGAACTTGGAAGGATATATATATATATATATATATAGAGAGAGAGAGAGAGAGAAGTTAAAAAGACACAAGTACATGTGTCACCAAGTTAAAATTAGTTATAATTTCATGTATTATATATTTAGGGTGAGATATTCTAGTTCATGAAGGTCTACTTATCCACACAAGTCATAAAGATAGTGAAAAGTGGCACAAAATTGCCATTTTGGCATGAGAAACTACCCATCTAAGTTGCCTTCCACAATGATCCCTATCCATATATATGGTCAAGTATGATTATTTATATAATAAATAGGGGTTAAAAACAATTCCCCACATGAATTTAATTGATCCTTGACCATCCATATTCTTTTGGACATGTAAAATCATCATTAGTAGTTTTAAAGGACTCTTTTCCATGCACCTTCTCCACTTGGCATTCAAAACTCCTCAATTTTCATAATTTATCCTTATAAAATAGGAAATGACACTTTTAAAATGATCCCATACCATAATTTTAAATAAAAAACCTTTAAAATGTCCCCCTAATTTCTTTTCACCACTTTCCCAAAAATTCACTAGTCTAGCACACTAGACTGGTTGAAAGTGAGAGTTTGTTTAGGACACTTATATTTTGATTCATGTGATTAAATTAATTTTAGGAGTTATATAAACTGTAAATATTCCTTCCAAAGTTTTTTTCATCTTCTAACTCCCTCTATAGCTTTCATACCACTCAAAATGGCCAAAATAATACCTCTTTTCCCTTCAATCTGTACAATTCCACACAAAAAAACCATGTGTGGGATCCTCTCAGAGTACTCTAAAACTTAAAATTTGTTTCATGGCCATCCCATTTCATCTAGATTCTTAAAATTCTCTATCTCTCTAATTGGGTCACTATGAAGGTTTTGTAAAGGTTTTGAATGACCTAGACTCTTAACCTTTGTTCATAAAGGTCAAACATTGAACCTCCATTCAAATACAAGGGATCCTCAATGACCCTCCCTAACATATCCAAATTTCTCATGGTCCCATGTAAACATCCATGAAATATATGAGTGAAGGAATTTGACCTTTGAATGGCTTTCATGCTCTTTGTGAGGGTTTGAGTATGTCTAGAGTTGGATATGCCTTCCAGTGGAGTTTCTTAGCCAAAAAAAATCTCCCTAACTTCTTTATTTTACCTAAAAACATGTTCAAATCCTTTTTATATCTCAAAAAGACCTCAAAATGGAAGTTACCCCTATTTTGAAATAAGAGCCATACCTTACCAATAGGCCTATTTATACTTTGTGAACCAAAATATGAAAATACTCATCATTAGTGCATTATAATATCATTAAAAAATCACATTTACCCTTTTATATATCACACAAAAAATCATAGTTCTTGGATAAGGCTAAAACTTGAAGTGACACCTCATTTGGGGTTGGGTTTGCATTTTTTCCCACTAGGTCTACCTACAGACCTCCTTGTGTGGATCCTTTACCTATCATCCAAAACTTATATGTTGTTTCCTCATGTCCCTCCATATGTCCCCAAACTTTTAAAACTTCACCAAGTGATTATAATGACCTTTGGTTCACTATCTAACTCCTTTTCCAAAAACTGTCATTCTCTTACATGTACAAATTGACCTACCTCTGAGATAAAATAGAGGGTATTAGTCCTGATTTAATGAGAAAATTGAAAAAATTTGGAGTCTCAAAAGGTCTTGATTACCACTTTTATCAAATTATTTCATCAGCTTCCAAGTCTAGGTGGTCTAACCAACTCAACTTTGCTAAAAAAGGGGTCAAAACCCTATTTTTTGCATGTTTTCACCCAAATACGCCTATATCTAATCCTTACATGAAATAAACATGATAAAACTCAATTAAAACCTATTTATAATCATTATTAAAAGATCATGAAGCTTTTTAAGTCCTTATAAAACATGTTTGCTATTGAGAATCACCATTTACCTCTTGGAACAACGTTCTCTTAGCCTAACTATACTGACTTTGATAACTTTGATTATGAGAAAAGGAGTTTGTATAGCTCTTTTAATGTTATTATGAGTTTAATTAACTTAAATTTATTTAAATTTAACTTCTTATCATGTTTTATACCATCCCTTTTCTTGATAGGATATCAAACCCTCATAGACTCCTCCCTTGTTTATGCCCCTGTTTGACTGTGACAGTGGGCAGGGAAACTCATTCAATCATTATCTAGTGTCATGTTGACAAAGGATTATAAAATAATATAATCCCATTTATAACCTACCCTCATGTGACAATTTTATTTCTCCATCCTCAAATTTTCTCTAAGCTTTCTAGGCCTTTCAACTGTTCACTGTCTCTATTGACTGACATAGTCTAGGACCGTACCTGTAGGTGAGTTTTACCTCTCCAAATTCCATAAAAACCATTTTTATATCTCTATAATCATTAAATATTCATTTATTTTTTTACATACATTAATTAGGCCTCAAAATACCTTTTTTCACTCTTGACTGTCACCAACCTTCAAACTATGATTGTAGGTGCCTATTTCTAGGCATGTATGCTTACAAGAGCTTAGTTTGGGTCATGTTCATCTTGCTTGGGGTCTAATTCACCTTAATTTATATTTTATTACTCTCATTTATGTTATCTTAATCCATTAGGATTCTTCAAATCATCATTTTTTTCCAATCCCTAAAACATTGCTCCCATTGCCTCTTTGCCCTGTGTATGAACAAGGGATGGCCTAAAAGGTCATCTCATGCCATCATCACCCTTATCCACTATATAAATGCTCAATAATTCTTATTATAAATTTTTTAAATGTTTCCTCAACTTGGAAAATTTATAGGGTTCACATGTATAATGAAATTTGACATTCCCCATCCATTTCCTGTAGACATCATTGATGTAATTTAGTGATTTTTTGGCCATTTTAAGAGGTCTTAAAACCAATGCTCCACTCCATCCTTTGTCTTAAAAATTGTAATAGTTGTTATTGGAGGATATGTATAAAGTATTAATCCAATAAAGGTCATTTAAACTTTCTTTATCATGAGATATTTAATCCCAAAGGAGGCTCAGGATCTCTATTTGCCAATTTCATGGACTGCTAACCTAAAATAGTCAATTCATGATTTGAAGAGAAAACCTCTTCCTAACATAGCATTAAAGTTTCATGGAATGAAATATATTATATTTTGTGAGTAAAAATACCTCATGCATGATTTCACCATGTTTCCACCATTGAGAGCTCCGTACAAATCTCCTAGAGTTCAAATGCAAAGTGACTATAACAATTAGGCATTGAATAATTATGCCTAGTTTAAACCTTACAAGGATCAAAAAACCTTTGTAAATATATGTATATATCACAAAAATTAGGAGAAAAATCCAAAAAATCATCAAAACCCCTATTTCTATGTGTAAAAACCATTCACAAAACCACTAAGTTGACCGCCAACCAGACTAGGCCATTTGCAAGCATGTGTATGCCTAAAGGAGGTTGTCCCAAGAAATTGAAACTTATAACACAAAAATATCCACAATAAAACCTTTATAAACATTTTTAAACACTTTAAATAAACTATTTCATCAATCCAAAGCAATAAAAGTTGAAACAGGTTCAAAAAGAGACCCCCTCTTGGTTGAATAGGCACAAAATGATGCCTGAGATGTTAACGATTTTTCATAGAGGAGGATGCACAAAATTGAAACTTATTATTATGTATGTGGATTATACTCAGATACCTATCCACTTCCAAAATCATTTCCTCCAAATTCAACTGTACGGCTCATGGTGAGCACTTGAAGTTGAGCCTTCTTTGTATGCCAAGAGGAGAAAATGAGAAAATGAGTTACAAAAGCATATGTTTACATTATACTTGAATTAAAAATGTGTAAATGAGTTTGGAAAGGGTAATATTTTCTCTTCCCATGTTTTTGGCTGATGATGGACTTAGGAAGTCCATACAAGTGCCCAAAAGCTCCTATTTTTGAGGGAAAACTACTCCTTGATCAACCTACCAAATTTTAGTTAGGTACAGATACTACAAACTCCTTAGGACACATTTCATGTGATATGTCTTTTTTACACTTTCACACTTCCCAAAAAATCCGTACAAAGCATTAAATGCACTTTAAAATGACATCTAAATGATCCAAAAGAATAAATAAACCTAGGAGACTAATAACCAAAGGTATTATAACATGAAATTACATTAATTAACCCTTTAAATACCTTATAACATCTATTTAGACCCCCTATAGACCCTAAAATTCAAGTTTTTGCCTATAGGTGCCCTAGTTTGACTAAAAAGTCAAACTTGGTCAACATGGATTATGAAAATAAAAATTGCTACCAATAACTTGGCAGTTTCCTTTTATTTAAGATTATTTTATTAAAAAATTATCTTTTTCTCTTTCTATTGAGAAGACACTAATGCCTCTTACCTAGTTTTCCTTAATTCCTTATTCAATGGTTTAGTTTTTTCCTCTCATGCAAAAACTTTTAATTTGTATTCTTTAAGTTATTATTGCATGGAGAGGATATTATTATCTCATCCTTGGAGGAGTTTTTTTATGGAATATATTTCTTGTTTTGCATTCACATGGAAATTCAGCTTTAGACAAGGTGAGTACTTGAAGGGTTTGTGCCTCTTATTCAATACGACTATTGGCTCACCCTTCTTCTTATGGATGAATAGGTGATTTTCCTTTTTCAAATTTTATATGTTATATAATTATTACTTCAAGTGGTTTAGCATCATCATTGGCTCCTTCTTCATGGGCAATTATGGGTGAAGTTTTCATAGAGGTAATACCAGTTTGATGCATGGTGTGCAGAACCTAAGCTATACTATGTTCTTCATCAGAGTATTCATGTAGTAATAGGATAATTTTTCTTCTAATTCTCCTGGGATGAAGAATCTCTTCCCTTTTAGTATGTTGTTTTTCTATTTCAGGGTCAAAGCTAAGGATCTTTGGACTTATAGTTCTAACTCTAGACTACAGTTCCAAACTAGTTTTTATTTTAGGTCTACTTTTTGGAGTTATTTATCTTCCTAACTTTATTATTTTTGGAGTTATTTCTCTTCTTAACTTTTTCATAACTCTTATTTCCAAGATAGGGGATTGCATAGGAAGTGAGGGTTTTTAGGCATGTCACTTATCTAGTAGAAATGCATGGCTTCCCCCACCCTTTAGCTTCTTAAGGAAACGATGCAAATTAAGAAGCTAAAGGGGGGTGGAATTGGAAAATTATATTTGTATCTAGCATGTTCTACACCATACCTAAGATGATTCAATTTTTTTCATTTTAGGCCCTGATACAATTACATATTAACCATCACATATGAAATATTTCATTACCCACATGATTACTATCTGTCATGGCTCTGGAAGACTATATCTTAAAATCCCTTTACTTTTCCTCTTTTTTTAAACTACTTTAAGGGTTGTCTCCCTCTTTAGATAAAATCTCAATTAATTCACCATAAGGGGTTCTAGAGTTAGTAAAGTATTCCCCATCCTTGGGGATACCATAATTTTAAATTATAATGGTAGGACTTCCCTGAATCCTCGCATTCTACATTATGGAGTGTCCTTCATTGATATATTGTGTGAATTATTTAGTAGTCATCTCATCAAATCCCCACCACCTTAACTCAAACCACCTTGCATCTTTAAAATTTTGAGGAACATATATGTCCTCCACTAGCTTATGAATATAACTTGGCTTGGATTTATTCTTTATCCCCATATGATTTTAGGTTTGTTAGCAAAATAAACGCTCTAATTTTTACAAATTCTAAATGCAAAGCACAAAGGAAAAAAACTAATTTCTTTGATGGTAGATAATGAAGAAATGGTTGATTTTCAAGAGAATGTAGTCTTTTAGTTTACCACACTTAGTTATCATTTCATTTCATGTGAATTAGATTCACTTTGTTTCCTTTTTAATCCTTCAAATGATTAACCACTTTTTCATGTCATTAGCACCATGTCATAGTTTCCCCTTTTAGCAAAGCCATGTGATGTTAACTATTTGAATTTTCCCTCTCTTCTTGAAATTAGTTTAAAACTAGATTTGTTACAATTAAGGAAACCTATATCTATAAAAGAGTAAAATAATAGAGTACATACCCAAACTCTTATTGATTGTCCATGTATCCTTCATGCCATAATTTCCAATCATTTATGTAGTTATTCCTAATTGATTTCTATAAAAAAAAGTTTCAGACACAAGTAATTACTCATTTCAATAAAAAGGAGCTATTATTTCTGATTTTCAACTTTTTTAGGGGGAATAATAAGGAAAGTGGCCACCATTTATAGTTTTCATCCCTCTCCCTTTATTCAAATTTTCAATCTCCACTTAGGCATATACTATGATGAAGTATGAAACCTCCTTCATGGGGAAGAATTCTAGGTGTGATAAGATTTGGTTGGTGAATTATTTCTTGATAGGTTGTTGTTTATATAGGCATAACCTATGATCATTCACCAATAATGTTATTTTATCCCCATAAATGGGTATAAGATACATATACCCATTGTCAAATATATAGTCTATTTGATAAGGTCCCAACCAATGAGTGTGAAGCTTCCTTTTGAAGTCCTTATACTTAGATTCAAACAACAAGGCTCGATCCCCAAATTGTAATTTCCTTTCATGGATATGATGATCATTTCATTAATTACATTATTTTTTGATGCATTATTTGTTTATGTAATGGTTCTAGCCTCATTTCTTTTAATTCATTTAGTTATAATATCTTATCATGTTGTGATTTTGTCAAATCAATTCTCACTTCCACTATTGTCATTAAAGTCTGTAATTCAATTTCAATGGTAAGCATTTGCATTTTACCATAGACCAAATCATATAGAGTGAACACAATTGTTGATTTCTAGGTTATATTATAATCCCATACTACTTTTGGTATCTTTTATACCCAATCTTTCCTGCTAGTGGCTACTATTTTAGTTAGAATATTTTCTAACTTTCTATAGGTGACTTCCACTTGACCATTTACTTGAGGATGGTAAGGATAATATTTCCTATATTTAATCTAATAATTATCAATTAATGTATTCATCACATTATATGTAAACTTGTGGCCTTAATCTAAAATAATGGATCTAGGTGCCTGAAATCTCTCAAAAATCCTATCATATAATAAATTATCAATCTCATCATCTCGAGTAGATTGTAAAGTTTGTGCCTCATCCCATTTGGTCACATAAATATGCACACCAAAATATATTATTTTATTGATGATTTTGGATCAATTGGGCTAATGACATCCAACCCCAATTTCTCAAAAGGTTCCAATACCACTTAAGTATGGAGAGATATTTCATTGGAAAGTATAGGTTGGCCCATACTTTGACATTTATCACATTTCCTCATAGAGTTCTTCACATCCCTATGTAGTGAGGGACAATAATACCCATCACCTATAAATTTTTAAATGGTTCTTTGGGATGAATAATTGCCTCCTATTAGTTCACCATGACAATCCCATAGGATGTCATTGATCTCATCCTCTCATACACTTCTTCACAAGATGAATTCAAGTCCACATTTAAATAAAATCCCATGGAGCCATTTAAACATTGAACTTTCCTTAACAATACATTTCTTTTATTTATTTGTGAAAGAGATGAAAACTTCCATGTGTCCAAATAGTTGGGCCTATCTAAAAACCATGGTGAGTTTGTTGAAATTTCAAACAAATTCTCATATAGAAAATTATCTCCAACTAGTTCATCCTCTCCTAAAACATTCAGTCTTGAAAATAAATTTGCAACCATATTAACCTTCCCAAGCTTGCCAATTACTATTACACTAAACTCTTGTAAGAGTAACAACCATCTAAAAATTGTGTCACTAACTACATGTTTATTCATTAGAATCTAATTGATGAATGGTTTGTATACACTATTACTTTAAAACCAGTAATATAATGGCATAACTTATTGATGTTATAAACAACAACAAGGAACTCTTTTTCAATGGTTGTGTAATTTCTCTCAGTTGGCATCATATTTCTGTTTATATAATAGATAGTATGCATCTCACCCCCCTTCTTATTTTTAACCAAGAAAAACTCCTATTGACTCATTGGAGGCATCAGAGAAATGAGATTTTATTTTATTATTTCAAAGGATTATTAGAATTTATCTATCCATTAGAACTCATAGGCTTTTTCAAGTAAGGAAAACATTGGTGTTGCAATCTTGATAAACTTCTCAATAAACCTCTTATAATAACCTACATGTCCCAAGAAACTAATTAAATTAGTCTAATTTTTAGGTGGTGGAAGTTGTGTAATTACCTCGATCTTTTTAAGGGATACTTTTATTCTTTTAGAATAGATATGATGTCTTAAGATAATACCTTGGTCCACCATTATTGGTTATTTATCATGGTTCAAAAATAGTTGATGTTTCTCACATCTGATAAGTAATTTTTATAGGTTTTAGAAAGCCTATTCAATATAGCTTTCATGTACTATGAGATAATCCATTAAACTTCCACACAATCACTTGTTAGTTCAATAAATATGGCCAACATTACATGTCGAAAGGTAACAAGTAAATTATGCAATCTAAAATATAAGACTATGTATGTAAATATGCCCCATGGACATATAAAGGTAGTCTTATCTTGGTCTTTTGGTGATACTTATATCTAGTTGTATCCGTTGAAATGATATTGAAAATAAAAATATTTCTTCCTAGCCAAACTATCTAAAACTTGATCAATGAATGGTAAAGTAAAATAGGTTGTCTATGTTACTTTGTTAATCTCTCTATAATCTACACAAATTTTCAAGTTTCCTTTATTTTTAGGAACTATAATAAAGGAGAAACCCATTGAATATCTAAAATGGGATATATAAATCCTACCTACAAGAATTTGTTAATGTCAGTTTTAACAATAATCTAAGTGTGGGATTTATTCTTCATTAATGTTATTTGACAAGTCTCATAGTTTTTGTATAAATGTGATATGTACAAATGGTAGGATGAATTCTTTTCATATCACTATAATCCCATGCAAAATATTTTTAATGTTAGTGTATAATTGTGAATAGTTTGGACTCTTTCTCATTTGTTAACTAGTTGTTGATGTTCAATATTTTTCCTAGATCCTTTGTAATTTGATTGGTTTCAAGGTAGATCGAGTTGATTGTTGAAAATTAACTCATCAATGAGTTTAGTGGACAAGAGCGGGGGTGAAACATGTGCAAATTTAATGTATTTTTTTAAAACATCTCACTAGTGGGGATGACCTTTGCCAAGGGGTAGTGAAAATATGTTGAAGATTGTTGTTGATTGTCTTGTGCCCAGCTAACAATGTCTTGACAATAAAATTATTTGTTGATCATTTCCTTCCTCATAACATTGTCCTAATTTATTCATGTGTTTTTAAACTATGATAACCTCCAAGGAATAAATACTTTATTCATTTTTAGTTTCATCAGGTTCATCCACCCACAAATTCTTATTAGAATCAAAAGAAGGTTTTACACATGGGTATAGATATATTTTCTTGGCATTAAACTTATTTTTTATTTTCATGTCACCTAATCTATAATATATGAGGGTATAAATGATAGAAATCTAAGATCTTCCTAAGATTAATGGATATCCAATCTTTTGGGTTTGTGGTTAATGTATAATTAAGTCCATGGGATATTCCCAAGTTTTTATGGCACTTAAACATCTTCAATGATACATTTTGGTTTAGCAAAGGACTAATCAACCATTTGTAATATTGTAAAAGTTAGTTGCATGTTGATTAGGGATAATTTTTATAGCATGTTAGTATTCATAATTTTAATGGTTACACCTAAATCTTTTAATATATTTGGTATTCTATTTTTTTCTAATTGATATTGTTACCACTAGGTTACATAGGTCTCCATATTTAGGTGAAAAAAGTCTTCCCACCAAATGATTAGTTAATTTACCAACAACTTAGATGATTTTGGGGTATTATTTTTTTCATCTCAGAGTTTTTATACATAATTCCTTAATGGTTCTTGTTGTCTCCAAATCTTGCACCCCAGAAGAGAGTGTTCAATCCTCTTCTAGATTTGGGCAATGTTGGAACATTTCTAAGCATGTGGGTATGCTTATAGAGGAAATGAACCTCTAGATTTAAAGGGATAGCTCCCTAAATGTATCTCTATAAAACAACCTCTATCTAAACCAATTTGATCTAAAGGAAAAGAGTTAGAAATTGCACAAAAATGAAACCTACTCTAAGATTGGTGATGCATTGAGATTATCTTCCACATGAATATCATATTCTAATGCATAATAAAGCAAAATGCAAAAACAATTTTCAAGATCTAAGGGGTTTTAACACAAGTATTTTAGTATAGAGGTGAGATGTATAAAATGACACAAGGTAAATGAACTGAAAGGCAAATTTCAAATTTCAAGAATGGTTATACACTTACAAAAATTCAACACACTTGAATACACTCCATATGACCTATTAGACTAAGAAATTTTGCTCAGGCATGAAGGATAAAGGATAGAAGGATTTAAAATCATCAATTAATGTCACTATAGATATCTTACACACTTAGACAATTATCCAAAAACTTGAAATAAAATAGACTTGTACTAATGCTTATAGTTAGAATATAACATCAATCTAGTAGGGCTTCATGATACACTGTGTGGTCATTTTTAAACTAGCCTAAGGGTTGTATTTATATCAAAAAGGAAGTGAGAGGAAGAGGCATTTAGTGCCAAAAAGAGGAATCAATATGTTAGGAGTATCCATCTTTAGTTGCACCTATCTTTGTAAATGATTCTCATTTGGGCTATTTGATTGATCCATGTCACCTCAAGTGGTTACACAGCTAGTTTACTCTCTCAAATATACTTCCCCAATGGTTGCACTAGTATAAATAAGATATTTTTGTGATGAGTAATGGTATCAATGCAATTATGTAAATGAGTTCACTTATCAATTTGTCTTGATGCTAATAGCTTCTCATTGGCTTGTTAAGGTGTGCAATGGCATAGGGAAGATTCACTTACATTATGTTAGCCTTGGAGAGGCATCACTTGGAGTCTATGTGTATGCCCTCATGGCATTTGTTAGAATGTTGGCTCCACGTATGTGTGCCTATAAACATCCCTTGAAAACTCATTCTAGTTCAACCAAGTTAAATGTTAAAACCCTGCAAAGCTCCTCAACCTTTTGTTCTTTTGATTGGCCATCAAAAAAATGACTTGAATCATGATTTGATCAATGGTGAGATGAACCCTCTAATCTACTTTGGTATATGAAGAATGTGATCCCTTGGATCTTTGAGAATTTGAATGAGGACCATCGATCTACCTAGGACCCATTGTTTAAATGCCAATGGCTAGCTCATCACCTTGAAGTTGATGTCTATATAACCATCATTCTACTAGGACCATTCCTTTGGGGTATTTTCCTCAGGGTTTTACTTTAGCATTTTCTCAAACAATTTTCCCATGGACCCTTTCCTCCAAAATAAATAAATTTTTGGGCCCCTTCTTAAACTTGCAAGTGGACTATTCCTTTGATAGACATTCCCTTTGGGAATTTGGAAAGTGCCCTTTGAGAGGCTCGAACATGCCCTTCAGAAATATTAAAATGCCCCTTCAAAAATCTTGAACTAGACACTTTCCTAAGAAAAGACCCTTCAAACGTTTTGCAAGTGTCCCTTCGGGATTTTACAAAGGACCTTTCAGACTTTTGAGAGAGCACCAATTCCATCAAAAAAATGTAAGAGATAATTCTTTCAAAAAGATTATTTTAGACAAAATGTCCAAAACAATTCCTTAAAAAAAATGCAAAGGACCAATTCCCAAGAAAATACCCTTCAAAAATATTGAGAATGTCCCTTTGCAAGATAAAGAAGCATCCCTTTGCTTGAAAAGTGTCCCTTCAGAAGAGAAAAGACCCTTCAGCAAAATTGAAAATATCCCTTAGAAAATATTGCAAAGGACACTTCCATGAGAAAAAGACCCTTCAAAAAGATTATTTTAGATAAAATGTCTGAAACAATTCCTTTGGAAAAAATGAAAGAGCCAATTTCTTCGAAAAAGTTGAAAGGACTAATTCTCAAGAAAAGACCCTTCAGAAATATTGAAAATGCAACCTTCAAAATTTTTACAAAGGACACTTCCATGAGAAAAAGATCATTCAAACTTTTTGTAAGTGACCCTTTGGAAATCTTGAAATGGACCAATTCCTTTGAGACTTAAACAAAAAACCCAAAGCAAAACCTTGTCAAAAGAAATAACACTTGATAAAAAAGACCAAAATAACACTTGCAAAAGACCAAATAAAGGCTTCTAAAGGAAATAACACTTGGTCTTTTTGTTTTGGGGATAAACCAATTAAGAATGTTGCACTTAGCCAAAATGAAAGATTTAAAACTAGGTGTGTAAATTGGTTAACATTTTTGGTGATTCCTAGGGGAGGCATGCCTCCTATGCCTAAGACCAGTTACCTAAATCCTTCCATTGGGCATGGATTCATGCATATAGGCACTCAAAAATAATTTAAACAAGTCCTTGGTTAAAAAAACAAAAGCTAGTTGATTCACACACACAAAGGTAGAGATGCACACCAAATAAAAGGAAGAAAACACACTTGTACTAAAAATCACTTAGGGAACACAACAATAAACCAAATGAAACACGCCCCTAAACTACTATTTACAAAAAAAACTCACAAGGGTTAATAGCAAGACTTCAGATGTATCCCATTCATAGGGATAGGCAATTCTTCTCCATTCATCTTGGTTAGCTAGAAAGAGTTTCTCTACTTACACTTGCTAATGATGTAAGGGCCACTCTATAAAGTGTCAAAATTTGTATGTTTTTCCAATTTTTTCTTTGTCCTCATCCCATTTTAGGACTAAGTCATCTTCCTTGAACACTCTTTCACTTTATCTCTTGTCAAAGGACTTCTTCATGAGTAGTTGGTGGTGTTCCATGGCCTTGTGTGCATTGTCTCTTGCTTCTTTTAGTTTCATTAATTCTATCAATCTGACTTCCATTGAAGTATTTTCAATTAGTTCCAGTTGATGTGCAAGTTCTAGAGTAGGGAGTTCTTGAGATATGGATAACCTCACCTCTCTCCCATAAACAAGCATAAAGGGAGAATTACTAATTGATCTCTTAGGAGTAATCATGTCATCCCATAAGGTTGTCTTCAACTTGTTGTGCCATGCTCTTTGATTATTTTTCAATGTCCTCTTGATGATCTTGATGAGATTCTTGTTAGTAGATTCAATCAATCCATTACCTTGAGGGTAATAGTTGGATGAGGTACTCAAGTAAACTCCATTTCTATTTTCCCAATCAAAAGTTTTATCACTTATGAAATCAAGTGCATTATCATAAATGATAACATAAGGAACTCCAAACCTTATTATAATGCTCTCATAGAACTTCAAGATAGAATTCTCACTTGCCTCCATAAATGCAATAGCCTCTACCCACCTGATGAAGTAGTCAGTAGCATTCAATATCCATTTGTGTCTATCACTTGATGTAGGGTTGATCACACCAATAAAATCAAGGCCCCATTGCATGAAAGGCTAGTCTACTTGGATAGGATTTAATGGAAGGGATGAAAGTTTCTATTTGCCTACAAAGAAGGCACATTGAGGACACATCTTAGCCCAATGATAACGGTCCTTAAAAAGACTAGGCCAATAGTAACCAGCCCTCATTATCTTTTTATTTGTCATCTTAGGTGAGAAATTACTTCCATCTACACCATTGTGAAACTTTTCCAACAACATATCAAATTTATAACTATTAACACACCTCAACAGCATACCATTCACATCTTTCCTAAAGATAACACCATCTACAAGATAGTAAGGAATGGTCTACAATCCAAAATATCTCCTTTGAGACTTGTTCAAGCAATTGGGACACCCACCATTTTGAATAAAACTAATGGTGTCTTATGTCCAACTTTGAACTTGTATGTGATCAGCTAGTTGGGGTTAAACTTGGTTGATCAAGACTTCCTCCTTTGGCTCTTGGAAATCTGAAGCTAAATTTTCACATAACCCTTTTCCTCTTACCAATATTATAACCTTAATATCCACATCATACTCCATCACCTTTGTAATCCACCGAAATCTCTTTTCATTAAGGTCTTTGCTTAGAAGAAACTCCTTGGTGCTAGGATGAGAAACCATGACATGTATCTTTTTGTTTGAAACCATGTGTCTGAATGTTTTCAATCCTATTATCATTGTTAGATCTTACTTCTCAACAAATGTATACTTGACCTCATAATCTTCCAATCCTTGGTTGAAGAATACAATTGTTTGGTCTACCTCTTCATCATTATTTTGCATAAGCATATATGAGACTGTATCAAGGTTAGCAAAGGTATAGAGTATGAAATATTTTGAAAATTTTGGGTTCATGTGAATAGGATATTTTTCAATTGCTTGCTTGATTGCCTCAAAACTACTCTTACCTTCCTTTGTCCAAGAAAAATCTTGGTTCTTCTTGAGTATGGTTGTGATAGGATTTACCACAATTACAAATCTTGGAATAAACCTCCTTATAAAGTTTATTTTCCCCATGAAGCTTTGAATTCCTTTCCTGTGTTAAGGCAAAGACAAGCCTAAAATAGACTCAATCCTCTCAAGATCAATAGACAAGCCTTCTTTTGAAATAATATGACCTAATAACTTACCTTCATGGACAATAAAAATGCACTTTTTTGGATTAAGGGATATTCCATACTCCCTACATTTATCAAACACCTACCTTAGATGTTCCATATGATCATTAGCATCCTTTGAAAAATAGTTATATCATCAAGTTACACAAGTAGAAACTTATTGATCAAAACTTTAAAAGCCATGTCCATTGCCTTTTGAAATGTAGCTCTAGCATTGGATAAACCAAAAGGCATCTTATAGGTAAAGGTCACCTATTTTATAGTGAAGGTTGTCATGAATTGATCATCTTCATTCACTAGTATTTGATTGTACCTTGAATAACCATCATGAAGTGAGAAGCATTAAGAACCTAAAACAACTTGTAGAATTTGTTCCATGGAAGGTAGTGGATAATGATCCTTGAGAGACACTCTATTAAGGTCTCGAAAATCCACACAAATTCTAATCTCTCCATTATTCTTGGGCAGGTACAATATTAGCCACCAAGTTGAGTTTTTGATAGGAAAGATAATCCTATACTCAATCAACTTGGTTAGCTCTTTCTTCATAAGTTCTTCTATCTTGGGATTGATAGGCCTTTCTTTTTACATGACTGGTTTAGCTCCAGGTTCTAACTCAATGGTGGGATGAGCTAGACTTGGGTCAAACCCTTTCAAATATTTATATTCCCAATAAAATATGTTGTGAAACTCATTGCATAATTTAATAAAGGCCTGCCTCTCAGATAGAGAACATATCTTACCAATTTTCAAGAGCTTGCTCTTGTAAATCATGACTCTCTCATAGTTTTCATCTTTTGTTAACATGTTCACTCTTTCTTTCTTCTTTTGATCATCTTCATTGAAAACACTCTCCAAAGTAATCAGCCACTTAGTTATCTTGTTTGTCTTCAGCTGAATAAATTGTTCTTCATATTGATCATGCAGTATCTTTTGGTTCCTCAAGGAGAATCCTGCCTCATTTTGTAAGAAGTGTGCAATGTGTTCATCACTTTCAAACACCTACCATGACACTTAATTATCTATAATATAAGGCCTCACAATGACCTTGATATAAGACTGATATTTCTCCTTTCTTACATCATCAAATACATCAAATTGTGCTCCTATGGCAACCAATCTATCAACATGTTTATTTGAATCCCTTGGTATGGGTTTTATGTTGAAGGCATCAAAGTCTTCAAGTAGGTCCCATACCATATTATTTTAGGATTTAATCAAGGGATTTTTGGTTGTAGATTGATTTTTCACTTGGTGGATGACTAATTCACTATCCCCATAAACCTTTAAATTATTGATCCCTCTCTTCTTTGCCCATTGGAGGCTGTAAACTAGGCCTTCATATTCTAAAACATTATAGGTACAACTAAAGTGGAATATCTATGAGGAGTATTATTTATTATTTGATGGAGAAACTAATATAACATCATCTCCTGCACCTAATTTTTTTCTAAGCCATCAAAAAACATTTCCCAGATTCCTTCAAGTTCATGGTCTTCATTAGTGAGTGAAGGAATTGAAACATATTTTTCATGCATACAATAAACTCCCAAATCAGTCTATTCAATGAATGTATATGGATCAAGTCCATGCATTTTAGTGATGTACTTATCACGGAAAATATCAAAATTACATGTAATTCGGGAGGATGCTTCACCATCCATGACACCTTCCTCTTTACTAATTAAATAATTTTGATTTGAACTTGTCTCCATATATGGATCAATATGAAACCTCGATAAGGGTTGAGTCTTTATAGTCACCTTGGTTCCATATCTTGTTTTAAAATATATAAAAGACCAATCAGTAGAAAGGTATCCTCCTATCTTAGCCATGAAATCCTGTGATAAGCTAATAGCAAAATGAGCTAGAAGGTCTACCACCACAACGTCTTGTAAAATTGGGAAACTTGGGAAATCATGTAGGAAGACTTTCAAACCTCTAACCAATCCCACTATATTTTTTGGATTCCCATTAAGTTGTAACACAACTATACTATGTGGTTCATACTTCAATCCCAACTTATCAGCCACCACCTTAGGCATGACAATGGTACTAGCTTCACTATCTATAATACAATTGTGAACCAACTTGTCTCCCATAATGAGTGTGAGGTAGAAGGGTAGAGGATTTTCAGATTTTGTAGAGGGATCTAAAACATGACTTTTAGTATTAGTAAGGGCTACACTATTGTGTTTTTAAGTTTGGGGGGCTTTATGAATGCTCATGAGTTGTTCTTGTAAGAGCTCCTTTTGACCAGGCATATGCAAGACTTCCCAAAGAGATATGCTTGTCTTGGTATTATTAAAAGAATAAAGAATGTTTAGAGGGGAAGTATTAAACTTTTCTTGCATTTTTTAAGGTAGTGAGGGGTCTAAACCTACTACATTTTAGGCTTGACAACCCTACTTGCATTCTAACTTTGTTGAGGAGCATAACTAGTAGTAGATATTGCATTAGGATTCACACTTTTTGGCCTTGGAGAGGCATCACTTGGAGTCACTTGTACTCCTAGAACATATCTAAGTGCTCTCTTCTTGGCTCTTATGTTGGATGAAATTGATATGATTTGATTCAAAACATAATCATCCTTCACTTGAAAGTTCATCATACCTACACTCTAGCTGCTACCCTCTCCATGAATATCCCTTTGGATGGGATTCACTTATTCTAATGTCATGTAAGGAGTAGTTTATTATTTTACAACCAAAGCTTCGCTATATTCTCCACCATCATGCATAAACTAACCTTGAGGTTGTCCCCATTGGTCCAAATGATCCTTCCCTTAGACCAAGTTAGCATGCACTAGAATAATAGCCTTTGTAGAAGGAATGGAATTAGGATTATAGGAATTGGGTTGCCTATTGAAACCTTATTTACCTTATCTTCTTCCTTGGTAGTTGTATTGGGGTGGATATCTATAGCCTTGTTGAGGATGCTATTGAGGGTTACGTGGAGCACTTGCCTAAAATTGAGCTTGTTTGAGTTGAGCTCATAATGACTAGATATCCTCATCTTTGTCCATAGCAGTATCCACCTTCTTCAGAAAGGCTCTCAACTTGACATTGGTGTTAATAACTTGTGCTACACTTGTAGATTCAATCAAACTATGAGACAATAGAGGCATGGAAAATCTTGGAGGTAGCTTTCCAACTTGTATCAAGCTATTATTAGCTTCAATAGCTATCTCATATGCATCTAGTAAATTGAATCCTCCCATTGAATGTAGCATCACCACCACATCAATACCAATACCCTTAAGATAAGTAGGGAACAAAAAGCTCAAAGGAGGACTCATGATAGTTGGCAACATATGACATGTCCTTTCAAATCTTTCATTAAAATCTTCCATGGATTCGTTAAGACCTCACTTTATCATGTTTAGCTGATGGATCGATGAAGTATGGTCACTCATTTTTTCAAATCTATATACCAAAAATTCACCAAAGCCATCCTAACTTGTAATGCAACCACCTTCCAAAGTCCTATACTAGTCAAGTGCCTTACCTCTTAGAGACATGGCAAGCAATCTAATGGCTATGTTGGCTTGGGTGACATTATGGAAGTTAAAAAAATTTGAGATGTCCCTAATATGATTAGATGGGGTAATAGGACCCTCTCTATTGAAACTAAGGAGACTCTTAGTAGCACTGGGAGGAATACGGTCATATGCAAGAAGGTCAATTGGATTTTGGGTGCTGAAGGCTGAGAAAGGTTGTTGCCTATCCATTTCTCTTCTTTCCTCTTGATCTCCTATCTCTTCAACTTCTTCTTCTTCTTCAAAACCTCCTTGTCCAAGATATATAAGTGTTAAGAATTGTTTAAGGTGTTTTTCTTCAAGAAGAGCTTCAGTTAAAGGGGCTTGGTCAAAAATCCTAGATTACATAGTGAGGACCATGATGTATAATGTGGGAAAATTGATCTACAACTATAGATTATCACCTTTGGAGCCACCAAATGTTGGATTAAGAATATTTCTACAACCTTAGGTTTGTCAAGACTAGTATTCACCTTGACATGTAAAAATAATTGGTCCCACCAGGAATGCCAGAACTATTGTCTCCAAATCTTGCACCCTAGAAGAGAGTGTTCAATCCTCTTCTAGATTTGGGTAATGTTGGAATATTTCCAGGCATGTGAGTATGCTTATAAAGGAAATTAACCTCTATATTTAAAGGACTAACTCCCTTATTGTATCTCTACAAAATAACCTCTATCTAGACCAGTTTGATCTAAAAGAAAAGAGTTAGAAATTGCATAAAAATGAAACCTACTCTAATATTGGTAATGCACCAAGATTATCTTCCACATGGATATCATATTCTAATGCACAATATAGCAAAATGTATAGACCATTTTCAAGATTTAAGGGGTTTTAACACAAGTATTTTAATATAAAGATGAGATGTATAAAATGACACAAGGTGAATGAACTGAAAGGAAAATTACACATTCCAAGAATCGTTATACACTTACAATAATTCAACACACTTGAACACACTCTATATGACCTGTTAGATTAAGAAATTTTGTGCAATCATGAAGGATAAAAGACAAAAGGATGGAAAATCATCACTTATTGTCACTATATGTCTCTAACACACTTAGACAATTGACCAAAAACTTGAAATAAATAGACTTCTACTAATGCTTAAAGGTAGAATGTAACATCAATCCAGTAGGGATTTACCATACACTATGTAGTCATTTTTACACTAGCCCAAGGACTACATTTATAGAAAAAATGAAGTGAGAGGAGGAGGCCTTTGGCACCAAAAAGAGGAATCAATATATTAGGAGTCTTTATCTTCAACTACAACCATCTTTGCAAATGATGCTCATTTGGTCCATTCGATTGATCCATGTCACCTCAAGTGGTTATATAGCTAGTTTTCTCTCTCAAAGATGTTTCCCCAATGGTTTCATTAACAGAAACAAGATATCTTCAAGCTGAGTAATGGAATCAATGTGATTATGTAAATGAGTCCACTTTTTGTCATTTTATCTTGATGCTAACATCTTTTCACTAGCTTGTTGAGGTGTGCAATGGCATAAGGAAGATTCATTTTCATTATATTTGCCTTAGAGAGGCATCACTTGGAGTCTATGTGTATGCCCTCATTGAATTTGTTAGGATGTTAGCTCCATGTGTGTGTTCCCACAAACATCCCTTGAAAACTCATTCTAGTTAAACTAATTTAAATGTTCAAACCTTGTAAATCTCCTCAACCTTTTGTTCCTTTGATTGGCCATCAAAAAATGACTTGTATCATGATCTAATGAATGGTGAGATGAACCCTTTGATCTACTTTGGCAGATGAAGAATGTGACCCCTTGGATCTTTGAGCATTTGACTGAGGACATTTATCTACCTGAGACCCACTATTTAAATACTGATGACTAGCTCATCACCTTAAAGTTGGCATCCATATAATCATCATTCTATTGGGACCATTCCTTTAGGGTATTTTCTTCAAGCCTTTGCTTCAACATTTTCTTAAATAATTTTCCCGTGCACCCTTTTCTCTAAAAGAAATAAAATTTTAGGCCCCTTATTAAACTTACAAGTGGACCATTCTTTGATATACATCCCCTTCGAGAATTTGTAAAGTTTCCTTTGGGAGGCTCAAACATGCCCTTTGGCAATCTTGAAATGTCCCTTATAAAATCTTAAACTGGACACTTTATTGAGAAAAGACCCTTCAAAATTTTAACAAGTGTCCCTTTGGGCTTTTACAAAGGACCTTTCAAACTTTTGAGAGAGAACCAATTCCTTCAGAAAATGTAATAGCCAATTCTTTCAAAAATATTATTTTAGACAAAATGTCTGAAATAATTCCTTCAAAAAATGCAAAGGACCAATTCTCGAGAAAAGACCCTTTGGAAAAATTGTAAATGTCCCTTCAAAAATATTGCAAAAGACACTTCCATGAGAAAAAGACCCTTTGAAAAGATTATTTCAGATAAAAATTTTGAAATAATTCCTTTGGAAAAAATGAAAGAGCTAATTCCTTTAGAAAAGTTGAAAGGACCAATTCTCAATAAAAGACCCTTTAGAAATATTGAAAATGTGCCCTTCAGACTTTTTACAAAGGACACTTCCATGAGAAAAAGACCCTTCAAACTTTTTGCAAGTGACCCTTCGAAAATCTTGAAATGGAGCAATTCCTTTAGACTTTTTGTTTCGAACAAAAAGTCTGAAACAATTCCTTAGAGACTTGAACAAAAAACCTGAAGCAAAACCTTGATGAAAGAAATAACACTTGAGAAAAAAGATCGAAATAACACTTGCAAAAAACCAAACAAAGGCTTTCAAAGTAAATAACACCTAGTCTTTTTACTGTGGGGATAAACCAATTAAGAATGTTGCACTTAGCCAAAATGAAAGATGCAAATCTGAGTGTGAAAATTGGCTAATAATTTTATATATCTCAAGGATATATTGAATTGCCTGCAAGAGTGGAACTCTAATTCTCATGCATTTAAGTCCTGGATGAGATCAAATTTAGTTACATGGAATGTTTCTTGGCATATTTTTTTCTTATTCAATCTTTTTGGGAATGGGATTGGTAGGAGTTTTGATTTGTGGGTTGTCATCTTGAAATTATTTTTCAAGATAAACCTACTCTTATTTTCCATTTGATAATTCAACAATAGTAGGGGAATAAGGTTTTAGTAGACTTTTTCCTAAATGAATCTGAATGTTGTCACAATTGATAACATTAAATAAAATTGTATTTTTTGATTCTGCATTATAGATTGGAGCTCCCTGTCTAATATTTTTTGGATTCACCATAGGTTAAGTAGGTAATATTAGTTGATTTACTTACTTGTATTGATGTTCTTGAGTGGTATTTGAAGGGCTAGGAAACAAGGCTTTATGTTAGTTTTGCATTTGTCATTGGCCGTCAAATTTTTTATTATAGTTTGGCTGAGGAATCCATTATTTAGTATCCATGGATTTTGGTACTGGTTATCCCATTATGGGTTGCACCATGGTTGGTTATTCCATTCTTGTAGGGTATATGGTCCTTATTTTTTATATATTAGGTCATGTTACATCCCACTGATTAGCAGGCTAAGGAACTCAAGGAACAAATTGGTTGAGATATTGATGAGGAGGGAAATTTCCCCCTTGTCTTTGTATATTTAAGCTCTTCTTCTTGTTGGGTGATTTTATTCATGTTATTTTTTATTGATGGGATTAACTTACAGTGACTAGTGGAGTGATCTTTCTCACAAATGTGATAAACATCCATTTTATCAAGAGGACAGTAATGAAGTGCATGTTTATAACTACATCTATGACAATATATAGCTATAGGTTCACTAGTCTTTGATTTTGATTGAATCTCATCCATTAAAGTGTTCAAATACACCAATATGTTTGTTTTTAAATTGGAAAAGGCCTCCATGAGTTCACTCATCTCACTATTTCCTTTCATTTGTTTAGTCTTTCAACTTTCAAGCCTATTTCGTGAGTAGTTCCTACAAAGATCAATGATATTTGATAGTTCAACTTTGTTTACATATCCTTTCCTAATAAATTACAAAGCATCTCAAGATTCATCATATTTTCCTTTAAAAAATAAATTATATTAATTAACTCTTGGTCTAACCTAGTGTCGCATCATCAATGGACAAATTGTAATTAATCAATATAATCTTCTAGTATTTCATCCTTCTTTTGTTTCATCCTAAAGAGTTCTTCTTTATGGTCTCAAACTTTATAGTAGTCTTGATACTTGTTCAAAAAAAATTGTTTCCATTTCAGCCAAATAGTAGATGGAGTTGGGTGTTAATCCCATGAACCATCAAATAGTTGAATCTTTGAGCATAGAATGAAAAAAAATAAGTTTTTAGTAATCAGTTGTGTAAAGGGAATATAAAAATCCAACCTAAATCTAAGATATCAAGCTAAAATTAAATCTAAATTATAAACCTAAACTTAAATGAAGAGTAATAAATGAAACTAACTAACTAGAAACACACTTATCAAACCAAAGTAAAGTGAAATTAGCCTTCTCCATTGTTATCAAACGCGATTTTCTCTTAAAATGTAATGAATTTGGTTCCTCAGTATTCTCCAATGCAAGGGGAATTGGGTAATGTCTTGGTGTGCAAATGACTCTTGATAGTTTAGATTCACTTGGGATTAACTTGTGAATTTGATAGCACTTTGTTAGCATAAGTGAGGATGATTTAAAGTGATGTCTTTCATGTCTATATTATATTTTTTATGGTAGGTCAATCAAATGATAGATAATTATTTAAATATTTATAATTATTCAAATAATCAACAATGGAGAACAAGTCCTCATCCATGAGGATGATGAAAAATTTCATAGGTTGAGAGGAAAGGGGAATTGGTTGAGTGAGTCATCAATAATGGGTCAAAGAGGTTGAAATATTCTAAGGTGACTCAAGGTGGTTGAAGAATTTGAGCAAGGTGGTTGGATGAGTCAACATATGGTTAATATAAATATGGAGGATCTCTGGGTGAACTAGAAAATCTATATTTATTAATTAAATTTGGAGAAAAAGGTGTGCACAATTGATTAATTAAGAATCATTCAATCATTTAAAATTTAGAGGGAAATGATGTTAGTTTAAATTAAAATTTGGGGAAGAAGAAGAGTTAGCATGTCAAATTAAATTTTGATACTAAATGATGAATTTATGTGTCTACAATTCCCCTCTTTGAAATGTTGTTACGAAGCAATACCATTTTAAAGTAGAGTGTTGATGATTTGGGAAGAAAAAGTTACCCTAGATAAATGAAAATGATTAGGATGATGCCCCCTCGAGTATTTGTATGATAAAGTAGATGAACACTCAAAATAAGTGAAAGGAAAATGATGAAGTGGTTATAATGAAATCCATGAAGAAACTTAAGTACTAAAATCAATAACGCACTTGTAAGATCAAAACATGTGTAAATTATTTTCCCCTAGTAGATAATTGTTAGGTAATAGATTCAAAAAATAATATTTTCCATTTATAGACTACACATTTAGATGGTGCTCAGACTCAGGGGTCTCACGAGTGGATACAAGAATGAGTGGATGTGAGAATGACATATCCTAAAGATGGTAAGTTTTAGGCCAAAAATTGAAAACTATAGATTTTTTATTTGTGATAAAAGTTTACAAGATTGATAGTTGTAAGCATTGGTGTAGTTCTCCCAATGTGGGAAGAAATTTAAAGTGATGATGTAATGTAAGAATGACCCATGAAATTTATTAACCTACTTAAGCTAATGATTGCTCATTATGATTGGATGTGATGATGGATTGATTTTCCCCCAATAAATTATATATGCAAGGAGAGGATTAGGAATTGATATATATATAGATGTGTTCATGGTTTGAGGCGCTCATTAGGGTTCATAGGAGTGGATGATGAAATGATATATCTCATTAAAAAATTTGTAATCTTGGATTGGATTGGTTGATTGATTGATGAATTGATTGATGTATTTATTTATGTATTTATGGAGAAAGGATGGATGTTGTGATTTTGTCAATCCCATTCGACATGTACAAGATATTAAATAGAAAGATTAATAAATCATTGGGGATGATTGATATGTAAACATAAACAAAAAACTAAATTTACTACATGGATTAATAATGATGGATCACATGATTTGATAACATGGATAGGATATGTATGGATGGAAGAGAGATGTGATTATGGGATGTATGGTGCAATAAATTTGGTTTTATCTAGGAAAATGCTTAGAAAATGAGAGGAAAATTAATTCACCATTCTCAAAATGATGAATTTGGAATTGATTGTGGCATATGTGTTCATGTGGGCAGCAATTTCAAAGGCTTTTTAGATAGAAGTGATGAGGTTGAATAAATTTATGTGATTTATTATGGGATTATGAATGTCAATGATTATGTTTGAGATATATATATAGCCATTTATGATTAACATAGTGTCAATTAGAAATGTTTAAGAGAGAAAACATGGACTAAAACCTATAAGTGATATGTGGGTCAGACTTCTCAACATGTCATGGGTCATTCAAGGAGTAAACCATAACATCTTTGTTTGAGATGAGACATAGATGATTCATTCGAGGATGTGAGATGATTTAATATCTACTTTAATTTATTTTATTTGCCTTGGATTTACAACATTAATAACCGATAAGAGTTGAGCAACCTGATTGTTGATATTGCACATAAAAATATACACCATTGGTATGGAAAAACCATAATGACTATTGTAATATATGTGTAAGGACTAGTAGATTCATAATTATAGGACTTAGTGTATCATGATATGTAAGATCATAATAACACCATTTGTAATGCACATAGTGATCTAGACACATAAATTAACAATGAAAACAAGATAAAAATAATTATTTGTAACAATGAAAACCATGTAAGTAAAACAAACAAGGAAGTAAACAAACATTGCGAAAGCAAGTCAACACTTAAGATGTACTAGAAACTAAATAGAAAACAAGTAAGCAAATGGTTATAGAAACAAGTAAGAAAATGTCTTTTTGGATGTTCTTGGCTAGAGTATAACCCTTTGGCATATGATATTTTTTCTAATGTTGAACCATCCAATGATTAATCCATATACGGGATGTCTACGGTGCGTAACTAAGGACATAGGATTTTTTAATTGTTTTTGCATTTTTTTTGTTTTTTGGATTTTGTGATTTTGTGTACAAGGAATATTAGCAAAGGGAACACATTTTATAACACCATGGAAGAGAGTGGTAGTGGATGGAATGGATATATTATGGATGGATTATGGATGAATATGGGAATTAAAATGATAAATCCAAGGAACACATGATTTAAGAACCAAGTGTCTATTCATCAAAGTATCATTGTTAAGATACACCAAGATGTTTCTAAGAACATGTCTCAAGATGTTTCCACTTTCTTATCAATTCCAAAATTGGGAATAAGTATGGTTTTATGATGGAAAAGATTAGACTTATAAGGATGGGCTTCGATGGGTTTGTGATTAAATGGATAAGGATGGGTTTAGATAGGTAAGGATATTTAAGGATGGTTGGGGATGAGTGTTGGATGGATTTGGATGGGTGTAGGATGGGTAAGGATGGATGGATGATTTAAAATTTATATTATTTAAATGGAATGATTTTTTCCCCAAGTTTAAGGTACTCATAGGCAACTAATTATTTTATGCATGACACCGGATACCAATTTTCATCATGGTACTCTCCCAAAGCACCATATGAATGGTTTTCACTTTTGGATAGATTATTTATCTTTCTCTTTATTATTATTATTATTATTATTATTATTATTATTATTATTATTATTATTATTATTTATTATTATTATTATTATTATTATTATTATTATTACTATTATTATTATTATTATTATTGATTTTTTTTATTTTTTGCATCTCAATTATAAAAGGGTTCGAGATGCAAGATGCTTACCCATTTTGATATTTCAAGTATGTGCTCCAAATATGTCTTTAGTAATTTCATTGATTTTTAATTTATCTTCTTCTAAAGTTACCAGGATACAGTCATAGCCCTTATGATAGAGGGTGTTTCCAAATAGGGTGAAGTGGAAAGTATGTTGGATGAAGGATGTGTATTGAGTGCACTAAAGGTTTGGAGGGATGGAATGATTATAGGGATAATTTTAAGTGTCATGATGTGAAGGGTGATTGGGACCAAAAATATCATGTTCAACAATATTGGGAGTAACTACAAGCTGGATGATTTGGGATTCAAATTCGGATCAATGGTGTCCTCAATATGTGATGGTGATCTATCCTTCAACTATGCTAATGCATGAGGTCTAATAATTTCCATATCCATTGGTGTCTTAGAAAGGTTTTCACTAGGGAATTGTTATTTATTGTTTTGATTGGGATTTAGATTAGGATTGTCCAATAGTGCCTAAAAGAGGTTTTCACTAAGGGACTCATTTTTTTATTTTTTTTATTTTGATTTGGGTTTAGATTATAATTTATATTTTGATAATCTGAAACTGCCTAAAATAGGTTTTCACTATGGTAAAATGATTTTAGATTTATATTTTAGGATTCATCTCGATTGAGGAACACTTGTTACTTAGAATATGCAGATGTTTCTTTATGTTCTTCTATCAAGAGACCAGGTAGGAATTTTGTGATTATTTGATTATCATGGAAGCAAACTGATGGTAGGTAAAACTATAGGTCCCAATCAATGGGTGTGAGAGATGGAGTTGTAATATGGGAGGAATGATTGGTGATGTTGATAAAAGGAATGGTGGAAACACATCCTCATAGAGACTATGAATGGATCATGTTTTGATTATGGATGAAACTCCCTTAAAAACTGCAAAAGTATCACTAACATATTGACATTGAATTTCAAATGGTTTGTAGTTAATGCTATGGGGTGTAGTGTTTACTTAGAAATGGATGGGTTTGATAATTCCCTACTCATGGATTTTATTGTCTACAAGTACCTCTATCACTTGGGTGCATATTGTGGATGATTATGGCTTTAACATGTGATAAAAAGTTGGATGATAGGTTGTGTTGATTGGAGGTGGCTTGGTCCAAGATTAGATCTTGGCAAAAAATGGGATCTTGGTCAAAGATAGGCTATTGGTCTAAAATAGGCTTTTCAATGAAGATAGGCTCATAAAAAATTGAAGGTAGACCATGGTTGTTCAACATGGGTTGATAAACTATGGAAGGTTTAAAAATTTATGTGTCAAAAAGAGGTTTGTGAGAAATGGATTTAAGGTTATGACCTTCAATTGGAAGTGGAGTAGCTTTATTAGGCTTAGGAAAGACATCTTGGCATATCCCAAGTTATTATTTTTAGACATGGATACACTTGGATATACTTTAATTTCCCCATTATCATCAAATATTGGATATAATGTTTTAGTCTCAAATAATAGTTTTTAGAATAACATTCAATTTTATGATAATCACAGTATTTGTTAGGTCTATACCATGCAATTTTTGGGATATTTGGCTCAAATTATTTGGTGTTAGGTAATATGACCATGTTTAGAGTGACCAACTTTTGAAAGATAACATCATAAGGTTTTCCCAAAGGAGTGAATTTACATTTTTAATTATCTTGACTAGGATGACCACTAGGCATGGTAATGTTGTTGGGAGGTCAATTGCTTTGGATTTTGCATGGATTTGGGTATGAAGTGATAATATATGGTGGGGGTGATAGAATTGAATTTCCTTTACTAGTGTGATAAGGGATGTTGGAATCAAGGTTATAACTAGTGGATGGGAGACTTGGTTGAATTTAAAAAATAGTGTTACTAGTGGTAGGGTGATGTGAAATGGTCTAGGTTCCAAAATCATGAGGAAACTTGGCTCTTATACTTAAAGCTTGTAGCAAGACCTCACTTTGATTTTATATGATGTATCTAGTGATTTGAGAATGTGGAATATGGGATGGAGTGTTGATGAGTTAATTTGTATTAAATTATAGATTTGTTTCATTAAAGGATGGATTTAATAGATTTGTGTTGAAGGTGAAAGTATCCAAATTTGGTGGATTTGTAAAGTTAGATGAACGTGTGAAATTTTTTGGATTTGATGTCGATGGATTCGTGTTAAAGGGTTTATTTGGATTTGTGCATTTAATCGAATTTGAATTTTTTGGGTTTGTGAACAAATGTGGATTTTATGTAGTTTGGTTCATATTTAGAGTTGGGTTGTATGTAGAACCAAATGGTTGATTTTTATGATTGTGGAAAGGTTGGTGTTGATGGGTATAGGAGTTGAAAGGTTTATTTGGATGTAAGATATTTGGATTTGATTGAATTTGGGTTTGATTTGTGAATGGGTTTTGGTTCAAGTATATATTTGAAAGTGGTGGTGAAGATGAACCAAAAGTTTAATTTAAATTTATGCTAAGATTAAAACTAGATGGATTGATGGACGTATTTTTATTTGTGATTGGTGACTTTTGATTTTTGGATGGAGTGGAACTTTTAAAAGAAATTACATAATTTTTACTAGAAAGACATAAAAATTGATTTAATGTTGTCCATAAAGTAAAATTTGTATGTTGATTGATGGGTAAAATTAAATGAGTATTCAAGTTTAAATTTGATTGATTGATGTTTGGATTATATTGGTTGATTGGTAAAACTTGAATTAATATTCAAGTTTTTATTTGATTGATTAATGGGTGAGGTTGAATGCACATTCAAACTTAGATTTGGATGATTGATTGGTGTTTTTTCAATGACATTAAAACTCTAATTTGGATTTGTTGGATGATTGATTTAATGTTGATTAAATTATGCATTCGAATCAAAATTGATTGGATTGAACCCTATGCTAAGATTGGGATTGTTTAGATTTGGATTTGTGACCGGATTAATCAAGGGATAATTCAACATATCCATGTGCCTTGTGATAGGTGACATTGCTAAGGGAAAGGCTTGACCTAACAAATAAAAATATTTGACACTAGACTCTAATAAATCAAAAGACCAAAGTGACTAAAAATGTTTTAATTGATAATAAGGTTATTTTGAGTTTTACTTAGAATATTTAATTTTAATGTTTTGGTAATTAGAATTCATTTTAAGAGTCAAAATTAATTTTTTTTTCACTCAAGGATTTTTAGCATGAGGTAAATCACAATGTAACAAATAAATAATTTTTATTCTAAACACACATGCAGTTGCACAAAAAAGGTGAAAAACTAGGTAAAAGGGACTTGAATAACTTGTAGGATTCCTGTGTCAATAAATTTTCCATTACATTAGGTATGGCATAATATTTCAAGGTAGTAACTATGGAGTATCTAGTTGCTCCCATGGCCCACTAAGCCTAGTTTCAAGGGTGCAAAGGAAGTAACTTCTTGCTACTAACTACTAATCGATACACTATGAATTAAATTGAAAGAAAGGCTTTTCTAGGATTAAGGTATAAATAAGTTCAATTATGGGAGTCCATGATATTATTTTTGGTATGATGAGGCCCAAAAATATGGAAGAAGTCAATTTCATAGACACACATAAATGGGTCTTATCCCAATGTGCCCAACATAACTATTAGGGTTTCAGTGTGTTGATGTTGAAAAAACCAAAATTTGAGTCATGTTGTCTAAAGCATGGTTATTAGAGTGTGGAATCCACTCACTTTTATAATCATTAAAACACATAACCTCTTAGCCAAAAATGATAGTTCTAACTCAATTTCTATACCCTAATGATACATGGGATTTATCCTACCACGTGGTGATGAAATCCACAGTCGATAGAGCCCTTAATAAAATACAAATATTTAATTTTAATTCTCAAGTATCATCACCTATGTGATGCTGAGAGAAGAGCGTATGCATAATTATCATCTTAGGTAACACATCTTATAATTTTTGTTTTTGATTCTCAAGTATGATCACCAATGTGATGCTGAGAGAAGAGCATACACAACACAAGTAAGACATACACAATAATGATGGAAAAAAGAAGATTAATTAACTACTAAAAATATATATAATTACTAAAGTAAATGTCAAAGAGTCTGCCAAGATTGAAGATGGAACACCGAATGCAATAATGCTTGAACAAAGCAAAATGGTGAATAATCAAACAACTATAAGAAATAAATCAAGAGTGTAACAATGTAAAACCTCCACGAATATATTAAAAACATATATTTACAAATACGTGATTAAATGTGTAATTCCCCCTAGAATATTGGAAATCTCCAAACCCAGAATAGATGATCAATGATTAATTAGTTAAAGGAATAACTCCCACTAGATAAAATAGGACAGTCAAGGTAACTCCCTATGATATGCACACCTAAGCAAGATAATCTCACAATGGTATGAAAATACCAAAAAACATAATAAAATAAAAATAAATACTTACACCAACACCCCTGTAATAATCATAGCTTAGGTGGGAAAATGAAATGGCTCCCAACAACAAGGCCTAATGAGGTACCCATGTATAAAGCAACTCTCATAAAGTGGAGAAAAGGAGAAAACCCATAGGAAAAATTCCCCCCAAAAGAGAGAAAATAAAAGTGCATGCTCTAAGGATGTATAACATAGTCAAAAATGTGTTCAGAAGTGAGGGAAATAGTGCACATAGAGAGAAGAGCTAAAAAGTATCCATAGAAGATGTTGAAGCTGCTTGTAGTAGAGCTCATAGAATTATGAATGTCACTGATGAGATCCTCTACTTGAATATTGAATAAGCTCCATCTATATCAAACAATGCTTCTTACTTTTTCCAAAGGAAAAACACAAGGTGTGTACTAAAATTCTACCCATTCCAAATTGGAAGATGAAGGCAACATTATAAAGATATCTAAAAGAGGTCCAAAAATAAGGCATGGCATAGGTTTGACAATATCATGCACAAGAACTAGATGTAATTTTAATGAAGTGAACCTATCAAAATAAGGGCATGGAACACTCATTGGAAGAATGTCCATGTGAAGAGGAAAGCCCAAATTAATAGCCATTAAAATTGAAGAAGATACTATAGATGAAGCACAAAGATCTACAATAGGAATATCCACATGAACATATGAGTTTTAAAAGCTATCAATGGGTGTAATTGCAATGGAAATAGTATAATCCTCCAAATTACAATATTATGAAGGCTATGAAAGAGTAGCATCTTGAATAGGGACAAAAGTAGATTTTATAATGGGAAAACTGAAGTCAGGTAGAATCTTGACCTATAGTGGTGGCTCAATAGAAGGAAGAGCATAATCTACCATGAATGTGTCATCACAATAAATAGGAGTATGATAATGGATTGTAATAGTATCTAAAGGGATGATAGAAATAAGATGAGGAGTGATGTAAATCTTATTAGGATCTCTGAAAAGAGATTCTAGGATTATCCAAATAGTTCAAGGACATGTTATATGTTCCATATGGTAATGAAGATCCATGGAAACATGTAACAATAAGGTACCAAGAACCTTGTCACAAGTGTTATCCCACTTACTTTATCGAACATGATCAGTGGGAGTAGGAATATATCCATATAGGAATGGAGAGGATTCTTACTTGTGATCAAGTGTTCCATGTAAGTATACCAAGAAGCATGGTTGGTCTTTCCAAGAAGAGCCATTGGTGTAGAATCAAATCTCCTCATTGGTTGGTATCTCCCTAGTAGAGTCAACATGACTAAGAGAAGACACCAAAGAAGTGAAATGATAAAAACATTATAGAAGTGACAATTCACACTAATCAAATAGACATCAAGTTCAGTGGATATTGTGTCCAAGAATGCAAGAGCAATCATTTTTATGGTCACCAAAGTGGCACACAAGTCACGAAAATTAAGTGTGTACAGAAGAGAGAAATTAAGAACCACACTAACCCCTCTAAGACAATCAGCAATGACCCCCCCCACCATGTTTGAAAGTAAAATAATATACTCAAATTTATGTACATTAAACTCAATCAACAATGCATCCAAATACATAAGATCAAAGAGTGTACAAGTGCCAATGCACATCTCAATGAATGGATATCAGATGTAGTTGATGATGTGTCAAAATTCAAATGAGAAATCATTGAATTTATCACCAAATAATTACATGTGAAAATGCAAATAAGTGAAATAGGAGGATGTTGAGCTCGATCGATAAAACATCTATATACAAATCTCAATAAGACATATAAAATGATGTTGTGAGGGGATCTAATCGCCTATCACATCGAACTTCACCCTCTAGTGGAATAAAGTATATTAGATGTACTAATCAAGGGGTCGTGACATGGGGGTATGGGGGTGGTATCCCTCAATGAGTTCAAGGTGAAATTCCCATTGCAGGGTCTAAGGGTATTACCCCAAGCATGATAGGGCAGGGTCAAGGGGTAGCACTCCCAATGCCAAACATAATTTGGAGTTTGTGTAGCCCTTGGAATTGTTCAAAATTCACCAATTTTATCCAAATAATGGCCCAAAAATGGATGTTGATTACCACCAAAAATGCATCCAAATGAGGAGAACATGTAAAAGAGATAAATAACAAGCAATGAGAGGAGGAGAAAATAAGGTCCACTTATGATGAGGTTTATCCACCTACCTACCTAGGCCTTACCCTTCATCTTTGACAAGCGAGTTGGATAAAGATATATGACAAGCAAAATACAATCTTGTAATATCTCCCATGTATCTCCCAAATACAATATAACCCCCAAATTTGGCACTTTATAATTTTAGTGTGATTACAATAAAAATGGGACCAATGGATTACGAACAAAAAAATATGAAATTTTGAAGAAAATGGTACTCAATTCTAAATTATCATTCAAAATTTATTACAATATCTTGTTTACATCATTAATGGCCCAAATTTATTAAATTTGCACAAAATTAAAAATGCTTCAAGGATTAAAAATCAAAAATATCCTTATGACCAGCCAATGGAACCAAAATTGAACCCCTGACCTCTTCAATCAAGTTAGAGTCTTAACTAACTCACCTAAACACCCCTATATGTTTTTTAATGAAAAAACTTCCTTTTGAGAGCTTTAAAATAGCTATTTGATTACAAATAATAAATAATATAATAGCATGTTTTAAATTTTTTAGGGAAGAAATATAAAGGTCTGATTTTTATAACTTAGCTTTTTGAAATGAAATTTAGGTCATATTGTACCACTAAGGTGGAGGAACATGTCTACAAATCAGAGTAGAAGACCAATTGTGGGCATCATTAGGGTTTGGCAAGCATCTTGATAGTCTTCAATGGAAATGTGGAGATATTATCATGCCAAGAACAATGGTGAACAAGTTAAATATTTCCAAAAAAACTTGGTCTATAATGAAAATGAGCTTTGGACCAAGTAGCATGTAGGCTTGTGTGGGCATCAAACCAATCGATGAATATACAGTCTATGAAAACAAGGAGGAATGTTGAGTGAATTCAAAGCACAACTTTAGTATATCTATATTAAATGGATTTATGCTCAACATGCCTACTCCAATGCATGAAAATGGTTAGGGAGGATAAAATTATAGACTTAGGCTTCAAACCTGCATGAAAATAGAAACCATGATCCTTGGTTGGCCAAATGTTGTTTCTTGTATTCAAAGGATGAGAGTGTGGTTTGGAATGTCAAATGACTACACAGAAGGTATCATATGCTCTAAGATAAGGTTTGATCTAGGTGGATCCTAGGATATTGGATGCCTTAAAGTCATGAGACTTGCTTTAATGTCATATCCATGTAATAGAATGAATCTAATTGCCTTATCCACCACATTGCAGGTAGCCAAAATTCACCAATGAACAAAAATACAAGTGAAAATGCCTTAAGTAGCCAAAAGAAGCCATAGATAATGAATTTTTAAAACAAGCATTATAAATAAAAACTCACAATCTCATAATAAACTTAAAGAACATTAAAAACTATAAATTTAATTTACCAAACCCAGAGCTCTAATACTATGTTGGGGAGTCTACAGATAGAACACCGACTGCACTGATGTTTGAATAAAGCAAAATAGAAAATGATGAAGCAATTGTAAGAGATAAACCAAAATTGTAATAATGCAAATCCTTCATGAATATCTGAAAAACATAGATGTACAAATAGGTGAGTAAATGTGTAACTCCCCCTAGAATAATGGAAACCCCAAAACTTGGAATAGATAGTCAATGGTCAACTAGTCAAAGGAGTAACTCCCACTAGCTAAAATAAGATAGTTAAGGTAACTATCTATTACATGCACACCTAAGAAAGCTAATCTCATAAGTGTAAGAAAATCCTGAATAACATAATAAAGGAAAAATAAATACCTACACTAATCGTAAATGAAAAATTGAAATTGGGAAAAGTTTATTAGAAAACTTAAACAAAGAAAATGTTAGAAATAAAGTAAAAAATAGTTTTCTTTAGCTCTTTATAGCCTTTTATTTTACTTATATCCTATAATCAAACTATTAGAAGTTATATCAGGCTAAAAATCTAAGGTAATCTACAAAAAAATTAATAAAACACAATAGAAAACACAGAAAAAACAAGTCTCTGGAATGATTTCACATATACATAGTCAAAGCAAACTATAAAATTATTAGTTATTAGAAACTAAAAATTTTAAAAAAAAATAGATAATTAAATCAAGTGATTTTGTAGTTACCTTCAATGATTTTTCTAATATATTTACCAATTTCACTACATCATTGAATAATTTCATTGATGATTCTCATAATTTCATTAAAGGTATGCTTAATTTTGCTACTACTGGAAAAAAAATAGAAAAATAGAAAGTAAATGATTTGTTAATTAGGTTAAGTGATTTTTTATGAACAGAATGATTTCATAATTAGTTTAAGTTATTGTGTTGATGAATAGAAAGATTACACTAACGAGGCAAAAGATGAAAATTAGAGAAAAATAGGAAAACACAAAGTTAAAAAAACAAAACAGAATGTTGTTTACAATAGGACACTGAAATAGGGAACCCCATGGAAGATAAAAATAGATAATTTCAAACAGAAAGCTCTCAATAACAATTTCAAAGTTAGGGTATATGATTTCACTATTGGTTGCTACAATTTCACTATTGGCTCAAAATAACACAGAACATGAAAACATGACAATGTCACAGGTTAGATTTGATTATTCTATTACTAATGGTTACAATTTCACTATTATCACTATGATTTCACTATAAAATGCTTTTATTTCATAGTTTAAAGGAAACATAAAAACACATAAAAATAAAAAGATAAGACGGACCATAATAGAAACAAAAAAGTGTTAGAAGTGACAAGACTATTGAAAGACACTAAAAATAGACAAATAATGATTTCATTTTTCTCTACTATAATTTTTCTAATGATGTCTACAAATTCATTTTTACGTAGACAGTACATACAATAAAATTGAAAGTACTAGAAAAAATACATGTAGCTACAATTAGAGACTTCCAAGATTAAGGTTAAATGCAAGTTCACAACAAAAACTACAAAATCCAACTGAAATGAGCTCCTAAATGCACATATGATGCTTAAGATATGTAAATGTGAGGGAAAGTCCCAATGAGCATGCCAAAATATGTGAAGAAAATATATAAATGCAAACTAAAGATAAGATATCAAACTAAAATGAAATCTAAAGTAGAAACCTAAACTTAAACGATAGAGAAATAAATGAAACAAACTAACTAAGAGACACACATATCAAACCAAAGTGAAATTATCCTTCTCCATTGTGATCAAATGTGATTTGCTCTTCAAATGTAATAAATGTGATTTCTCAATCTTCTCCAATGCAAGGGGAATTGGATATAATTTTAGTGTGTAAATGATTCTTGATAGCTTGGATTCACTTTGGATTCACTTATGAATTTGATATCACTTCATTAGCATAAGTGAGATTTATTGAAAGTGATGGCTTGCATATCTATTTATAGGTTTTACAAAAGGTCGATTGAATGGTGGATGATTATTTAAATATTTCCAATTATTCAAATAATCAACAGTGGATAATTAGTCCTCATCCATGAGGATGATGACCAATTCCACGGGTTGTGAGGAAAGGGGAATTATTTTTCTAAGTAAAATATCAATATATTTATTAAACTTACAAAAAACCACTATAAGGACATAATTTATAAGCCTAGATATGCTCATAATAGTCCTATAAAATAGGATGAGCAAATCATCTATAATCTCCTATTTTATTCAATGACTAATTTATTCAAACAACTAACCTAAAAATACTGTGTGGTTTGTTTTATAGGATAATAAACCATATTTACAAACATAGGTAAATTAATTTATTCAAACACTCTCCCCCTTAATTCATCGTAGTTTGGAGAGTAAAAGAGAGAGAACTTTTGAATACCTCAAAGTTATCACCTGAAAGTGACTTCGTGAAGACATTTTCATATTGATCTTGAGTGGGGAAATAATGAAGTTGTATATTGTGTTGTTGAACATGTTCACATATGAAATGGACTTAAACATCAATGTGCTTTGTGCATTCATGAAATACTAGATTGAAAAAAAGTTTAAGAATACCTTGATTGTCATAGTTTAGAATTGTTGGTTGAGTCTATGGAACTCCTAATTCTTCTAGTATGTGATGTAACCATATCACCTCATATACAGCTCCTCCTATATCATGATATTGTACCTTAGTATAAGAATGAGAAAAAAAAATTGCTTCTTGCTTCCCCATGAGATTGGACTAGATCCAAAAAAGAATACAAACTCAGAAGTGGATTTTTTGTCATCAATTGAACCTACATGATCTACATCTATGTATCTTGTTAATAATAACTTATCATTCTTATTGTATGTTGGTCCATAATCTATTATTCCTCAAAGATATCTCAATATCCACTTAACTAATTTCTATTGGCTTACTTTTGGATCTTGCATGAACCATGAAAGATAGTTGATAGCATAGCTAATATCTAGCCTAGTGTATGTGAGGTAGATGAGACTCCAAATTAATTGATAATAAAGAGTAGCATCTACTAGTGGTGATGGATCTAAGCAAGACAGTTGAAGTCTTGTTTCCATGGGTGTAGAATTTGTTTTGTAATCCATCATCTAAAACCTCTCAAGCAATGTCTTAGTGTAATTCATCTGAGACATGAATATGTGGTGCCTATTTTGACATACTTCCAATCCAAGATAGTAGTGCAATAGCTTAAGATCTATCATGTCAAACAATCAATTAAGATCACTCTTTGTTGCATCAATTATCTTCATTAAGTTGTTAGTGATGACTAGATCATCAACATAAAAAAAAATAACAATCTCCCGTCCTTGTTTTTTGATACAGAGATTGGGATCATATGGATTCCTCTGAAATCCATGTTTCACGAGATGCTCATCATTTTTTATATACCAGGCTCTAGGAACCTGTTTAAGACCATACAGAGATTTTATGAGTTTACACACATTATGCTCTTGCCATGGTGTGACATAACCCTCTAGTTGAGTCATATAGACCTCTTTCTATATATTTCCATTTAAGAAGTCACTTTTGACATCTATTTGATGAATGTTCCAACAAAATTGTGTAGCCATTGCAAAGATCATTCTGATTGTCTTTATCTTAGCTATAGGATTAAAAGTCTCCTCATAGTCTATACCTTATTTTTAAGCATAACCCTTTGCTATGAGTCTTTCCTTGTGATTTCTTATACTACCGTCTACTTTTTATTTGGTATTAAAGACCCATTTACAACCAATAGGTTTCTTCCCTGGTGGAAGATCAACAATTTGCCATGTGTTATTCTTTATGAGAGATTGAAATTATGCATCCACGACATCTTTCTAAGGTTTGGACTCTAGGGATTTGTGGACTATAAAGGTCTCAAATGTTTCTTCAACTATTCTCATTAAGCCAAATTAACTTCTTGACAAGCCATGTTACGAGTCTTCAATCCTATAGATGAAGTGTCTGGAGGTCCATCTAGTTTTGCATCTTGAATTATACTCGTATACCATTTAGGCATATGTTGCACATATGTAGGTGGTGTTGGATATTCTAATTGACCTTTACCACTATTTTCATCTATAAATATTATAGGTTTGATGCATATATTATATGTATGTGTGGATGATGAACTAATTTCACGTTTTTCATCAAACACTACATCCCTGTCGATAAGAATCTTTAAAGTTTTTTGGATCAAGGAGCTGATATTCTTTTGAATCTTTATTATATCCCAAAAAAATACATTCCTTGGTTTTGTTATATAATTTCTTTCTTTTCTTCTTTGGTATATGCATGTATGCTTTGTAACCAAAAACTTGAAGATGAGATACTTTCAACTTTTTCCTAGTCCATACTTCTTGTGGTGTTTTTCCATCAAGAGCTTTGGTGGGTAACCTATTCAATAGGTACATAGCTATCAATATGATTCTACCCAATATGAATGAGGTAGTTTTACATCCTCAACCATGCTTTGAAACATCTTTATAATGACACGGTTATGCCTTTTTGTAATATCATTTTGTTGTGGTATGTAAGGAGTAGTGTATTGATAATGTATTCCGTGTTCTACAAAGTATGTAGTGAACTTTTTACCGATGTATTATCCCCCACAATCTAAGTAGAAGTCCTTGATTATACAACCATTTTCATTTTCAACAAAGGCCTTAAATTATTTGAAGGCTTAGAAAGCCTAATCTTTAAACTTCAATAATGAAACCCACTTCTTGCAAGAATGATCATCAACAAAGAGTTGAAAATACTTGTATCCTTTGTGGCTATCAGTCATTAGTCCACATATATCAGTGTGCACTAAATCAATGGATGCAAAGATCAATATTTAGTTTTTCTAAAAGGAGCTCTTTGTTTTTACTAGTTAAGCAACTAGGATAAATATCATTGTTTTATTGTCGGAAGACCTATTACCATGTTATGTTTGCTTAAAACAATAAAATACCCATTACTCAAATGACCATATCTTATGTGCCATAACTGATATTTGTATGTATTGTTCAAAATAAGTGCTTGATGATCTTTATTTGTATGTATTTGAAGCTCATGCAATAGTTTTAGAGCCTTTTGACTTGTTCTTGATAAGGCAAAACTTTTTACCATCTTTGTGATTAAAATCAACTTTGAGATTGTGATCAAGAAGTTGATTTATAGATAAAAAGTTTTTAGTGAGTCTTGGGACATATAGGACATCTATGATCTTGGTCATTCTATGACCAAGTTGTAATGAAACACCACCTCTTATTTGAATAGTGTATGATGAATCATCACCAAGAGAGACATTATGTCGAGATCTTGATTGATGTAACATGTAAAACCATTATTTATGTCCTATCATGTGCCTTGTGACACCAAAATCAACATACTAGATAGAATTTGAAGAACAAGGTTCCTTATGTGTCTGTGTAGTAAAGACGTGATAATCTTTTGAAGAATGATCATCCTTGGCAACATTCCCATGTTGTTGTTTCTTTTTCCAATTCTGTTTGGAATGGGGTTTTATCTTCGATGACTGAGGTGAATTTTGTGAAGTAGACTTCTTGTTGGATGATCCCTGTGTGAAATTATTATACCAACAATGTTTTAGGTCATGCCTTATCTTTCCATAAATAAGATAAAACCTTATATAAACAAGGTTTGTTCCCCTATTAATTTTGTTATTTTTTCTACTTAGGGTTTTATTTAGATGCTTTGTATTTGCTTCTTTCCTTTCTAAGAGGAGGCAAGTGCATGTTCTTCATCATGTTCTTCTATAGTTTGTATGCCTTCCTCTTATTGTAACATGTTAACCAACAAGACAAAGGTTGATTTCTAACCCATGATATTTGATGTGGTCATAAGATTTTGTATGTAGGAGGTAATGCTCTTAAAACAATAGGGACCAAAGATTCATCTTTCACTGGGTCTCTCAATGCTTCAAGTGAAGCCCATAAGGTTGAAACTCTATAAAGAAAAGCCTCAACATTTTCGTCTAATTTCAACTTGAGTGAATGGAGCTAGCTCTAGAGATAGAGAATTTGATTTTGATTATTTGCTTCATACACTATTTGAAGCTTATCCCAAGCATCTTTAGCTATAATGGCATTGTGGATATGGGGTTATACCTCATCTAAGACTCTGAACATGATTATGATCTTAGCCTTATGATTGGCTTTGTCAAAATTCTATTATTAATCAATTTTAGTATCATGTTAGGTCTATGTTCCATCAACTACTGTCCATATTTATTCATATTCCAATTGTGTTTTGACCTTGGTTTTCTAGGCTACATAATTATCACCTCAAATAAGTTGTATGTTTGAGTCATTTTTTGGCTGTGTACAAATATGATCAAACTGAATAAGGGTGATGGATTCATTTCTTATCACTCCAAGTTTTAAGGTCTCCCTTTTTATATACTATCATATTGATATACAAGACCTTTTTATATATGCACCCTTCCTTTATACCTATCGATACGGAGAAGAAGCTTGCTCTTTCTATATACCCAATGGTACAGGAAAGAGGTGTAAATGTATGAGAAATATTCTAATAATTGGTACCTAGATAATAATAAAAATGGTTCATCCAATCACTAGCACCTACTTAGATGGATTTTTTCATATGCATGCATAACCTCACTATATACTTGGAAATACCACTAGTCAAGATTTACACCCTTTAATTGAAATGAACAGGTAAGTGGAGGGAAGGCTATGAATATCTTTGAACTTTATTACTTCTCACTGATTTAAAGGGTTGATTCCTAGACATAATTATGGCAGTTATGTTAGGTTATAGACATAGTATTTCAAAGTGTGATGGTATTACCCATGAACGTGAACCAAAGGCATCATTTTGATCGAACACTATGAATGATATTTTTAAAATCTCTTTGATTTTTTGAGGCCAAATATATATTGAACTTTTAAAATTAAAATTTAATTTAAAATTTACAATAAATGGAAAATAAATCCACTAAGCAAAAAATAAATATTCTCTCTTTGTAATTTTGCCTTTCACTAGTTATGGGAATTGAACCTTGCACCCAGTTTGACCAAAAAAGTGACTTAGCCACTTGGGATATTAAGATTTTATGATTTTTAATTCACTTAATTCCAAAATAAATCTAAAAAAATGATTAAAAAATAGAACTTATCATGTTATCTCTTCATGCAAAGTGATGTTCATAGATAAAAATCTAAATCAACAACTCCACCTATGTTTCACATGCAAATTCCATTTAATAAGCAAATTTGGAAGATTTCAAAAGATGGTAAGTCACCATTCACAACAATACATTAGAATTTTAGGAGAATTATTATGCATCAAATGACCATCTATAGTAATCAGACTTTAGCCACCACATCTGTATGACCTAATATGGATGAAAAACCTTATTGCTCCTTCAAGTGTTATTTGAAATAGCTTCCTACAACTTTGACTACCCCAAAAGGTTGTATGATATCCTCTACATGTGTGGGTTAAAAAATTGAAATGATGTATCACTAAGTCTAGATCAATATGTAAAAATTAGATTCTGATTTTGATGACTGTATAACCTAGAAATGAGGAAAAACCAATTGCAAATCAAAATAGAAAACTACAGTCTGGAAGTCTCCCAAAAGGTGGTACAACCTACTTCAATTTGGTAAGGACTAGGTAAATATCATGTAAAATTGAGTTTTAAATGTCTTCAAAAAAATTTAGAGCCTAAATCAATCTGTACGGCCTAATATGAATAGAAAACCATATGAATGTATTGCAAAAGATGACAAAACAAGATCTACTTGATTTCAATGGCCCAAAACATAGTATGACCTAGTTAAAATTAACTCATCCAAATTTCCTAGGCTGTAAAAAATAACAAAGAATACCTAATGTAAATTTTAAGTTCTTTTGGAGAGTGTACGGCCTGGTGTATATGAAAAAGCATATGGCAAGGTGAGCAAATTGAAGTCTCTAAGCTCCCAATTTCTCCACTGTTACTTCAAGTGCAATCTAACTTGCACAATGATTAATTTATCAAAGATTGTCTCTGATAATGACCTTATCTGATACTAGATCTAAGAAAAATATCAATATATTCATTAAGCTTACAAAAAACTAATATAAGTATCTAATTTATAAGCCCAAATATGCTCATAATAGTCATATAAAATAGGACAAGCAAATCATCTGTAATATCCTATTTTATTCAATGACTAACTTATTCAAATAACTAACCTAAAAATACTACGTGGTTTGTTTTATAAGATAACAAACTACATTTACAAACATAGGTGAATTAATTTATTCTAACAAGTTGAATGAGTAATCAAGAATGCGTCAAGGGGGGTTTGAAATGTTCTAAGGCAACTCACAAGGTGGTTGAGAAAGTTGAGGAAGGTGTTTAGATGAGTCAACACATGATTAAGACAAATGTGGAGGATTTCTGGGTGAGGTGGAGAATCCAAATTTATTAATTAAATTTGGAGGGAAAGCTATACATAATTGATTAATTAAGAATTATTCAATTATTTGAAATTTGGAGGGAAACGATGTTAGTTTGAATTTGAATTTAGAGAAGAAGAAGAGTTATCATGACAAAGTGAATTTTGACACTAAGTGATGAAATTTAGGTGTCTACATTAGTTACACAATCATATGTCTGACAAAGCACTTTAAACTCAAACAAGAACTAATCAAGTTCTTCTAATATTATACCCCTATAGATAGGTAATATGGATGGGGATATATTCTTCATAATGGCTTCCTCATCTTAGTCTAACACTTTGAGATATGTAAAGGTTATTTCTTGACCAGTTACAACATGTCATATGTCTCCCATGTTTTCTTCATAGGTAACTCCTACGGATTCATGTGATGATATTCATGATTCCTCCTCTAAGGTTTCTTCTTTCTTAACCTTATTTGTTGACTCTTCATTACCTATGGCTTGGTTTCAAGCAGGTTTATCTACTAAATATCTCGTGTGAGTATTTTTATCTAATCATCAATTAAAAAACTTATTTTTAAATTTAAATACTACTCCAAAAGTATTGTTAAACTAATATTTCCTTTAAACTGAAGTGTTATGAGAGAATTCGATTCCATTTACTCCAATTATCCTAGAAAATTTGTTTGTTGTCACTTCTAAATACTTTTTTATCATCAACTAAGTAATGTGTTAGTGCCCAAACTTACACTAAGTAATTTGTGTCCTATTTACAAGAGATATTAATGCCTGGACATCAAACTATTACTCTTATCTGTAAGTGCCCACCTGGTTCATCTAAATCCCATGTTTGCATCAAGTCATAATAATATTTCTCCTGCTCTTGCATTTGCCTTGTGAGTACGCCATGAAACATGGTCTCAGCTAACACTCAACATCTTTATGTTTTAATGAGATTTTAGGGTCTGTGATAAAAATCAAGCTAGAAAGATCGAATAATGCTAAGTTTGATGTTTCTATCTTCAAAAATAATAAGCAAATATTTTAAGGGAAATTGAAATTTTGCATATTTATAAATTGTAATTGATATTCATGGTTTCACTAAAGAGTAAACACCAGCTACAATAATTCATGCAGTGGTCATGTGCTTACATGACCATTAAATAGGCATGCAAGATTTGAAAAATACCATAGAAATCTTGGTGGGAGAGTCAATATGCAAAAACCAAGTGTTAAAAATACAAGTTGTAATATGTTAATGAATACTCGAACCCCAAAAGAAAGATAAGACTAACATGCAATTTTTTAATTGTAAGTTACAAACTGCATATAATGTTCCTTTTCCTAGTGGACTTTCTTGGTGGGGAAAGCATGTGCAAAAAACAAGTTTTCAATTTGTAAGTTATAAACTGTTGACCAATTCTTGAAGTCCACAGAATGGAAGGCATTGGCTGGTGGAAAAATAAACACAAAATTCAATTGCAAATTGAGCATATAGAAAGGAAGGTGTTGGCTACATGGACAAAGGGGAGATGTTAGTAAAAGGAGCATGGTGAGAATGTGACGTGGATTAACAAAGTAAAAAATTGATATTCAAAATTATAGCCAACTAGAAAGAGATCCACGCTATTAAGGAAGTCCACATGGAAGGATAAAAGATAAAGTGAAGCTCTTAAAAAAAATAGTTGGATGTCAACATGGATGGTTTGGGCCCACATGGGAGAGATGGCAGAGATACACCTCGTAAAATGCACTTTGTCAATTAGGAAATATAATTTATGAATGGAAATGAACTGGAAGTTCTCTCACAAGACCTAGTATAATTAGTATCCCCTAATGACACCTAAGAAATATTTGAGGTAACGACACCAAAAAGTGATGAGTGTCATTGATCTTTCACTTTGACTTAATGATTTTCAATCCAAGGTAGTTTACAAGGCTGTATGCAATAGGGAAAAGGATATATTATCTTAACAATTATTTTCCTATAACTGGAAAGAAACTTGGAAATAAAATTTAACTATTAAGACAGCTTACTCTAACTTCTGGAAGTAAATCAAACATGTTTTCCTATTTTAAACAAGTAAAAATAGAACATAAGGTAAACCTAAATTAATACTAAGTTAAATTCAAAAATTAGACACACACACATGCAAACTTATTGTAGGTTAAGGAATAATCTTATTTGAAATAAAATATTTGATGATAAAAACAAATCTATTATAATAACTACCAATCAAACATTCCTCCTCCTTGGGTAAGTCAACCCTTGATCCTCCCTTGGATTGGTATTTAAACTAATCACAAAGATGCTACTAAAAGTACTTGGAAACTCAAATTTGTATGTTATTCAAAATTATGTAACTCAAAAATCAACTTACATCTGAGTGTTTGAAAGTTATATCTATTATACATTACTCTCAGTCTACTTGGTAAATCTTCCAATAATATAGAACCATCTACCTATTCTCATGGGAAGTTTTATTTCTAATTGAAATTCTAACATAATTTAACTACTTATCCCATTTGTCAAAATACATGTGTGGGAAAACATTACACTTGAAGATTCTTATTCAAATACTACTATTCATCCCATTTGTTTAAGAACAAAACATGGGAGAGTATTTTATTCAAGACTCCTATTAAGATTAAATTATTACTCATCCAAACTATCTAGGGGATAGGCATGGGAGGGTACTAAATGGCTTTGACATATTCAATATTTTACTCTTCTTTTGCTAAATATTTATAATTTTTAGCATTCGATCCTTTGCATTCTTTTATGGATTCTTAACACCAGTTATTCAATTTTCAAAAATAGATTGTTATGATTGTTTGATGCTTATACATTTTTGACATGTCATGTGGTCATGTAAAAATATCTTTCTACCTTTTTTGGAGTTGTTGAATAATAGTTGGAAGCTACCTAGATCAGTGTAGCACCAAATTCCCATACAACTTTCAAGCTGGAAATAGTCCAAAACTATTCTAGCACCAAATTTGTATTGTAATTTTGGAGTAAAAATAGTTAGAATCCAAACCTGAAGTGTCTCAAAATAATTTGAGATTAATCCTACTATTGGATATTTGTTTCAAATATTTAACCCCCATTCTTCAATGATTCATATGACCTATTTTACAATATATCATATCTAACTTTAAAAAAATGTTAGAACATAGAGTATAATATAGACCACATTAATTACTAAAGAAAAACTCAAATATACACCCTATATTTTACCTTAAATAAGTTATCAAATCTTAAATCCACTTTAAAACTAGTTTATAGAGGAAGAAAAGTGTTACTTTTTGGCTTTGGATCGAAAAATTTGTAGTCTCATCACTTCACTTTGACTAGACATGGTAGAGGCAAAACATAATCAAGACTTGCAAGTCATCAAAAACATAATATACACTATTTTCCCATGTAGTCATGACTGATGTGAAGGTAGATAACATTTGAACCTGAACATGAATAAACAAAAATTAATAACTCAATGCATCCATAGTGTATAAATTGAACATCAAATTGATTAAGGTAGGCCATGACCTCCATGGCCTCAATTTTATGTGATTGTGACATGAGGATAGTTGATATGCTCTGTTGAGACTAAGGCCATGAACTTGTTGTTCATTAAAGTTATAGTAAGCAAATTTTACACGTCACTAGTTCATAACATTAAGGGATGAACATAATTGAACATGCAATGGATTTTCAAATTCAAATTCAATTTTAAATTTAAAAATAAACAATTGAAGAGATTAATAATGATTAATATAGTTCACAGGTAACCTCAATTTTGACAAATTCCATAGTAAAGACTAAGATAAACACACAAAAAACATTTGAAAAACTGAACGAATAGAGTAAGCATAATTTTTAATAAAGGAGATGGTAACTCATTATATGCAAATGAATTCATAACCATCCTAAATACTTTCATAGTTTCGTTCAAAAGAGAAGTATCTATTGATGACAAAAGGGATATTCAACATCTATAATGTATAATTTAATGCAAGAGATAATTCTAAGGGACTTGAAAGTAGAATTCATGTCTCAATTATCTCTTTAAAGTTAGGAAGAGCTTCATTTAATTTATGAAAAGCTTCTTTAAAGCTAGATCAGTTTATTTTTATTTATTTTAATTTTTAGGAATATAATTAGGACTGTTAGTGTATATTCTTTTCATATATAATATGTATCACATTATTAGATTAGTGAATCTATTAATTATATATTTTATAAAGAGATAATAGTATAAAATGAATATTTAAATGATCTCAATAGCCCATAACTAGTTATAGTGGCATAGGTTGAGAATTAAAAAAATACAAAGCATATCTTAAATAAAATTATCATAGCATATTTAAGAAGGTATACAAAAAAGTGCTCAAAATACCTGACATAAAAGATTAAAACAACTTTAGTTTACCAATATACATGACATTGAAGTCAAATGAAGAAAAAAAGCCCTAAATAAAGCGTAATATTTAGTGAAAAACAAATATTTGAGCCTACTAAATAGAATATATAAAACATGCTCAAAAACATAGAACATGATGGAAAATTATACAATGAAAGCTAGACATAGGATGCTTATATTAATTTTTTCAAAATACAAAAGAAATAAATAAATAGAGAAACTTTTATTAATGCAAAAATATATCAATCTTGTCTACTATTAGGAAAAACTATGTCAATCTTGTCTGCTATTAGGAAAAACTATGTCAATCTTGTCTAATATTATATAAAATAATTTTAAAAATCTATATGGCATAAACAAGCAACTGATAATAATATCTAAAATTTGTGCAAGTCATAAAAAGAAATGGTATTCAATGGTAGTATTACAAGTACTAGATCAAAAGGTGAAATATACAAATTCATATTTATCTTATATTGAAAAATAAGAACTGATAAATAAGGCAAGAAGCTAGGATGAGACCAAATAGCAATAAATATTATAGCAACTGCATATATTGATGATAAACTTTCATATAAATTCACTAAGAATTTTTTTACTTACAAAAGTTGAGTATATTATATTAAAAATGAGTTTTACATTAGTTTGAGTCCCTAAGAGAGTCAAAATAAAGTTTTGAGATATTGGTATTCCCAAAAAAATTAATTTATTAAGAATAGAACTTCAAAAATACTAGTTCCAAATAGTTAAAAAACTATGCGAAGGTAATATATACATCAAGATACAAAGATATGAAGTTGTAGGTAGAATATTTTGATCTACATTGATGGATCTAGAATTAAGAGCTACCTGCACAAGCAACAAATTTATAAAATTTAGAGACTTTGAAAATGATTGTTAAAATATTGATATAACATTTTTTCTTCCTAAAAGTGAGTATACCTAGTTTGAAAATGCAGCTAATCTTTCTTGATAGACATAATGTTATTGTTCATTGTGATTTTGAAGATGCCATATAACCGAAAAAAACATAACAAGAATATAGTGGCTAAAATTTCCTCTTTTTATTTTTTAAATGATAATAAGTCTACAAATTTTTCAAGGAAATTTTGGTACAAAGTGCAATCATTTTTTTCATTTTCTTTGTGTATAGTACATTGTAATGCAGGTTGATGTGAGTACAATTTGGTTTCTTGAAAAAAATTGTAACGAATAAAATAATTTGTTGTAGGAGAATCAACCAAAATAAGTTGACCACAATCATTACCAAATTGTTCAAAGGAAGATGCATAAATATTCTTTGATTTTAATTGTCTTTTGACTTAGGAAACAACATTATTGAGTGTCACAGCAAGAAATAACATAGATGTTAAAAGTTAATTGAAATAAAAACATGTATGCTAAGTAGTGGATATCGAATTAATACTTGCCTCGATATTTGATTGTGCTAAGCTTTCTAAGTGATTTTTTGAACCTATTGTTCAATGATTGATTTATGCAAAGGAAATGAGTGCCTTTGGATCCATTTTTGACAACAATTTTAAAAAGTGCCATTAGTGTATATGTCAAACTCAATAGGTATTGTAGGCTAGGGTAAACTTATTTATAGTTGTCATTAATTATAAGCTAAAAACTAATAGCATAATGTTAGTGTTTTACAAAAAATATAGTATACATGTGTGCATATTTTACATAAGGAAATAACATTTAAAATTACAAAGAAAAATAAATGAGATGTTTTAGAAATAATGCTTATTGTATCCATGCCATATTCTATTTCACCATCATGTAAATAAAGTTTGTATTGGTTTTTTTTTTTTTTTTGAAACCAATAAAAATGGTTCCAAATGAGTCCATTGAGAATGTGTGATTTACTTTTATAATTTTATGTATTTTAGTGTCTGAAGTAATCCTAGGTTTTTTGAAAACTATTGTGATATTTTCAATGGTGTTTTTTTAATTCAATGCAAGACAACTATGAGCATCACCTCTTTCATATTGAGTTTTATTTTACATTTTAAACTATATACTGTGAACATTGATGTCAAGTAAAATATGTGGCAATATTTTTTCTATCCAATTATTGTATATGTTTACAATTATTATCATTTGACCATTCTTGTCCATAAAATATATGCACTATCTCTGCATTTCTTGGTGAATTTGGATTCTTTCTGAAACCAAGACCATAAATCACCATCACATTTCCTTCAAAAAAAGTGACAAATATTTTTGTAGTAAGTATTGAAGCTCAAATATATGTCTCTCTATTAGAGTTGTAGGTATAATTCACAAACTTGGAGTTTTAGTATAAATATTGTACATTAAAATGCAGTGCAATCGATTTGTTGAGGAAGAAGAATTCAGGTTTTATTTATAACTTTGGTATTATTATATATAACATGACATGACTGTAAGATTACCATTTTGACATTTATTTCTCTTATGTTTTGATTCTTTTCTTATTGATTTTCTCTAATTCGTTATTTTTTATATGATAAAAAAATGTAACAAAGACATTAGGGAAATATAGTTAAGAGAGTGAGGTATGGAGGTAAAATAAACATGAATGGATAATCTTTAGGATAGATATATTGATACAATGCTATATTATGTAATTTCAATTTGTTTACTACCACGTAATATTATGATGTAACTTTAAACATGTTATGTTTTCTATGCAAAAAGAATATTTAAACATTACCATTTTGGTGATTTTTGCTCAATTTTTTAATATCATGGTCAACAAGATGGTCTAAATTCATATTGAGTTTTCTACAAGCATTGTGACAATGTCATGAGCATAATGATTTTGAAAAAAAATGAATGGCTAAGAGAAAATGTTGTAAATTACCATTTTTTCTGACACTTATGTCTTTTATCCATTTTTTGTTGATTATATTTATATGCAATTTCATTTTTTTCAAATTTGTTTCTTTTGCATTAGTGATATGTTAGTAAGTGTTAAATCTATTTTATATTTGTATATGCAAAATAGTAAAAGGAAAGAAATAATTATATATGTTGATCAATAAAAGTAAATAGAAATTATTTTATGTGTTGAATATGCATATTATATTTCCATTATGACATGATATGTGATATTCAATACTTATTGTAATTGGTGGTCTATAGATACATAAAATTTTGAAAACAAATTGCATAGTGATCTATCCAATAGGCATCAAAGATGTTGAATTATATACTATTTACATCTATGTTTGCCCAAAAATGGTATGTGATGGTACCTACATTTGTTGGCATATTTGATCAAAAAAATATTAGGTTTATGCATGGTGTCAAACAATTTTTTTTTAAAATTTTGGGTTGAATCATGTCAATGTGAGAGTCTCCAGCAAGTATGATTTTTATTTTTGATGGCATAGTGGATGTGATTGTTTATATGAACTTTAACATATGAATAAGTGGGGAAAGTGGGGCCAAGTATAGATTAAAAATTCATATTGGTATATTTGAATACATTAGATAATGTGTGATAGTATCCATGCTTGAGTTAGAAAATATTTAGTTTTTTTTAAATGTTTTTTGTATAGCATGTCAAAATTCCATAGAGGTTTATTAAGGGAAATCAATGAAATTTTTTAGTACGGATTATGTTAGTTGGTGTTTGCATAGTTTGATTTTCATGTCAACACAACACATTTGCATTCATGAATTCATAATCATGGATTATGTTTTCTAAGTTCAATTTCAAGATTTTTGTATTTATAGTGCACATTAGAAAACTATTACACCTTCAAGGGCCAAGGATGCAGAGTGACAACCATCATGTAGAATTTTATAGCCTATGAATTTCAATGTTGACTTTATTGTATTCCAAAAAAATTTACTCATTCAATCTATTTACAAGATACAGTGATATGATGTTTTTGACATAAGAAAGAGAAGTCTAAATAAGTCCATGATATTTTCCTCCAACATGATCAAAAGTTAATCCATCTATTGTAAGTCCTTGTGATCTATGAATAGTTCATGTACATGTTATTTTCATAGGAAATTGTTCTCATATGGTAAGTATTATATTTTTATTGCTAATTTTTCTTGCAATCCTTGTTATAGGGGTTCCAAATTCATTAATTTTTTTAGTGTACAAGTTTTGCATTTTCTTGGATTAAAATATTATAATGCTAAGTTCAATGAATTGTATCCAAATAATGTCTAATTATCCAGATGTATAGTATTTAAATATTTCATCTACACCATTTACTAATCCATATTAAATGTCAAATTTTCCACCAATAAAATCAACCAGTATAGTTCATTTTAAGATTATGCTATTAGGCAAAATGTTTTTTCATTATTTTAAAGATTTTCATAAATAGAAATCATTTTTTTTGTCAATTGCATTTAATGTATATGTTTATTCATTCAAAACGGCAAGCATTTTTTCTTTATGATCATCTACATCATTATTTTTATGAAATAAATATGGTAATGCCATTATCATTAGGAGGAGGTCTATAGCATAGTGAATTCAAGTAGTCAATGTCCTCCTTAATTTGGTGGCAAATCTGATGTGGTTTAAAACATAAACAAATGAGGCATGTTGTATTTCCTTGTGACTTATTCTAGTTGCAAGCATTTACATTTTTTATCCAAAAAGTGTATGCAATTAATTATACATGCATAGTTTATTGGTCAAAAATACACTTACCTTGAAGGAGTTTTATTTGATAGAAACCACCATAAAAAAATATCAACATTTCCAAATAATTTTGTACATGCATGAATAATATGGTAAATCATTTTGTCTATATTTCAAAGCATTTGAGATCCTAATAAAGATACTTTGTAAATAATAAAAAGACATAATTAATTGAAACATTTTATTATGATATCCAAGGTATTTGATTCCAATGTCAACTTGTTAGAAGATGTTTATGGCAATTGAAAGATAGAATATGTAGTTACACCATTTACATTATATGTTATTTTTTTAGTATTAGCAAACATGATTCCCTTGATTTTTAGAGGGTCATTATCAAGTTGATTGTTATATAAGTTTGATATCATTTTTTTTTGGGGGCCCAAGATCCTTTCTGCCTCTAAAGGCACTCATGGGATTGAGTGTTTCGAAGAGGAAAGTGGGAGACAATGCATGGGATAAAATATCCCCTTATTAATTTTAGGATTTATGTTGGTTCAATCCAAGTAATAAGTAGCTTAACCTTTTGTACTAAAATATCGACACGTGTTACCACCAAGGGTTCAAGATATGTGCAATTTCACTTCATATTATTTATTATCTAAAGTATTCTCTACTCATCCTTTGTTATTGAGCCCTACCTCACAGATTTATAAAGTAGGGGAGAGAGTATGGATTCTAAAATAAACATTAAAAGATGGTAAGGTAGGGTAGGCAAGAGTGTTTTGAGGCCTATAAGGTATTAATGCCTTGATAATTGAGTTAAGGACCCTACCATAGTTGTACCACTATGTGTTGAGTTTCACTGAAGGTTTTAACTCAGTATTACACAATGGGAAAGGTTTGAGGAAACAATAAATAATGCTTGATTTTTAAACCCCTCACTAAATATTAATGTTCAAAATCCCATAGTAAATAACATGTATACTCCTCAAAGATAACCTATAGATCAATATAGTTTACAAATATTGTAAGGGAAATGAAAAGGGTTCATAAATGGGTTAGAATAGCAAAGCACATTTTAATCACTGCAGTCATTAAGTAGAAATGCATTAGTTAAATATTATTAGCATTAACATTCATTCAAGAATTGGAAATGATTAACAACTTTTGAAAAATAAACCATGAATTTTTTAGAAAGTGAAAGATGGCATTCATTAAAATGAGTTCATTACAAAAAATTTGATCATGGCAAACATTAACAATCTAAAAGGATGAAGGAAGAATCAAGTGAAATCTTAGATTAATTCCAATATAAATTTGGGACTAATAATTATATACCTTCAAAACAAAATACAATTAGACATTTATAGATGAGAATGGGGCTTACCTCCTAGTAGCACAAGATTCTCATCCTGGGCCATGATGTCCACTACAAGTTGTTACAACTATATCAAATTAAAAAAGGAGAATAAAATCCTTATAACTCCATTTAAAATATCCACAAGGGCCCACCTAACTAATACATAGAGGAGATATAGATGAATTACCTCCAAATTGCATGGACTGTGCTCCCTTAGCATCTAGTGCAGCTTCCACTAAGTCAAACTCTCAGTCTAGTTTAGCCAGATTCATTGGTGGATCTTGAAAGATCACCTCTAAATGGCCCACCAACCTTTAATAAAATTGGAGTGGGGCCTCCAAAGCCACATAGACTTTTTACACCTGGATAATGCTCAAAGTAGACTAGGTAGAGAGTTCTAACATCACCTAGGCTTCATCCTTGTTGGCCTTTAACACCTTTCTCCTCATAACCTAGTCAAAATGACCTAGGTGAACCCAAACTCACCCATGTCCAGTAGAGTACCATCTGAGTGGAATAACATTGATATATTAACCTCCTCTAAGTAGGCCAATACCTTCTCCTTGCCTCCTTCCATGGGATCCACCACTATATGTGTTAGGCACAACCATTCCTCAATTGTAGCCCTCATGCTCTCAGTGTATGGTTGATATAAGATTAGGTTTGAAGTGTGCATAAGCTTAACTTTTGGAACATTCCCTTGTACACTATAACTACCATATTTTTAAATTTTCTCTCTACTAGAGTAATCATTTTCAAATAATCAAGGGTCCTCTAAATATGCATCTTGTTACCTACTAGAGTCTCCACCACTCTTCCCAGTACTGATAAAAATTACAATTGAGCATCCTTAAATTTTATAATTAGCTCCACAGGGAAGGAGATTTTCACTTGTGCTTTGATGGCTCAAACCTATTTGTGCATGTCCTCCATCAATTTTTATAACATGTCATGGGTGGCTTAGAGGACTGAGATTGGGTGTTTAGCTACCTTTTCCTCTCTCATGGAAGTCATCACCTTGGTGAGGGAGAAAATATCATGTTGATTCTATCATATTATAGGGTTCCCCTCCTACATGAACTTTTGAGTGAGGATCCACCACATATTTCCATTGGTGTGGTAAAAGTCCCACTACACATTGAGGTTACCCTACATTATCATCTCAAGTGCTTGTGACATCATAACCATTCCTAGGGTGGGATGAGGTGTTGGTGAGGTGATAAATATGGTGGTCATAAGTGGAAGACAAGGTGGAGAAGGCATGGATGAAGTGGAAGAGATGAATGATTAAATCAATAGAAGAGGAGGAGGTATGGGGGTATAGGGAGGCAAGATGAATGAGTAGGCCCAAGAAAACATATGTACTTTCCACTAACTCTGAGTCTAGTTCACCTATGGGGCTATGACTCCAAGAAGAGAGACATTCAACAGAAAGGAGATTGGTTGGTTAAAATTAAATCCATGGGTATTTGGGATGAGGGAAAAGGGAAAAGGGAGGCCAAGAAATGACATGAGGAGTAACTAGGGGTGGTGTAAGAGGATCAGTAGGATCATGTGGAGGAGGTTGAGTGGAAATAATTAGAACTTGAATAGAAGGCTAAGGATGCAAGGCATTATACTTCTTTCTTGGCCTCTTACTTGGGTTATCTTCAAATGCTACGATTAAGGGAAAAAAGGTGGTAGAGGCTATAGGGGTTGACTAAGAAAGCTATTGGACCACAGATGGTGTAACTAAAATGGATTAAGTCACTTGAGTTGTGCACATGGGTGTACTTATTATGGGATATGTAGTCACACTAGTTGGAGGTAGGGTGACTGTGAACACTTATATCTATGTAATGACCAATTAGGGTATTAGGGAGGCCCTAGGTTGTGGAATAAACAAAATATAAGGGAAAGAGGATGTAAGGATGTTATGCATGATTGAGGCTTGAGTCACTTGGATTAATTATGGATGGGAAAAATGGGGAACAAGGGAGGCATCACTGGAGTAGATGGATAGGGAGTTGGGAAACTAGGTGGTGCCATGAGAGTTTGTTAGAGAGTGGAGGGAGTAGTGAAAAGGATTTGTGTTGGTCATGGTTGTTGGGTCTTCTTTATATTAGTCTCTAAGCTACTTAGTATGTCATACCTTAGGACATGTGCATCTAGGGGCTGATCTATTTAAAGAGGAGATAGTTGAGTCATGGTCACCTAGGGTTGAATTTATTGACACTAAATTATTTAAACTAAAGGAAGTGGTGGAGGGGGAAAAAATGGATGAGGTACAAGATGATAACTAGGAGGAAAAGCTATTGGGACTCCTTATATGATTATCTTTTAACACTAGGAGGAGTCTTTTGAACCTTTTCATTGGGTTGGTCTAACATAGATGAGGCAAGGCCAGTCTGGGTGTATGACCTTGGCTAGGCCTACTTTATTTTCTTCTTCTTCCTAGCCTTAACACTATTAAACACCTCCTAATCATTTGTTGGATTTAGGTATAGATCATCATCATCCTCAGGCCAATGTCCATAATTAAGTTTGAGATAGGCCTAATACTTGGAAAAGTGAGCCTGTATAACACCATGTGGGTCCTAGTCCTTATGATCTACCTTGGCTAAGGTAAAGGAATCCCTCCTATATATCATCTTCTATAAAATAGGGAATGCCCTATACATGTTATGTTTGATAGTGATTGGGAGAGGTAGGTAAGCCCTATGTTGATGGTTGATGAAATGCCTGAAGACACATTCCACTAGTTGGTATATAACTTATTTTTCTATGAGGTGGTCTAGGACTTGATAAGTATCAAAGAGGAGCCTTGAGACTACCTACCACCTGAATGATTATGTCATCATGATAATATCAATAGTCACCAATGGGCCTGAGAGAGTCTTGGATTTCCTTCTTTAGTCAAGGCATGGGTGCCTTGTTAATGGCCATGTATACTATAGGGTATAATCATTTGTAGATATATCAGATGTGGTTTTGATACTAGTGGCCAAATAATTTATATAAAACTATGTGGACCATCGCACACCCAAAAACCCATGCTGTAAAAGTGGAAGGCTTGAATATGAGCGTCTCATAGACTGAATCTACTAAGAATCTCATAATATATAAATCACCACCTACCTGAGCATCATCCACTACCTTGATCATGTTGAAATTGATTATCCTTCCCAAGTTGAGGACCTACTCACCTTGGAAGATTATGTGAAGCAAGGGAATCCATAAAAGGTTGACATGTAAACAATCACTTTCCCAGAATAGTCAATCAATTAGGATCATTCCAACATGGCTTCCCTCTTTAAAAGTGTGTATGGTATAAATATTCATGTCCATCTTGTTAACCTAACTTACGTTAGGATTTTCAGCCCAATACTTCAAGATATCATGAATCTAGTGAGTGTTAGTCTAGGCAGTCATGGTGGCCGAATCATAAGACAAGGTATACTCATGGAGGTTGTAGTAATACTTGAAGGTGGATCATGAGATGTTGATGATCTGATTTAGTTATTCACATAATATACCATGTCATGGATTTCATCTTGGGCCTACTTCACTTTACACAAAATTTAGCAAACAAGTCAATACACATAAAGATCTCAGGTTTAGTCATAGTTATGTGCAGTTTGCATTTCTAATAAGAAAAAAGGGTGAATTCAAATTTGTTCTCATCTTCATCATCACTACCAAAATACTTGTGTACTAAATCAAATGGCCTTGAATATTTCATTTTAATGCTTTAAACATGTCAAACCATCTAGGAAAGTAGTGTCTCAGTATTTAGGCTTGACCTTGGGGTTCAAGGATAAGGTGGCTATTATAGTTGGGATGGATTTTAGTTAGAAATAAAATTAAACAAATGGGAAGACACATATGACAATAATTATATCAAAAATCAAGGAGTGGATTATAAGAAACTCAGAGCAATACTGGTTAATGAGTTCATCCCAATGCACTATAGGGATCTACATACATCTCTTACATTAATGGTATTTGGTGACTCACATGGTGTGAATTCAAATTTGATTTAGTGGTTCAATCCTCCCATTTATTTCATAATATATAATTAAAATTTGAGATTTCAATTATATGTCACCTACTAGATTTGGAAATTATAACATGACACTTTAAATTATTTAATTAGGGCCTAGTTTCCCATTTAATTAATGTCTAGAGCATGGTAGGCACACAACCATATCACCCTCAAGGCTTCTTGGGTAGTTTCTATTTTATGCCACATGTCTTTTATTCATTGTTTCATTTTATAATGATCGACACCTAGGTGTGGCTCAGTGATTTGACCTTACATGCTTATAATAAGAAAAGGCTAGCTGGAGGATGTGTGGTGTCTTTTGATTAGCCCTTTCAACTCTGACTATACCTCATTTTGACAGTCCTAGGGAAAGCATAAATTTAATAATGGACCCCTAAAACTTACTATAAAATATTGGTGAGTTATAGAGTTCAAGGATAATTCCATTATCTAATCTTTGGCAAAATCTCCATGCAGGTATAAATTAACTGGTGAATTCTATTAGCTTTTTTAAAAAACTTATAAATATCTGGTGAATTAAATGTCATATTCAAATCAATAAATAAGGGCATACCATATCCCATCTATACTTTTTTTTCTCAAAGTGATATCAATTTTTAATGTATAAAGTATCTTTAATTAGCTCAATTCATTTTTAGACATCAATTTCTAATGTACTATATCCCATCCAATTACTATCAATACCAATAAATACATCTTATTAGAGTAGTTTGTGATGCTATTGGTTTTTATTTGTAGCAAGTTAAAAAAATTTAATTGATCAATTTACCTATTATTATTGTTCTTATTATTTTGCATGATAGGATGATAAATGGATGGTCTTATTGAGAAGCTCTGTCATCGGTTATCTGGAATCATAGGCATGATTGTTTTTTGATATTTTCTTCTCTTATAAACATTTTTCTACTCTAGTGCTTACTATTTACTATCTATAAGATTTGGGGTGTATTTTTAATGCCATGCAAATGGTGGGTTTTTATTGGTACTATTGATTTCCCTAGCACTTACATTTCTTGTAGTGGTACATGGTTTATAGGGATTATTGACACGGTTGTTCATCACTTTCATTTCAAATTTTATTTCAACTCCACATTTGTTGATACATATACCTTGGATTTCCTAATCTCTAAATAAAAAGCAATGGGTTGATATTGCTTAATGTCTTTTTCAACTCACCTACACTAAAAAAGGATTTAAGAAGCTCAAAAACTTGTTTAAAAGCTTAATCCTAAAAAGAACACAAACCCCTCAAAATTACTATTAATCTATAAAATGAACAATTTTGATCCTCAAAATAATATAGTGTAGACATCCAATTCCTACCACCATTTGTATTGAAATTGTCTTCTTACTCGAATTGCACTCAAATGCACATTTTAGGTCAAAATCCATAACACATTCTAAATGGTTAAAACTTGTCATTTACAAATGCCATTTTAGGTCAAAGTATCCCTAAATAGGGTATTGCATTTTATGGACTAGCTAACTTTGATTGGATCATTTCGAGTCAAAATGATCATTTTTCCATTTAGTGTTGAAATCACTCTTTTCTTATAAATTCATTGGTACACGTCATTTACCTTTGTTATTTGTTGTTGGCAACATCCTAAATGGGAATACGGTTCCAATGCATCTAGCATCACCTTCTAATTCTTCTCGAGTCAAATTACAACCCAGTAATATGACTTTCTAACGATTTTGATTAATTAAGGACCAATTTTCAAATAATTGCACATATGTTGATTAACCTTGTTTAAGGCTAATTAATCCAAATCAAGAGCTTAAGTGGATTTTACATGAGAGTTGTTGAATATTTATTTTTGAAAATTGATTCTTATTATATGCATCACCTAGTGACATCATCTATGGGGTGACATCCATCAAGCCATAAGTGCATAAAATATCAGGATTATGGATCACCCATGCCTAGTTAATGCCTCCCATGCCTCTTCAATGCCCCTTCTTCCAAGGTTATCTTGAGGATAATTATGGATTTAATTCTAAATATTAGGATTATCCTCAACCACACATCTTCATCTCAAGATGGATGGTTGAATTTGATCCTAACCAATCTTAAAAATCTTTAAATAGAGAGGCCATGAACATCATTTCTAAGTTATTTTGGTGCAAGGTTATTGTGCTCAAATATCTTCAAAACTTGATCATTACAAAGTTATTATGTTAAATTGTTTCCATAAATCTTCATTGATAGGATAGTTTAGTGGTTTACAATCAAGAGTGTCAGGGGATCTCTAGCTCTACCAATTAGAGCACAATTGATTACTTTCTTATAAGCAATTAAACACGGAATTATACCAGAATGATTAAGTAACTAGAAACTTGAGACAGCAAAGAATTTGAGAGACAATACACACTCTTATATTAAATACTACTAGAAGAAAATACAATAAGGAAGATGCCACTTCTTCCTCCACCTCAAAGGCTTGCCACACCTCAAGACCTTCTTCCCTCTCTCTCTTGCTCAACACAACAACTCTAAAGCCTGAGTTGCTATCCCTCCTTGAATGCTTCAGCTGATCTCCTTGACCTTACACCTGTAGATCTCCTTGACCTTGCTTGCTTCAATGCTTTTACTTGCCTTAGAATAATTACAATACATGCCTTATGGGTCTTTAAATAGGATCCCATGCTTACAAAAATAGAACTCTAACTACTAAAATTAGACACATAGCCCGTGACTTAAATTAGCCCCTTAGCATGCAAACACTTGGTTCAACTAACTGACTATTTGTCAACAGCAGTTCTGGACCACACAGGCGACTGATGCCGGTCCCTGCTTGTCTGGTGCTGCCGACGTCGGCCGACTCCCTGCCATCGCCGGTCTCTTTCTCCACTACATCTAACCGATGTCGATCATACTACCGATGCTGGTGGCTCTGGTTCTTCAGCATCCTTCCTTGTGTTTGCAAACAGTTGAAGCTTTTAGCTCCACACCTTAACAATCTCCCACTTGGAGATAAACAACTGCAACTTGTACCTGTACCTGTACACCATCTATTTTGTTCCTTAGGCTCTGTATCCCTCTTCAACATCACTCTTGAAGACCAACCACCACGCAAACCTATGATGCTATACCTGTCTCTTATGCCACAAGAATTTTGTTGCTCCCAAATTCTCCATGACATACATCTGAACCAACTCTACCCTTAGCTCAGAAAACTCCCTGCATATGAAACCCTACAACAAGTAACACAATACAGTAACAGGATAATGTAGCTAATATTATCCAACTTGGTAAAGATAAAATACAATGGTCAAACCTCCATTGTTCTGCAGCATAATCAAGACCATATACCATAGCCTTCTGTCTCATGTGTCCATCCACTCTCTTCTCTAAAGCGGGAATCCATCCCTCTATCCAGTGCTTCCTTCCAGCTGACAACACTACCAACAAATACCTGTTTGGTTCTCCAAGGACTCACACTCCTCATCCATGCCAAGCTCCCACTATTTTTGGATTCTACCTGCATTGCTTCTTCCATCTTCCTAGTTCATGACTATCAGTAAGCAATATAAAGAAGGTGAACAACGAATATGAGGTTCACATACCTTTCCTGACCTCCACATGGGTGTTTGAGACTTATTAATTCACCCAACATCCGTTCCAGTGACCGATCTAGGCCATCTCCCAGTCTGCTTCCGACCGATGTCGGTTCCCTGCACTGACCCTGATTACCGACGTCGTTTCCCTAGCCGACGCCAGCGTCCCTCCTACCGACGTCGGTCCTTATGACCAACATCGGACTTCTCCAGTCCAACCTACCGACCCTGCTGGTCTGTACATGACCGATGTCGGTATCTGGATGACTGACATCGGTGCCAAGCTACCGACATCAGTGTCTATGTGTTCCTGTAAGTGATGAAATTTTTATCCGTGAGCTCTTCTTGGACCAAACCTCTGTCCATGCTTCCCTGCTCAGATTTATTCAGCCCCTGTGACTGATCTCTGTCCTTCATCTCCTCCATAAACACCAAGGCTTCTTTGTTCCTGTCAAAAGCATCAAATTTCCTCTTTTTACAATGAACTGTATTTATGCTTTCCAAATTTGAACACATACCTTTTGAATCAAGAACTTCCATTCCCTTCCTGTTCTTGTGACCAAGCCTATTAGGCCACATCTTCGAATCTACACCAGAAGTGGAATCAGTAATACAAGTAGACAAATAAAGAGTATCTACTTTCTTACCTCTTGCTAGAACAAGTGCTCCCTTGGTAACCTTCCAAGAATCCACTGTGAGGGTTATTGTGCATCCCTCATCTCCCAACCTTCCTACAGAAATCAAACTCTGCTTCAGAATTGGAACATGCATGACCTTGTTCAACACCCATGCATTGTCAATCTGCAATCTCAACTGCACTTTCCCTTTACCAACTATCTGACAAGGCATACCATCCCCTAAATAGAGCACTCCAAAATCTCCTTGTTCATACTCATAGAACAAATCTCTGTTTGGGGATGCATGAAAAGATGAACCAGAATCTAAAATCCATGATCCTACCTGACTATCCAAAGAAAGTATGAGAGCATCCTGCATCACAATATTTGCATCCTTTGCTTCTTCCATACCTGCATGTTGATTCTCTTTATCTCTCAACCAACACTCCTTCTTTGTATGTCTTTTCTTTCCACAAAACCAGCAGGTAATACCTTTGGACTCGGATCTCCTTCCCGACCTTGATTTCCCTTGCTCAACCTTCTCCCTTTGCCTTTTCCTACTTTTTGCACTTAGATCATTCCCTGATGATTCACCTGTGCTTCTCATGCGTATTTCTTCATTCAAGATCACACTCACAACATCATCAACTTTTAAGATTTTAGAAGCAGATGCAGAATTACTTACTGCCATAACCAAACCATCCCAATTTTCAGGCAAAGAACATAAAATCAGGAGAGCCTTTACCTCATCATCAAAAACAATATTGACTGAAGCTAATTGGTTTACCAAACCATGGAAATCACTGAGATGAGTATGTACCGATCCACCTTCCTGCATTTTCAAAGTAAATAGCTGCTTCATAAGATATACCTTATTAGAAGTTGAGGGCTTTTCGTATAAATTTGCCAAGGACTTTATCAACTCTTTTATTGTCTTGCACTGTGATAAGCTAGAAATCACAGACGATGCAAGGCTCAACCTTATGGAACCAAGAGCCTTCCGATCAAGAACGTTCCATTCTTCATCCTTCATATCTGTGGGCTTGCATGCAACCCCACCCAATGGTAAGTACAAATCCTTCTGATACAGATAGTCCTCAATCTGCATCCTCCAATGTTGATAATTCTTGCCGTTAAACTTCTCCATTCGTAACCTGCTTTCTTCTGCCATTGCTGAACTCCCACTCAATCAAAAAACCCTGTGAATGACCTGTAATCAAAAACAATACCCTGCTTCCTGCAAACCATAGCTCTGATACCACTTGTCAGGGGATCTCTACCTCTACCAATTAGAGCATAATTGATTACTTTCTTATAAGCAATTAAACACGGAATTATACCAGAATGATTAAGTAACTAGAAACTTGAGACAGCAAAGAATTTGAGAGACAATACACACTCTTGTATTAAATACTACTAGAAGAAAATACAATAAGGAAGATGCCACTTCTTCCTCCACCTCAAAGGCTTGCCACACCTCAAGACCTTCTTCCCTCTCTCTCTTGCTCAACACAACAACTCTAAAGCCTGAGTTGTTATCCCTCCTTGAATGCTTCAGCTGATCTCCTTGACCTTACACCTGTAGATCTCCTTGACCTTGCTTGCTTCAATGCTTTTACTTGCCTTAGAATAATTACAATACATGCCTTATGGGTCTTTAAATAGGATTCCATGCTTACAAAAATAGAACTCTAACTACTAAAATTAGACACACAGCCCGTAACTTAAATTAGCCCCTTAGCATGCAAACACTCGGTTCAACTAACTGACTGTTCATCAACAGTAGTTCTGGACCGCACAGGCGACCGATGTTGGTCCCTGCTTGTCTGGTGCTACCGACGTCGGCTGACTTCCTGCCATCGCCAGTCTCTTTCTCCACTGCATCTGATCAACGTCGGTCATACTACCGACGTCGGTGGCTCTGGTTCTTCAGCATCCTTCCTTGTGTTTGCAAACAGTTGAAGCTTTTAACTCCACACCTTAACAAAGAGTCTAGGTTTTATGGAGTGTTCTTGAGGCATTGGACGAGCTTACCACCATTTTTTGACAAAGACAAGGATGCTTGATCAAGGGAGAACACATTTTTTAGCCACATAGGTATAGTGAATCCATTTGGAAAGGTAATATGGTGATTGATTTCTTTCATTTATTTCTTGTTATCCTTTGTAATTCCCATACAAATAGATAGGCTTGATTAGTTAGTTCTTTATGCATGTTTCATTGTTTATGGACTAATGCTTGACTAACTTATTTTGTAATCCTCTCGACATCTTAGCTTGCCCGGTGGTAAAAGATGCATCTCACACCTAAAGGAGATCCTTTTGCAACCTTAAAAAAACTTATTTGAGATTTTAAAACTTTTGTAAATTAGTTTTCTAACTTTATTTTGTCCTTTTTTGTTTCCATGGGTTTACACAGTAACCGACATCGACAGGAAATACCGACATTACTTACTTAGCTCAACCAACATCAGTTAGATCTCAATTGGACATTGTCGATGTCGGTGGTATATAACTGATGTCAGTCACTATGTTTTCTTAAAAACACAAACCTGAGAGCTATTTTAAAATGCTTGGTTTGGGGTCATACAGACTCCATTTTGGATAATTTTTTAAACCACGTGTTTTATCCTAAATTTTTAGAATTTGGCATTATTTTAGCTTCAAGTTTCATAGAGTTTTTACAAAATTTAAAAAATCTATTCAAATGTTTCTAATCTAACATACTTGCTTTTGGGGTGATGCCTTAAGGGTAGACAGGTAACTAGTGGATTTCAAGCTTGATAAATCATGTTTTAGAACATATTTTGCATGTTTTAAAATGAATTAGGAACATTTTTTTGGTGCTTAAATAAGTGTTTTTATTATTAGTTTTCAAAGTTACAACTAAGACCAATGGGTCAAATGAACACCACCTCATTTTCATTTGGACTTAAAAATGAACTCATCTTTCTAAGCTTTTTGTCTTCAATAGTTGCTTGATCTAATTTGTGTTTGGCAAGAAGAGGGATGTTGCATGTATGCTCATCCATTTGTCCCCTATAGGGAACCCTAGGAATCAAAATCACCATTCCTATTGTAAATAGCCTAGTCCAAATCGTAGAAATAATGTCACCTAAAGCACTCCCCAAAAACTCGCTAAAATTTGGGTGATCTTGAAAATGACCCTAAAGTCTTTCTATTTTCATGTTTTCTTTATTTTTATGCAACTTGGCTTGCGAGGGGGACTTCATCACCTCCCAAAAGTTCTTTAGGGAAGCTTTGACTTGGGGTTTCATCTCCCAGAATTGACTTCATTCAACTCTTTTTAGAGTTACACACGGGACGTAGTGGCACTTTGGACATCGTACTACACTAAGCAAACAGCAAGATGTAGTGATTGCAAAAGGACTAGACCTTTATACAACAAGTCGAGTGATACGGACCCAAAATACTTGATTTTATTTTGCATTTTTTGGTGTGAAAGTCATTGTGCAATTGATTCCCCTAGAATGATTGAAACTTGATAGTTTAGTTAACCCCACATGCCATACCCTTATTAGGATTTCGATGATTAGACTTAGTACATTTTGGTCATTATTTGATTTGTATGCTTTGAGGTTAAAACTTGTTTATTTATTCATAAGCCATGTCAAAATCATGTATTTGAGTTAACAAGGGTAGTGTTATGCTGCCCAAATCATGTCAAATCTTTTTTGCCTTTGAGTTTTTGAAACATAACCATTGATCACATTATTCAAGTATGCTTATGTCATTAGGTTGCTCAATTTGTTTCAAGAATTATTTATCATTGTATCAAAGCCATTTGTTTCAAACCATTTTGTATATACCATTTAGACTTTTGTCTTGTGTCATCATGTTGTCTAATCTTGTCTAGCTTGTTTGGTCCAATCCTAGTCTTCAACATTGCATTTTCAATTAGCCTTGTCAAGTTTGGATCCAAAAATTGATTTATTTTTTTTTAGGCATCAATTCATGGGGTTAGTACACATATTTTTCTTTTGGGTTGCATAGATTTAGTTAAACGATTACCTAATTTTAAACACTATTAATTTTTTGTTTGTTCAAGTGCCTATCCTCATCATTTTTTATGACTTTGTTTGGGAAAACACAACCTTTCTTTAAAAACCTTTGATGTTATATGTTTTATGTTAGGTTGCTTACCAAATCTTAGCACAAACTAATTTTGAGATGCAGTTCCACCCCTTCAACTATGTTGAACCAAGTTTGAACCATTTATCCTTTGGATGATTTTTTAAGGTTTGCAAAACTTTAAGTCTTTTTGTTTTTGGAGCTTTTTTCATTAAATGTAGATATGTCTAGCTACACTTATGGTGCAGTCATGGCTAAACCAAATTATGATAGAATTGCTACACAAAATGACTTTTCTGACTTTAGTCAAGACCCCTATGGTGATAATATGGTTTGTGAGATAGATTTCTATCCACCTCACAAAAATTAGTCATGGGAACATAGTCAAGATCCAACTTATGATCCAAATCATGATCAGAATGATTGGGTTTATCAAGAAGACTTGGATGTTTTTGCTTGTGTAAGTAATCAAACTCCACAACATACCAAGATCACCATTTTAGGACCTCCTCCTTTGGTTTGCATGAGTAACCAAACTAAGAAGCATTCAATCATTACCATTATAGGGCCTCCTCCTTTGGTTTGCATGAGTAACCAAACTAAGAAGAATCCAGTTGTTACCATTCTTGGCCCATCACCAGTTTTTGATGAATTTATTATTGAAAAACCTCCATTTGATGAACCAATTATTTTTTATGCTTTATTTAATAGTCTAATCTTTGGAGAGTCCATCATTGAACCACAAACCATTATTCTTACTAAACTGAATCTTCCCCACTTTAGAAATTTTGTGCTGATCTTCGAGCCTAAACAAGAACCATCACTTTTTTAAAAGCCATCTTATGAGGACCAAAATGTTTTCAAAATTGATCTTCTGCAACCAATTATGAACCAAAACCAACATGTTATTGTTGAAACACCCATTTCTGACAAGATAAACTATGATAAATTACCTATTCATATGTTACCTATTTTTAAAGAGGCTCATCTCCTTGACAAGCCAATCTCAGTAGAGTTCTCTCTTGATCTTTTCCCACTCATTTAGGAGTCTCACTTTGACAGACATGATTTTGTCAAGATGCCCCTTGAGCGGTTCTCTCTTTTTGAGGGGATTCACTTAGATGAGTTAGTCTATGTTGAACTCTTTCAAGATGAATTAGTTCTTACTAAGCCCATTATGCCATCATAGGCCATTACTTGTCAAAAATTTAGAATTCAATAGAACATTATCAAAATGACCATATCAGATGAAGAATCAATATTAGAGTCAGGTTCCATTTTTAGACCAACATGAGATTTAACATTAGAAATAGACTCAAAATTAGTTATGACATTGTATTTAGAGTCCATTGCTTTAGAATCAAAGTCAAAAATAGATTATCATATTGGTTATTATAACATTGGTTACAATTACCTTGTAGATCAATTTGAATATATGTGTGATCCTTCTATAGTTTTTGAGGATGATTACATTAGTATCAACATAAGTTCCCCTAGTATCTTCTATGAGGGTTATGTTACCTTTCACCATCCCATTATTACCACCCAACATAGCCATTATATTGACATTCCACCTCCCATAAGTGTCGATCAGGAACAATAGAATCATACTTTGTTGAACTGCATCGAGTTGAAAAAGAGCAAGGAGGCCAAGACCACTATCATGTAGAAAAATAACACTCTCTTAGTGAAACCTTTTCTAAGGTGCTAGGGGATAAGCAAAGATCAAACTTAGCATCTTTTAGTGACACCTCTTTGAAGGCACTAAAAGAAAATCAAAGTCAAATGTTAACATCTATTTGTGAAACCTTCTCAGAGGTGTTATGGGATGTTCAGAACAAATTCATTGGTGAAAACCTAATCGAGGTGCCAATAGCTAAGCACAAAAGTTCTTCATTATTTATTGAAGATAATATCAAAGATCAAATCAAAATAGTTTATAGTCTACAACCTAATCAGATGGTGGCTACTCTCAAGATCAAGAAATAGAACAATCTGATGGTCCTATTGAGAGCATCTTCAAAGGTCTTTAGCCCCACCATAACCAAAACTATGTTGAATCTGGCATCAACAACATTACATGTGACTGAAAGTCCTGATCTTCATTTGTTTCCCCCATTATCACCTACTTATTTATTACCCACTTATCTCATTTATCCTACCATTATTTACCATCACTGGTAGCACTTTCCTTTATCAATATTATCAAGATATCTTGTCTCAATGTTTGAGGGAAGTAGAATCAACAATCTATGAAGATCATGAATGCATTATTGAGATCTAGATCAGTAATAAGTTCTTAACAAAGTAGTTATTTTAGAAGGGTGTTGGATAGAAACTTATATAGCTGATCATTTTTATTGTCTCACATATTGATTAGGATGTGCTTCTCCCCATCAGTAGGAACAAAAAAAGTAAAAACCACACCTAGGAAAAAAACATGTACCACACCATTTCATTGCCATGACATTGCCATTGTTACATATCTAATTACCATTGTTGAAGGATCTTAGCCATTTATCCCTGCCACTTGGGGGCCACCATACTACCATTTTATCTAATCTATCTAGACCATAATTATCCTTAGAGAAAGCATACCATCCTATCATTCCATTCCTATTTAGACCGAACCCTATTTTTAGTCATCCTACCCAATCCTATTTTGATCTTGGTTTATTTGCTTCATATTGCACCTTTTGTGGGGTGATTCTAATCAAGTTTCAATAATCAATCCAATCCACATTTACAAATGATATTCTATGTGTTGGTTGAATATTTTATCGATCAGCGTATTGATAAAGAAAATAGGTTTGATTAGCCAAAGTAGGAATATTAGTCATCCAAATGTGTAGGTTTACCACATCAAAAGGTGACTGATCTCTCCTCTCATCAAGGGGAGGTTCCCTATAGGTAAGTTTTATATATATATATATATATATATATATATATATCAATAGATAATAATAATCAAGGGTAGGACAAACTAGCCATCTCTCTTTCTTAAGAGATGATGCATGCAAATCAAAGGAAAAACTCAAGGGAAATGACAGACAACACTCCTCTTCTTTCAGAAGTACTATTCAGAAAACCACAAGAATACTCTTGGTAGTAAATTCTAAATGTAGCAAAGGATGTAATAACTAGAAAATTGAGATGCAGCACAAAGTCTTCACCTGAATTGCTCAAGAGTAAGATACGAAGGACAATGAGGGCACAAAGTCTTCCCAAAGTCCTTTACACAAAAATGAAAAGAAAACACACTAAAGGAAATTATGGGGGCACAAAGTCTCTCCACAGTTGACTCTTTAGGACACCTTCCTAACTGCTATCACTAATTCTACTTGTTGAATTAAAGGAATAGAAGATATATTAAGGAAAAAGACATAAGAACAGTTTCCTCAACAACAAAGATATAACAACACAAAGTCTAAAAAATCACTTGATTTCTTATTCCAATAACAAAATATGATCAACAAACTGAGCTCAAAGTCTCAAAAATGCCTTTCAATTTGGGCAGAGTTTCGTTCTGATTATCAAAAAGAGATATCTTTACAATAAAAGAGAGTCCCTTATATAGCCTCTTCAAGAAGGACTCGGGAACAGTAACACATCATGTTGCATTGAAAACTATTAGGAAGACAGGTTGGAAATTGGGGGCATTTACCCATTTGATTTTATCAATGTAGAGAAACAAGTCACGCTATTGAAGTTTGTAACTTTCAATGTCCACCTGGCGATCTGATCTTACCTTCATCGTTCCTCCTTTTTTGGTTAATTGAATCGGGTCCTAGATTTAGTTTGCTATTTTATTATTTCCTCACTTTCTATTGGTCTTGGCCTTAAAGCCTGTGAATGCATTCAAGTCTATAGATTCAAAGGATCAACAGCTATTTCATGAGCTTTAAAATTTACGTTCATGCACCTGTCACTATGTTTTCAATGGCTAGTTTGTTGTCTTTAATTTGACGTCTTCGGGCGCGTCACCCCTTGGTCCTTCTTTGGCTTTTCTATTTGGCACTTTCTCATAAATAAATTTCCCCTTTGAACCTTAGGAAATGATCTACCTTGGGTAGAGAAGAGCCTCCCACAAAGGTATCTGCCCTTCGGGCGATCTTTAAATGGCCTTCGGGCTTCTTTATTCCAGCAAGTCGCTAGATTCTTCCTTCAGATTTCTCATTTTATATCTTCTTGAAGGGAAGGTGACATTTGGCTTCAAGGAAATGTCCTTCAATTTGGTAGTTGAGAGTCCCCCGCAAGGGCACCTGCCCTTCAGGGTCCTTCGGTGGCCATTTCCTTAAAAGTCTTTCGCGGGCTTTCCACGGGCTTTCTCCGTGAACAAATTCCCGCAGACAAAAAGTCTACGAACATTTCCATCCATTTGACTTGGTTATTTCTTTGGGATTTCTACCCATAGCTTTTTCGAATTCTTTCAGACTTTTTGTCTGAAGGAATTATGCCTTAGACTTTTTCAGCTAACTTAAACAAAAATCTGAAAGAATTTACCTTTTTAGGCTTCTTTGAAAATGACCCTTCTGAAGGGTACTTTTGTTGTCCAAGTGCCCTCTATAAGGGCACTTTGTCCTTCAGGAGGCTCTTTGAAATTTTGCATTTGAACTCCTCCTTTGAACTGTCTGAGTGAATCGCTCTGTTGAACCAAGCTGTTGAACCATTTGATTGAACCAAACATTAAACCACTCCATTGAACCAAATCGAGGAACTGCTCCATTGAACCACTTCATTGAACCAAGGCAATGAACCGCTTGGTTGAACCAAATGTTGAACCAAGTCGATGAACCAAGCTTTGAACCAAAATGGTTCAAGTTGATGGTTCAAGTCGATGGTTCAAGCCGATAAACCAATTGAATGAACCAAGCCTTTGAACCAAGCAGATGAACTAAGCATTGAACCACTTGATTGAACCCACCTTTGAACCATTTGTTTGAACTAACTGTTGAACCAAGTTTTGGTTCAATGGTTCAAACGAAGCCTTGAACTGACTGATGAACCATTTGATTGAACCAAAGGATGAACCACTCGAGTGAAACAAAGCATTGAACCGCTTGGTTGAACCAAGCCATTGAACCGTTCCTTTGATTGAACCCATTGTTGAACCTTTTGAACTTTGAACTAGTTGAACCTTTGAACCAAAGTGGTTCAATGGTTCAATGGTTCAAGCCTTTTTTGCCTAGATGCTTGCCGATGGAGATTTTTGTTTGAACCAAGGCACTGAACTAATCCTGAAAATAACCAAGTGTTAGAAATTGATTCTTTTGGTTAAACCCGCTTGCAGAAGTTTTTGAACCTATAGAAATGAACATGCCTACAGAGTCTGTACAAATCAACCTGTAAAGCCTATTGAACTTGGCCTGTAAAGTCTAAAGATTTTCTCTTCCTATTGATTTCATAGATTTTCTCTTCCTGCTGAGTCCGTAGATTTCTAAGAAGCTTGAAAAATGAGGAATTTGAATGCCCAGGACAAATTTTGAAAAGGGAAGAGACAATTTTGGTCTATAAGACCAAAATAGTTCAAATGTTGTCACAAAAATGAGTGATATATTTGGGGGACAATAGCTGGCTCCAGTTGGGGAACTTCTGTCAATTGCAAAAAGAATTGAAATGAGTAGAATCCAAAATCTCCAGTGTCTTCATGTGTACCATTGGGTTACGGAGTCATGCTACCCAAAAATGAAAGGCATCAAAAATGGAAACAAATAAAACAAAAAAAAATTAGAAACTATACAAATATACATATATATATATAGATGTAATGATCTGATACTTCAAGAGTTGAAGTGTTTCAGATGCTGCCCATTATGAGGCAGAGAAAAGAGTGTGTCATCTTGATATTTTAGCAGAAAGCTATTTTCACCAATGTGCTAATGAATTATAAATAGGCCTCTCCAAAGGGAGTCAAACTTTCCATGCATCCCCTTTGGTTCTTTCCTTTTGTCCCACAGCAGGACTTGATCCCCAATCTGAAAATCACGATTTCTGGCCTTCTGGTCAAAGAGTTTCTTTACCAGACTTTTATGAGCAGAAATTCTATCCACCACCATGGTTCTTTGTTCCTCCAATTCATTCAAGCACATGATTCTTTTATCAAGAGAACTTTCATATGTCTAATCTTCAATTGCCTTTGCCAATTTCAAGGCTGGCAATTCTAAGGTGATTGGTATCTCAACATTGATACCATAAAGAAGTTGAAAAGGAGACATACTAATTGCCCTCTTTGGTGTGATTTTGTCTACCCATAGAGCATCAACCAATGCTTTGTGCCATGTCCTTTTATTGTTATCTGCTAGCTTCTTGATGATAGTTACCAGGTTCTTATTGTTGGATTCAACTTGTCCATTCCCTTGTGGAAAATAATCAAGAGAGTGAGAGAGTATAATTCCATAATGAAAATAGAATTGTGTAATCTCCTAAAAGGTGAAACAAGCTGCATTATCAGTAACAATTTTGATCGAAACTCCAAATCTGGAAATGATATTCTCTTTGAGGAAGTTGCATATGACTTCTGAAGTAGCAGCTTAGTTGGGATTGCTTCTACCCACTTAGTGAAATAATCAGTTGCTATAAGGACATAATCATGTCCAGCACTTGAAGATGGGTTTATTGTCCCAATAAAATCAATCCCACATTGCTGAAAAGGTTCTTCTATAATCATTGGCTTGAGAGGCATAGCAGCTAACTTGGGTCTTCCAACAAATTGCTGATAAAGTTCACATTTCTTAACCCACTTATGTGCATCTTGGAAAAGAGTTGGTCAGTAATACCTAGCTCGTAGAATCTTGTAGGCAGTCACAGGAGCAGAAAAATGTCCTCCATAGGCTAGATTGTGAAAAGATTTCAAAAGCTGGCTTTGTTGCTCTTTGTCTACACAGTGAAGGAATACTCCATCTATGCTTCTCTTGTACAAGCCGTTGTCCCAAAGGACAAAATTAGAAGCTTTCAACTTGATAGTCCTCCTTTCTTTATAAGACAAATGAGCAGGACATTCACCATAAGTAAGTAAATGAGCGATACCTAAATACCACTCATTGGTAGTGGAGACAAAAAGGACTGTTGGAGTCTCTTTCACTTCAGTTTTTTCACATTGTGTGTCCTCTGGCTTATTGTCAGCAATTAATTGGCATAGGCCTTTACCCCTGACCAGCTTTGTCAGCCTAATGTCTAAATCAAACTCTTAGATCTTTGTAATTTAATTACCTTTTTTTGTGCCAAACTCTTGCTGAGTTAATATAGACTTGACTGTAGTGTTAGAAACTAAGGCAGTAATGTGTGAATTCAGAATATAGAAGCGGAAATGTTTGACTACTTTCACCAATGTATAAGCATGTTTCTCTACATTTGAATACTTCATCTCATGGGTTTTGAGAGGGCAACTCATGAAAGAGATAGGAGATTCCATACCTTCCTTATCATGTTGAACAAGAATTGCTGAAAGAGTGTGTTCAAATGCACAGCTGTATATGATGAAATATTTGTTGTAATCTGGACAAACCAAGGTAGGAGCATGAGCAATGGTAGTCTTGATATCTTGAAATGTTGATTTACCTTCTTTAGTTTAGCTAAAGATGGTCTTTTCTTCAATCATGTTCACAATGTGTCTAGTCTTTTCAGCAAATTCGGGGATGAATCTCTGTAAGAAATTCATCTTTCTAAAGAAAGAATGAACAACATTTTTGCTTATAGGAAAATTAAGTTCTTGAATAGACTTGACTTTGTCTGAGTCAATCTTTATGCCTTCTTTTGACACAATGTGTCCAAGGAATTTCCCCTCTGTTACTCCAAAAATAGACTTTTTAGGATTTAAGGAAATACCATTCTGGCGGCAGCGCTCTAGCACTTGTTGTAAGTGGCGTACATGATCAGATCGATGCTTTGAAAAGATAGTCAAGTGATCAAGGTATACCACTATGAATTTACCAATTTCATCTTTGAAAGCCAAATCCATTGCTCTCTGAAAGGTGGCACCATCATTTATTAATCCAAAAGGCATTCTTCTATATGCAAATGTACCCCAAGGTGTGGTGAATGCAGTCTTGTGTTGGTCTGCTTCACCAACATCAACTTGATTATATCCTAAAAAGCCATCCAACATTGATAACATCTCTGAACCTATCACTATTTGAAGCACTTGATCCATACTTGGCAAAGGATAATTATTCTTTAAATATGCTTGATTCAGATTCCTAAAATCTACACAAATGCAAATTTTGCCATTCTTCTTCCTTACAAGGACTATGTTGGCAATCCATGTGGAATGATTGATTGGAAATATGATTCTAGCATTTAAAAAAATTTATATCTTAGATAGAATAGTACCTGATATTTTTGGATTATACTGTCTAGATTTTTGCTTGTAGGGCATTGAGTCAGCCTTGAAAGGAATGTCATGGCGAATTTCATCAGGTCTGAGAGACTTCAAGTATTCATAAGAATATTCTAAGACATCTATGTATTGATGGAGTAAAGAGGTGAACTTGAATCTTTCTTCAGGGGTGCATCACTTACCAATATTGACCATCTTGGGATTTTATTTAGTAGTTAGATTCACTTGATCAAATCCTTGAAAGAAACTCGAGTCTGTTTGTTGTTGTTTGATGAATATATCATGCTTGTCAAACAACTTTTCAAGAGAAACCAGGCCTTTGGAAATTTTGTTTCCTTCTAGTTGTAAGAATTCTTCATTTATATCTAAATTGTATTCAGAGGTTGATTCAAACTTATGAGGATCACTGCCTTCAAAACATATTTGTTCAAAATTGTCTTTTCATTCTAAGAAGGCAATGATTTGATGATCATCATTGAATACTTGCCAATAATCAGCATTGTCTCTATAGACCAACTCAATAGTATACATGTCTTCTTTGAAATCTGAATGAGGAACTAAGAGAGTTCTTAAAATAGTAAGTGCATCAGCTCTGTGATTAGACTCTCTGCGTATGGCAGAAATGTTGAAAGCATCAAAGCTTTCAATTTGGTCCCAAACCAAGTTACGATAGTGGTGTAATTTTTCATTTTTAGTTTGGTATAAGTTTTTCACTTGACAAACCACTAATTCAGCATCCCCTTTGGCATGAAAAAACTTGATGCCTTTGTCTTGAGTAGCCTTCATGCCAAGCAATAGAGATTCATACTTAGTTGTATTGTTAGTGTTGCTAAACTGTAACTTGTAAGATGAAGGAAACATATCTCCTTGAGGAGATATCAACACAATCCCAGCTCTCGAACCAGTAGAATAACAGCTACCATCAACTTCCAAAGTCCATATCTCATCTGATACTAATTTTTCTTTGGACTTTCCTTCATCAGATATGGAGGATCTTTCTTGGTCTGTATTGCAGCATACTAGTTCTTATGTTGTTCTAGTCAAACTAATTTCTGAGTTTACACTTTCAAGAATTATATCAGGTGTTTCATACACTTCATCTGTAGATAAAAATAGTTACCCATACCTACGGATTCAAAAAGAATTTGAGCTTCAGGGGCTGATGTCTGGGTGACCACATATTTTGCTTCCTTTTCAGGGAGCAACCTCTTCATTACGCCTTGGATAGGGATCCTTACTTCAAATAGATCCATGCTTAGTTCTCCTCCCACGTCCTTACAAAAATTTCATCCAAGCAAAATGCCATAGGATGCTGAGACATCAGCCACAAAAACAGTCATCTTGATTCTCTTGTCTGGAAAGGCTGCAAATGCAAATTGGGCATCTTTGATTTGCCCCAGCAATGGTACTTGCTTGTTCTCCACAGAGAAACATCTCCCAAATGTCTTAGTTAGTGTGAGACCAAGAGACTTAGCTAATTTAGCAGGCATGACATTGTCAGATGTGCCTGAGTCTATAATACAGTTACTGAGCTTGTGGCCATTAATTAATAGGGAAACATAGAAAGGTTCTATTTTTCCAAGAGCAACTGGGAGAGTAATGACCAAATTATTTGTAATAGGCGTGTTCTTTAGAGAATTAGGAGTTACCTTTTTAGATTTTAGTCCTATAGGGATGGTTTGGTTCTTAACATATTAGACCAGCTTATTCAATTGATCAGGATTGGACTGCAAATATTTAAACTCACATTTGTATTTTTGTCTTTTTGACATGATCGATTATGTCAAATGGCTAAATTGAGTAAGGTACAGAGAAAGGTAATTTAACTTTTTGAGTTTTAAGAGGGATGGGAGGTGGGTTGGTTTGCAAATTTGAAGTAGAAGGGGAAGACAAAATTTATGTATTTACCTTCTGGGTGATTACCTAATCCTTTGACTGAAAAGGTAGAGTGGTTCCACGCTTAGCTATCGTGACTATTGGCTATGGTTGCTCTTTTGTCTTCCCTTTATCAACTTACTGGACTGATTGGTTCTTAGACCTGGTAAACACTACATATGATCCATCAAAAGCTTCTCCTTTGCTTCTGAGTTCATCCTGGTAGTTTACGAACCAATGTGGGAGTCACCAGCTGATTTTTCTTGATTGTCTTCAAGGAGATCAGCGTCATTTTCTTGATTCAATTCAGGCTGGAAAGAGAACTCTGATTCTACTTTAAGATATCCCATTACTAAATTAGTTGGAGGAGCTTCCAAGGCAAGTTTCCCTTGTCGGGGAGGAAGGTGATTTTGTTGCCCTTGATTCCTAGTAGCATTACCCTAATATGACTTATTTGGGAATGTCTTTCTATATGAAGGAGTAAAAGACATTCCTTGAGCCATTTGCTATTTGAGAGCAAGCAACTCATTTGCCAATTTCTACACCATTGAATCTATGGTGCTTATAGATGAATATTCAGAAGATGATGAAGGTCTGTTTCTATTTGGATCTCTTCTTATCTTCTCTACTAAGATGAAATCATCTTCTACCTCAGTGGCCAAATGTTGAGCTACAACAAGATCTATTTGACCAGCACATCTCAAGAGAAAACTTACTTCAGGTAACTTAGAATTAATGAAAAAGTATTTGATATTCTCAGCTATAGGTCAAGCTATTACAAGAATTATGTTTCTCAGTTTGTCAAATTTGACTATGAAGTCTCTCATAGGCTCATAAGGCTCTTTTTTCATCTGTGTAAGTTGAGCCAGAAGTGCATGTGCATATTCTACAGGTTTAAATCTGGCTTCAAACCTATCTTTGAGAGTATTCCAATCAGTTACTGACCGAGCCTATAGATGATAAAACCAATCTACAACAGCACCTTGTAGTGTCTCCACAAAAAGCCTGACTGCTACATCTTCAAATTTTACTCTAATTACTCCAGAAGCTATGTTGAAGGCTACAATGTGTTCATCAGGATGAACTTTCTCATCACTATAGAATTTGGGGAAATTCTTCCTTAAACTATGTGGAAGCTCATGTAAAGGTGGAGTAAGATTGAGAGGACCAAAAGCATTACCCCAGAGGCCTTGAACTACCATTATAGGATTACGAAAAGGAGGGATAACAAATCTCAGAGGGGTAATCTTAGGCAAAGCTTTATCAACAGTAGAAGTAGATATTTTGTCTGGCAATGGAGATCTGACTTTAGTAGGAGGAAAGCTCTTGGTTCGTTGGAGATGAGATGGTGAAGGAAACATATCAAAATCACTTTGTTGTACCAACTCGAATACAGGGTCAACGATACCTTTATCCCTTTGGCTTTGTGTATACCTTGAATCTATCAGATTGTGAAACAAAAATGGGAAAAGAATTGACCTTACTTCAGTTAAAGCTTGAGGCTTTAAACTATGCATTCTTTCCCAGTTAGTGTGGAGGTGAATGGATAGATTATAAATGGATAATGGATTTTATATCCCCAACAGAGTCACCAAAAATTGTTGGTTGAATATTTTGTCGCTCAGCGTACTGATAAACAAAATAGGTCTGATCAGCCAAAGTAGGAAGATTAGTCATCCAAATGTGTAGGTTTACCACATCAGAAGGTGACTGATCTCTCCTCTCATCAAGGGGAGGTTCTCTATAGGTATGCTCTATATATATATATATATATATATATATAGAAAATAATACTCAAGGGTAGGACAAACCAATCATCTCTCTTTCTTTAGAGATGATGCATGCAAATCAAAGAAAAAAATCAAGGGAAATGACAGACAACACTCCTCTTCTTTCAGAAGTACTATTTAGCAAACCATAAGAATACTCCTAGTAGTAAAGTCAAATTTAGCAAAGGATGTAATAACTAGCAAATTGAGATGCAGCACAAAGTCTTCACTTGAATTACTCAAGAGTAAAATATGAAGGACAATGAGGGCACAAAGTCTTCCCAAAGTCCTTTACACAAAAATGAAAAGAAAACACACTAAAGCAAATTATGGGGGCACAAAGTCTCTCCATAGTTGACTCTTTAAGACACCTTCCTGACTACTATCACTAATTCTGCTTGTTGAATTAAAGGAATAGAAGATATATTAAGGAAAAAGACATAAGAACAGTTTCTTCAACAACAAAGATATCACAGTGCAAAGTCTAAAAAATCACTTGCTTTCTTATTCCAATAACAAAATATGATCAACAAATTGAGATCAAAGTCTCAGAAATGTCTTTCAATTTGGGTAGAGTTTCGTTTTGATTGTCAAAAAGAGATATCTTTACAATAAAAGAGAGTCCCTTATATAGCCTCTTCAAGAAAGACTCGGGAACAGTAACACATCATGTTGCATTGAAAATTGTTAGAAAGACAAGATGGAAATTGGGGGCATTTACCCATTTGATTTTATCAATGCAGAGAACAAGTCACGCTATTAAAATTTTGTAACTTTCAATGTCCACCTGTTGATCTAATCATACCTTCATCGTTCCTCCTTTTTTGGTTAATTAAATCAGGTCCTTGATTCAATTTTTTATTTTGTTCTTTCCTCATTGTCTATTGGTCTTGGCCTTAAAGCTTGTGAATGCATTTGAGTCTATTCAAAGGATCAATGGCTATTTTATGAGCTTTAAATTTGACGTTTGCACACCTATCACTACGTTTTCAATGGCTAGTTCGTTGTCTTGAATTTGACATCTTCGAGCGCATCACCCCTTGGTGCTTCTTTGTCTTTTCTATTTGGTACTTTCCCAAAAATAACTTGCCCCTTCAGGCCTTAATAAATGATCTACCTTGGGTTGAGAAGAGCCTCCCGCAAAGGTATCTGCCCTTCGGGTGGTCTTTAAATGGCCTTCAGGCTTCTTTATTCTGATGGGTCGCTAGATTCTTCCTTCAGATTTCTCATTTTATATCTTCCTAAAGGGAAGGTGACCCTTCAACTTCAAGGAAATGTCCTTCAATTTGGTAGCTGAGAGTCCCCTACAAGGGCACCTTCCCTTTGGAGTCCTTTGGCAACCTTTTTTTTAGAATTCTTTCATGGGCTTTCCTCGGGCTTTCTCCGTGGACATTTTCATCCGTTTGCCTTGGTTATTTCTTCAGGCTTTCTGCCCGCAGCTTCTCCGAATTATTTTAGACTTTTTGTCTGAAGGAATTATGCCTTAGACTTTTTTGGCTGACTTAAAAAAAAAATTGAAATAATTTACCTTTTGAGGCTTTTTTGAAAATGACCCTTTCAAAGGGTACTTTTTTCTTCCAAGTGCCCTCCGCAAGGGCACTTTGTCCTTAAAGAGGCTCTTTGAACTTTTGCATTTGAACTACTCCTTTGAATTATCTGAGTGAATTTCTATGTTGAACCAAGCTGTTGAACCATTTGATTGAACCAAATGTTGAACCGCTCCATTGAACCAAGTTGATGAACCGCTTTGTTGAACCACTTCATTAAACCAAGGCAATGAACCACTTGGTTGAACCAAATATTGAACCAAGTCGATGGTTCAATTTGATGAACCAATTGAATTAAAAGCCTTTGAACCAAGTGGATGCACTGAGCATTGAACCACTTGATTGAACCTGCCTTTGAACCATTTGTTTGAACCAACCGTTGAATCAAGTTTTGGTTCAACGGTTCAAACAAAGCCTTGAACCAACTGAAAAACCATTTGATTGAACCAAAGGATGAACCAAAGTGTTGAAATAAAGTGGATGAACCACCTGAGTGAAACAAAGCATTGAACTGCTTGGTTGAACCAAGCCATTGAACCGTTCCTTTGATTGAACCCGTCGTTGAACCAAAAGCGTTGAACCTTTTGAACTTTGAACTCGTTGAACCTTTGAACCAAAGTGGTTCAATGGTTCAACAGTTCAAGCCTTCTTTGCCTAAATTCTTGTCGATGGAGATTTTTGATTGAACCAAGGCACTGAACCAATCCTAAAAATAACCAAGTGTTAGAAATTGATTCTTTTGGTTGAACCCACCTGTAGAAGTCTTTGGACCTATAGAAATTAACCTGCCTGCAGAGTCCATAGAAATCAAGTCTGTAGAAATCAACCTATAAAGCCCATTGAACTTGGCCTGCAGAGTCTGTATATTTTCTCTTCCTACTGAGTCTATAGATTTTCTCTTCCTACTGAGTTCGTAGATTTCTGAGAAGCTAGAAAAATGAGGAATTTGAATGCCCAGGACAAATTTTGAAAAGGGAAGAAACAATTTTTGTCTGGAGGACCAAAATAGTTTAAATGTTGTCCCAAAAATGAGTGATATTTTTGGGGGACAACACTATGAAAGTATTTTGATAGTTGATCTAGAAAGATATCTTTCATCCTATATCCACATTAGTTTATGAGAGCTTGATTATAACTGCCTATGGGCAAATCAATGTTTCACCAGTCTTACTACAAATTATAACCAAATATGGGCAAATTAGTATCGTTGACCTATCTCATTTTATCTTAGTTATAAGAACCTATGGGAAAAATAGGGGAAACACTTGGTTATCATGCATTGCCACATTACCTTATCATTACTATTTTCATTTGACTGGCCATTTACCAGATTTGAGAACTTGTTGGGACCTAGTTGGTTTTTCTTCACCTTTTTTGTGGATGGAATTAATATGACTTGAGGTCATTTTAGGGCTATGTATGTCATTCTCAATTCATTTTGAGGTCACATCAGTCCCCCTAACCTTGCTCTTGTTAATTTATGAGCATGGGCCATTGCAGCCAGCTTAGCTATATTATTGGAACCTCTACTCTCAGGACGTGTATCTCCTCAATTATATGGTCCCACCTTACGCATATGTTATCCAAAAAATGCCAAAAACATTAGAAATACTTTTAAAATACCAAAAACATTAGAATATACTCCATAAAAGAACAAAAACATTATCTCACGCTTCTGTACATTCCCATTCCAACATCCCATGCTCTCATCATTTTATGAGCAACCATTAAGTTTGAACACTCTCATCATTTTATGAGCAACCATTAAGTTTGAAGGATCTCACCATTTTATGAGAAACTGTTAAGTTTGAATTCTCTCATCATTTTGTGAGAAACTGTTAAGTTTGAATGCTCTTACCATTTTTCAAGCACAAAAACACTAGTTCATTTCATCTTATCCCACGCACTTGCCATTTTGCAAGATCATTCTTTCTCATCTCATCACTTTCTTATTTTTTAGACCATTCTTGTTTGTTTGTTGTATCTTCCATATTCTTCTATAACATTAATCATGCTAGTCTGATCAACATTTTTCTTTTATGCCCTTTCTTGGAAGAACTACATTTGGCCTGAAGTTCATGTTGGAACATGCATCCATAGAACTATGTAGGTAGCATCCACTTGTCTTATACATCTAGAGTCATCTCGGCCAACCCCTTCCTTTTCTTCTCTTCTCTCATTTCTTCTATCATTATTCTTCTTTAATTAGGGAACAATTGTCATGCCATTGTTCTTTGTTATGATGTGGTGGAAAGTAACATGTCTACCACACATGCATGAACATTTATTTAAACTGAACTAACTTGATTTTTTGTTTGTATGTGTTTATTTGAGTTTTCTTGGTGTTTTGTTGTGCTTTCACACCTCTCCTTTTATTTCTTCTCCTTTTATCTTTTTATTATTTCTCACTCCATTCCTTGGCTTGTGTCTCTTTATCTTGTTTTACTGTTTGATTTTTATTTTTTCTTTTGTGTTCAAGAATACCTTGATGGTCCACATGGATCTTGATTATTCATATCTTGGTCTCATGTTGTTAAGATATTCTTGCCTTTTATTTTTAAACATTTTTTATTCCTAATTAAGTCTTGATAGATCATATCTTGATTTCAAGTTAGGTTCATTTATGTTTATCTTTTTCTTTGTTTTTACTTTTTTATTTAAATGTAAATCACTGTAACTCTGGTTTTGGTCATTATTTTACCATTATCCTTAGTTATAGATATTCACATTTGAACTAGCTCAGCACAATTGGAATATTATGTCATTATAATTTATTCATACTTATGATGCCTACTTTATTTTTCTATAGCAAGCACTTTGTGCTTAGGTCTCAAGGTCTTAACATCAACATCAGTGTTGATGAACGATTCTCAAGAACACTTTGCAAAACCTAGCCTCATGATATGGAATTAGGCTTCTGGGTAGCATGCATTTTAGGCTTCTTTGTCTATGCTTAGATGTGCATCTCTTTACATACATTATGAGTCTAATTAATTCTTGGTCATGTTTCATCATACTTTCATCCATTCTCTACCAAACTTAGGTGAACTATATTACCCTGAAGATCATGTTGGAACATAAGTCCATGGAACTATGTAGGCAGCGCTCAATTTTTATTGAGGTTAGCTTGGCTATCTACATTCTTATTTTCATCTCTCTCCCTCATCACTTTGTGCATTCTCATATGCTTGGTTTTATATAGCTTTCTAAGCCATTACACAGTCACATATACATTTCCACCCGCTCACTTTAACCTATCTTTTGGGTTATATCCTTGAGCTATTTTGCTTTCCAATTAACCATACTATGGCACAACATCTAAACACCATCTGAATCAAATTAGCTCTACAAAAGCAAAATCATTCTTTATTCTTTATCAATGATCAAAATTTTCCCTACTGGGGCACAACTATTTTATCATGATCAAATCTGCTCTACTGGGGCACTTTTTATTATATTCTCTTTGGAGACCTCATTCGAGTGGTGCTTCCCTTCTTGAATAGAACATTATCCCTTTTCCTCTAATTCTAATATATGTACATTAAAGCCCATTATGGTATTATTTTAGTGTGCAACTTGTGTCAGGATTGATCAATATTGTAAGTGTGTATCTTGTACTCTCAAATTAGGTATGTTTAAAGTGTGTCCCTTATATTTATGGATTGTATTTTCCCCATTACCCCATCTCTATGGCCTATTATAATTCTAATTATATTTTGATCATTGATGGTAATCATGTGTGCAAGCATTAACCCATCTAGATGTGATCTATTCCATGGGTTAACCTCTCACTTTCTTTCTTTTTTCAAGAGTTCATCCTTCTCTTTCATCCTAGTATGTCTTCTCGAGGGGGAATCATGGGTCTATTCCAATTTCTTCTTGATGACTCTTTTATTTAAAAATATGTTGCTTCACCTGAATGTCTCGCTATGCCTTCTCAAATAGGGGTAAAATGTATACATTCAATTCCTAACACCATTTGTGTTGAAATTGTCATTCTTACTCGAATTGCACTCAAATGTACATTTTAGGTAAAAATACATAAAACATCCTAAATGGTTCAAAATTGTCATTTAAAAATATAATTTTAGGTCAAAGTATCCCTAAATAGGGCAATGTATTTTATGGGCTAGCTAAATTTGATTAGATCATTTCGAGTCAAAATGACCATTTTGCCATTTAGTGCTCTAGATCACTCTTTTCTTCTAAATTCATTGGTACATGTCATGTACCTTTATTATTTTTTATTGGAAACATCCAAAATGGGAATATGGTTCCAACACATCTAGTGTCACCTTCTAATTCTTCTTTGGTCAAATTATAACCCAGTAATATGACTTTTTGACCATTTTGATTAATTAAGGACCAATTTTCAAATAATTGCACAAATGTTGATTAACCTTGTTTAAGGATAATTAATCCAAATCAAGAGCTTAAGTGGATCTTACGTGATATTTGTATAATATTTATTTTTGAAAATTGATTCTTATTATCTACATCACCTAGTGACATCATTTATGGGGTAGCATCCATCAAGCCATAAGTGCATAAAATATCAAGATTATGGGTCACCCATGCCTAGTTAATGCATCCCATGCCTCTTCAATGACCCTTATTCCAAGGTTATCTTGAGGATAATTATGGATTTGATTTCAAATATTAGGATTATCCTCAACCACACATCTTCATCTCAAGATGGATGGTTGAGGTTGATCCTGATCAATCTTAAAAATATATAAATAAAGAGGCCATGAACATCATTTCTATGTTATTTTGGTGTAAGGTTATTATGCTCAAATATCTTCAAAGTTTGAGCATTACAAAGTTATTATGCTAAATTGTTTCCACAAAGCTTCATTGATAGGCTAGTTTAGTGGTTTACAATCAAGAGCCTAGGTTTTATGGAGTGCTCTTGAGGCATTGGAGGAGCTTACCACCATTGTTAACAAAGACAAGGATGCTTGATCAAGGGAGAATATGTTTTTGAGACACATAGGTATGGTGAATCCATTTGAGAAGATAATATGGTGATTGCTTTCTTTCATTTTTTTTTTTGTTAACCTTTGTAATTCCCATACGAACAGATAGGCTTGGTTAGTTATTTCTTTATGCATGTTTCATTGTTTATGGACTAATGCTTGACTAACTTGGTATGTAATCTTCTCTACATATATACCCCTTAGAATTATGGTTAAGTGAGAAACACTACTAGAAATAAAATATACATTAGGTTTGAGAATTTGGGATGTGAAGTCATTTATGTCATTAACCTCTTTTAACATTGTTTTCTTTAATTCCTCCTGCACCTCATTCAATGCTAGAAATAAAATATACATTAGGATTGAGAATTTTTGAGGTGTGTCATTACCCTCTGTTAACACTACATGGTTTTTTAAGCCTTGAAGAAATATCAATGTCAACTTAACAATTTATAATTATAGTTTTAGTTATTTATTATTAAGTTTTTTAGTCATTAAAACCATGTATAAAGAAGAGAATGTTTGTTTTATTCAGTTTTATAAATGTGTTAAGGACCACTTAGAATATAATAAACTTAAGGTAATAATTAAATAATTTTAAAAAAAAATATCAATCAATATGCAAAATCCAGAAAAAAAATCATTTTAATAGCATAAATTGCTAACAGGTCCTAAATTATTAGGACATAAGAAGGTTTTAGAATTGCCCTCTTCAATAAAGATTACCATCAAATTTAGACATTACATCTATATTCTATAAATAAAATAGATTTTTAAGGTTGAAAAACTAACACATTTTATATAATCATTGAATGATGTGTTTGTCAATGATTAATTGAGTCTCACCTTTAATAGCCTATTTTTCATTAAATGAATCCTTAACATAATATACCCTCATATTTAACAACCAATCCCAAATGCTAGAATCAAAACCCTATATTTTAATCTATGATTCTTAACCCTAATTTCAAAATCCTCATTATAATCCAAAAATCCCTTATTATTTTTTTCATAAACACTAGTTAAGAGAAAACCACTAAACATAACCAAAGGGTTCTTTTTTAAGGAAACAAAATCCATCATAAGGTTTCAATAGTAAAACCCAATTTGTTAAAACCCACCAACACACCAAACCTTAAACAATAAATAGTCACATACATTAAGTGTATGCTAAATAATAAATCAAAACCTCAAAGAACCTTAGAATGCCTAACGACATCTTCAGAATAAATCCTCAATTGATAATTCTAACTAAAAAGTGCATTACTATAGTTTACCTTAATGAGAAACTAATCACAAAAAAAAAAACATTTATATACAAAAACTAACAGCAAACACAAATCATTAAATGATTAATATTTGCCCTTGGATAATACAAATCATTAAATGATTAAAGTACATCATTATAGTTTACTTTAATGGATAATAAAAATGTAATCTTAAGAATGGAACTAACAAGAAACATAAAAAGCCCTTGTTTTTCTATCAAAAAAAGGTGAAAAAAAATGATTGATATTTGCCCAATCATAACATCCATGGTCACAACATCATAAGCTATCGAGGACATGGCATTGGTCAAATAAGAAAAAAATGAATGTAATAAAATCCCCAAAGACCCATATAAAATCATCTAACGACCCCAATACCCCATCAAAACAAGTGGCCATGATATTTTAGTGAAACAAAACATGAGCATGAATGCTTTGAGTGAGGTATTAGGGATGTTTCTTTCTATCATATGGCACTTCCTATCAAAGTGGCTCAAACATTAACATAATAAGGGAGATTAATAGTTACCACTGTAACACCTCAATACTTTTTCATGTCAATAATTTTGTTATGTAATGTGATGAAATGCGCTAGGGCATTTAATTAGAGTTATAACTACCAACATATATAGTTATTTATATAAATTTGTTATGCACTTTTTGAAGCTCATATTAATTTAATGTAATTATAAGGTGGTGCTTGAACTCTTTAAAATTTAAAATTGTTTGAACTCTATAAAATCCTACCTTGCTTTTATGTTTCAAATAAGTTATAAGAAATAGTGTTGTTATGTTGTTGGAATAACAATGCAATCTTACTTAGTTTATTCATGGGAATTCTTGTGAATTTATCTACTTATATGGCTACATTTTGGACTTACTGAGAAGAGGCACAATTTTTTTAAAGTGATCATATACCATAATATTGTCTATGCAATGGTTTTAGTATTGAAAATTATTGAGGAGTCTTTATTTATATTTGGAAGCATTTATGTGAAAAATTGTGTGTGAATTATGTTATACTATTGGGCTAGGGAAAAATTATGGTTGAGTTGTGTTCATTTTTTAATGAATATAAAGGTATTAAGTGGATGACATCCTCACATCGCTGACCCAACTAAGACTTCATACTTTCTCTGCACCTTGGGTGAGTGCACTAGTCACTAGCATGATATATCAATGTTGTGAGTTTCTATGTGTTTGGGTACACATGTGGTGTAGAATATACGAATGTGCATGAAATCACCCAAAATTTTGGTTCCATTTTTGGGACCTAATTAAACAAGTTATTAAGTTGATGAGCAGAGATGATGCACTATATCTCACTATAAAACATTGAGCAATGGTTAGAAAATTTACAATGTGAATTCTCAAGTTGTCATCCTAGCCTCAAACAACAACAACAACTAAAGGAGTGGAAGTAAGACTAATTTGGATTTGATCTTGTGGATAGCAGTTGTATATTCTTCCTTCCATTTGAAAGCTTTCTTTTTCTGGAGAAGCTCTTGAAGTAGAAACCTATCTTCACTAGAGTTAGGATAAAAGCTATTTAAATAATTCAACAATCCCAAAAAGGCTTGGAGCTTGGGTTTATCTAGAATGTCTATAAAATTGATGACTTTATCTTTGAATCTTGGATCACCATTCCAAAAAAGTTGCATTCAGTTTTGCATAACTGAATTTTTGTTTCTGATAAAATGATTCCTGCATTTTGTGCCAATTCAAAGAATTTGGAGAGATGAGTAAAATGGTCAGTAAGAGAATTAATGAATATTAGTATGTCATCTATGTACACACACAAAAAGTTGGAAGTGCCTTGAAATATTTTATCCATATGAGTTTGTAGAATGCAGGGGTATTCATCGAGTCGAAAGGCATTACTGTCCACTAGAAATGGCCGAATGGACAGTTGAATTTTGTCTTTTCTCTATCGACTTCTTTGACTCTAATCTGATAAAAGCTAGATTTATAGTCAAACTAGGAGAAGTATTTACATGTTTCTACCTTCTCCAATAGATAGCTTTTATCTGGAATCAGAAATGGAAAAGGTTGAATAATGGCATTCAATGGCCTGTAATTGATGACCATCCTTTTCTTTCCTCTCTTCTACTCAGAACGTTTGTTAACCATGAATGCATAACAGTAGTATGGAGAAGTTCATTTTTCAATAAAACTATTACTTTCTAGTTCTTTGATCTGGAGTTCCATATCATTATAATCCTATGCTGGTATTGGGATCCTTTTCCCAAAGTTCATATGTTTGCCTTTGATGATTTTGATATCCATCTCAGGCATAGATTTTAACCAAAACTGTTGAGGGTTGTCAGAGCAGATAGTGGTCTTGATCTTTTCATCTATGGCTTGTATTTCAGTAGGGATTGTTATTTCAAGTAATTGAGTCATTAAACTAGGAAATTGTTTAGTGGCATAAATGAGGTGAAGAATTCTAAGCCTTTCATTTTCTATAGTAAACATGATACTCTTTGTGGTAGAACCATAAGGTGAGTATCTGTCTATAAAGGCACCACCTAGTAAAATATCTATAGGCATTCTATCTAGGGCAAAGAAATCAGCATGTAAAATTTTATCTTGTATCCGAAAGGTCTGTTGATATTTGTATTTATTACAAATAAAACTATTCCCTTAGACATCTAGGCTCTTGTAAGCCATGGTGTCATCCAATGTCTTCCAGTCATGAATGAGCTATGATTTAGCAAAGGAGAGAGAAGATCTTGTATCAATCTGGGCATCAACTAGTCTACCATTAATTTCTAAAGTTATAAACTTGGAAAACTTTCCATTAATTAGCTGTGTTAGATAAGCTAGTTGCGGAATCTCTAAGGGAGGAATGCTTTTACATACCAATTTTTATCTCCCTGGATCTTGAACAAGAGTTTGTTCAAATTAGATGTCTTATGCTTCTTACTCTGCTTCTTCTTGGAGATTATTGCATTCACCAGGACAGTAATCTTGGTCTGAGTAGAAAAAACTTTCTACTTCTTCATCCTCTTCTTCTTTTTCTATGGGTATCAATATATCCCACGATGGCTCTATCTTTGTTGCTAGGATTTATCTTGGAGAATCTGTGTTGGTGAATTTGTTCTTGATCCAAGAGGCATTGGGCTTGAAAGAGCTCTAGAATTGCAAAGGAGGATGTTGAGGTCTTTGCAATGTTGGAGGTATCCACAACATTGAGGTTTGTCTCCCTCTAGTTGATCCTTCTCCTCTAGAGTATCCTCTAGTCCATGGTCTTGTGTCTCATTCTAGTACCTTATGATGATGGCAAGACCAATTACCATATGCTTCATATGGTAGCTATGAATTATCATGATGTTGAGGTCAGTACCAAGGTTGTCGCATGTTGGTGAACAGTTGTTCCAAGTCATCAGCTAATGACTCGAGAGCATTTGCATCTTCATTGTCTTATGAATCATCTTTAGGGAGATCATTTAGAATTGGTTCGTAGATGTCATCTTAAGGTAGATATCTTCATCAGAATCAACTATATCCCACCATGATACTACATTGGAAGTGAAAATAGATTTGATTATAGGATTTTTGCAATGGCACAGAGGAGCAATATGGCCAAGTTTGTGACAAATGTAGCAAATAGGCTATTTGGATGGAGGATGGGTAGTGGGACATTTCTTGAGGAAATGGTGAGGAGGGTCAAAGATAATCTACATGACCCATTATAGTATTTTTTCTTCCATGAGTTACCAAAACATTTGCACACATGGATTTATACATATTTTATGGGTAGGAGTAGAAATTACGAATGGAAGTACCCTTGGACCAACAAACATGTAGAGCAGTTGAAGTGAAAAAATACCATCTAGGCTAGAGTGGGTGATGTTTGGTGGGGTGTAACTTTGAACAACTATATATTGGAATTTACACGCTCAATGTATTTATGTCCTAAGAAGTTGAATATCATTTTTTGTGTGAACCCATAGACTCTTGTATTGTACACCTTCCTCTAGAGATCAATAAACTCATTATATATTGTGGGATTGAAAATATACCTATGTCTTGCTAAGGATTTTTCATGCATGGGTTGCAAAGATGGTATAAGGCAAAGGGTGGTTACAATTCATATGTATTGATAAGGATAAGAGATTTGGAATACAACATGGACAACCCAAATTAACATGAGCTTAGGCAGCAAAATTATAATGAGGATCAATAAAAAGTGGTTTCCACTAAGGATCCTATGGAGATGGGATATCTAAGTTTAGGAGATGTCGTAGGAACCTATGTAAGATGGGGATGTCATGTGGATGCCTCTCATGCTAAGTAAGTGCATTATGTAGAGGATGAAGTACACATCAATGAGTAAGGGGAAATTTGGGAGAGAGAAACTGAAGAGGATTGGAGCCTTTAGAGAATGAATAATAATGTAAAAATGAAGTTCACACACAAGGCCTACCTAAATTTTAAGCTCATACATCTCTTGACCGAGAAATATTAAGTGAATATCATATTTATTTGTTTGATATTAGAGATTTTAGGAGACAATAAACAAAAAATAGTATTGTGAAATAAATAATAATTAATAAACCCTTATGACTTAATTTGACAAAATCATCACAAAAGAAGACCTTAACTGTGTTAGGAATTTTGGTAACAAGGGGTGATAATCCAACCCCACAAATAAGTATTAATTCATGAAGAACAACACCCATTGGATTCATAACAATGATCTTAGGTTCCAATTCAACCATGACACAACCTAATGTTGGGACTAATAGAGCAACACCAACATAAAGAGGGAATTTAGTTAGTACAGGAGGAAATCCATGAGGTGAACAAAGCTCGAGCTCACAATCAATGTCCAGTATGTTAGTCTCACTAGTGACACTATTAGTGCAACTAATCTTTCTTCAGTAAATCATCTATGATATATCCTTGAAATTACCAAAATACAAATGACTTTAAAATGCTAGAGAGCAAATACATAAATTTTCTCACAATCAATGTCTAGTATGCTAGTCGCACTAGTGACACTAGTAGTACAACCAATATTTCTCTAATGAGTCATCTATAATATATCCTTGATATTACCAAAATATAAAGGATTTGAAAATGCTACAAATTATATACATAAATTTGAACTCATCTGGTGAGATAAGGGTGTTACTATTCCAAAAATGAAGGTGAACTAATTAGCTACAATATTGTTAGATCACACACATACTTGGCATTACTAGTATGACTTGAATCAGGGTATTGTAGATTATGACTAGTTGAACTAACATTTTTTAATCAATTTAATATTCCATAATTTAATCAGTAGATTATTTATGAACTAAATTAAATCAAGGAGCTAACTAAGAGTGTTTGTGCTTATGAGTAAGATTCAAAACCATGATCTCAAATCTCCCTTTATAAATTTAAGGCTCAGGCCATAAGAAGTGTGGACATAGACATTATTGCAATTATAGAAGCTTAGATTGATTTTATGGCCTCAAAATTTTAGAAGCTCATTACCAATAGTGCACATAAAACTCGTAGTGCTTTGTGGTGCATCGAATATGAGTTCAAAGATCATAATAAGATCAATTGTCATAAGTGCAATGTATGAGCACTCCTCGAATCCTATGAAATTTTTGATGAAGGAAATTATATGCATAATTTTCCCTTGATACAATGGGTGATGTATAAAAATATCTCTTTGTATTGTAAACTTTTCAAGGACATTATATAAGTGTAGAACTCATAGTAGAATTATTCCATTGCATCCCTATCCCACATCTCATTGTTAACTCCATTAATGTTCTTGATGAGAAAGAATGGATTATTGATCCTCCCATAGTCATTTTACCCCAAAATTGAGGTCATCAACACAACATTATCCAAGCTTTTCTACCCACCTTCCATTTTTTTCCTCTTCAGGACTAGACTCACCATATTTTCATTCACTTTGTGTATGGAATTGATAGTTCCCATCCATCTTGATAGGATTGATCAAATCCCATAAATAATCCAACCTAATCATACCCACCTCATTATTCCTATCATTGATTAGGAACTTTGTCATCTCATCATCACCAACATAGAGGGACCTCAAAGTTATATATTTACCCAATTAGACACCCTCAGAGAATATTATGATGTGGAATATTTATTATAGTTTTATCACAAGTATCCCATACCATTTTCCATCCAAACCCTATTAATCATATCAATCATCCCAATCTATATATTTTCCCATCCATCTATCCATTATGTTGCTTATCTCAGCCAAACCTTGAGAAGTCAAATGCACTGGGTAGCGTGTTTCTTTTTATGTGTAAATAAATTGGTGAACTTGATTTGAAAGTATTATCCTTTTCTATTTCCATTTTCTTCTCTTCTTTTTCTTTTCTTCTCCAACTCTCTCCCTCCTTCCATTTATTCTGTAGGTATCTTTTATACCCCCTCCCCCCCTTCAAATGTGTCTAGATAGGATATAGGAGGATCTATTGGCCTATAAGGCTAAAGGAGAAGACAACAAATCCCTAGTGAAGCTTATTGTTCATTTGGAACAATAACACTTCCAACCAAAACATAGAATACCAATTTCACAACTATTCCAACCCTAACTTACAAATTAAGTATGGGATACCAATCCATAAAGTATGGCACATATCAAAGGCTACCATTAACTATATAGATTCTAAAAATATGAATTTGATTGGTGGGAGTGGATCCACTCCTCTCATGGTGATAAGGTGCTCGATTAATTTTCAAAACACATATGTGGAAATATTTGCTACATATGATTAATATATTGGAAGAATTTGCTATCTGGAGGATAAAGTAAATAGAATGTAAACAATTACACACCCCTATTAAAAAAACCAAGATACCTCCAATCCACCAAAATAACATTTATTGGTTACCCCCAAATATTCTATAACAAATAAATCTCCCCATAAGTACCAACCTCTTCTTACATCTCCTCCCACAAAGGAGGTTCCTAGATCCAGTACCACTTATAATCCCAATGAACTCATATCTACCTTGGTAGGTCGCATTCAAAATTTAGAGAACAACCAACTCTCTCTAAATTAAGGAATGAAATCCAAACCTCATAACTATGTTCATTCCTCCTTCATAGCTATCAAAACAATGGTTTACCATCCACCACAACAACAAACCTACACACTTACTAATAATTAAATTTTTAACCAACACCTAGGGGATATTCTTACTCATAAATCCCATAACACATATGTTTCTAGCATCCCTCCACATTATCAATCTCCAAACCAAGTTATAATTGGAAGCATGTTCACATACATTCCTCCCAACAACATGATGGCCAACAATTTTCCACTCTACATTCCTTCAACTTACATGCTACCCACATATACTCCCCATTTACAAACCAAAAATCCACTACCTTACATTTGCCTAAGTTACCTACCACCCACGTACACTTATACTCTACAATAACTTAACCCTTCTTCATCTAACACTCTTCCTCCCTACTATCACATGTTCTCCAAGTCTACCTAGCTAGACAATTATTTTCCATCCTATTCAACACTACCTTACCAAACACCCTCTTTTCCTTTTAGTGGTTATTCAAGCAACCCCTATGTAAACCCCTCAAAACTTATTAAACCATTCCTTTGATGGGCTTCAATGTTATTGAGACTTACATTGAATATCGACAATAACCCCTTGATCATAGTATATGAGGAGTTTTTCTACCTCATCCCATGCCTGACCTTCCCAAATTTAAAGGTGAAAGAGAACCCAATGTGCATGTCAAAGTGTATGCTACCATTATTAGGTAACTCTTAGCTTAGGATAGGGTTGTGAAAATAATTCCAAAAATGTTATAATGAATGTCCATTGACTTGTACTACCACCTCTTTGAGGCCTCTATCTACTCATTTGAGCAATTCATGGTAAAATTTGTCAAAACCTTTGATATGAGCAAGTTGTTTAAGATTGTTATTCAAGAATTCCTCCACATAAAACAAGAAAATAATGAATATTTTTCTCATTTCATTATGAGATTTATATAATCATATGTCATTACACCAAATAGGGATCAAAAAGAGCTATGTGATCTCTTTCTTCACTCCCTTAACAAGGAAAAGAGAGAATATGTCCAAAATTTCCCTTATTGATCTTATGAACAAGCACTTGGGATCACTTTATGGATTGATCAAATAGATATTGATAGTGTCATCAAACCTACAAATCCAAAGGTCATATAACCATCCCTAACCAAAATAATAGAGATTTTCAAAATCTGAACCAAAAAAAGGTTAAAAATCAAGGCCCTAATATTCTCAATATAAATCAAAATGCCACTATTAATGGTGTGATCAATCAAAACAAGAAACCAAACCCTGTAAACAAGAATCAACCACAACCTATGAACAACATTAACACAAACAATAATGTGGTTATGAGGAACCAAAACCCCTTGTATTTCATGCAATTGATTTCAATTAACCTCTACCATGCAACATGTAATTCCAAAATACTTATCAAAACCAATTCCAACAAGTTGACCACTATCACAATTCCAAAACCAACCCTTTTATTAAGGTAATAACCAACAAATTTTTGGTCAACAAGGATAGAATTAGAGACCTAGGGAGTATGATTCCAATGCCTATTACCTATTTAATAGATTAATTATACATGATACTCATGCTTATAAGGAATGTAAAAAACTTATTTAGAGACTATTTGAAGACCAATGGCAAAATTTTGTTGACATATTCATAGGGAATGCAAATACAAGCCCTCAGGCTCTCTAAAAGGGTCATATGACACCTTAGAATCAAACCCTACAAATTTATAAAAACCTTTTCCCCAATCACCAGATGCACATTAACCAAAAATAATCATAAGGTAACCCATAAAACCAACTAATACAACAAAACCAAGCTCTCTTGGCTAGCACTCATGATGTCAAAGCCTCTACTTGCTCAGCCAACCCTGATGTGGCTCCCCAATTGGGACCCCAAGGGAAGACTAGGATGATAGTATTTATAGAGTTAGAAACATAGGAAGAAGCAAATATTATTATTCTCATGAGGGAATATCATCCCACAAATCCTCACCTTTCAAACATTTTAAAACTTGATGTCATTGCTAAACCTATGGGATACTATGACTTAGTTATGGATCTTACGAAGAAATTTTCCCACATCTCTTTTCTTTACTTTTAAGAAATTTTCCCACATCTCTTTTCTTTACTTTTTTAAGAATTCACCTACCCACCATTAGACATTACTTGATGCCCTAGTGTTGGGACACATATTCAATGTTACTCCTCCACCTCATGCCTAAATCAATCATATTGATCTTGATATGTTTCCATCAAGGCAGGATTCGAGGGATACTAATTATTTGTTTGACTTTAGAAGTCTCCCTTCTAATTTTGATATGGCTAGGAGAGGACTTCCAAATTTATATCTAAAAGTATGGATATATAATAATTATGTGAAAATATAAATGGTCAATGATGGGTATCACTTAACATATTTGCCTTTTCATTTCTCCAAAATCTTGGTTATGGAAAAACCAATTATTCAATAATTTGCAACACTCTTTGAAGCTATGGCAGTCTCAAATCCACATCCATAGAAACCATCATGTTTCTTGTCACCTTAGGTCCCAATACTATGTTGATAGAATTATATGTAAGACACCAATTAAAATATGATCTTGGGTAGGACATGGATTCATAAGATGAAGGCAATCCCTTTTACTCTCTTCTAGTAGATTTGGTTCCTCTATTTTATAAATTCTTTATATCTCAAGGGGATCCCAAATATTTTGATACCCTTTAAGAAACCATGCATAAATAACTAGGGTTAGACATTTATTATCACTTACCCACCAATGGTGAAAAAAACACACATCTAGTTGAGGTCAAATATACCCCTAAACCCAAATTAGTTGTCTTATATAAAGGGGTAGAACTTCTTCAATTCTTACTAAAGGATAAATATAAAGAAAAATAAATTGTAACAGTATAAAAATGAAGTGGTAAAGATATTAAAATGATACTAGTATCTCAACCATGTCCAGGACTAGAATCATCAATATCCTAGAGAAGGATATGCCACTTATGCTTCCATTTGACCCAATAAGAGTAGGAACCTACAATATCTCTCAATCTTAAGATTAGGAAACCCAAAAAGGGTTAGCCATCATACTTGACATTGGCATGGTTTAGATATCATAAGATCAATAAACTCTACCTAGTCATGATGATTATTCTTCCTCCATGCATGATTAATGGGCCCTTCACTATGATGGGTAAAAATGTCATCTTGGTGTAGGGTTGGGAGTTATATTAATTTCCCCAAAATTAAGAGATATGCCATTAAACTTTAAACTTAACTTTGAGTGTACCAATAATGGAGCTAAGTATGAACCCCCATCCCCATCTATATAGAGAGGGAGAGGGAGAGGGAGAGGGAGAGGGAGAGCAGGGAGAGGGATCCTATATATCTATCCAATCCCTACCCACTTAAATTCTAGATATATATGAGAATAGATATATAGGCTTTTCTAGACTTTCTATGGGGTGAGCATAGAAAATAGCCCTCAAGTGCTTTATTTATTGGGATGCTCATTGATAAATTGTTAAGATTCTAAAACTTAAATATCCAATTTGACTCATAGTTAGTGATTAACCAAGTCTTAGATATTTATTAGACTAAATTTGAACATATTTAGCTTTATAAAACTAATGTGTGCAAAGTTTCCAATGATATTGGTTTTGTTTTCACAGAATTCATTCCTAGAGAAAGTAACCAACTTGTCAACTCTATGGTTGCTTCCTCCTCACATTTTTATCCTTATTTAATGATACCTAAATATGACTTCATGATATCCATTTAGACAAAACCCATCATGAAAAAAGTGTCTCATGACTAAATCCTCGCTTGCATTGGGAAGAATACTATCCCATTGGTTTGTGACCTAGGTGAGAATGACGAGGCCATTATAGAGTTCCTACATGCTTACAATGACCTCCCACATTTCCATCATAAGATATGTTTTACTCTTAATTATCATCCTTTGTCTACCCTAGGATGTGATTATTATGATTCCTATTACAATATTGAAGATTATTTATCTTTCGAGGAATAAATTGACATCTTTAATGTAGAAAGTGAAGATGTCAATATTCCCCTACTCTTGATGAATTCAAATATTGGAATTCTTCCCTTATTGAGGACACTATTGATATAAACATAAGGACTAAATAAATCCCTCAAATATTAAAACTTGAATCTTCACTCTTGCCACAAGAAGTGGATGACCATAAATAGTTACTTATCGAGTTGTCTAAATCTTTTATCTTTTCTTATACAGATATGTAGGTATCAAACCTGAAGTAATCATTCATAATATGGTCACAATGCCTAATGTAAAACTTATGAAACAAAATATTAGGCCAATCAATCCCAAAATTACATTAATGGTGAAGAAAGAGGTTATTAATATTCTCAAAGTAGGGTTCATAAATCCCATGGATTATTCTCAATGGATCTCCATAATCGTCCCTGTTATCAAGAAGAACATAAAAATTAGAATATGCATTTACTTTTATGATATTAATAAGGCATGTCCCAATGATAATTTTCCTCTCCCTTCCATTGATGTCATTATCGATTCTACATCTATTTATGAGTTGTTGTCTCTTATGGATGGTTTATCTAGATATAGCCATATTTGAATTTTAAATGAAGATCAAATAAAAACCTCCTTTACTACACCATGGGGGACTTTTTATTACTAAACCATGGGGGACTTTCTACTATGTATTCATGCCATTCAGCCTTTAAAATTTTAGGGAAACATATAAGAGATCCATGACCTATATTTTCCATGATGTCATCCATAAGATGGTGAAGGTTTATGTGGATGGTATTCTAGGAAAATATAAACTAAGGATTGATCACCTATAGGTATTAAATACCATTCTCACACATTTTAGTGAATATGGTGTCACCATCAACCCTAAAAAATGTGTGTTTGGAGTCACAAGTGGAAAACCCCTTGGTTATATCATCTATTAGCATGGAATTAATATTGATCCAGTCAAAATTCCCCCAATATTAGACATGTTCCCACTACATATGAGTCAAGAATAGGTTTATTCTTATGGAAGTTGGGAGTCATTCAATGATTTATACCTGGCCTCACTTGCGTAGTTCATCCCATCAACAACTTACTTAACAATGTGAGTAGCTTGACTTGGATGAGTGACTATCAAGATGCATTTGAAGTGGTAAAATGATTTCTTATATCTCCTATAACACTCATGTCACCCAAGCCTAACAAGCCTCTCATACTTTAAAATAGGTATCTGAGGTGTATCTCACCTACATGTTGCCCAGGAGGAGGAGGATGGAAAGGATCATGCCATCTATTTCATTAGTTGCACTCTTATCAACAAAAAGACAAATTATACTCAAGTAGAGAAAGAATGTTTGGCCATTATGTTTGAAACTAAGTGGTTTCAACATTACATACTTAACCAATAAATGAGGGTTATAATAAGGTCCCAAACCTTATGAAAATTCTTAATCCAACCATCTTTTCATGAAAAATTATGCATTTCATCGTGCTTTTGAGTGAATTCAAACTCATGTATGTCAACCAAAATTCCATCAAGGGATAAATCATCAATGATTAGTTGGTAAACTCACCTATGAAAGTTCATGATCTCGTTGATACTAACTTCCCTAATGAATTGAATTATTTTATGTAGAAACCTACCATTATTTCCTCTCCTTGGTACATCAATATTATAATTTTTTTAATTGGTTGTGCTTATTGTGAGTGTGAAAAGTCATAATAGAGGCAGTGCCTTTGCATCATTACATCCAAATACATTATCTTAGATGAATTTCTCTATCTTAAATCCTTTAACAACATGTTACTAAGGTGTGTCAACTAACAAGAGTTAGAAAAGGTCCTCTTTCATTTCCATGGTGATGTTTGTGGTGGACACTTTAGTGGCCATGAAACTGTAGACATCCAATTTCTAACACCATTTATGTTAAAATTATCAATCTTACTCGAATTACACTTAAATGCACATTTTAGGTCAAAATACATAAAACACCCTAAATGGTTCAAATTTGTCATTTACAAGTGGCGATTTAGGTCAAAATATCCCTAAATAGGGCAATGCATTTTATGAGATACCTAACTTTGATCAATTTATTTCGAGTCAAAATGATGATTTCACCTTTTTCTGCTTTGGATCACTCTTTTATTCTACTTCATTGGTACACATCACGTACCTTTGTTATTTTGTGTTGGAAACATCCTAAATAGGAATACAGTTCCAACACATCTAATGTCACCTTCTAATTCTTCTCGAGTCAAATTACGACCTAGTAATATGACTTTCTGATCATTTTGATTAATTTTTCCACCAATTTCCAAAGAATTATACTAAAATTTATTTACCTTGTTTAAGCTAATTAATCTAAATTAATAACTTAAGAATTTCATGAAACTTATTGAATTTCTCATTATTGAAAATTGATTATTATTAACTGCATCATCAGGTGACATCATCCTATGGGGTGGCATCCATAAGCCATAAATGCATAAAATATTAAGATTATGGGTGTCCCATGCCTCACAATGACCCTCCATTCCTCTTAAATTCTCCTTTATCCCAAATATTGATGAGCTTATTTATGGATTTTAGTTAAATAATTGAATTAATCTTCAGCCACAAATCTTCATCTTAGAATGGACGATTTAGGTTGATTCTAGTCAATCTCAAAAATATATAAATAGAGAGGTCATGAAAATAATTTTTAATCTTTATTTTTGAAAATTTATAATTCTAAATTGTCTTCACAATCTATTTGCATTTGACCATTGATTTTATTTACAAGCTTCATTGATAGGCTAGTTTACTAATTCTAAATCATGAGACTAGGTTTCACAAGGAGTTCTTGAGACATTAGAGGATTTGGCCACCATTTTTGTTGAAAACAAGAGCTCTTGATCAAGGGAGAACATGATTTTGAGCCACATTGATATGGTGAATCCACTTAGGAAGGTAATATGACGTTTTCTTTCATTTGTTTCTTATTATCCTTTGTAATTCCCACATGAATAAATAGGATTAATTTGGTTTGTTCTTATGCATTCTTCCTTTAATGTATTAGAATAATATTTGACTAATCATGTTATTTAATATTCTCTACATTTCTCCATGCCTGGTGGGACTATCTTTATGAGAGCGCAACCCACAAACATTTTTGTATTTCATAGTTTTAATTCTTTTTTTTTATTGTTTTTGCTTTGATTAAAAACGGCCGATAAAGAATTAAAAACTTTTTATTTAATAAATATTTTTGCCTAAATTTTTTTATTAATATATATAAATATGTCATTGATATTCTGTAAAAATTTCACAAAAAAAATCTTTATATTTTAGAAGTTATGATTTTTTTAGTAACTGTCCCTTTCTGTTTTTTATTTTTCTAGGAAAAACGGCTAGTACAGAGTGAATAATTTTTTTATTGACTTTTAGAAACTAATTTTTTTTATATAGGTGTTCCCTAGAGTTATTGACAACCTCTAAAAATTTTGTGTCAAACCGATCTATATTTTAAAAGTTATGATATAAACACTAACTGAGGTTTTTATATTTTGTGTTGGTTTTTATGTTTTATGTGATTTTTTTAATTTTTAGCCTTCTAATTTGTTATTTTCAGGTTTTCATATGTTTAACATTACTATTATTTATTTATTTTTAATTTTATAATCTATTATTTTCATTTTTTTCTTTATATTTGTGCTAACATTATCTAATCTAACACATTTGCTTTTTGGGTGATGCCTTAAGGGTAGACAGGGAACCGACAACTTTCTATTTTAAAGTTTTTTGTTTCAAAATTAAATGTGCTTCAAAGCTAAAGGACATATGGACCTTTTTAGTGCAAGACCAACTTGAAATTTTTTACATCATGCTCTTTAAAGATCTTTTGAAAGTTTAAAACAAATTATAAACCTTCATTTTGGTGTTTAAAGAAAATCTTTAGGGTGCTTAATTTGTTAATGTTTTGACAAATTGTGCTTTCAAAGTTACAACTTAAGACCAAGGGGTAAAAATAAAATCACCTCATCTTTCATTTGGGGCTTAAAATTTAATTCACTTATCAAATTTGTATTCAATAGTTGTTTAAACTTAGAATTTGATTCACAAAAAGAGGGATGTTGCATGTATGCTCTTTCATCCATCCCCTTTAGGGAAATTTTGGAATCAAAATCACCATCCTTATTGCAAACAGGCCTATTCCAAGGTATATAAATAATTTCATCTAAATCACTTCCCAAAAAATCACAATAGTCTGGTTGATCTTGAAAATGACCCTAAAGTCTTTCTCTTATATCTTTTATTTCATTGCATCTTGGCTTGTGAGGGGGACTTTATTACCTCCCACAAGTTCTTCAAGGAAGCTTTGACCTAGGGTTTCACCTCCTAGCACTGACTTCAACCAATCCCACTAGAATCATAATTTTGAGTGGTTAAACCACCTTCTAGTGATGGAGTTGCACACGGGACATATCTACGCTTTAGACATCGCACTACACTGAGTGAATAGCAGGTTGTAGTTGTTACAAAAAAGGTAAGACCTTTTCGCAACAAGCCAAGTGATGTGGACACCTAATTACGTGCTTTTATTTTCCATCATGATGTGAAAATTATTGTGTAATTGATTCCCCTACAAACATTTGAAAACTTATTAGTTTTGTTGACCCTACTTTGCCATACCTTGTCAATTAGACTTAAGATGATTATTTTTTGTCATTAGCTTACTTAGTCTTGACTTATATCTAAAACTTTATTTTTAACTCAATGAACTTAACCAAAGCACTTTCTCCTCAATTTTCTTAAATCAGGGAGGCATTACGTTGTCTAATTGGAAAATTTATCTTTTCCTTGTTCAAGTTATTATCAAAAGCTTTTGTGTCATGTCATCCACTTTGACGCAGTCATGCTACCCAATTGAGTCTAGAACTTTTACCCAATTTGTTTAAAGTCCATCATTTATAATTCAAATTCAAAATTAAACCTTTATAAGTTTTAAGGGTTGGTGTGTTAATTTAGGTTTATCATTTGCACACTAAACTTGTTCTAACTTGAGTTCAATCTTCCATTTAGATTAAGGGCCATTTATTAGACTCAAAATCACATTATCATCTTGGGTGGACTCAATTCATCTTACGTATCACTCATGATTTGAATCCTAGAACATATTTTATCCTACTAGAACCATATGGTGACATTGCGCCACCCATTTGACCCTAGCTTTGTACTTAGTGATTTATGTATGTTTTTACATCTTGAGTTGCTTAGTTCATTTTGTCTTCTTCATAATTCAAAGAGATTTCCTCTAATTTTCTAGGGTCAACTCATCAAAGTTGGAACTAGATTTTACAGTATAGGCATATCACAAAGATTTAGGCTTTGGTGTACTAGTTTTCACCTTGGATCTTTGAGCTACCTTACCCTCTTCCAATCTATATGATTTCAGCTTTACCAAAAGTTGAGTAAATTTGTGAACCAAATTATCTAATTGTGTGTGGTTTCAATCCACCCTCCTTTATAGTCTCTTTGGTACCTTAGTTATTTGTTTTAAAATAACCAAGGCATACTTTATTTGAACATTTACAAAACATTGATCCAAATCTAGTTAAGCACAGAGAACAACTCTTTGTAGACATGACTTAAAGGTTCACTCATAGTGGGGCCTCTTATGGCCTTAGCTATAAGGATGAGAAATTTTATGATGGTCAAGATAAACCCATTATTTTTTATGACATCCCCATAAAATTAGGATCTAAAGATGGTTACAATGAATATCAACCCCAAGGAGATCAAGATGAAGCACTTCTTAGGTTGATAGATTCAGGTACTAGACTACCTTCAAACTTTCCTATAGAATAATTACATACCTTAATAAGAGAAGGAGAAAAATGATGAAAAGATAAAGCTTTTTCAAAAATAGACATGCTTTTTTCTTCTAATAAAGGAAATGAAATACAAACAAAGTCAAAACCCATAAATCTAGATCTTCTAGCCAAGATCAAGATAATAAGTCAACAATATGTAGCTCAATTTATCACAGACTTAACTAACTCATTAGTTGTCACTTCAATTCATAATGATGCTTCTAAAGAATAAGGAAATGTGGTCAAAGTTATGCAACAAACATTTGATGAAAAGATAACCATAAGGGATCAAGGTAACCTAAATGAACAGTTAAAGTCACAAGAGATCTTACAAAATGTTTCATTTAACACAAAGCATACATTCTTTAATCATCAAAAAACTCTTTTTACTTTACAAAATATGAGACCCAAACATTCATTTTGAATTGAGGAAATCCCTCAAGATAATTGGCTAGTTCATTCTAACTAATGCAGAGATTGGTAAACAAACATAGAACTATCCCAAATCAACAAGGTACTAAACTGCCAAATTCAGGGGATGTTTTACAATCCAAGAATCAAGGACCTATTTTCTCGACTCAAGGAGAGGATCAGAACTAAAACACATATCAAAAGGTATACATTCCCTATAGATCCACACAAAACTAAGGGCACATTCCACCCCAACAGTAATAAAACCAAGGGCACATTCCACCCCAACAATAATAAAACTAGGGGAACATTCCACCCCAATAGCAACAAATGCAGGGGTACATACCACCCCAATAACATCTTTTCTAAACCTCAAATGAACCAAACATGAAAGAGTGGAATTCTATGAAAGAAATTGTTTAGAGATTGAAGATGAACAATAGAGTTAAAAAGTACAAATTCAATGAGATATATCCATATCCATTTGATTTATCTATTCTCCAAAACCCCTTTCCACCTCATTTTGAGGCACCCAAATTTGATAAATAGAAAGGAAAGGGAGATCCACTTGTCTTCTATTAAGAGGTTGCTTATAGTGACAAGTAATTACTTTGACTATTTTTGTGAAGTTTAGCAGGATATGCCATAGATTAGCTACTTAAACTACCCAAAGGATTAGTTGCAGATTGGAATGACTCATCAAAAAAGTTTGTTAACCATTTCTTGTATAACATAGAACATGAATTGACCATTGTTAACTTGTGCAAATCCAAATAGCATGATGGTGAAAGTTTTTTTGCATATCTGCAAAGGTGGAGAGCATTGACAGGCTACTTTCAACATAAATTACCAGATAAATAGTTGGTCGATATATTTGCATAGAACTTGCATCCTAAAGTCATGCATAATCTATGATTAGATTATGCTAAATCATTTGAAGAAATTATTGAAAAAAGAATACAGATTGAGAAGGTTTTTATTGCTAAAGGTCTTGTCAAGATTTTCATGCAAGATCAAACATCTAATCAGACCCAATCATAGATTCAAATGGTTGCATAAGACAAACCTAAGGGATTTAACAAAAATAGGAACATGGTTGGAAAAGGAGTGACTGAAGCAAGGCCCATACAAATAGTGCAGGCTATGCCTCCCCTAAATGTACAAATAACTCCCCCAAATCCACCACCTACTTTGTAGAGACAACCTCCATGAAGGACATTTCATAACAATTTTAGGGTCTTTAGCAAGTTAGGAGAGTTAGTTGAAATAGTGTTACAAAAGCTTGTCATGGCTAATGTGATTGTATGGCTAGTATCAAGACCATTTTCTCAAGATCAACCCAAACTAGATTGGTACAAATAAAATGAATGGTGTAACTTCCATCATGTTATTGGTCATGGTGCATATATTTGCATCTAATTACAACACATTATTGAGGACTTTATTGAAAGTGGTGAACTAGAAATTAAGTTGGCCCCTAATTAGGACACAAATCAGGATATGGGAATCTACAAAGACCCCTTTCCTCGACATAATCCACCACCACCAAGAAAAAATCAAAACCAAGTTCAAAATCAAGGACAGAGGTAAAATCAAGACTAACATCAAGGTCAAAATCATAATGAGCATAATCAAGATCATAATACCCATACTAATAATGTGGCTTATAACAACATGCCTTACGACTATAATAATATTGCGGGGTGCATTTTTACTACTCACATTGCCACTATTATTATGAAACCACATGGACAATCTCATGTTCCTCACAGCATGGGACCCATCATTATAGGTTTAACACCCTCTCCCCCTAGTAATACCGCATCGAGTTCACATAATTGTGTTGTGACTCCATTTGCATGGGTTACTAGTTTTGAATAGCAACACCCTTCTTCTAATTATAAAGGCTCCTCATCGACACAAAACTATAGCAATAGAGATAGATGCCTGTGAGTCATCATCCAAGGCCCTTTTCCTTCTTCTAATTATAATGACTCTTTATCACCTTTAGGTTGTGCAGTCACAACTAGACACCTACTAGTTACCATTCAGGGCCCTTCACCCACTTCTTCTATGAAACCCAATGAGAAAATTTTTTTGATGGTTCCAAAGTTGAATACTATGCCAACAAAGACTAAAATAGCTCAATACACAATCAAAAATCCTTATAGTTTAGTGGATAAATTGAACAAAACCCCTACACATATTTCCATATTAGAACTCTTATAGATATCTGATGTGATAGGAACTGGAGCAGTCAAGATCTAGAACACAAAGCTCTGATACCACTTGTCAGGATTAGGAGAAAAATTGATTACCTTGTATAAGCAACTAAACACAAAATTAAACTAGAAGTAATAAGTTAATAGAAACCAGAAACAACACAGAATATGAGAGACAATACAATCTTGTATTAATACTCTTCCAGAAGGAAATACAATGAAGATGCCACACTCTTCCCACACCTCTTGGGCGTACCAATAATTCTCCCTCAAGAGTTCTCTCACTCAACCAATTACAACCACAACTCCAACACAGAGTTGTTACCTCCACCAGTCAGTAACAATACTGCCAGTCCACCAAGTACTCAAAGTACTCCAAGTAGATCTCCCTGATCTTGCACCTTGATGTGTTGCAGATCTCCTTTGACCTTGTTATCCTACAGATCTCCTTTGACCTTGCACACACACACACACACCTACAGATCAACCAACCTTACTTACTATGTAGATATTCTACTTGATCTTACACAACCTGCAGATCAACCTGGTCTTGCACACTTGCAAACCTAGATCTTACAATTGGAAGGATCTCTTCCTTGTCCTTGATTACAATACAGCCCCATGGGTCTCTTAAATTGATCCCATGTAAACAATAATTAGACTTCCTAATTACAATAATTAGAAACACAACTCAAGACTAAAATTAGTCTTTTCCATGCAAACGCACACACACACAGAGGTTGCCAATGTCAGTTCCTGTCTGACCGATGTCAGCCGACCCATAACCAATGTCAGTTGCTCTACACACTAAATATGACTGACATCAGTTGATCAGACCAACATCAGTTGCTCTGAAACTCAACAACCTCCTCCGTTTAAATCAGTGAAGCTTTTATCTCCATAACTTAACAATCTCCCACTTGGAGATAAACAACTGCACCTGTACCTGTACTTATACATCATCTAATTTTGTTTTATGGCTTGTATCCCTCTTCAAGTTGAATCTTGAAGACCAACCACCACATATCCTATGGTGCTACTCCTGTCATCCAAGTAACCTACCATATCTAAATCTACATACCCATGTAGAGAAGTGCTTGAACATGCATAGCATGTTAACCTACTGCTGGTCCCTCTCAAATACCTGAGAATCCACTGAATTGCTTTCCAGTGCTTCTTTCCTAAATTGGCCACAAACCTGCTGACAACTCCCACTGCTTGGGTAATATCAGGTCTAGTACACATGTACTCAACCTCATCATGTGATTTGGGACACTGTTCTATGAACTGTCCATCCATAGGTGTGCTAACTGGTTCTACATCCTGCATATTGAACCTCTCCACTACCTTATTCACATAATCATCCTGAGACAACATCAACCTATGATCTTCCCTATCTCTAGAAATACTCATGCCAAAGAATTTCTTTGTTGCTCCCAAATCCTTCATGAAAAACCTCCGAACTAACTTTACCTTTAGCTCAGCAATCTCCTACATGTGTGACCCTACAACAAGCATATACACAACATATAGTAACAAGATAATGTAGCTAATATTATCCAACCTAGTAAAGTAAACACAATGGTCACATTGACATTGACTAAAGCCATGCTTAGTCATACACCTGTCAAACTTTAAACACCATTGTCCTATAGCCTGCTCAAGACCATATAACTTGGCCTTCTGTCTCACGTGTCCATTCTCTCCTTTCTTTAACCTGGGAATCCATTCATCTTTCAGTGCTTTCTTTCTAGCTGGAAACTCTACCAAATCTCCCATTTGGTTCTTTTCCAAGGAATCAATTTCCTCATTCATGCCATGCTCCCACTGTTTCTTGGATTCTACCTGCTCTACCTCTTCAAAACTTCCTGGTTCTTGACCATCAGTGAGCAACAAGTAGTGTAAAGAAGGGGAATAACAAATTTGAGGCTTACTTACCCTTTCAATCCTCCACATGGGTGTTTGAGACTCCTTGACAGCTTATTGTCTGCCTAAAATCCATTTTTTGGTCGACCCTGGTCTACACCCGACCGATGTCGATTCCTCCTGATCATCGACACCGGTTCCCTGACCAACATCGGTGTCCACTTGGTCACCGACATTGGTTCCCTAATTGACATCGGTATCCACCTACCCAACACGACTGACTCTGATCTGCACATGACCGACATCGGTCCCTGCCTGTTCGACATTGGTTCTCACCTGACCAACGTCGGTAACTATGTTCTCCTATGAGTGATGATTTTTACCTACGAGCTCACTTTGAATCATAACCTTGTCCAAACTGCCCTGCTCAAAATTATTCAGCCCCTTGAGCTGATCTTTGTCCATCATCTTCTCCATGAACACCAAGGCTTTCTTGTTCTTGTCAAAAACATCAAATTTCCTCTTTATATAATAAAATTGATCCTTTCTTGTAGCATCTGTTTCAAGAAATCTCATTTTCTTTTATTGCTTATAGAAATCTTGATCTATGCTTTCTTAATATGAACTCTTACCTTTTGACTCAAGAACAAGCATCCCCTTCTTACTCATGTGACCAAGCCTACGGAGCCACATCTTCGCATCTACATCTGAAGTAGATAAACTAGAAGGAGAGTCAATAATACAAGTAGATAGATAAAGAGTACCTACTTTCTTACCTCTTGCTAAAACAAGTACACCCTTGGAAACTTTCCAAGATTCCACTGTGAGAGTTACTATCCATCCCTCATCACCCAACTTTCCAACAGAAATCAAATTCTACTTCAAGACTGGGACATGCATGACCTCCTTCAACACCCATGTGTTGCCCATCTACAATTTCAGCTACACTTTCCCTTCACCAATCATTTGACAAGGCTTACCATCCCCTAAATAAATCTTTCCAAAGTCTCCCTGGACATAATCATGAAAAAATTCTCTATTTGGGGTTGCATAGAAAGAGGCACCAAAATCTAAAACTCAAGATTCCACTTTATCCAAGGAACATACAAGAGCATCCTATGCAACAATACCTACAACATTTGCTTCTTCATTTCCTTCATGCTGATCTTCTACCAACCAACAATCTTTCTTTACATGCCCTTTCTTTCCACAATTCCAGTAGATTTTCCTGCCAAGCCTGGATCTAATCTCCTGCCTATCTTTGACATTGATTTCCCTTGCTTGATCTTCTCTCTTTGCCTTCCCCTACTTTCAACACTTAAAGCATTCCCTGATGATTCCCCTATGCTTTTCTTGTGAATTTCTTCATTCAAGATTACACTAACAACATCATCAACTTTCAAGATATTTGAAGCAGACACAATATTACTAACTACCATTACCAAACTATGCCAACTTTCAGGTAATGAGCATAAGATTAAGAGAGCCTTAATTTCATCATCAAAAGCTATATTGACTGAAATTAACTGATTTACTAATCCATGGAAATCACTAAGATGACTATGTACCGATCCACCTTCCTGCATTTGCAAATTAAATAATTGCTTCATAAGAAATACCTTATTTGAAGCTGAGGGTTTTTCATATAAATTTGCCAAAGATTCCATTAACTCTACCGTTGTCTTAGCTTGTGATAAGTTGGAAATCGCAGATGATGCCAGGCTCAACCTTATAGATTTTAGAGCCTTCTGATCAAGAACATTCCATTCTTCATCTTTCATATTTGTGGGCTTGCTTGCAACCCCACCCAACGGTAAGTATAGATCTTTCTGATATAGATAATCTTCTATCTACATCTTCCATAATTGATAATTCTTGCCATTGAATTTCTCCATTCTTAGCTTACTTTCTTCTGCCATTGCTATACTCCCACTCAATCAGAAACCCTTGAGAGTGACCTGTAATCAACAAACACTAACCTGCTCCAAACCAAGCTCTGATGAACCTGTAACCTTGCTCTGATACCACTTGTTAGGAACTGGAGTAGTTAGGATCTAGAACACAAAGCTTTGATACCACTTGTTAGGATTAGGAGCACAATTGATTACCTTGTATAAGCAACTAAACACAGAATTAAACCAGAAGTAATAAGTAACTAGAAACCAAAAACAACATAGAATATGAGAGACAATACAATCTTGTATTAATACTCTTTCAAAAGGAAATACAATGAAGATGCCACACTCTTCCCACACCTCTTGGGCATACCAGTAATTCTCCCTCAAGAGTTATCTCACTCAACCAATTACAACCACAACTCAAACACAGAGTTGTTACCTCCACCAGTCAGTAACAATATTGCCAATCCACCAAGTACTCAAAGTACTCCAAGTAGATCTCCCTAATTTTTCACCTTGATGTGTTGCAGATCTCCTTTGACCTTGTTATCCCGTAGATCTCCTTTGACCTTGCACACACACACACACACACCTACAGATCAACTGACCTTACTTACCATTTAGATCTTCTACCTGATCTTACACAACCTACAAATCAACCTGGTCTTGCACACCTGCAAACCTAGATCTTACAATTGGAAGGATCTCTTCCTTGTCCTTGATTACAATACAGCCCCATGGGTCTCTTAAATAGATCCCATGCAAACAATAATTAGACTTCCTAATTACAATAATTAGAAATGCAACTCAAGACTAAAATTAGTCTTTTCCATGTAAACTGATTGTCTATCTAAAATTAGACCAGTTCTGGAAGTGCATGCAAACGCACGCACACACAGGTTGCCAATGTCGGTTCCTATCTGACCAATGTCGGCCAACCCATAACCGATGTTGGTTGCTCTACACACTAAATATGACTAACGTCGATTGATCAGACTGACGTCGGTTGCTCTACAACTCAGCAACCTCCTCCGTTTGCATCAGTGAAGCTTTTAGCTCCACAACTTAACATGATGTCTATAGAACTATTATGAATACCTTTTGAAATAATATACTATACCTAATGATATTAACCCTAATCAATTCTAGAACCTAGTTGGACATTTGTCTTCATTTTGACAAATCACATTTCTCCAAAAAGACATGTCCACTCTTGGCCCAAATCACAATAACCCATTGTACATTGAGATAATCATTATGGATCATAAGATCAACTGGGTTCATATAGACAATGGTTTAGGGTTAAACATCATATCTCTCAAGTTGGTACAATGATTGGGTTACATGGATAAGAACATTCAGCCAGAGACTATTACAATCAATGCTTATAACAATATTGAGAGAGAGTCTTCGGGTACAATTTGGTTACCAGTCATGGTTGGGTCCATTTCTCATCACACATTATTTCATATTGTGGATATTGAAATTCATTATAACATACTTCTTGGTCATCCCTAGATTTATGAAGTACAGGTCCCATCTACTCTTCACTAATGCCTTAAGTATCCCCATGATGGGATTGAGGTTACTATTCCCACTAATTAGCAGCCATATCAATATTGCAAGCATCTTGAAGCTGAGTTTCATAATTATAAATATTGTCTAGGTTCTAACTTCATTGTGAAGAATAACAAATCCATCATTTCCCATCCATTTTTATCTAATTATATAGACCTTAGTGATCTAGCTTCCACTTTGATCGATCCACTTCATGTAGCTCTCACAAAATAGATTGTTATTAAAGATGTGGATATTTCCTCTATATTGACGTCCTCTATATTGAAAAATTTCTTGAATCCCCTAATTCATTTGGAAAGCATAAACCATCCAAAACTCCTAATGGACCCAACCAAATTTGGCAACCAAAGACAAAACAATAAAATCCACCTGTCATTTTTGTACCTACAATCACTCCAAAGAAAGATCAAAAGGATTTTATTGAGGGAGATGAGTTATATTCTGAAGGCCTTATTGATTTCTTTCAGAATCCAAAGTATCCTAACCCTAACCAGATAATGGACCATCTTGAATATACAGGAAAAGGCCTTGGCCCATGAGCACAAGGAATCTTGGAGCCCTTATCACCTCGGGTTATCAATTGGAATCATGGTCTCAGATTTATACCACTAGAGGGTGACCTCATGAATTTCAATAGTGACTCTTCCAAAGTGACTAGTGATGAGACTCCTAGCAGTGATGCAGCATCCCATTATAACATTTTTGATGAGCTTGTTGACTCAAATTTATTTGATTCCAATGCCATATTAACCATAACACCCATTGGAGCTTCTCATCCTAATCAAGAACCCATCTTATTGGTGCTTCCCTTCCTAAAGAAAGACATTATATTTTTACTATTAGATCTTCCCATCTTGAAGCAAAACCTCATTGTTCCCTATGCCTTTGTCATCCTAAACTCATAGATTGGGACCAGCAAAATTTGGTCATACACCTTGATGAGTTTCAAAATAATGAATCAATTGTAGAATACATAGGCCTACGAGATGGATTGCCCATTGGTGATCACAAATAGAACTTCGATTTTTCATTGGATCCTTTTACCTAATTTTGATATCAAGAAAAATTTCTTGGTCATAATAAAGAATAAACATCGAGATCTCCAAGTGAAAACCTCTTTGAGGCACTCATCAATCAGGGAAAAATTAAAGAAAAAGACAAGCCTTTGAGTGAAAACCTATTTCAATCACTCCTAAGTGAGAAAGTTTGTTCATCCCCTCAGGACATAAAAGGACCATGCAGTCCAAGTTCCATAGCCAGTACAAGCATTTCTTCAGAACAACATCATATATTTGAGCATCTTACTCTTGATTTTCTAGAGGTTTTTACTACTTCACCTTTACCTGAGATGGTAGATTTTGATTCTTCATACTATCCAGATCTTTAGGAGGAACAACAAGAAGATATGGCAAAAGAAGATGATTAGGACCATACATTGCCTACAATTCTAGAATATGGATCCACACTTCTTATGGAAAACATAATAGAAGTGAACTTGGGAACCTATGAGGATCCCAAAATTGTTTATCTTGGAACTTCCCTTACTGAAGTAGAACATGAACATATTATATCCATTCTTAAGGATTATATAGACATCTTTGCATGGGCATACTTTGACATGCCAGACTTAAACCCTGATTTGGTTGTGTATCACCTTGTTGTCTGTCTTGATGCCAAACCAGTCAAGCAAAAATTGAAAAAGATGTATCTACACATCACCCTATTGTTAAAGTTGAACTAGAAAAGTTGTTAGGAGCCAATTTTATTAGACCCCTAGATTACTCTAAATGGGTTTCTAACATAGTCCCAATAAGGAAAAAGACTTTGGATATACATATTTGTACTAATTTTTGAGATATCAATAAAGCATGCCCCAAAGATGATTTTATTCTACCCAACATTGACATGATCATCAACTTAACTGTTGGGTATGAGATGTCCTTAATGAATAGATTTTTTGGTTACAATTAGATCAAGATGGCCCCTAAAAACCAACACAAGACCACATTCACTACTCCATGGGGGACATTCTATTACCAATTCATGTCATTAGCCTAAAGAACACTAGAGAAACATATCAACATGCAATTAATGTCATCTTATATGACATGATGTATGACATTGTAGAGTACTATGTTGATGATATACTAGCAAAATCATGAACAAGAGCTGGACATCCTAATGTTCTATGAAGAATATTTGAGAGGCTTCATGAATATAAAGTCTACTTGAATCCTAATAAATGTGTCTTCAGAGTCACATCAAGGAAATTAATAGGGTTTATTGTATCATAATTTGGGATTGAATTTGACCCTATAAAATTTGAGGTTATTATGGAAATGCCTCCACCAAACAATCTTAAACAACTATGAAGCCTGAAAGAAAAGATCCACTCTATATGCAGGTTCATTTTTGAATTAGCAGATAAGTGCCACCCATTTACTCATCTTTTGAAGAGAGAAGTAACATTTCAATGGGATGAATATTATCAAATATCATTTACAAAGCTTTAGACATACTTGGCTAAGCCACCAGTCTTAAGACCGCCAACACAGGAAAAGCCATAGCTCCTTTACATCTCAGCCATAGAACATGCTCTGGGGACACTTTTGGCCCAAAATTATGATCATGGTAAGTAAAATGATGTTTATTAGTTAAGTCACATGATGGTGGCTTATGAACATAATTATACTCCTATTGAGAAGGCATGTTTAGTGATAGTGTTCGCTACTTAGAAATTGTGATATTATATGCTAAATAACAAAACTATTGTCATCACCGAGGTGGACCTTATCAAGTTCCTATTATCTAAAGCATCTCTTCAAAGATGCATGGCTAAATGGATTACACTCCTAAGTGAGTTTGATATTGAATACCAGAATCAAAAGGCAATCAAAGGGCAAGTAATTACTAACCAACTTATAGAAGCTCCTATTGAGGATACTCAGCTTCTCAAGTTTGACTTTCTAGATGATTCTATCATGACGATAGAACAAGCACCATAAGAACTTAAATAGTGGATTCTCTATTTTGACAGATCATTCACATCCAATGGATCTAGATCTGGCATATTTTTTATCACACCATAGGGAGATTTGATTCCCAGAGCATTCCATATAAAATTTCATTGTACAAATAATATAGCCAAATATGAGGCATTGATTAAAGGGTTATGCCTTGCTATATAGTGGGATATTCAAAGCTTAAAGATCTATGGAGATTCATATTTACTCATCAATCAGACCACTGATCAGTATCAAACAAGAGATGATAAGCTTATTCCTTACAAAAAAATTGTTGATAATCTCAAAACACATTTTAAATATCTATAGTTTGAAAAAGTTCCAAGAGCAAACAATAGATCCACCAACATAATGGCAATGATTGGTTCCATGATTTAGATAGATGAAAGTGCTAAAGAGTATCAGTTCTTGATTAAAAATATTATTCAGCCTACATATGTTATAATGGATTCAAATAGGGTGTGTGTCATTTTTGGTCTTAATACCCCACCTGAGCTACCATGGTACCAAGACTTTTATAACTATTTACATAGTCATATCTTCCCTACTGACCTTTCCAACAACCAACAAAAACTATTCCTTCATCAGTAACCCGTTATACTCTCCTGTGAAGCATGCTTTATCATAAAGGCTATGATGGAATGCTTCTTCATTATTTATCTCTAAGAGAATCTTAGCTGGCACTAAATGAGGCTCATGAAGGAATGTGTGGGTTTCACACCAATGGTGTAGTCTTAGGAAAGAAACTCCTCAAAATAGGGTATTATTGGCCCAAAATGGAGATTGATGCTGCAACTATGTAAAAAAGTGTGTTCCTTGTCAGCAACATAGAAACTTGATACATGCACCTTGTTTACCACTAAAACCAATCACAACACCATGGCCATTATAAACATGGGGTCTCGATATCATCTAAAAAATTAACCCAACATCTTCAAATGGCCATATGCATATTTTGATGGTAACTAAGTATTTTTCCAAGTGGATTGAGGCCATTCCTCTCACTTATGTTACCAAGAAGTAGATAGCCAAATTCATTCATTACCATATCATTTGTCGATATGGAATCCTAGCTTGTATTATATCTGATAATGGAGAATATTTTCTACAACATGATGTAAAATCTCTTTATGCAAAATTAAGAACAAGCACAAGAAATCAACTCCATACAATCTGCAAGGCAATGGATAATCTGAGGCATCAAACAAAACCATTGGAGCCATCTTAAAGAATATTTTCAATGACATTGGTCATAATTGGCACTTGTAACTCTTTCTTACCCTTTGGGCTTATATAACCAATCATCAAACTCCAACTGGAGCCACACCATACTCCCTTATTTTTGGCACTAAAATAATTATCCCAATCAAGATTGAGATACCATCATTACGAATATCACTGGAGCACATTGAAGATGATGAAGACTATATAGCCTCATGGCTATAAGAACTAGAACTTATTGATGGTAAGCTTTTGGCTAACCTAAAAAACTTGCAAGCCTATTAGAACAGGTTGCAGAGGAGCTACAACAAGCGTAGTCTCCCTCGAGAATTTGAAATTGGTGACTTGGTTTTGAAAGAGAACCAAAAGAACACAAATTTTGAATGCAAAGGGAAAGGTAAGTTTTAGCTTAATTAGTTGAGACCCTATATTTTCATGGAAAACTATGGATTAGGGCATATCAACTGGCTAAACCTAATGGTGACGAACTTCTAGATCCCATGTACATCATACACTTTAAGAGGTTCTATGCATGAATAGCATTAAATCATTTTATACAAGACCCTAAACCTGGGGGTAACTTACGCTGAAGTAACTTTATCCCACCCTTTTATCCTACCCTGAACACATTTTATACTACCTTGGTCCACTCTTCATGATTCTGGATAGTGAAGGCTTTGGAATCATTGGCACTCTGGAAACATTTCACCCTATCTTGGATTGTTCTCTTTGAGAACCATATTCTTTGTTATGTCTTGGGCATGTTGTAAACTTGAAAACTTTTTATCCCTTGACCAATTATGATCCTAATTATGTCTCATGAAAATTATGAACATCCTCAACATTGGTTATACAAAGCAATTTTGCTCAAACGGTATTTCTTAGCTTCTTCAACAGACAAGTGAGTAAGAACATCTTTTTAGTTCCAAACCTTTATTACACAATTATAGATAGGTGAACACAGATACTTCTTCAAAGTTACTTCACACTGAATACTATTATATACTACATTTTTTGCTCTTTGTAGGCATTTATTATCTTATCAGGATCCTCACTCTCATTGATTTGTAAGCATGGGCCATTGCAGCTAGCTTAGCTATTTTATTGGAACCTCTACTCTCAAACATGCATCTCCCCGACTAGATGGTCCCATTTTGTGCATATTTTATCCCAAAAACATTGGAAATACTTTGAAAATACCAAACAAATTAGAACATGATATGTAAAAGAATAAAAACATTGTCTCATGCTTTTGTACATTTATACATTCCCATCCCACCATGTTATGCTCTTGCCATTTTGCAAGCAAAGAAACACCAATTCATCTCATCCCATGCATTACCATTTTTCAAGATCATTCTTTTTCATCCCATCAGCTTGGTGTTTGCAAGACCATTCTCATTTGTTTGTCATATCTTCTAGTTTTTATATAACATTAATCATGTTGGTTTGATCATCATGTTTCTTCTATCCCATTTCCTGGGAGAACTAAATTTAGCCTAAAGTTCATGTTGGAACATGCATCCATAAAACTATGTAGGCAGCATCCACTTGTCTTGTACATCTAGAGTCCACTCAGCAAACCCCTTCCTTTTCTTCTCTTCCCCTAATCCTTCTATCATTATTCCTCTTTAAATACAGAATAACTTTTGTGTCTTTGTTCATTGTTATGTTTTGGTAGAAAGTAACGCCTCTACCGCACGTGCATGAACATTTGTCTTTAAACTAAACTAACTTGTTTTGTTGTTTGTGTGTGTTTATTTGTGTTTTCTTGGTGTTTTGTTACGCTTTTTCACCTCTCCATTTTATTTCTTCTCCTTTTCTTTTTTTATTACATCTTATCTCATCTTGGTCTTGTGTTTCTCTATATGTTTTTAATTATCTCTTTTATGTTTCAGAACATCTTGATGATTCACATGGATCTCGATTATTTATATCTTGATCCTATGTTATTAAGTTGTTCTTGGACCATTTTTTTTATTTGATTGTTGTTGGTGTCTTATTTTTTTGTTTGATTTTGATTTTCTCTTTTGTGTTCAAAAATGTCTTGATGGTCTACATGGATCTTTATTATTTATATCTTGGTCTCATGTTGTTAAGATGTTCTTGCTTTTTATTTTTAAATAGTTTTGTTCCTACTTAAGTCTTGATTGATCATATCTTGATTCTAAGTTAGGTTCATTTATGTTTATCTTTTTCTTTGTCTTTGATTTTTTGTTTAAATGCATATAGTTATAACTTCGGTTTTAGCCATTCTTTTACCATTATCCTTAGTTATAGGTATTCACATTTGAACCGGCTCAGCACAATTGAAATATTATGTCATTCTAAGTTACTCATACTTATGATGCATAATTTATTTTGCTATATCAAACACTTTGTGCTTAGGTCTCAAAGTCTTAATGTCAACATTGCTCCAATGAATAGTTTTCAAAAACACTTTGCATAATCTAGACTCATGATATGGAATTAGTCATCTAGGTAACATGCATCTTAGCACTCAACTCTATGCTTAGACTTGTATCTCTTTGCATACATTATGAATTTAATCAATTCTTGGTCAGTTTTCATCATTCCTTATTCCATTCTTTCCCAAACTTGGGTGAACTACATTGGTTCGAAGTTCATGTTGGAACATGAGTCCATGAAACTATGTAGGTAGTGTCCACTTGTCTTATACATCTAGAGTCAACTCAGCCATCTCCATTCTTATTTTCATCTCTCTCATCACTTTTTTTATTCTTGTATGCTAGGTTTTATATAGCTTTCTAAGCCATTACACCATCGCATGTACATTTGTGTTTGCTCGCTTTAATCTATTTGTTGGGTTATATCCTTGAGCTATTTTTATTTCCAATTGCCCACACTAGGGCACAACATCTGAACCATGTCTGAATCAAATCATATCTACAGGGGAAAACCATTATTTATTCTTTATTAATGATCAAAATTAGCCCTACTAGGGCAAAACTATTTTATCACAATCAAATTTTCCCTACTAGGGCACCTCTTATTATCTTATCTTTAAATACCCCATTCTAGTGGTACTTCCCTTCCTAAAGTAGAATATTCTCTCTTTTCCTCTAATTCCAATCTCTCCACACTAATGCCCATGATGGTAATATTTTAGTGTGCAACTTGTCTCAGGATTGATCAATATTATAAGCATGCAGCTTGTACTCTCAAATTGGGTATGTTTAAAGTGTGTCCCTTACATTTATGGATTATATCTTTCCCATTCCCCCCATCTATTGGGGCCTCTTATACCTCTAATTATATTTTGATCATTGGTGATAATCACGTGTACAAGCTTTAGCTCATCTAGATGTGATCTATTTCATGAGTTAATCTCGCACTTTCTCTCTCTTTGAGATTTCATCCTTCTCTTTCATCCTAGTATGTCCTCTCGAGGGGGCATCATGGGTTTGTTATAATTTCTTATTGACAACTCTTTTCTTTAAAAAGACGTTACTTTGTTTGAATGTCTCACTACGCTTTCTTAAATAGGGACAAAATGTAGACATCCAATTTCTAACACCATTTATGTTGAAATTATCAATCTTACTTGAATTTCCCTCAAATGCACATTTTAGGTTCAAATCCATAAAACACCTCAAATGGTTCTAACTTTTCATTTACAAGTGTTGATTTAGGTCAAAATATCCCTAAATGGGGTAAGGCATTTTTTGAGATACCTAACTTTGATCGATTCATTTCGAGTCAAAATGATGATTTCACCTTTTTGTGTTTTGGATCACACTTTTCTTTTAATTCATTGGTACACGTCACGTACCTTTGTTGTTTTATGTTGGCAACATCTTAAATAGGAATATGATTCCAATGCATCTAACGTCACCTTCTAATTCTTCCTGAGTCAAATTATGACCGAGTAATATGACTTTCTGACCATTTTGATTAATTTGTGCACTAATTTCCAAAGAATTGCACTAAACTTGATTAACCTTATTTAACATTATTAATCCAAATTAAGAACCTAAGTAAGAATTACATGCAAGTTGAATATCTCATTATTGGAAATTCATTATCATTAACTACATCAAGTGACATCATCATATGGGGTGGCATCTATAAGCCATAAATGCATAAAATATCAAGATTATGGGTCTCCCATGCCTCATAATGACCCCCCATGCCTCATAAATGCTCCTCTATCCCAAATATTGATGATCTTATTTATGGATTTTAACTACATAATTGAATTAATCCTCAACCACACATTTTCATCTCAAAATGGATGGTTTAGGTTGATTCTGGTCAATCTCAAAAATATATAAATAGAGAGGCCATGAACATCATTTTTAAGCTTGATTTATGCAAAGTTATAATGATAAATTGTCTCCATAATACATTTGCATTTGGCCATTGATTTTGTTTGCAAGCTTCATTGATAGGCTAGTTTAGTGATTCCAAATCATGAGCCTAGGTTTCACAAGGAGTTCTTGAGACATTGGAGGAGTTGGCCACCATTGTTGTTAAATACAAGAGCTCTTGATCAAGGGAGAACATGCTTTTGAGACGCATTGTTATGGTGAATCCATTTGGTAAGGTAATATTATGTTGCTTTCTTTCATTTGTTTCTTTCTATCCTTTGTAATTCCCACATGAATAGATAGGTTTAATTCATTTTTTTTAATGCATTATTCCTTTGATTTATTGGACTAATGTTTGACTAATCATGTTATGTAATCCTCTCTATAGAAACTACTTGCAATATCTACAGGGTGGGATACTCATGGCCCACTCTCAAACATGAATTCATTAATTACGTGCAAAAATGTGAGAAGTGTCAACATTTCTCCCAAGAAATCCACATCCCTAATAGATACTTGTAACCCATCATTACTCCATAGATCTTTTCTACTTGGAGTCTATATTTGGTTGGTAAGATTTGTATCTCCTCCTTAGATGGTCACCATTTCATCATCACAACCACTGAGTATTTCACTAAGTGGGAAGAGTCCATGCCTCAAACAACTATTACTAGATTAGTCATCACTAAAATTATTTTGAATCAAATCATTTTTTAGTTTGGAGTCTTACAAGTCATAGTCACATATAATGAGTCTTCTTCAATAATTTTGAGGTCCATGAAGTGTGTAATAAATTCATTGTATCTCATCACATGGCCACTTCACACTGTCCACAATCGAATAGCCAAATTGAGGCCACAAATAAAACCTTAAATTCAATCTTGGTAAAAAAATTTAAATAAACTAAAAGTAATTGGCACTTAAAACTTTACCCAGCAATATGGGCTTATATCAATGAGTGTTCATACACCTATAGGGGCAACCCCATATTCACTTATGTTTGGATTAGAATATGTTCCACCTCTAGAGGTAGAGATACTTAGCCTCTATGTCTCTCTTTAGGGTCTCCTTGATAATAAATATTATATAAATGCATGGCTAGTTGAACTGGAAACTTTAGATGAGAACTAGATCATTGTTGCACTAAACCACATTACATAAGTAGAATGCATGGCCTAATAGTACAACAAAAATATTCATGTGCACTTGATGAAATTAGGAAACCTTATATTGAGGTTTGACATTTTAATAGATAAAAATAAAATAAAGGGTTAAAAGTTTAGACCCAACTGATTAGGTATTTATTTACTAACTAAATATTTTAATAATGGAGCCTATCAATTATGCACTTTGGAGGTCAAGGATCTCGATGAGTATGTGAAATATTTACACCTTAAACATTTTTATATATAGTCATATAATTTCACATTCCCCCTATTTTAATACATTTTTCATTATCTACATATTCTATTTACATATAAAATGTTGTGTTTGGTGATTATTTAGTTGTCAGTTTACATAATAAAAACTTTCATAATGTAGCTTACCATCTCATTTCATTTTCATATTACCATTTTATCCTATGAAAAACATTCTCAAAATTAACATTATATTACTTATTTCCCTAGTTATTGCGAGCAAAATATGCCTCTATTTCCTCACACCTTGAAAAAACTTAGGAAATGCTAGCTTATAACCTAGTCTAGAAACTTGTCCATGTTAGAATCTCCTTTTATGGTTCCCTCTAAATAGAAAACATTAACCTTCTCAAAAGATAGCTAATCTTGATCGCCTATCTTAGTCTTCAATGATGATCTCTTTTATCTTACTAGTTGCATGAGGCCAATATTTGGGGGTAAGGACCTTATAAATGTGTGTGTGTGTGACAAATACAAATAAAGACACTTATATAAAAATAAAAAGCATACGCAAAAAAAATTCAAATCTCACATCTCTCACCCTTCACCAATCTCTGATGTTGAGCCCTCACATATTACTAGTTGTATGAGATTAGCATGGAGGAGAGATGCCTTTACCCACCTACACCTACATGATACTAAGTGTAGGAGGTCACAAAAAAAGGAAAAATTAAATGCAAAAGCAATATCAAATTATAAAGTGTCCAATAAGAGTTATTCAAAAGGTTTGTTTACATGTATATGTTTAAAAGGGTAACTTTATCCCATTTACAATTTTTCCAAGGCTATTGACCTCTAGGTGAAGCCAATAAATTTAGTGTTTTATGAGTTTAGCAAAAAGTACATTTTCCACCTTTGCTCATAAGGATTAGGTCATCTTCCTTTTCCATGTAAAATTTTGATGTATAGTTTCCATTTTAACATCTCATGCATATCATGCTTCCCATTTATTCCTTTGTTATAAGTTTAAATTCATATGTTATCTAAACTAAATAACCCAGTGATCACCTAAAAAATAATTGTTAATGCATTTATAGTTTTACACATATCCATCAATTTTCAATATATCATTTTGCATACAATTTTTTTACATAATCTCACATATATAAATATTTTACCATATTATTATCAAAAACATAAGAGATACATGGTATATCATCAAATGTCTAGTCATATAAAGTGCATAAACTAAAAGAGCATGCATAGAAATTAAACACATAACACTTAAATGGAAAGACTGAAATGGACCAAAATATCTTGTATATATATCATAATAATGTTGAGTTTATACAATCAAGTTTCTAGTACATCACCTCTATAGAGGGAAATGTGTCTCAAAATATAAAAAACTAAAATACAATAATGTATATACATGTATAATAGGTGCCTCTAAGATCATGTCCTCCTATTCTAGGAAGGTCCTAATGCTAAATAATGACATGTATTATTGCTCCTAGGTTTCCTCTTGGTAGTCCCTCCTTGAGAGGTTTTCTCTCCCCCTATCTATTGGCACGAGGAAACCCAACACACTCTAATAGATAGAGAATCAATCAGAGCCTACACTTGAGTCTCTGTTATGGTGGCTTTTGCCTTCAAATTATTGTTCTCTACCCTCATATTGGCTAATGTCATAAATGAATGGTAAGTTGGGGAAATAATATTTGTGTGTCTACCTATCTCAGCAAGTAGTCTTGGATCAACCAATAATTGGTCATGATTCATGTCAGTACCCATCTAAAATAGGTTGATCAGGGTGTCCCCAATCATAGTCTTCTAACCATTAGATTTATATGCAACTAAAAATTAAAAAATAAACATCAAATCCAATCATATGAAAATAAAAGTAGTAAATAAGCTAAGTAATCATGATACAAAATAATTAAATAAAGAGATTAAATGAACAAATCAACCTTTTTACCTAGATCAACCTCATGTTAGTCAGGTTCTAAGTCATACCCATACTCCTCCTTGTCTACTTCCTCGTCTATCTTTAAAAACTTTGGAACCTCTCCACCCACTATCTATTGTTGTTGAAAGGGATCCTATTATGGTGGTGTTGGTGGTATTTTTGAAATCTAATTTTGATGGACTACTATTGGTTGTGCCACTAGAATTTCCATAGGTATCTAACCTCCCCCTCCTCCAATAATTTGTTGTAGTGGTCCTCCTTATGCCCCTCTCATCCTATCTAAACTTGTAATAGGGACTCCTAGTGTCAATGGATGCCAATCTATTCTTCCAAGTCTCCCAACCCTAGCCTCTCTGAATACCCTAACATTATATGAGGTATGGGGAGGTTTCCTATGAAAGATATCCCAAAAACATTTGGCACCCTTTTTATGGGGTGCATCTTGACCTGAAGTTGCCTATCTCTAACCTATTATGCTCCAATAACCTCTATGAGGTACACTCCCTCATAATCCCATTGACCCACCATCCCTTGATATTTAAGGCCACTAGATTGGCCATTATTAGTGTCCTAACTACCTAGGTCAATGCTCTAAATAACACTACATTTTTCTAACATGAGGCTCTGATAGCCCCAACATCCCCAACTGAAACCCCTCTCTAGTATGGGATAATCCTCTCATATACCCCACTCATGATGGGCATGGATTGGTTGATTGAGATATCCCCTATCCACATGGTCCTTTATAGGTCCCTATATATACAAACAAGGACCTCATGAACTCATGTGTAAAATATACCTCTCTCCTTAGTTCAGCACATGATGGGTGACATGTTGTACAATAACCTATTTTTGACCTTATCTCCCACTAAATAGGAGGAAAAAATCCCAATAATTATCTTTTAGAGGTTTGGGATGGTAGATCCCTTAGCCCTCAAAATCATAACTCCACAAAGTGCATCTCCATCTCTAAAATGCTTGACCTATCCATAAGCCTCTATACTATTGGTGGCCTCCCATAGGGTCACCATCTAACCTATTGTCAGGAATCTTATGATCTGATAGACAAATGCAAGAGTGATGGTGCACTCTTTATTATCTTGTGGAAATTAAAAGGTGTTCTAGTTTTCATCCTAATACATAAAAATATGGCATAACACCTTACTCAATGGGGCATGATCCCCATGTGACCAATCCATGGAATCCCAACTCTATCTAGGATGGTCAGCTTATCAGCTATCAAGAGTGATATAATCCATCGAAGTCACTCTTTTTCCCTAGTTAAGCTCTATCGTATGTATCCCTTACTATAAAATGCATAATTTTTTAGCCTAAAAACCGACTAAAAACTTTCTTTTTTCCCTCCTGGACAAAACCACCTCCTTTTGCAAGTGGCAGTTATAAAATTGTCCTAGCAGTTTTGTATTAACCTATGATGATTTCATAATTTTTGTATTAACATTGATTATAATATTGCCTTTCCTATGGGATGCAGTGATCACATAATCTTAGCATAAAATATGTAATCAGTAATCTACATAGACTGGTAATTACATTTAGATGCAATAATTTTAACCATTAGCCACACCCAATCCAAAAAACCACCAAAAACCCCAAAATTCATCCAAAATAATAAAAATTTGACTTTCCTAGCCTAACAACCATCCCAAACCCATTCATGCAATAAAATTTTGAATTTTAATAGATTTTTAAACAATTTTGACCAAAATTTTAGAATTGGGGTGCAAACACAAAAATAGTCAAAACTAACATGAACCTGACATGTTGTTCCTCCCACTAGTATGTTCACCATCTTTTCATTATGTTCATCAATTTGTCTACTTCTTGGATCAATTCTGTTACCACGAATCTAGAGCTCAGAAATCTCTAAAACTAATTTGCACAAATGATTTCTATTTTTGGTAAGTTTTTTAATATATAGGCCTTTTAACTAGCCATTGTAATTTGAGTTTTTTTCCATTTTTATAAATTTTCATTTTAAACTCGTGTCTTACATATTTTGATAAGTTTGTTGCTTAACTACCGTGGTATTTACATAAAAATTGACACTTCTAAAAACTTTTTATTTCCTGTAGCATGCTTGTATGTTATTTTGGTTTTATAGGTTCACATCAACTTGGCATTGGATTCATTCCCCTAATGGGATGGTTTAGGTAGTATAATCACCCCTGTGTACATGATAATTACTCTCATTCATTTTTTTATTATTTATTACATTTTTTGTTTTTTAATTAAACTACACTTGATTCTCATCTATTATCTATAGGTTACAATGAAGTATCAACTAGCTTTGCTACGTGACACAGGTAAGTAAGGTAAGTTTCCTAAACCTAATTTTACATTTATTTTTCGACTACTTGGCACCATATCCCCATCAATTCATAATGAGGCATCATCCTGAGGGGGAAATGTGTATGCACATAAAAATTAAACGATGCAACATTTCTAAAAAAATCTTATGATGATGCAATGATCTCAAAAATACGCTCTGATAGGTCCTCTACAAAATTCATACCCATCTCTCCTCAACCTCTTTTTGGTCTTTTTCAAGCATCAAAAATGTCCATTTTGGGTCCTTATGGTTTTAGTTTGGAAGTCCTTTCCCTCGGGGCAAAACTACCCCTATTAGTAACAAAATTGCCTCATTAGGTGACATAACCACCACCAATATGGTGCTTACATTATGGTATTTTAATAAACCATAATGGTAAAAAATTATATATGAGGTGGTTTATCCAACCACTGTAGTGGTCTCATAATTATATGTGGCAACTTTATCATTTTAAGCAATAGTTTCGCTGCAGTTTGTTCATCTTCCATTTTTAGCATCTGAGACTTGAGTTCTCATTCATTTTTATTATTTATCTTCATGTTTATTCCTTGATTTTATTTTTCTCACCTTCATGATATATTATCTCACTCCCACTCTTGTTTCCATCAATCCCTATTCCTCCCAAGTTTAGTTTTCAATTAACTAATAATTAAACTCACGCTTGCAACCACCTTGTTTCTCCTAAAAGTATCTTTGTTTTAGATGAATTTTAGATTCAATTTTTGCATTGAATATTGGTGTTTTCAAGATATAAAAAAATTAATCCTACCTAATTTCAATTTTTGAAAAAAAAATACTCCATCTTTGGTCATCTTTGTGGTCATTCTACAAAGTTTTGGAGGGATACCACTAGATCAGCAACATAGTCTTCGCTATCAGTGGATTATCCAATCATATTATAGTTTAAATATTGTCCAAGATTGTATCGTTATTATTCTTATTTTTTTTTGTCATCCTTTTTCAGAGATTTCCTATGATTACATTGAGTGGAGGAGATGGCTTACTAATGACATTCTACATAGCAAACAATCTCTTGCCTTTGATTGGTCATCAGCATTGATTAAGTTGGGGGTTTCATTTTTAATTTGATTTATTTTTTAGATTAATTTAGATTAATTTAATTTTTTAAATAGTTTCATATTAAAATAATCATAGAATAAAAATAAAATAATCCTTTCTCATCTTTCTCTCCTTGCACAAAAAGATAATTTAGAATCATTATTTTCAATTGCATGATAGATTAGCTCAAATAACGTAGTCTTAAATCACACTTAAGGTATAATTATTTGAATTCAATTAAGAGGTATATAAAATTATAATATTTTATTTTTAGTTTCTAACAAATCTTCATATACATAATAACTTTCACACATTCACACACAAGAAACCTAGGCAATCTAGACAATCAAAACCTCGCATACTAAATCTAGAATTTTGCTTATCACATAGTGAAATAAGGTTGTTTTGAAACACTAAAATGAAAAAATAATAATAATATATTTACATTATTTCATTCACTGATCACTTCATTTCATAAACAAACACTCAAATACTTCTAAAACTAGTTTCTAGCTTGCATATGTGGAGATAAACTTTCTAAATTCTTAGTAGCCTTACTTGCTAGGGTTTTGGAATTGATTTTCCATTTACATGGATCCCCAATCCTCCCTAGTTATTTTTCCCAAAAACTAAGGTCATCAACACAACATTATCCAAACTTAGTTTCCCATAATCCCTTTTCTTTCTTCCTCAGGAATAACCTCATCATATTTCCATTCACTTTGTGTATGACATTAATCAAGCATAGCTATCTTATTAGGATTAATCAAATCCCTTAACTCATCCAACATGGCCATATCCATCTAGTTATTCTTAGCATTTTTTAAGAACTTCACTATCTTGTAATCACCAACATATATGGACCTTAGAGTTTCATCTCTTCCCAATTAGACATCTTCAATGAACATTATGACATAGTATATATCTTATGTATCATCAAAATCTTCCCATACCACTTTCCATCCAAATCCCTATTCATAAAATCAATCAGCCCAATCCATAGATTTACCCATCCATATATCGATTATGTCAATTATCTTGGATAAACCTCAAGAAGTCAAGTACATAGGTTATCATGTTGATTTTTGCATGTATAAGACATTATAAAAAAATCAAGGTGAAATTTAACAGACTTGTGACTTAGATGCCAAGGCAAGGGAAGTGATCTAATAGAGGGCACAAGGGGGCACAAGGGGCTAAGGATGGAAGTTAACTTTCTAAATATTATCTTTTTTACATTCAAAAAGAGTGATCCCCATAATTAAGGATTATTTGGTACAACAAACAGTAGGGATAACTATAGTACCCACACCATGCTTGGTTAAAGAGTGTGAAATTAAAATGCACAGAACATCAGCTATGGCTAAGAGCTACTAATTGATGCCACACTAAATGGGTGTCCATTATGTGATATTCTCATTTAAATTTGAAATTATTCTCATCAAAATCATAACTAAGGTCAATATCCTCCCTCAAGAAGCTTTTCACTATATGGGAAGTCTTACTTTGAGGGTTTTACCTCATGTGTTATTTATGACAAACAAAAATTGTGTGAAACCATTGGGAATCCTCATTAATGTATATGTTGATATCATGGGAGTAAAATTTTTTAGATAATTTGAAGTCATAAAATTAGTTGAGGTTGAAAATTATCTAATTCTACTTGGTATGTTGTAGTGTTATGCAAATAATGCAGCTATGTACTTCAAGAACTTTGAGAATAGGGAGCAATGCATAGTTATATCCCTTGATAACAACCATACCCCAAATTATGTTGTAAGTGTATACATAGATGAGGAGGTAAATTATATCTACAACATAATTATTTAAGGTGGAAAATATTGATGTTGTTGATGGAGTGTTGAGTTTTAGGTGAGGTTAACTTTGTGTTTTGAACTACTAATGTCATTTGTGATCGATGGGTGAAAAAATATTATGAGGTTACAGTGTGAAATTGTGGTGTCATAAGTTCAAAATAGAGAACATCCATGGTATAATAACATGTAATGGATTCTAGGAGAAAGGCTAGTTTAAATCCATGAACCAAGGTTTGGGTATTGTGGGTAGCATTTAGAATGAAGAAGGTGTACCACCTCAATAAATGTAAACTTGTTACTTTTCCATGTTGTAAAGGATATAATAAAGTTAATAAATTATTAGAGTATATGGAAGTATGTGTTATAAAGGATAAAGAGTGTATGAGTGCTTTAATATACACCTTGAGGAGTATTGTCATACATCGGTGGGTAACACACAAGCCAATATTACTAAGATGAGTTCATGTACAAGAATCCATATACACTTAGTTTGAGCATAGTAATAATAGGTGGGTAATACTTAATTATGATGGGAATTCTTCTCCTAAAAGTAATCTCCATAGATGGAATGGAAGTGGACTAGGAGCCTACATCAGCCCCATAAAATATTATGGGTCCATGCATTTTAAATAACATCAAAGACCTAGGCTCACACATGGTATATCATCTACAAGACACGCCAATAAACTAATTTATAGAGGGACTTTATAAATGATTTTGTTCATACATTTTCATTATCCTCACCTATCCCTAAGCTTTATCAACCATTTCTTTAGGTATGTCAGGCCATTTTCTACAATGAAGCCATCATTAAGGAGTAAGTAAGACAACTACAAAGTAAGAAGGGTATACCATTTACAAAAATGTTTTAAGAATACAATGTTAATAGTGACTCTAGTTATAATGATAATGATGTGTGTATAGATAAAAACTATGGATAAAAGTATTGGAAAGAGAATATAGTGCATAGGCTGGATGAAATACCACTCGAATATGCCATAGACCACCTAAAGGTATAAACCTATAATGGGTAGTGCAACATTATGAATACACAAGGGGAATAGTACAAGTATTATCATCAGCCCCTTAAAATAATAAAGTTTAATATAATATTTGAATTAGAATTAAATATCACCATTGTGGGTGAATAGTGGATCAATAAAGATCTGGTGAAAATCACTGATTTATTACATGAATATCGAGACATTTTTCCAAGTTATTACAATGAAATGAAAGGTGTGCATCCCTCTTTAATAAAAATTAAAATCAAACTTATTTATGGCACATGACCTATGAATAAGAGACCTAATAGGATGAAACTTAACTTGTGTGCAAAGGTAAATGAAGATATATATTAGATTATTTTCCAAGATCACATAATAATATTAAAAGAAAAGAGAAAAATAAAGTGAAATGAATTAATATCACCTTAAGATAGAATCAACCCACAAAATTGAGATGAGAGTTGATAAGTGGGGAAACCATCAAATAAAGAAAAAACCCACTATTTACTCGAAGCCTTACAAAAAATTAAACTCCAAGTACAACAATAAGAAGAATCTAAGAGAGAGGAGTGGCTTCAATCCAAAAACAGCATCACAATATTATAAGAGCTAGATTGATGTATGTTATTGTAAAGAATGGGAGAAGAGATAACTCTTTATATAGAGAAAGAGGAAGAATGGGGGAGTTTCAATAATACCATCGTGACCTTAAAAGGCCTACTTGGTGCGTGTCAAATGTCATATTCCCAAAGAGAGTGGGGGGAAGTGTGTGACATATGTAGGGAGGAGTTACTTGTGCAAGTAACCCCCAAAACTAATAATTGGATAAAAGAGGTGAGAGACACCTCATAAATCTAAGATAAAGTACATTTATAATCATAATAAATGTAGACCTAAAAGAGACTTAGGATAAGACTAAATAGCCTAAAGATATAGGAAAGGTGAATCTAAAAAAGGTTAATCTCAAACACTCAACCTTAAACTTAATTTGGGGTTACAAAAGAGGATAAAACCTTTTATAAACAAGGAAGGGGGTTGAAATTACATAATATTCCTCCTTAATATAAATTTCCTTTAATAAGAATTAAAATAGTTTGAGAAATAAATAAGAAGAGAAGGTGTCACTAAAAATTTTCAAGGATGAAGGTGTGATCCTCAATAATCTCTAAGAATCTCTTTTGGACAAGGTGATCAATCTACAATGGAAAAAGGATCAATAAGAAGGATAAATTATTTACTAAACCTTGTAAAACAAACAATATAACACTAATATTTAAATTTAAGTAAATAATATGCCATTAAATGAAACATACAAATAATGTACTAAAATCTAATAAACGCAGTTAGTCAAAGTGTGAAATCCTGCACAAAAAGAAGTTAGTCAATCAATATATATATATATATATATATATATATATATATATAAACAAATCTATATCAATGCATATTCCCTTTACAATAAAAACCAAGGAATGCATAAAAATATTGAATTCATCAAAATAGAGACATATAATATGTGTCACTTGTAAAAGATATTCGATGATCTAGCAATAGAATAAGTATCACATGAAGACAAATCAAAGTCTCTAGAAGATACATTATTTTTAGGTATCTAAAAAAAAATTACCTTAGAATTAGTTGTTTTACTAATTTTCCAACAATGCAAAGTGTCATGAGTGGATTTACCACAAGAATTTCATGGATATAATTTCCAACATCTAAAGATACGATGCCCATTTTTTTGACAATGCTCACAAGTTTTACTATTTTTAACCAATAAATGAGCATTACAAGCATTATAATCAAAATAAGTTGAATTATAAGTCCTTCGGTGTGGAGGACAATAAGATTTCATTTTTTTATTAAAAGTAGTTTAAGTATTAAAATTACTACCAAAAAGAATACATGAATAACAAAATGCATTCCTTTTTAATAAAACAAAAGGCTAATATTATAAAAATGTGTGGCTTAAAATATTATTTATAGCCATGTGTTATATGTAATTGAGCTTTGTAAGAAAATACTCAACATAATTTTTAATTATTTATGTTCATTGATTGTTTTGTAAAAAAGAAGCTTTACATTTTTATTTTTATTTTTATTTTTATTTTAAGTTGAAATGAGTAAAATCAATAAAATCAAGTGGGTTGTAGTCCAATGGTGAGGATGATAGTGTAAAAGGTGCTACCTATCCATCCACCAAGGTACAAATCTTAGATGATAAAAAAAAAGGGATGAAGTCAAGATCATCCCCCAAGCAAATTTGGTGGAATGGATACCCCTTTGTCCTTGGCACTAAGCCAAAGAAACATTTTATACACCTAATCCATGTAAAAGTAGAGTTTCAATCAAAAAAAGTAAAAACAATAAAAAAAACATTGAGATAAGTAACTAATATTAGGAAAACATTACAAACAAAGTGTAGAAAACAAAACCAAGTGGAAAAAATAAGGTGAGAACTCTAAAGGCACTAGGAATGATAAACAAAAAATCAATGTAGAGGTTTGAAATGAGACACAAGTAAACAAAAAAAGTAGGAAATAGCTTTCCCAATAAGGCCACATTACCAACAAGAGATTAATTTTAAAAAATTAGCTACACCAAAAAAATGCTATAGCCATATTGAAAACACACACTAAAGCACAATAAATAAGGAAAAGAGCCAATAAAGAGGTCAGTTAAATAGTGTGTAGAGTGCATTGTAATCCAACAAGTGGCTACAAATACTGGTAAGTAACAATTAAGCACTCAGATAATAGAATAAGTGAAAGGTAAGACACCTTTAGAGAAGCAAAACACCTCCTAAGAGAAAGCTACAAGTAGAAGTAAATCAACTTACAAAGAGGAATACTAAAGTAATAAAAAATCATACGTCGTATAAGTGCAACAAAAAATGGAAAGCACAACTGAAGGCAAAACTATGAAGGTATAACACAAAGCTACAAAGTGAAATCAAATTGTGCAATAATGTGAATAAAAGTGCCAATAAAGAAATGGAAAAAAAAAACATAAAGAATAATCATACTCAAAAAAACACATAAATAATAGCTCTTAATGACAAAAAAGGTAGAATAAAGAGCCAAAATATAGATTGAAATATAATAGCATAATGAATTTAAAGAGTCTTACAAAGGCACCTTGCCTCTAAAGATGCCAAAACTAAGCAAAGGTTGAATATGCATTGTCAAAATTGAAAAAAAGTATTACTATATATGAATATATACATTCCAATGTATTTAATAGAAACAAACCAGTTAAAAGCATACATTAGCTGTAAGCAAAATCATGTAAAATGCCTCTATTTCACTCACAAACCTACACAAATAATCAAACATCAACATTAAAAGGAACAAGGATCTAATACCATATTAGATTATTTTCCAAGATTGCATAATAACATTGAAATAATAGAGAAAAAATATGTGAAATGAATCAATATCACCTTGAGAGAGAATCAATCCACAAGATTGAGATGAGAGTTGACAAGTGGAAAAAAATTTAAATGGAGAAAAACCCCACAATCCATTATAAGTCTTGTAAACAATTGAACTCCAAGTACAACATCAATAAAAATTCAAGATATAGAGAAGAGTGACCTCAAGCCAAAAGAGGCATCACAGGATTGCAAGAGCAACATTGATGTGTGTTGTTGTAAAAAATGGGAGAGGATAGGGCTCTTTATATAGAGTAAGAAGAAGGATGAGGGAGTTACAAAAATCTCATCATGACCTTACAAGGCCTCCTTGGTGTGTGACAAATGTCTTATTCCCAAAGAGTGTTGGGGGATGTGTGTGACATGTGGGGGGAGGAGTTACTTATACAAGTAACTCCCAAAACTAACAAGTGGACAAGAGAGGTGAGAGACACCTCATAAATATAGGATAAAGTGCATTTATAATCATAATAAATTCACACCTAAAAGAGACGTAGGATAAGACTAAATAGCTTTAAAACATAGGAAATGTGAACCCAAATAATATTAATCTTTAACAAGATAGATAAGATATTGGTTGTTAGAGTCATCTTTCCAGTTGAGGAATCTAAGTGTGTAGGCCCCATGGTATTAAACATCAAAAAATATGGGTGCACTTGAATATGTGTTGATTTTTTGGTTACTAAATTTTTCATGTGTCTCCAACCCATTACTAAATCCATTCACTGAAGAGATTTTGTAAGGGGTGGCAGATTGCAAATTATATACTTTCACATATAGGTTCTCCAAGTATCATCAAGTATAGTTAAGGAAGAGGACAAGTCAAAGAATACATTTAAGATATAATGGGACTCTTTTGCATAAAATATTATGCCTTCTAAGTTAAAGAACGTAGTATATGTGTTCTCACAGATAGTTATGCTTGCATTCAAGGATTTTAATCATCATTTACTTTGGTTATATCTTAAATATTGGATGGTATATAGATAGTTAAAAGACTACCACACAAACTTGTGGTTAATGTTCAAGCGATGCCAAAAATTAAATATTTCCCTGAATCGAAGAAGTGTATCTTTGAATCTCCATTTAGAACCCTACTTGTCACATCATTTATAAATAAGGAATGCTTTTGGATCCAGAAAAGATAGTTGTAATTTTGTAGTTGTAGGCACCAACTACATAGAGGGATGTATGTGTATTCCTAGGTCATATGGGTTACTATCTGAAGTTCATTAGGAACTATGTGAAAATCATTGCACCATTATAATAATTTTTCCACAAATATGGCTCCTTAATTTGGATGGAAAAATAACAAGATGTATTTGACACCATGAAAGATAAACTTACAAGTGTGTTAATCCTACAATTTCTAGACTGGAGTACTCCATTTCATGACCATGTTGATGCATCGATGATAACTATCACAATAATTTTAACACAACCTAGGTATGATAGGGTTCATAATCCTATATATTTTTCTAACCAAAATCTTACCCCAATTGAACATAACTACTTGAAGATTGAATTTGAAGCACTCGCAATGGTCTATACACTTTAAAAGTTTTTCCAGCACCTACTGGCCACACCATTCATGTTTTTCAAGGACCATGAAGCACTCAAGTATCTTTTGAATAAACATGTCTTACATGGAATAATTTATATGTGGATCTTTTTATTCCAAGAGTTTTAATTTTAAATAGTGGTGAATCTAGGTAAACAAAACTCTAGACCTAGTCATTTATCTTGAATCACCACTAGAGAGGATGTGCTGAACAAAGAAGATGGTATGTCATAGTCCTAATTATATAAATTAAAAAACATTATAGAGGATATATCTAAGGTCATGTATTTTCTTATGTTTGGCATCTCCCCAATGGTTTAAATTTAAATGAAAATCAAATTGGTAGTCTGTACCACTCCCTATCAACTTATTGGTGGGGAATTATACAATATGGGATGTGATGAGGTATTTTGTAGGTGTATGATGGAGCATGAGTGTGTATAATTTATTCATGAGGGGCATGAAGGATTAGCAGGTGGCCACTATTTTGGGGAGGCTACCATGTGAAATATATTGTTCTCTATCCTATGGTGTCCAACATTGTTTAATGATGCAAAGGAATATTTATATAAATGATATGTGTGTCAATGGATTAGTAAGCCCAACTACTAAGACTAAATTCCATTGGTTTCTATCACTACTCAAGAACCATTTGAGAAGAGGATAATATAATGTGTCAAACCCATCTCCCCATCCATACATCAGATGGGTGTGTGTTATATCATCACTACCACAGACTATTTAATTATATGGGCATAAGTGATGCCTACTATAATTTGTACTACATCTACAGTAATTTGTTACCTATGGGATAATAATATTAATAGATATGGATGCCCCTTGAATCTAACTAGTGATCAAAGGATGCATTTTCTAAATGAGTTGGTGCATATTTTTTGGCATAATTCATGGCAACATACCATTCCACCCTCAGGAGAATGGGACTATCAAATATTTTAATAATATTTTTAGTCAAACACTAACAAAAAAATTGAAGTGCACCAGAAGTATTGGGACGATCAAGTTTTTACATTATTGTTGGTGTACATGACCACTTATAAGTGCTTAAATGAGTCTACACCCTTTTAGTTTATGTTTGTAACAAAATCGATTCTAACCATGGAATTTTCGGTGCCTTATTTGCACATTGCATTTATTGGATGACTTAATGACAAGAATTAACTATATGTGTGTTTGGAAGACCTTACAAAGCTAGACAAAAGGTACATCATAGCTCATTGGAGCCAAGCTCAGGAGAATGGGACTATCAAATATTTTAATAATATTTTTAGTCAAACACTAACAAAAAAATTGAAGTGCACCAGAAGTATTGGGACGATCAAGTTTTTACATTATTGTTGGTGTACATGACCACTTATAAGTGCTTAAATGAGTCTACACCCTTTTAGTTTATGTTTGTAACAAAATCGATTCTAACCATGGAATTTTCGGTGCCTTATTTGCACATTGCATTTATTGGATGACTTAATGACAAGAATTAACTATATGTGTGTTTGGAAGACCTTACAAAGCTAGACAAAAGGTACATCATAGCTCATTGGAGCCAAGGTGTGTAAAAGTATAGCTAGAAGTCCTAGCATGATAAACATATTAAATGGAATTGTATAAGGGCACACATATTTTTTTATATGATTCCAAATATGTTAAACATTTAAGTAGACTCCAAATTTATTGAATGGGCCTTATATAATACATGATAATCTAAAAACTAATGCATACAATTTACGCACATTAGATGGTAAAATGATCCCTAAGAATTTCAATTGGAATAAGAGCAATCCTTATCATGTGTAAGTTAAAAATGATCAACTCAACAATAGGGAATATGCCAAAGTGATTTACTTTCATGTTTCTAAGTTACTTTTATGGTAGTTTTTTTTTGTTCTCTACAAATAAACACAAATGATTTTTTATTATGCCATTAGGATTAGTAATAATAGAACACAACCCTATAAGACCTTAAACAAGTTGAGAAAATGATTTCATTTAGATCCTTAAGTCATATTTGGTGTGCATAGGTATCATTTGTTCCATAAATAGCATGACCTACCATCATACCTCACTTTATGCAACAATTATTGTTTACTCACGCACACATTTTTTAAGGTTAATTGAGATATTCAAACTATTAGTTGTGCCTACACAAGTAAATGGAAAAAGGATCTCTACATAACCATAAAGGCACACCCATTGATAATGGAAATTAATTCACTATATGACCAAGAAAATATTTAGTGTGGGGTAAGTTGAATGAAGGCTCAAAAAAATAAGGGAAGAACTAAAATGAAGACTGGTAGACATATGTGAAAAATCAACCTATTATCTAGATACGTGAGGTCAGTGGGGCACGTCATTACGAAAGAAAGGCATAGGCATTACACTTAGGAATGCAGAGAAGTGATAAATACCTAAGTCATGTCTAAATGGATTCATGAAATGGATGATGGCACTAGGATTAAATGTGAAAGTACATGTAATCACATAAAAATGCAATTTGTACAACTTGAGCATGACTTGTGACTTTAAAACCATAGGTCTTTCTTACTTGCTCACACAGCGCACTAGGCATGTTCTCAATGCTTCCCAGTCACCTGAAGCCCTCCTGAATCAGCCCTAGCTGCCCTAGACTCCTCTCCTAGGCATAGACCTATCCCCTAAAGTCCCTATCCCCTTGGACAATAGCACCATAAGTTGGACTATAGCACTAGACCTTAGGATGTCCACTTTCCAGTGTTATTGTCCAAGTCACTCTTAGCCTCAAATGATTAGATTTCCCCAAATCTTTATCTTTTTCTATATCGGCCTAACATGAAGTTATCTAACCTAGGATCATCAATTTCACTATAAAATCCTATTCAAGGGTCATTTAGAAGGTTTGAAAATCATTCAAAAGGTACAAGCTAGAAATACACTAAGCACACTCAAGCAAATCTTTCTATTCTTTACATATAGCCAACCACTGTTATATCTAGCCTACTCAAGCTACCACACAAGTCACAAGTCATCTCAAGATTTCCTAGATTTGTATGATACTTACATTTCATACATATTATTGTAAAATACACATTTAATTTAGGATAACTACATTGGCCTTGATCCCTCCTCAGAGTATTTGTATGTAGGCAGCGTGCCCACACATGGGGTGTGATCGTACATTCAATGTATAATACACACTAACCCCTTTTTCTAGTTGATTTAAGACCACTTCTCAAGCCTAAGGAGGAATTTGGACCCTAGAGGATAGAATCAGTTGCACATGAATCTTTGTAGATGATCGAGACCTGAGATTTCAAACATAGAGCCTCTCAAAGTATCAGAATAGAACCCAAAAATCTCAAAAGAAGTAGATTAGAGGGACTCTAGTGCCAAAAATAGGACTATAAAATTGGACCTCTAAGTGTCTAGTTTTTTATGCTACTATTTAGGTATAAAATAGACTTCTAGGTCCTATTTCTAACAGTCTACCCAGTCAACTCAGCAATTTACAGTTCCAGAATCCTTTATCTCAGTCTAGAAATCAGCTAAGTTCACTCTCTATCCCCTTGTTTGCTATTTTTAGAAATCAATTAAGCACTTCTAAATTCACTAAATTAGTAGGTTAATTAAGGAACATTTATTTATTGATTTTACCCTTAATCCAGACCCATTTACTATTTATTAAATTAAACCTAAGGTTTCCCAAAAATAGTAAAACATTTGGTGAACCCGACTTACTTTAAATCTTTGCACAAAAACCCTAGAAACCCTAGGGCTATTTATTTCTAATTTTTTGCTATATGTTTCTAATTTTTCCAAAATTTAAAAATTAGTAAACTAAAAATTTAAGTGCAATATTTTCAATAATTCACTAAAACCTTAGTTTCCACATACTAGGTCCTTTTTGCACAAAACCACTTCTTGACCACTAGGAAAAATATTCTGCTAATTTTAGAAATATTTTTAGATTTTTCCTAATATATTTCAAGTCAAATATACTAATTCTCATTAAATTTTTCAAATTATTACATAAATTTTGAAAAAAAATCATTTTAAACCTTAGTTACATCACTTAATTTCCAATCATTTTCCAAAATATTCCTCTTATTTTTTGAAAATTTTGATTAAATATTAAAATCAAAAAATCATTTTCAAATTCAAAAGTTCATAGTATTATGCAAATAATATTCCTAAAAAATTCATGGGTGCATACACTAGGTCGTATTGCATTTTGAGTTATCACCTTACATGTTTGGCTGCTTCATATCCTTTTTTGCACAAATTCTAAACTACTATTTTAGAATTTTACGTTTCTTTTATCTAGTACTTTCCAGTTTTAACACATTACCTGTTATAAATTATTTCAAAACATTCAAATACATTTCAAATTGTTTTTCTATTTGTACAATGGCCCAATATATTGATTTTGATGAAAATGATAAAAGAGAGCTTCAATAACTCTTAACCAAACACCTGAATATGCAAGATGACATGATTAGAATACTACAAGAGGAACAACAAAATGCAACCAATGGTCGATCTTCTCAAACTATAAAAACACCAGTTGCACATGACACTACAGGGGAAACTATGTCACAATAACCCCCTATAGTAGCCCAACCTTCTTTTATGCCACCACTTGTAGCTAGTCCATCCCTATCTCCTGATGTGGTATCCCTTGTGCAAGAGATTTGATCTCTTCAATCCAAGGTGCAACATATTGAGAAAGGTACCACTAGATCTACACAGGCATTGGATTTTGTCACTTTATTGCATACACCCTCGGCATGACATATAGTTACTACACCCTTGCCACCTAGATTTGTACAACCTAAGCTCACTTTTTACAATGGTAAGGGTGATCTAGAGACATAGTTGAGATCCTTTCACATAGCATGTTTGTGTTATGTACCAAATGACTAGTTATTAACTAAGTTATTTCTAAGGAGCCTCAAGGATTATGCACTATAATGGTTTTACAGTCTACCAAATCAATCAGTCAATGCATTCAATCCTCTTTTTGACATGTTCCTAACACACTTTAGTATCAACATCGATGATAAGGTGTCATATGCTCAAATTGTACAATAGAAATAGCAATCAAATGAGCCTCTCACCAAGTATATTCTCAGATATAAGACTATATTGGCTACGATGACTAGCCCTATGGTAGCTTAGGAGTTACACAACCTCTTCAAAAAGAGTCTTCTATTAGTTTTGCATGAGACAATCATGTTCAAAATATTCTCTTCTTTCACTAAATTGTGTCACACTTTAAAATAACCAAAAATCAAACTCATATCAATGGGCAAACTCAAGTACACAAGTGTATTAGATACAACTAAAAAGAGTAACATTAAAGTCCCATATAAGGTCAAGTTTAATGATAGTAAAGGATAGACACAGTAAACAATGTATGCAGCTTTAGAACCCCCATAGAGATCACATTATCAGCACCTCCTTGATGACCTTTACTAATCTACTAATTTCTCTAGCTATAGTTCTACAGTAATCACTAGAATGTAATATCATTTCTCTACCTCCTATCAAAGAAGTTGATCTATCAAATCCTCTTCCATAAGGATATAATCAAAATGCATTTTACAGCTTTCATAGGGCACCAGGGCATACTAAAAATAGATGCATTAGTCTCAGGCATAAGATATAGGATTTAATAAATGTCAACCAGATTGATCTAGGCACTTTAGTTGAGACTCCTCATGCCAAACCAACATAGGATAAGTCACTTAAAATCTTTTCAAGTCCATTTCCATAACATAGCAAGTTAGAGGTATAAGACACATTAGGTGTATATCATGCATATAAGGCACATCCTCTACCAAATACATATAGGGCACCAGTACTTAATTCACATGCATTGAGCCACAAGATTAGGACCTTTCATTTTAGCCTTCCAGTTTAGCCTTCTATCTCCTTTTCCAAGTAGTAGATTATCGAGGATGACATGGATTATCATGCAATCTTCATCAAATCTTCTATTCATGATCATCCCATTCACAGTGTTCTAATTGACAATGGATCCATTGTTAACATGTGTACTATGACACTTCTACAACACTTAGGGTTTACAAAGTAGGATATCACTCTAATTAACACAGTTATCAATGGATTTAGTGGACATAGTTAGACTACATTGGGTGATATTTTCATTCCATTACAGGTTGGTCCTATATGCATGACCACCCCATTCACTATAGTTCTTAGCACAAGAATTTTTGACATGTAACTTGGCAGACCTTAGAGACAAAAAATCCAAGCAATTCCATCACAATGCATTGATGCATGAAATTCATTCACACTAATTAGGCTATTACAATTACTAGAGTTCCATATGAGTTGACACTTCCAGTTTCAGTGCTAGTTTTAGTTCTAGAGTCAGTTTCAGCTCTAGCTCCATTACCAGTACAGAGGGTCCATACACCTCCACAGCTTTAGGATTCTAAATAGTTTTTAGCTATAATTTTCACACCCAAATCAGTTTAATTGAGATCTCAGGCATCTACACATCGATCACATGTTTAGAGAGCTTCTCTTACTTACAGATGGGTCCTTTAGAGCCCTAAAGTTACATCTACTTCTCAGAGTTATAGAGGATCCCTACAGTCAATTCTAATTCATATATTTTAGAGTATTTATAGGATATCCAAAATTTAGAGCCTTAGTCTCAGCACTACCATCATGCCTCATGATCATGGATAATTCCACTTTTTAATACTAGACACCATGACAGGGAGTCTCATTCGAGACTCATCAGTTAGTATCATTTCTTTGCAGTATTTTTGATACATAGTCTTTTTTGCTTGATTCTACATAGCTTATTCCAAAAATATAAAAACAATATAAACTTTAAAAAAAATACAAAAATTTGTCAATTGTATGCATCATCTATATTCTTACATTACTAAAACACTATGCTAGACTTACATTACATTGTTATATGCTACTTGTTTGTCAATTTATCTATATTACCAGGCTTTACTTGATCTTATTTTAAGTGTGTGTAGTGCATAGAAATACTTAATTTCTTTACTCTACCCATTGAGGGGCATCTTATGTCTACATTCTAGCTACATATTGATACATCTACTCACTGGGGACACACTCTACATGACTACACCATCTAGGTTATGTCATTCTTACACTACACACTTTAGACATCTTGTTATAGTTTGTTCCTTACACAAATATTAAATCAACATCCATTAGAATTTATAAAACTTATATATTTCATAGCATATACATTAGTCTTATATTACATATATTGTATACTCTTGCTTCTCACTTCTTATAGTTAGATGCATGTTTACTTCTTCTGGTACTTTGCATACTTCCACTCTTCACTTTGATTAGCTAGATGTGTTTGCATTTTCCAATTCTTATTTTCTTCTTTTTTTTGTTTTAGGACATTTTCCAAATGTCATTTGCTCCTATCTATATGTGTGTGCCTTTGGACATTTGACAATGTCCTGTGTGTGTGCCTTTCTTTATGCTTGTGGCCCTTATGCCAATTTTTGATTGTTCCTTTTGTGTAAATGTGTAATTTGAACATGCCTTATATGCCTTGTGTGCTTATTTATCCCCTTGGCCACCCTTGTGTGTTTCTTTCTTTGTATTCTTGTTTACTTTATCATTTCTCTTTATGTGCAATGCCATGATTCCAATCATGCATTTACCTTGCTTCTTGGATGCCATGATGGACATCATGCTCCATCCCTCCATACTAATAAAAACTAATAACTAATATCTCACATTCCAACCTTTTCTTGTATACATGTTATTACATTGTTATATCTATCTAGGCATACCCCTGTAGATCTAATAATATGTCTTTACAACTTTTGTTATATCTTGAGATCATGAATATCAATGCTATATCAAATGTTTTTATAGCTTAACACACTTGCAGGGCTTCTTATTCTAAGGGCAGTCATTGTAGGGTCTTCATTCCTACCCTCATAAGAGGGGGAAATAAATATGGGTTTTGTCATAGAGATCAAAGCTTCTACCGATCAAAAAAATGTAGTTTCAGACCAATTTAGTCCAGATTCTAAAATTTAGTATAGGCAAGCCAAATCAGGTAGACAACAAAGAACACAATCCAATTTTAAGTTTTGGATCTAGACAATAGTCCCAAAAATGGGACTATTGCACTACACCCTAAAGTGTCTAATTTTTAGCACTAGTGTCTAGATAGTAAAATTTCTAATTTTTATAGAATCAAGCAGAAGGGTGAGTTCAGTCATGGTTTTGCCATAATAGTATAGTCTAGAATCCAGTAGTTTTTAGCTCTTTTTCTCTCAAAGAATCTAGATACAGGGGGTATCATGCATGGCATGAGGGTTTTCACTTATAGTTCAGACATGGTAGTTGATACAACTTTTAGTTTAGAATGTATGTTCTAGACACCAGTTATTGGGGGTAATGTGCATGGCACATGGGCCTTCTCTTTTTTGATTTTAGTACATTTTCTTGCATATTCCTAACAATTGCATGCATTAATCCATTTGTAGGTGGTTGGCATCACTTTCAAGAAAACTTTCATATAAGTTTGCTTCTCGAGTACATGATTACCTGAGTTGATTCCAATTTTGGAGGGGCTTTTTATACGAGTTCTAATCTCCATCTTTCAAAGTGGCCAACATCAACCTAGTTTCCAGTTACATTTGGGTATCCATGCCAACATTTTTAGATTATAGCACATTCATGGGCTTCATGAGATATCTCATATGACATTCAGCTTATATCGATATCTTTCTATTCAGCTTCACATCATGAGGCAATGATAGAGCCAAAGGTCTAGCTAACCTTTGTATTCTTGAGACACCTATTTAGAGGGATTGGACACATAGTCCAGACATCAATTAGCACATGCATGATTCCTTAACTTCACATAGTTGGTGATGATGGAGCCAAAGGGCTTGCCTTTGCATTCTTGAGCCACCTTCTAGGGGATTAAGCACTCAGCTCATCCATCGATATAACTCTTGGTTCAGTATTCATCTAGCATCACTAAACACAACCTAGTAACATAACAAGTTTTGTATTGGTTCACATACATGATGAGGTGTATTCATTCCTTTCTCTTCCTTTATCTCTCTTTACCTAGATTTGTACATTATTATTTTAGATATAGTGTATCTAGTAAGAACTGATTTACTTTCACTTTCCTTATTTGCATATTCACACAGTATAATGTGTTCTCACCATGCACAAATCCAACATCAAACAGTTTCTTGGGCTTAGCCTCACAAGTAAGTTTAGGTACACTTCTATATTTATCCTTTATCCTATTATTTTGCTTAACTACATACTTAGAATAAAGGTGGGGGGGGGGGGGGGAATGTAATCACATAAAAATGCAATTTCTACAACTTGAGCATGACTTGTGACTTTAAAACCATAGGTCTTTCTTTCTTGCTTGCATAACCTACTAGGCATGTTTTCATTGCTTCCCAGTCACCCAAAGCCTTCCTAAATCAGCCCCAACTACCCTAGACTCCTCTCCTAGGCATATACCTATCCCTTAAATTCCCTATCCCCTTGGATAATAGTGCCATAATTTGGACCCTAGGGTGTCCACTTTCCAGCACTATTATCCAAGTCACTCTTAGCCTCAAATGGTCAGAATTCCCTAGATCCTTATCTTTTTCCCTATCATCCTAACATGAAGTCATCTAACCCAAGATCATCAGTTTCCCTATAAAATCCTATTCAAGGGTCATTTAGAAGGTTTGGCAATCATTCAAAAGGCACGACCTAGAAATACACTAAGCACACTCAAGAAAATCTTCCTATTCTCTACATACAGCCAACCACTGTTATTTATAGCCTACTCAAGCTCCCACACAAGTCACAAGTCATCTCAAGCTTGCCCAGATTTATATAATACTTGCATGCATACATAGGATTACATAATACACATTCAATTTGGGAGAACTACATTGGCCTTGATCCCTCCTTGAAGTCTTGGTATGTAGGTAGCATGCCTACACATGGGGTGTGATCATACCTTTAGTGCATAATACACACTAACCCCTTTTTCCAGTTGATTCAAGACTACTTGTCAATCCTAAGGAGGAACTAGGACCCTAGAGGATAGAATCAATTGTGAACACACAAAGCTCTGATACCACTTTGACAGGATCTAGGAAGCACAATTGATTACCATGTACAAGCAACTAAACATAGAATTGAACCAAAATCACAAGTAACTAGAATTCAAAAATACATAGAATATGAGAGACAATACCCAATTGTATTAATACTCTTCCAAAAGGAAATACAACAAAGAAGATGCCACAGTCTTCTTCACACTCCTCTAGGGCGTACAAACAGTAAATCTCTTCAAGATTTCTCTCTCTCAGTCACAGTCACAACAAACAACTCAAGCACAGAGCTATTGTTCACCTCCAACCAATCAATATCACTACTGCCAATACCACCGAGTATACACACATACTCAACCGAGTACACAATATACTCCAAGTAGATCTCCCATTAACTTGCAACAACCTGCAAATCAAACTGATCTTACTTACACATGTAGATCTCACCTGATCTTGATATACCACAGATCAACCTGGCCTTGCACACCTGCTGACCAAGATCTTACACACTCGATTCTATAGAACCGACACCAGCACCCCTATGGATCTTCTACCAGATCTTGCTCTCCTACAGATCTACCTGATCATACACACTTGGCACTATGGCACTATGAGGAGCCAACCTTGCTCTCTTCCCTCTGAAGGAGCTAGCCTTGCTCTCTCTATCTAGCACACTTTACAATATAGCCCATGAGTCTATTATATAGATCTCATACAAACAATAATTAGACATCCAATTACTATAATTAGAACTGCAGCTCCAAGACTAAAATTAGCCTTTAACATGTAAACAATCAGTTCGTTAACAAATTGTTCATGAAACTGACAATTCCAGAACTGCATAGGCAACCGATGTCAGTCACTATTAGTCTGGAGGTGACCAACGTTGGCCGATCCATGACCGATGTTAGCAGCTTTGTGCACTAGATATGACCGACGTCAGTTGCTTTGCACCTTAGCAACCTCCTTCATGTTTGCATACAATGAAGCTTTTAGCTCCACAACCTAACAATCTCCCACTTGGAGATAAATAGCTACACCTGTACTTGTACTTGTACATCATCTAATCTGTTTCCTAGCTCGTATCCCTCTTCAAGCTCAATCTTGAAGACCAACCACCACACATCCTGTGGTACACCACATGTCATCCAAGTAACCTGCCACATCTGAATCTACATACCCATGTAGAGAAGTCCCTGACCCTGCATAGCATGAATCCTTGTTGTTGGTCCCTCTCTAATACCTGAGAACCCACTGAACTGCTCTCTAGTGCTTCTTTCTCAGATTGACTATAAACTTGCTGACAACACCCGCTACTGGGGCAATAACAGGTCTAGTACACATGTATTTAACCTCATCATGTGATTGGGGACCCTATTTTGTGAACTTTCCATCCATAGGTGTGCTTACCAATTCTACATCCTACATCTTGAACCATGCCACTACCTTATTCACACAATCATCTTGAGACAACATCAACCTGTGACCTTCCCTGTCTCTAGGAATACTCATGCCAAAGAATTTTGCTACTCCCAAATTCTTCATGACATACCACTAAACTAACTTTAACTTTAGCTTAGCAAAACCCTACATGTGTGACCCTACAACAAGCATACACACAACATACAGTAACAGGATAATGTTGCAATCATCATCCAACCTGGTAAAGTAAACACAATGATTACAATGACACTGACTAAAGCCATGCTTTGTCATACACCTGTCAAACCTGTACCACTATCCTGCAGCTTCCTCAAGACCATATACCCTAGCCTTCCATCTCATGTGTCCATTCCCTCTCTTCTTTAACCAAAGAATCCATTCATCTCTCAGTACTTTCATCCCAGCTGGCAACTCTACCAAATCTCCCGTTTGGTTCTCTTTCGAAGAATTCATGCCATTCTCCCACTGTTTCTTAGATCATACCTGCTCTACAATGAACAACAAGTATAAAGAAGGGGAATAATGAATTTAAGGCTTAATTACACTTTCATTCCTCCACATGGGCATTTGAGACTCCTTGATAGCTTGTTGTCCACCCAAAATCTGTTCCAGTGACCGATGTCGGTCACCACCCAGTCTGCATCCGATCGACGTCGGTTCCATGCAACTGACCTGACTCCCAATGCCAGTTCCCTGACTGACATCAATGTCCACCTGGTCACTGATGCTGGTTCTCTAACTGACATCAGTCTCCACCTGCCTGACACCACTGACTTCTTCAGTCTGCACATGACTGATGTCGATGGCTACCTGTTCAATGTCGGTTACCCCTGACCGACGTCAGTACCTGTGTTTTCCTATGAGTGATGACATTTTACCCACGAGCTTACTTTGAATCATTCCCTTGTTTAAACTACCCTGCTTAGAGTTATTCAGTCCCATTCGCTGATCTCTGTCCATCATCTCCTCCATAAACACCAAGGCTTTCTAGTTCCTAAGTTTGTCAAACACATCTTACTTCCTCTTAAGAAAATGCATCTCCTTCTTGCTCATGTGACCAAGCCTAAAAAGCCACGTCTTCACAATAGAAGAAGAATCAGTAATATAAGCAGGTAGATAAAGAGTACCTACTTTCTTACCACATGCTAATTCAAGTGCATCCGCTATGACAGTTCATGTGCATCTCTCATCACCCAAATTTCTTGAAGTAATTAGACTCCTCTTCAAGACTGGGACCTGCATGACATCCTTCAACACCCATGTGTTGGCCATCTGTAATTTCAGCCGCACTTCCCCTTTGCCAATACTTTGACAAGGCTCACCAACCCCTAAATAAATCTTTCCAAAGTCTCCATGGACCTTAACATGGAAAAATAATCTATTTGGGGCTGCATGGAAAGAGGCAACATAATCTATAAACCAAGATTCTACTTTATCCAAGGAACATATAAGAATAACCAGTGCAATAATACCTGCAACACATGCTCCTTCATGCTGATCTTCTACCAACCATCAATCTTTCTTTACCTGCTCTTTCTTTCCATAACACTGTAATTGACCATTCTTGCTTTTGAATTTCTCCATTCTTAGTGTACTTTCTTCTGCCATTGCTTTACTCCCACTCAATCAAAAACCCCTGAGAGTGACCTGTAATCAAACACAAACTTGCTCCCTGCAACCTCGCTCTAATACCAACTGTTAGGACCCAAAACACACAAAGCTCTGATACCACTTTGTCAGGATCTAGGAAGCACAATTGATTACCATGTACAAGCAACTAAACACAGAATTGAACTAGAATCACAAGTAACTAGAATTCAAAAATAACACAGAATATGAGAGACAATACCCAATTGTATTAATACTCTTCCAGAAGGAAATACAACAAAGAAGATGCCACAGTCTTCTTCACACTCCTCTAGGGCTCCCACACCTCTAGGACGTACAAATAGTAAATCTCATCAAGAGTTCTCTCTCTCAATAATGGTCACAAAAAACAACTCAAGCACAAAGATGTTGCTCACCTCCAACCAGTCAATATCACTACTACTAGTACCATCGAGTATACACACATACTCAACCGAGTACACAATACACTCCAAGTAGATCTCCCATGAACTTGCAACAACCTGCAAATCAAATCGATCTTACTTACACATGTAGATCTCACCTGATCTTGCTATACCACAAATCAACCTGGCCTTGCACACCTACCGATCGAGATCTTACACACCTGATTCTACAGAACCAACACCAGCACCCCTATGGATCTTCTACCAGATCTTGCTCTCCCACAGATCTACCTGATCATACACACTTGGCACTGTGGCACTATGAGGAGCCAACCTTGCTCTCTTCCCTTTGAAGGAGCTAACCTTGCTCTCTCTATCTAGCACACTTTACAACACAGCCCATGAGTCTATTATATATATCTCATACAAACAATAATTAGACATCCAATTACAATAATTAAAACTACAGCTCCAAGACTAAAATTAGCCTTTAACATGCAAACAATCGGTTCGTTAACAAATTGTTCGTAAAACTGACAATTCTAGAACCACACAGGCGACTGACGTCAGTCACTATTAGTCTGGAGGTGATCGACGTTGGCTAATCCATGACTGATGTCGGCAGCTTTATGCACTGGATATGACCAACGTCAGTTTGCCTAATCGACGTCGGTTTCTTTGCACCTTAGCAACCTCCTCCATGTCTACATACAGTGAAGTTTTTAGCTCCACAACCTAACAAATTGCACACAGAGCTTTGTGGATGATTGACACTTGATATTTCAAACACAGAGCCTCCTAAAGTATCAGATTAGAACCCAAAAACCTTAGAAGAAGTATATCAAAGGGACTATAGCACCAAAAATAGGAATATAGCGTTGGACCTCTAAGTGTCTAGTTTTTGGTGCTACTATCTAGGTAAAAAATAGACTTATGGGTCCTATTTTTGATAGTCTACCTAATCAACTTAGTCCAGAGTCCTCCATCTCAGTCTAAAAATTAGTTAAGCTCACTCTCTATCCCCTTGTTTGCTATTTTTAAAAATCAATTAAGCACTTCCAAAATTCAATAATCTAGTAGGTTAATTAAGGAACATTTATTTACTAATTTTCCCCTTAATCCAAACCCCTTTATCATTTAGGAAATTACATGTATAGTTTCCCAAAAATGTTAAAACAGTACCAAAGTGATAGAAATGACTATCTAATGGTATGGATTCCACTGTTAGTGAAATTTAAACATTGATGGGCATTAGAAATTGTTCTCTACAAGTAATTAGAGGATTACAAAGTGTTTACATGTAGAATTTAATAAAAGCAAATAAGAAAAGGGTATATTTCAATGAAATTGAAGTTGAAGGGTAGGGTAGCCACCATTAGATCTTAGCAAAGCTTGGAGCTATGTTAAAAATTTAGGGTTACAAACAAAGGGTTTTAAAAGCAAAAAAAATAAGGGGCTTTGGTAGAATCAACATCCCAAGGGTGTGTCAAAGAGGTTTCTAGATAATTTCATTGGAGAATAATCCAACCACTATGGCATGAAGTAGTAATAAGCACGTGAAATTCATAGAGCCATTAGGACATGACATAGTGCTCATCAAGGAAGCATCAGTAAAACTATAATTTTCAAAAAAATATTAACTCAAGGCATGTTTACACACAGAACATTAGGAATCAATTATCATAGAATGCATAAAATATAATTAAAACCACTATGGGGGGAAGAAAGAAATAGATTTGATGAAGGATTTCATAATGACCAACAAAAGAGTAATTGCAGATGGAATGGTGCAATCATATGTGTGCATTAAAATAGTGCTAGATAAGATTGGCATTTTACATTTATTTGAATTAACATACTTTGGAAAACCAAAAATATTGGTCAATTTTTTTCTTTCATGCATCCATCGGGATAGGTTCTACTTTACTAGACACCATATAGAGTTATCTCTAAAGTACATAAGTAGATCTACCAGTCTACCATGCTCAATTGGATACATTAAAGTAGCACTAGCCAAAAACTACGTAGTGGAGAGGGTGGATAAGTTGCTCAAGTATAAAATATATAAGTACACATTACCAATTGAGAACATTATTGATTGGGCTACAAGGGAGGTAGTGTGTCTTGTCAACTTGAAACTGTACAACAACAACAAATTGGAAGAACTACCTCTACATTATGCACTGAATAGAATCAGATAATGCATAATTTAATATTTCTAAGTAAATTTTTTATGAGATCATAGAGTACATAGAGTGAGCTCATATAACTATTGAGATGTTCGTATTGGGTACCATTTTAATTCTATTGGTGACTGATGAGATCATCATTGTTGATGGCTACGACAAACTTATTTGGTCATACCCATTGTGGGATAAGTCTCCACCCAATAGGTACCAAAACCATATCTCTATAAATTCCTATAATAAAAACAATAAGATGGATAGGTGGTCCAAAAACCTAATTCTAATCTTCGGTGATAAATAGCACATACCTAGAACCTTTCCCTAGGTATATAATGGTTGTATTGAGTTCACAATGATGAAACATTATTCACTAGTGAAAATCATCCTGAAGGATATGAATATGTTTGATTGGATTAAGTTAACATGTGTCATTTTTGCACATCATTTTAAAATATTAATAAAGAGATTACATAATACACAGGAGAAGAAAGAGGATAGTGCAAAAATTGATGGAGATATTCTATTTCTAAATATGTTGTTAAAATATCCATCAAGTCAGATTTAGAAAAAGTGATGGAGTCAAATGATGACTTAGCTATGATAAACCCCCACTGGAGGAAATAGTAGGCTCATTTTTATGTAAAATTTCATATGAACCAAAGCCTCAAAAGAAGAAAGATGCATGCTAGGATGAACATAAACAAGAACTAATGGCCAAAAAAATGACCCAAGATGATCCAAATGAGGAGAAGGGGTGGATGTCTAGGTTTCTAAAATTCCAAGGCATCATTCATTTGAGCAACCAAAAATACACAAGATAAATGCTTTGCTTAGGTAAAGCTAGAGCTAAAATGTACAAAGTACACCACATCAAACTAGGATGATGTGCCACTTAGTTAAAAATGGAGGGTCATGCCTCAAGATGGTTTAGATAAAAAGTCACCTTCCCAAACATCCATGCCACCACCACCTAATCAACCCATTACTTCACCAATGCAACCCACACCACCTTTTTTCAGACCAAAGTAACCATCACTATCTCCATCTTATACTCAACAATCCATACCATCTCCTCTAAGGCAATCCACCCCAACATGGAAGCCTAGACTTCCATAAACTTATCCCTCTCAATCCACAAATGGAGATAAAATATTTTAAATAGATCATTAAGCTCCTTTTCAAGGCAAATGCCCCAAAACGCAATAAGACCCATGATGTAGGGTTCAAAAACTAACCCTTTGGATAATGTTGTGCATGATTACAAGGAGGGATTTAACCTTGAGGATTCCCTAGAGAATTTTTTTTAGAGTATGATCCCATTATGGTGGATATTGATGCATATATGCATGATGAAACATTGAACTCCAAAGAATCAAAGGCACTAGAGAAGGAATTAAGACTATATGGGCTTAAAGATGTTCACTTGAAAGGCATAGAATAAGAGGATGAAACCAGGGAGGACATTGATACAGAAAATGAATACATGATAAGAGAATAACATGAGGGTGGAGGGGATGTAAAGGAATGAGACAAAGAAGTGTGCAAATAATAGGACCCTAAAGTCTTTGAACTAGAAACATATAATTTTGAGGATCTTAATGGTAGCACTAGAAGAGATGATAAATCCAATGTGCCATCAACATATGATTTAGTTAACTTTGCACTAATTGAAGATGATAGCACAAAGGAATGATAAATGATAATAATATAAAGGTAGCATAATGGCATTACAAAAGAACATTTATATTTCTAAAACCATTTGCAAGAAGAGAGTGGCTCCACAAAGGTGCACAAGTAGATGTCTTTAATTTTGGACACCTACATAGATGAGCCACAATTTGAAGTGCAATTGAATAGTGTATGCAAGGAGGAGACTATTGTCATAGATGTCGAATAAATTATGCACATAGACCTAACCAATTTGAGTGAAGTACAATCTAGGTGTGTACTAATCAGAATGGCAACTAAGGCCTTATGATAGAAAATTTTGAATAATATAGCTACTAGAAACTACATGGTAACTTTGATATAAGTTGATAATAAGTGTGATGGCCGAATAGAAACTATCAATCGTGAAGCTAAAAATTACAAGGTTGGGATAATGCACCCTCCAAGACGAACCTAACCTAATAGATAGGGTTAGCATGGAAGGAATGAAGGATTTAGATAAATTAATTTTGATGGTGATATACTTTTGAAGAATAAATTAGAAAGATCTAGTGCATAAGGAAATAGAAAAGGCACAACTAGAATTCAATAATAAACTTCAATGGTGTGAGAATCTACTTAGCACACTCCACTATAAAATAGCAGATGTAGATAATATGTTTCTTAATTTCACACAGTCAATAAATATAGTTTATGTGTAATTGGTTGATGACTAGAAAAATAAGAAGGAATTGGAGGCACAAGTCTTCTAGACAAAATATATATCCATGAGAATGAAAAATTCTTAAATATGTGGATAACCTAGGAGAGTTGATTGAAGAAAAGTGTCAAGAATCAGAGAATTGTTTCAAGGCTCTTTAACTCAAGGTGATAGATGAATATGACATCATCAGAGAGATGTTATAAGGAATTATTACTGAGATTTTTGTAAAGAAGATAAAATCCACATAGCTCTAGATTCAACCTCTAGAATTGAAATATATATTTGTAGAGATCACTAAGAAAATAAAAGTGATTAAATTTGCACTATTGAGCTGAATCAATTTTAAGGAGGTGGTTCAATGGGATGGGCCCAATTTTTTGGGAATAAAAATAGTTCAAAGTGATTTACTTGAAGGTGGGAAACTAGACTAGTGTGGGGGGATGTTGGACCCAATTTTGGCTAAGTATAGAATCACGCATTTTTGAAGATGGAATGATGTAAAATATGCATGCATTTTGAAGATATTGCATAGAATAATAATTCTAGTAGGGTGCATGTATGTAAAAATGGAATGCAAGGATGAAACCATTTAGATGTAGTTGAAGACCTAGAAACACTCAATAAAATATTGACCAAGTCTTGAAGTGCACAATTGGTGGCATGTTGGTCAACACATAATAAGGAGCATCAATATTAGGGAGGATGGTGTGCATACCACGAAGAGTGAGAGAAGGAATTATAGGTTAGCCTAGTATAAAAATTACACTAGAGAATAACATTAAGACATAACAATTTTGGAGTGAATATATCATAATGGTGTAGATATATATAATTGTTAAGACTAAGACATTGAATGTGAGCAGTTATGAATACTATTTATATAAATTTGTTATGCACATTTTTAAGGACATATTAATGTAATGTAGCTAGAAGGTGGTGCTTGAACTCCTTAAAATCCCACCTTTGCTCTATTTTTAGATATAATTGTTATTATTAGTGTCGTTATGCATTTGGAATAATGAACCAATGTTACTTCATTTATTTATGGCAATCATATGAACTTACATACTTGTGTGACTACATTGTGGACTTAATAAGAAGAGGCGAAAGTTTTTTTAAGTGATTATCTACACTAGCAATATGTTTATGCAATGGTTTCAGTATTATGTTATAAATGATTCGTGAGTATATGTTTGTATGTGGAGCATTTGTGTGAAAACTTGTGTGTGATTTCTATGTTATACTAGTGGGCTAGGAATGCATTAAGTATTGAGTTGAAACTTATATTGAAAAAATATTTATCCAAATAACTGATGGATGTCTTTATAACATTATGATTGGTCATAAAAATCAAGATCATATAAAAAGTGTTAATTCTATTTAAGACAATTTTGCATCTTGGAAGAAAATTTAAAATGTTGTATCTTTGTTATAATTAATTTTTTAGAACTAGAGAAAAAAAGTCTTGCAATTTTATTTATATGTCTCATACTTATGATCCAATGCCTCTAATATTGTGGTTTTTTCCATTAGAAGCAATAGGAAATTATATCTACAATGAGAAAATTTTATATTTTTTACATGTACTTGTTGGATTATGGGTTTGAATTTTGACCAAATTTACATCAAATAATGTTGAATCATAAGATATATACTTCACAAAATGTTTAATTTCAGTATTCAAACAATCTCCATATATTGATGCACTTTGTATCCAAACCATGAAATGCATATTTTAGAATCTTGTCACAAAAAATTAATGCAAAAATTTTCCAAATAGTTGTTCATTTTGAAATATCATTCTCCTATATGCATTATATATTTATGTGTGTGTGTGTGTGTGTGTGTGTGTGTGTGTGTGTGTGTGTGTGTGTGTGTGTGTGTGTGTGTGTTTTTTAAAATAATGAGTGCATAGAACTATATTCTTTCTAATCATAATACCAATGTTCTCTTCTTCAATATTTTTTTGTCCATGGTCTTGTTCATATGAGACAATTTTTTAAAAGGTATAGCATAATGGCTTCCAAAAGTGTCCAACAGTTGTTAATGTGGCATAAAATGTTAGTGGTCCCAATTGCCTTATCATTGGAAAATGTATTTTCTTGAGTTTTCAAAATAGTCAAGTAATGTTCAAATGCTTTTGAAAGTTTTATAACCTATTAGAAATTTTAAAATTTTGTCTAGTCCATTATTTTGTATTTAACATCTTTAGCATATTTTATTTCAATTCACCTTTTCATATCCATATCCAAGCACAACTAGAAACCTCATGTAAAATAATATTAACATCCTTGCAAAATATATTAGTGATGTGGGTTGCAATATCATTTTCTTGATGCAAGAACTTCTATTTTTTTTTATTTTTTGATATGAAAATTTTTGTGTGATATTTTCAAGATGATTGTAACCTTAGTATGTATTTAAACCTTTAGGTGGACCAATCTCAATAATTTATTCTTCCAAGTTTTTATTAGATGAGATTTGCCAAAGCCATGCATAAAAGATTCAGCAACTGGTTACGAATCACTTTCATGTGTATCAAATTCATTGGCTTCCACATGCTCAATATTATTTGTTGCTTGTTCAATTTTATTTTTAGAATTTAGCTTTCCAATCATGGTCAATAGTAATTCTTTCTTACTTATATAGTAGGATCTCACAAAGTTTGGTTGATGCATCCATGACACATATAGGTCTAACATTTCCTCTTAAATATGCACTTTTGTATTCCAATTTGAAATTTAGCTTAATTTAAACTATTTTGATTTCATCTAGTTGTCTAATTAAATCAAAATCTACAAGAAATTTTAAAATTGTTCCAGTGAGCCTGAATTATAATATTTTATAGACAAGTTCTTGTATTTATGCAAAGGCCATTCTCAAGGCATCTAGTATATATTTTTAAAATATTAACTTGTGCACAAGCTTTATTGTTTTGTTTTATCTAATGTTAACAAGAATAGAAAAAATTGGAACTTTCGCATTTTCTAGTGCACTTTTGCATTGTTTGCATATTTACTATCCCAACATTATTGTTCTTAATTTTGTGTCAATAGAAAAGGAATAAAATGTCTCAATAATGGTATTGTTGATGTCAATGATGTATTTTTTTAAATGAAACCATTTACAAATTACATACGCATGGATGGTGTCCTTAATTACTTTTAAATATACATTAATGGATTTCTCAACTTGTTTGTTGTCTTTTTTCTTGTCTATGTATCATTGCTTTCAAAGAATGCAATGATATTCGATTTTGTTCTTAGACTAGAGTATATTTATTGTAGCACTATTATTTACACCATTTTCCATAGGAATATAAAATTTTATTTGTTTAAGAAGCTTTCAAAGTTCCAAATATTTGATGGGATTTTGTCAATGTCATAGGACATTTCAGCTACAACGCAGTCATTATATTTTTTTTAGTTTCCAATCTTCTATTTTTTGTGTTCATATCACTACTTTCAAATAATGCAATGATGTTTGGTTTTTCTTAGATTTATGTTTTATGTAGCAATAATATTTTCACCATTTTCCATAGCAATAAAAAATGAAGTCTTCATTTTAGAAGGTTTCAAAGTTCCAATAATTGATGGGATTTTGTCAATGCCATAAGACATTCTAGTGACAACACATGTTTGAGGCAATATTTTAAAGTCTCATATTTAATGTGAGTTGTATATGTTTCAAAGTAAATTATATTGTATATATTTTATGATTATAGATATTTCAATGCACTTTGGCAATGTTTTTATTTTATGTTGACCATAGTTGAATATTTCTTTCTAGAATGTTGGAAATCCATAGGCAATAGAAATCATTTTATTCAATGTCACTTTTTTCATATGGCATTCCAACCATGGAAATATATGCTTTCCAATCTGAAATATTTTTTGCATTGTCTCTTATTAATTCTTGTTTGAAATTTTTCAAATAAGTTATTGCATTTCTATCAGTCCCAATTAGCTCATTGCAAAAATATTGAGCCATATATAGTCAAAGAGCCTAACCATCAAACTCTTGTTCAAGATTTCACCACATATTAAAGTTAATGGAGTTACTTTATATATTCCATAGGTTTATATTTTGTGAGCAATGGCATTCCAACAAGGAGGAATATTATTGAAAGTATTTGACAATTTTCTATACAAGGTTTTTTCATTGATGCATATTCTTTTGTAAAATAATGGTTCATAGTGGCTACAAATAGAGTTTGTGTCATAAAAAATATTGAATATGATGTAATAGATGACTCTTTTTTGCAATGAAAATGTTTCTTATTTTTTTATAGATCATAAACACATATTGGTATGTCCAACCATTTGGATAGCCACTCAATACAAAATATGTCATTGCAAATGTTGCTTTCACCTTGATTTGTGAACTCTTTTATAGAAATTCTCATTCTAATAAAATGTGTGCTTATGTCATATATTCCATACAAATCATATAAAACACTAAGATGCAATTTATATGCATACGAGTTTATTACATCTACATCACCATTGTTTAAGCAATTTGTGAAGAAGTCTATGATCGTAATTTGCATCATATTAAGTGTGTAATGAAAGTGTAGTAAAACTTGGATTGTGTCAAAATGATAATCACCAAGAATATAATTAAATGATTTAATTCTAAAAATATTTTCGTGATTCAAATATCTTTTAATGTTGAAAAAGTATTATTGATTTTGTGGTTCCTTGATTTCTCTATCTTTTTTTAATTATTGTATTGAATAGTTTCATAATGGTTACTTCTTGAATGTTTTTATAATGTAATTCTATTAAATTTGAAATATGTTTTCCTATTGTGTTGAACACAATAGTGAAAAAAAAAATGTATTAACCAAAAAAAATATAACTTCAAAATATTAAAATGGATTCTATTACAAACTACATAGTTGTAAAAAAACAAATAATAACACATGCCACATATCAATAGCTAATACCCTAAAATGCATTAATAAGTGAATAAGAGTTCTAAGTAAAAGAATATGTAATTACTTAAGTGTTGTTTTTTAATTTTCCAACTTTATCTATCAATTTCCCTTTTTTCCCTTAAAATTAAAAGAGATTCAAAATTACAAACAAAATACATATTTTTTAAATGAGGCAAAGTTTTTTGGGGATAACTTAAAATTAGGCTATGAGTAGATTTTGGACAACTATATATTGTTGATGGGTGATTTTCATTACTGTAAAAATATAGTTTCCTTTTTCTTATACCAATTTAGATGTTATTGATGCATTTAAAATTCTTCTTTTTTACTTTACCAAATAATTTAGAAATGGTCAAAATTAAGTTATTAAAACTAGGAGAGTCCATAATCTGAATGTAGGATTTGTATGGGTGTCATTTCCTTTGATACAAACTCCAAACACAAGATTACTCAAGAATTAGAGTTTAGTGAAATTTTGAAAAAAAAATGGTTTCCAAGTTTCTTCCTTTATCAAATCCTAATTTCATTGTATATTGATTAAGTGAACTTGTGTTTGTTTTCACACTTTAACAATGAAAATTTTGATTTTATACCATTCGAAAACAAAAGGGGGCCTTATTTTTGTTTTTATCCTTTAATATTCCAGCTAAAAAATGTTGACAAAAAATAACATGAGGAAATAAAGTTTAAGGGCAATCACATGTGGTTGTTGACTTATGAAATTGAAAATATCTATTTGAAGGGGCTAACTTGTATAGTGCTTCTTTAGGAAAAGAGATAACATTCAGCAAATATACTATATAAATTGAACTCCACTCCCAAGCTTTCCACTCCCTAAAAAGGCTTGGGAGGTCAGTGTCTACACATATTCCTTATAAAATGGGCTAATTTTACACTTGTAATGTCGGTAACTATTGATTTAAGGACACTAATTATAATGTCAATGACAACATCAATGCTCACAACACCACCAATAACAACAACACTAATATTAGTAGTGTCGTTATGCCAAATGCAAATGCAAAGTATATCATTCAATATTATAAACAAGAGATAAATATTAACAAGCCTATATGTGAACTGCAATAGTGGAAAATAATTATTGTTATTGTTAGTGACAACCATAACAATAAGGTAACGAATAATAAATTATATCAAGAATATTACATTAATTAAGCATGTCCTCCCATTTTTTTTGCCATATATTCGTAATAAATGACATTATGCACTAAACAACCCAATAAATTATAGATAATTTTATAATTAAAATTATAAATCCACTCTTTTTTTTATCTAACAAATAATCATTTTAACAAAAAAAAAAAAAAAGGTTAAGGGCATTGCACCATACTACATATATATATACTAGTGGCCACATATCACAAGAGGAAACACATGTCCACAATACCCATGTGGTCACAAGGTTGAGTAAAATAGTCAAAATATACTTTTTTAATATAGAATCTAATCTTATATGTGAATAATTATGTGTATTTGGTCACTGAGATAGCGTTAGATTAATTGTGTATGGCCACATGAAGACTCTTTTATAATTATATCTTGAATATTACATTAATGAAGTTTTTATTTTTTTATTTTTTAGTCTGATAAATAATGATTTTACTTAGAAAATTAATCTTATCAATATATTTTAACTAATAGTAAATGGAAAAAAGAAATGATGGTGAATTTTTTATCTAATATTAGATATATACTTCTTTTTTTTGGTATTTTACCTAAAAATATAGTCTTAAAATGTGTTTTAACCAATAACAAGTAAATATATATATAATATTCTAGATAAATCTATGTAAAATATACCGATAGGTATCATTTTCGAAGTACCTATATCGTATTGAATTGTGAGTACCTCGAGAATGATTTCTATCGGTGTATTTTACATAAATTTATCTAAGATATGTATGCTAGTAGCATTCACCGTCATGTAAGATTAAAGATTTTTTTAATAGATATATATTTAATATAAATATTTAATGAATTATTAAAATTAAAAATAGATAGAAACATAAATTTTGATATATAAATATATATAGAGATGGAGATCAAAACTGTACATATATGACATATATTCAATATAACTATAATTTAGAGAACATGGGAAGTAGATAAAAACACCAGTATAACATATGTGAAAGGTGGTGCAATCCTTAATCCTTGTAATGACTTTACACATGATATTGCCATAAATGTCAAACCATGTCTTTCTATAAGTCCTATATCAATTGTGGCTTTGTCAAGTGTTAAGCCCTGTGATTTATGGATTATCAATCCCCATGCCAATTTCAAAGGTAGCTGACTCACACAGCTCCTTTGTATTGGACTGATAGGAATTGTAGTTGGAGATGCATTAATAAAAGGAATTCCTATGTAGTTATCGAATTGAACCATAGCATATGTAGGTGGTTCAAGGGGTGTTAGCCTTGGTTTGTATACAATATTGTTGAATGTCATTGTTTATTTCAATCCTTCGCTCTATATGAAAAGGATTATATTGAAATTCACCCCAATTATGTTTTATTGTCTCTCATATTGGCTAATGTCTATCTCAATATCATGGAATGGTTTATACAATAGTAACTCTGACCAACATAAATCTACAAATTTATGACTATCTTGTTCTAGGATGCTATAAAACTTGGGCCATACCCTTACAATAGCACATGTTTTTCTTGGTTTCCAATTTTCCCCTTTCCTAATTTTGGGATTATATATCCAAGATATTACAGCCTCAATGAGTGGTAAATGCTCCATTGAGTGAGGTATATCAATATATCCATCAATTATTGACTTTCCATTTTTTTCAATTTCTTCATCCTCTTTTAATATCAGTTTTAATACCAGTTTAAAAACTTTACGCCCAACATTCAACAATACAAATACCTTGCTACACTCCATCAAAGGAAGTTCTATCAACATGTGACATGTTTCCATTGCACCTATATCTCTTTCAATAATTATTTTAGTTAGCAAATATCTATATACTCATGTAGTAGGATCTTCTGGGTTTTCAACATTTACAAGTTATATCAACATTTGTTGATATGTTTCTAAACTTTGCTCTACTTTTGTAGCATACTCTGTAATGTAGTTCACAACGGCATGTTTTGATAGTACTGGTTGCCAATTTACATTTGCACACCATGATTGTAACACATGGTGATTATGATTGTTCACACGATCATCATTTATTTTTGGCTCATATTTTTTATCTCATTTTTCTAGATCTACACATAGTTTTGATCCATCGAGAGGCAAAGGCCAAGGTGCATTGTACCTACATCAAATAAAATTGTGTGTTATTATTCATATAAAAAACATTTAATACGTGTTTTTACACTAATACTTATTATTTTTAAGATAATTATTTTTATATGCAAACCTTTCTTCCTCTTTTTTTTCATAGGTAAGCTCCATCTTTACACATAGTATGACGCTCCACACAATTAATCAATTCTTCATAGTCCTATTTTGGATCTATTTGATTAATGTTTATTGTGTTCCTCAAACATAAATGCGAGCTCAAATTGTGTCCTCTCTGTATCACACATGAAATTATATTCATTTGTAGTTTTATAATATTTTCATTTTTATATAAGATAAGCAAATTGTTAATCAATTCATACCTGTATGTTTTTTTTATGTGCATCTCCTCGAGGATTCCATGCATGTACGATTCGATCAAAATATTTTTTGGTAAAGTCAACTTGATCTTTATTTTCCCAATCTAAGGTGTCCATATTCGGCAATCCATCCAACCATAAAAAACCATGCACATGTGGAGACCCCCTGTGTTGCCATTCATATCTACACCAAAAATATTTAACCTTCATAAAATTTTGTAGTATCACTTTTTGGAACACTGCATTTCTAATGTGCGTATAATAAGCAACTATATATGGGTGATCAATTATGTTTTATCACCGCCATCTTTGTGCTTCATGTGGATCAGTAGGTGGAGTTACTGGTATTAATGCATGGAGGTCTAGCCAATACATGTCTGCTACAATTAAAGTTAAAAAAATAGTTGGCATTCCAATTTGATGCAATAGGTCAATTAAATCTACATGACAATTTGTCCAATAAGAATGTGTGCCTCATAATGTAGTTCCATATCGCATCAACTAATCTGCAAGGTGAGATTCTGGCATATTATCCATGTGTTTATGTAATTCATCAATTATAATAGGTAGTTCTTGAAGGATTTTCTTTACAAATACTACTGACAATTTTTTTTCTCAATTTTGTATTATCCTATTCATGGTAAGATAGTTAAATCAAAGGTGTATTTCAAAATGATTATCTTGATATCGAATCAGATGTTTCACGTATTCATGTAGATGTACACATTTTAGTCACAGTTGTAATCAATCACACCTTCCATCAAGATATAGAGTTGGGAAATCCATGTCTAATAAACCTTTTGTCACATACTCATTCAATTGAGATGTACCAATTTGTGGCCAAGCTATTAGTTCACCTAGATCAGCATTTGGATTATTTACCCAAGCTCGAATCACTTCCATCTCTATCAAGGCATTGGGTGGTTTCATTTCCATTGATGACCTGTGATCTACAATATTACCTTCATCTTGTCAGGGAACCTAGAACAATAAACATGCTCTGATCCCACTGTGTTAGGATCTTGCTCTACCAATTAGAGCACATATGATTACTTCTTGTATTAGCAACTAAACACGGAATTTAATCAGAATCAATAAGTAACTAGAAATATGAAACAACACAGGAATATGAGAGACAATACACAATTGTATTAATAATCACTCAGAAGAATATACAATAAAGAAGATGCCACTTCTTCTTCCACCTCAAAGGCTCGCCACACCTCAAGACCTTCTTCCCTCTCTTTCTTAGTCCCAACAATCAACTCCAATATAGAATTGATGTTCACCTCTCCAACCAGTCAGTAACACGCTGCCAGTTCACCAAGTACACAATCGTACTCCAAGTAGATCTCTTGCTCTCTGTTGCTACCTGCAAATCACTAGACCTTACTCACCATTGTAGATCTCCTATATAAATTCATGCACACATGCTCACCAAGATCATACACATACGAAGAACCCTGTTGATTCTCCAAACCAGTACCCACCTTGGTACTGCGGCACTAGGAGGAACGCACCATTGCTCTCTTCTCTCTGAAGGAGCTTATTGCTCTCTTACTAGCTACAAATTTTACAATACAGCCCATGAGTCCATATATATATCTCATGCTTACAATAATTAGACACGCAACTCAAGACTAAGACTAGCCTTCAACATGCAAACAAACAGTCCAAAAATAGACTCTCTCAGATCAACATGCGAACTGCCTGTTCACGCACAGGCTGCCGACGTTGGCTCCTCTGTGACCGATGTCAGCCGACTAGTAACTGACGTCGGTTGCTTCTTCTTTGCTATCTGACTGACGTCGATTGATTAGATCGACGTCGGTTTTCCTATAAAAGATTCAGCAACTCCCCACAACTCTGCATCCTCCATAACTTCTCCTGTTTGCATCTTGGTGAAGCTTTTACCTCCACAACCTAACAATCTCCCACTTGGAGATAAATAGCTGCACCTGTACCTGTACCTGTACACCATCTAAATTATTCCTTGGCTTGTATTCCTCTTCAATATCCATCCTGAAGACCAACCACCACACAATCTGTGATACCGCACCTGTCATTCAAGTAACCTGCCACATCCGAACCTACATATCCATGTAGTGAAGAACTTGACCCTGCATAACAAGAATCCCTGTTGCTAGTCCCACTGAACTGCCCTCCAGTATTCCTTCCCCGAATTGGCTCCATACTTTTTGACAACCCCCACTGATTGGGAAAACTCAAGTCTACACTAGACCTCATGTGATTTCAAACCCTGTTTCAAGCTAAGCTTGAACTGTCCAGCCATTGGTGTGCTTTCTGATTCTGCAACCTGCATCATGAACCCCGCCAAAACCATCTTCACATCAACTCCCACTGGAGATAAAATCTCCATGTCTCTTATGCCAAAGAATTTTGCAGCTCCAAATTCTTCATGACACACCTCTGAACTAACCTTACCCTTAGCTCAACAAATACCTGTATGTACAAACCTACTAGTAAATCACCCACATACAGTAACAAGATGATGTTGCGACCATCATCTACCTAGTAAGATAAACACAATAGTTACACTGACATTGACTGAAGCCATGCTTAGTCATCCACCTGTCAAAACCTATACCACTATCCTGTAGCTTCCTCAAGACCATATGCCTTGGCCTTCTGTCTCTTGTGTCCATCCACTCTCTTCTTTAACTTGGGAATCCATTCTGTCTCTCAGTGCTTACTTTCAGCTGACAACTCTACCAACAAACACCTGTTTGGTTCTTCTTCAAGGACTCACACTCCTCATCCATGCCAAGCTCCCACTGTATCTGGATTCTACCTGCATTGCTTCTTTGCATCTTCCTGGTTCTTGACCATCAATAAGCAATATAAAGAAGGTGAACAATGAATATGAGGTTCACTTACCCTTTCTGACCTGAACATGAGCATTTGAGACTTTTTGTCTGCCCACTATCCGTTTCAGTGACCGATCTCGGCCATCTCCCAGTCTGTTTCCAACCGATGTCGGCTCCCTGTACTGACCCTGACTACCGACGTCGTTTCTTTGGCCGACGTCGGTGTCCTTTCTGCCGACGTTGGTTCTTTCATGACCGACATCGGTCTTTATTCTGTTAACGTCGGTTACTGTCTGACCGACGCCGGTACCTGTGTTCGTCTGTGAGTGATAACTTTTTACCCGCAAGCTCTCCATGGATCAAAATCCTAATCAAATCAACCCTGCTCTACTCAAAATAATTCAGTTCCCTCACCTGATCTCTATCTGTCATCTCCTCCATGAACACCAAGGCTTTCCAGTTCTTTAGCTTGTCAAAGACATCTGACTTCCGCTTCAAAACCTGCATTCTCCTTCTACATATGTGACTAAGCCTATGAAGCCACATCTCTACAACAGAAGGTGAATCAGCAATATAAGTAGATAGATAAAGGATACCTAATTTCTTACCACCATCTAATTCAAGTGTATACACTGTGAGAGTTACAGTGCATCTCTCATCACCCAAATTTCCTGAAGAAATTAGACTCATCTCCAAGACTGGTACCTACATGACTTTCTTCAACCACTGTGTGTCATCCGTCTGCAATTTCAGCTTCACTTCCCCTTCATCAATCATCTGACAAGGCTCTCCAACCCCTAAATAAATCTCTCCAAAGTCTCCAAAGACATACCTATGAAAAGATGCTCTATTTCGGGATGCATGGAAAGAGGCAAAAGAATCTGTAAACAAAGATTCTACTTTATCTAGAACATCATGTGAAATATTACCTGCAACATATGCTTCTACGCGTTGATCCTCTACCGACCAACAATCTCTTTTTACCTGCTCTTTCTTTCCATCAATCAGACCATTCGTGCTATTCAATTTCTCCATTCGTAGCTTACTTTCTTCTGCCATTGCTATACTCCCACTCAATCTGAAAACCCCTGTGAGTGACCTGTAATCAAAAACACTACCAGATCTGAAACCACCTGTTAGTCAACCCAAACAAAAGCTCTGATACCAATTGTCAGGGAACCTAGAACAATAAACATGCTCTTATCCCACTGTGTCAAGATCTTGCTCTACCAATTAGAGCACATATGATTACTTCTTGTATTAGCAACTAAACACGGAATTTAACCAGAATCAATAAGTAACTAGAAATATGAAACAACACAGGAATATGAGAGACAATACACAATTGTATTAATAATCACTCAGAAGAATATACAATAAAGAAGATGCCACTTCTTCTTCCACCTCAAAGGCTAGCCACACCTCAAGACCTTCTTCCCTCTCTCTCTCAGTCCCAACAATCAACTCCAGTATAGAATTGATGTTCACCTCTCCAACCAGTCAGTAACACGTTGCCAGTTCACCCAGTTCACAACTGTACTCCAAGTAGATCCCCTACTCTCTGCTGCTACCTACAAATCACTAGACCTTACTCACCATTGTAGATCTCCTATAGAAAGTCATGCACACATGCTGACCAAGATCATACACATACAAAGAACCCTGTTGATTCTCCAAACCAGTACCCACCTTGGTACTGCGGCACTAGGAGGAACGCACCATTGTTCTCTTCTCTCTGAAGGAGCTTATTGCTCTCTTACTCACTAGCTACAAATTTTACAATACAGCCCATGAGTCCATATATAGATCTCATGCTTACAATAATTAGACTAACCTAATTACAATAATTAGACACGCAACTCAAGACTAAGACTAGCCTTCAACATGCAAACAAACAGTCCAAAAATAGACTCTCTCAGATCAACATGTGAACTGCCTGTTCACGCACAGGCTGCCGACGTCGGCTCCTCTGTGACCGATGTCGGCCGATCAGTAACCAACGCCGGTTGCTTCTTCTTTGCCATCTGACCGATGTCGGTTGATCAGATCGACACCGGTTTCCCTGCAACAGATTCTGCAACTCCCCACAACTCTGCTCCTCCGTAACTTCTCTTGTTTGCATCCTGGTGAAGCTTTTAGCTCCACAACCTAACACATTTGTCTCAAGTATAGGACCTATAAAAACATATTCATTGAAATCTGTATTAAATTCCATGTTAAATGAGTTCAATTTTTTGAACACATTTGTAGACTTATTGGTTGGGAGATCCTTTAGTGTTGTTTCATCAATCTTGACATCTTTATAGAGCTTATCGTGTTCAATCTTATATTTAAGTGCATTATATACGAGATCTTTATTCACAATAAAGTTGTGTGTAGTTCCACATTGTTGCTTTCTTTGCACTATGATAATTGGAAGATCTGAAATATGATATGATAATTTTTTGGTGATTTCCTTAGCTTCCTATGGAAAATAAATACTATGCCCTCTGTATTTTTATTGCTCTCCTATTGCATGGGTCCCCTGAAGAATTGGATTCACATGGGCGATCAACATCTCTTCCACTTGGGTCAATTTTGTCAATTCAGGTGGTTGGGGCCCAGAATCCATGTTATTTGCTTCAAAATATTGGTGCACACCTTTCTCTTGATGACATGTGCTACAAATAGGACCTTCAGGAGCCCGATGAATAATCATACTAGGATAACTCTCTTAACAAATATAACACATATGTGGCAAAGCAAGTTTATATAAATCACGTCAAAACAACAACTGTATAGTCTTGAAAACTATACCAGCATTTTGGTTATATTAATATTTGTTTGCTCTTGATTTCTCTGGGATCCTTGCATCTCACTTGGCCATGTCTGTTCACTAATTTTAAAATTATTTTTCTTATTTCTTTTTTTGATAGTGATTGTTTCTATTTGATTCTTCATAGGCCCTTGTATATCATCATCAAAATTAGCAAAATTGAATTCCAATGCCTCTATCAATCTTTCTTGTGGGGTTTCTGGTACACACTTTGTTTCACTTTCACTTTAATGAATAGGGATTTCAATAAATTACATCATATGTTTTGCTTCTCTCTCCATTGAAATTTCATCATTAATGTCCACAACAACATTATTATTTGCAAGATGATATCTTTGTACTTTGTCTCGATTTCATTGTTGTAGTAGTTCTCTTTCTGCATCAGTCATTTTCTATGCACGCATTGATCTTTATAATCTACTTCATAATACAGCTTGGTCTTGTTGAGAAGTTTGTGCACGATGTGCTATCATATATTTTGCATGTTCTCTCATTTTTCCTTCTAGCTCTTTGATTGGCAATTTGGCTCTATGTTTTATGCGTCATTGTCTTTCATATTCATTTTTATTTATTATGTCCTCGTCTGTCATCGGTAATTATCGTTTTTGTCTTTGATATTCTCGAGAGTATTCTCTTCAACATTCTCACTTTTGTTCTTCATATTCTTTTTTTTATTGTTCATTTTCAAATTACATTTTTTGTCAAGCCATATTCCCTACATATTTATTAAATATTTTTTCTATTAGTCATATAATTATAATGATATTATAATACATTCATATTAATTAATATACAAAAAATATATCTGATAACTAATTAATCTTAAAGTGATGTAAAACTCATAAAATGATATAAAATTCATAACTATAATATAAAATTAATTAAATATTTAAATATCTTATTTTAAAAAACAAATTTAAAATTAACAATCATACATAAAATTATATCAATGTAAATAAAACTTTCCATTTTTAATTATAATTTATATGAAAAGACACATTATAAAATGATATAAAACTCATAACATTAATATAAAATTAATTAAATATTTAAATATCATATTTTAGAAATCAAAATTATCGTTAACAATCATACATATTTATTTGTCGTTAAAATAATTAATTAAATATTTACCAATTAATTTGATATCATTCCCCTTTATAAAATTATATATTCATTATTTTGATATCTTAGATTTTTTTGTTTATATTCATTTTAAATTTCTAACAACAAATATTTACACATAATTAATTAATAGATTTCAATTAAAATTAATATGCCCATTAATCAATTTTGAAAGGAAGAAAGGAACGGAACAGAATGGAATGGAACGAGATGATGGCATTGGCTGCGAGCGGAGGAGCAAGGGTCGACGACCCTGGTGGGGGGTTGAGCAAAGAGAGGTCTGTGAAAGAGGCGTCTGCGAAGGGGAAGGAGCCAGTTTATTCCATCGACCGTGTTAGGATCAATAAGGTGAATGGATGTCTCCCACGGGCCCAGGACAGGGCCATTCTGGGAATCCCACCTGAGGCGGTGAAGGAGGATGTTGAGTACCTTTCAGCTCACGCTTTAATTTGCAAGTTTTTGGGAATCTGAATTTCCTTGTCAGCCCTGGAGGCCTGGATTCGCCGAACCTGGCAGGTTGAGGGGGAACTAGATATTATGTTAGCTGGAAATAATTATTTTATGGTGAATTTCTCCTCTGTATCCAACCAAAATCAGAGCTTTGAGAGAGGACCCTACATCTATGATCGTATTGGCCTGTTTCTCAAACCCTGACATGTAGGGTTTAATTCGGTAGAAGATCTTCCAGCTAGAGTCCCTGTTTGGGTGCGCCTTCCGATACTTCCTCTAGAATTCTGGCAGGAGGATATCCTGAGGCAAATAGCAGCTATGCTGGGAACACCAACTACTATAGCGCACCAATCCTTGGGCAAAAAGCTCATCTCTTATGCCCGTATCTATGTAGAAATTGACCTAAACAACCCCCTGCTAGACTCTATGGAAATATGTCTGGGGTCCTCATCCTGGGTATAACAGATTGACTACGAATCTATTCCTTTTTGATGTAGAATCTGTCACGAATATGGACATTTACACTGTCAATGCCCGCAGGCAACAAGAGAAAATGGAGGTTTTGCCAATAGTGCCAATGAGTCAGGCCAACCAGTCCACACAAAACCTGGGAATGTCAAGCAGGGCAGCGCCATAAAGGGGAGTGCCCACATAAATTCTGGTAATGCAGTGCGTGGGCCAGCTATTTTTAATGGCCCTGACAAAGATGGATTCACCCAAGTTAGACATCGTACGAAGGGACATGGGCAGAAGCATACGAATCCAGATCGGCAAGTGGAGATGGGCTTCAACCGATTTGAGACTCTAGAGAGTATGGCCATTGAGGATGGCATCCCTTTGAATGAGCAGGGGGGACCTGCAGATTGTGAAGGGATAGGATCTCTCGTTACTGAGTCTCAAGATATGGTGATCCAGCCGACTAGTGAGACCTCCCCTAAACTGGAAGAGGGGACCCTGGTAGTATTCCCAACCTAGCAAGACAAGGACATCAGTTGGGCAGACTTAGTTAAAGATGTTGAGGTCTCTAGGAAAGAAAAGGCTTCGTCATCTACGTTAGGCTTAATGCAAAGACCGTTCAAAAAAGTATCCTTCACCACACCTTCTAGAGTGGGACGCAAGAAGGATAAAGACAAAATCAAACTCACAGGAGACTTATTGGTAGAGTCGGGGGTGGTCAAGACCCTGGATGAGCACTTCCCTCTCTCTACCCAATGATTGTACTATCCTGGAATGTAAGGGGGTTGAATAGCACCCCCAGACAAAAATCTATGCGAAAGTTGGTTGCTAATCACTCCTGATATTCTCTGTGTCTAGGAGACTAAGCTTTCTATGGATGCTATGTTTATCTGTTTGCCCAAATTTTGGCTCTATGGACAATGCCAGTGTGTAGGTGCGTCAAGAAGTGATAGTGGTGTGGCCATCTGTTGGGACCCTGGGAAGGTTATGCCACTCCAGTGGATGGCTTGCTCCTTAGCTCTTTCCATGGTTGCCTCCTCTCTGGACACTAGGGAGATGATTTTGGTCACCACAGTATATGCTCCTGTGGATATCCTGGGGCAGCTTAAGCTATGGGAACACTTAAGGTAGATTAGGATTTGTCATCCCTTCCTGCCTTGGATCATGGCTGGAGATTATAACATTGTGCTTTGTCTAGAGGAGAAGAGGGGTGGGACAGCAAGTCTAGGCCCCACGTCTGAGCTTCTCCGACATAACATGGACCTACTCTGCCTGTCAAATGTCAAACCTCTTAATGGTCTCTTCACCTGGAACAACAGAAGGTTAGGTAAGGATGTTATCTCTGAAAACCTAAATAGGCTCCTTGTATCATGCTTTTGGCAATCTAGCGCAATTTCTCTGGCTTTTAAAATTTTAGATTGGAGAGGGTCAGACCACTAGCCCATTAAGCTCACTACGAGGCAAATAGCGGGCCCCAAGAAACCTCCTTTTAAGTTTCAGCTAATGTGGCTTTGGGATCCATCTCTCCATGGATTGATGATGCGTTGGTTGAAACAGGGGGGACCTGATTATGGCACGGCTATGTTCACTTTTGCCAAGATACTTTAGTATGTGAAAAGGAAGCTGCAAGATTGGAACTGAAACTATTTTGGGAACCTCCATTCTATGAAGAAAAGAGCTCAAGATCGGATGGACTCACTTACCAGACAGATTCGTGACTTTGGACTTTCAGAAGATCTTCGCAATGCAGAATTTGAAGCTGTGAATGAACTTGCTGAGTGGAACTTCAGGAAGAAATCTTCTGGAAATAGAAGGCCCAAATTGACTGGCTTCAGGAGGGAGACAAGAATACAACCTTCTTTCACAAGTCGGTTCAGGCGCGGCGCAACAAAAACTATATTTCCTCCCTTGTTACTCTAGATGGAACTTCTTTATCGTCTTCCCATGACATATCTCAAGAGGCCATCCGTTTCTACTCGGTGTTGTTATCCGGTAATGCACCTCCTACTGAAAGGGAGGTAAACACTATTTTGGCAAGCATTCCTTTTGTTGTTACACCAGGTATGAATGAGTCACTGATGAGGCCGATAGGTATGGAGGAAGTGGAGAAAGTTGTATTCAGCATGCGCAGAGGCAAAGCTCCAGGGCCGAATGGCTTCCTAGCGGAATTTTTTCAAGATTTTTGGGAGATTATTAGTCAGGATCTCTTGGATGTGGTGCTGGAATCTTTCTCCAGCAAAGAGATGCTCAGGGTGTTTAATGCTACCTTCCTAGTGCTAATTCTGAAGAAGGAATAAGCTAATCAGTTGGAACTTTTTAGGCCCATTGTGCTCTGTAATGTGATCTACAAGATAGTTGCCAAGCTTATTGTAGAATGGCTTAAAGTGTGCCTCCTGGCGGTTATCTCAGAAAAACAAGGGGGCTTCGTTGTTGGGAAACAAATTCTGGATGGGGTGGTGATTGCATCTGAAGCAATTCACTCCATGAGTATGTTTCGAGAGCGTGCCATGTTTATCAAGATTGATTTGGCTAAGGCGTATGATAGAGCCAATTGGGACTTCCTACAAAAAATCCTATTGGCTTTTGGATTTAGTCAGGCATGGGTTGGCTGGGTGCTAAGTTGTGTGACTACGTCGTCCTTTTCAGTTCTCATCAATGGGGAGCCATCTAGACTGTTTGGGGCCTCCAGAGGCCTTCGCAAAGGTGACCTGCTCTAACCTTATTTGTTTATTATTCTTGTGGAGGGGCTGGGCTGTCTTATTAAGTCTAGGGCATCTCAGAACCTTGTGCATGGATGGTAGTGGGGGAATGGACTAACCAAGCTGACTCATCTACAATTTGTTGATGATATAATCATGGCAGGCAAGGCCCAGATTAGGGAAGCGAAAGCTTTTCAGATTACCCTGGACATTTATGTGGCGGCTTCAGGACAAAAAATTAATGAGCACAAATCTTCCATCTATTTTTTAACACTTTAAAATCCATCCAGCAGCGGATTACCACTACTCTGAGGTTCCGGACTCAATCTTTCCTAGTGACTTACTTGGGGATTCCCTTAGTGGTGGGAAGACAGCCCAGGCTATTCTGGCATAATATTCTTGATAAACTTAAGAAAAAAGTTAATCATTAGTCCTACAGATGGCTCTCTACTACTTGCAGGGTGACACTCCTACAATCTGTGATTCAGGGTTTGCCCATAAACTACAGTATGGTTCAGGCTGCTCTGAAATACTTTCTTAAAGAATTTGATGCTTTATCCAGGCAATTCCTTTGGAGTGGCAGTCTACAAAACTCCAAATGGAGTCTCATCAATTGGAATACTATTTGTCGGCCAAAGAGGGAGGGAGGCCTCGGTCTGTGCTTGGCTATTTTGTCTAGTCAAGCTTTGGCGGCCAAGCTTTACTAGTGTTGGTGCACCAATCAATCCCACCTTTGGGCCCGTATCCTTTCTCCTAAGTATTTTTTGGGAGTCGTTATGTCTGATATCCCCAGGTTCCCTGTTGAGGGAAGAGGATCTATGGTGTGGAACACCCTCAAGCTTGGAGCTCACCTGGTGCAGCGGAGCCTTTTTTGGGTTTGCAATAGCGGTAGAGAGGCACTCTTTTGGGAAGACTCCTGGGATGGTGCTCCTCCCCTCCTTTCCTCTCATCCGCATTTGTAGCCTCTTTGTGATTCCTTTCTAGCTGAGGGATGGGATATTGTATAACACTATAAAGAAGCTTTTCACCTGGGCATGTTTGCTGGATTCCGTTGGAGGAACTCTTCCGAGTGGCCGCTAGGAGGGGCTGAAGAGGACCACAGGGAGTTATCTCATATTCTTGCGACTAGAAGGTGCAATTCGCTACAGGGGAGGGATGTCCTGGCCTGGGGAGGAGCTTCAACTGGCCAATACTATGTTTCTACAGGCTACCTGGAGCTGTCAAAGCAATGTTTTGGTGAAGTAGATTTCCTTTGGGGAAAGAAAATTTGGAGCTCCTTATCCTGGCCGAAATGTAATTTCTTCCTATGGACTCTCACTTATAATCGATGCCTGACATGGGAGAATTTGTGCAGCGGAGGATTTCAAGGGCCGTCTATATGTGTTTTTTGTCACAGCGGTGAGGAGAATGGCCACCATATTTTCTTCCAATGCGATTTTTCCAAGAGGATATGGCACCTGTGGTGGGAGGCCTGGGGCATTTTTTGATGGCATGTCTCTTCCTTGTTTGAATTCTGGGAATGCCTTGGATGTCCTCCTTCCAAGGCGTCTATCATGCAGACTGCCTGGACAATTGGGCCGACCTTTATTCTTTGGAACTTATGGATAGAGAGGAATAGGAGGATCTTCCAAGACGTCTGCTTGGAGCTCAGGGTTGTGTGGGTGAAAATTCTCAACGCTCTTCAAGAGACTATCTAGGCCAAGTGTGATAGGGTTGCGGACTTGAGTCCTGAAGATACTTCGATCTGTGCTCATTTCTCCCATGTTCTGCCTATCGCGTCCTCCTTCACTCTTCCCACGTGCCTCAGGAGAGGGCCCAGGCAGCAGGCACGACTGGTTGACCGTGTGGGACACTGGACGTTGCCCGAGGATGGGATCATCAAGGTTAACACTGATGGATCCTCAAGAGGGAATCCAGGCGATGCTGGAATCGGTGGCATTGGGCGGGATAGTTTTGGGGAAATATGTTTCATTTTTTCTATTCATAAGGGCCAGCATACTAATAATCTTATGGAGGCCATGGCTATCCTGGAGGCAGTGCAAATATGTTGTCAACATGGCTGGCGTAGCATTATCTGTGAATCGGATTCATAGGTGGTGGTTAACTTGCTGAGTAAACTGGTGTTTGATAATGTGGATTGGCAGTTGGTTGGGGTAGTTCAGCAAATACTTCAGCTAAGTACTGTCTTGGAGTCGGTCTCCTTTAAGCACATTCCCTGGGAATTGAATGGTGTTGCGGACGTCCTGGCTAAATGGGCCTCCGAGTATGGGCCGCATTGGCATATTCATGATCAGAGGATGCTTTCGGTGAGTTTGTCCCTTAAGTTGGCTCAACTTATTGAGCAAGATACGGCCTTGTAATTTCCCTGAGTTCGGGTCTTTATTAATAAATTTTAACCCCTTGTAGTTAAAAAAAAATATGCCCATTAATCATATTTAAAATATAATTAATTAATACTTATATTATATTAATTATATTTTCATTTAAATAATCATATAATCACACAATCTAACGGCAATTATATAATATGATTAAAATTTATACATTTTAATTATATTATATTTATATGATTAATCATATTTTAAATTTAATATGTCGATTAGTTAAAATACGATAGATTTTAATTATATAATTTGTCAATAATTTTATGTGATATTATTTACCGTTAAAATGAATTTTATATTATTATATAGAATTTAATACATATTTCAATGAAAATTTATTTATTATTTTTTAATTGGATGACAGCATTCAATTTTTTTGTGGCGGATGGATAGAGAATGACATATTATATACTCAGGGTTCAATCATTTCATTTTGAATAATTTGAATCAATCCATACTAGAGTGTGGTGGAAGATAAGATGTACTTAGGATAAATTTTTATGATATTTTTAATTTTAATTACAACAATGAAAATAGAAATAAGTAGATTTTATACAATAATAACAACTAAAATATATATGATTCTTGTATATATATCAGAAATTTGAATTAAAAATTCGCAATTTTTTTTTACTCGTCTCTATTGTGATTCGTTTTATCTTGCGCTTTGATATTTTTCTTGTTTGAATTGGTGAATGATATATATATATATATATATATATATATATTTCATTTTTTTAAATGGTACGTTGGTTCATATTCCTCAAAAATTCGGCTTCTAATTAATTATTAATTACTCTTCCACACCTCCCCATGTTAAATTATTATTTTTATTAAGTCAGCGTTCAATTAATTAATTGTCAACCCACTCACGCCATTACACCCTTTCACCCGAGGAGGGGGAAGGTGAAAGGGTATAATGACGTGAGTGGGTTGACAATTAATATTAAAATTTGCTCTTAAATAATATAAATATTTAACTTATTTTATTATTACTTCCTACTTAAATATTATTTGTGTGTATGTATATGTGTGTGTATGGATCACCTAATATACTTTCACATGTCATAAAAATTAATATAGTCTCATGCATTATAAAAAAACAATAATGCCTCCACAAAGAACTATGCTTTCACACATCATAAAAAATAATATACTCTCATGCATTATATAATAATAATAATAATAACGCTTCCAAAAATACCACGTAACCACAAAGGGCCAAGAGTTCACACCATAAAAATATATATATACTCTCATGCATTATAAAATAATAATGCTTCCAAACAAAACCACGTTACCACAAAGGCCCAAGAGGTCACACCATAAATATATATACTCATGTATTATAAAAAAATAATGTATCCACAATACTCGCTTGGTTGTGAGGTTCTCAAAAACAATCACTATCATAGTGGTAATTTTATTGTGTAGTGATAATTTTATTGTGTGGGAGTCACGTGAAAACCATGAAAAAAATATTATAATTATATCATGAATATTACATTAATGACACTGACATTAACTTTTATAGTGAATTTACTTAGAAAAATAATTTTATCAATTTATTTTAATCAAATAACAAACAAAAGGACTATTTTTTCCTCTTAAAACATATCATATATCCTTGTTAAACTTTAAGAATACAATTGCATTTTTACTTACACAATTTCCCATGCAAATTAATAGAAAACATGAAATAATAGTTCCATGTGTAAGAGGTATTAATAAACAAGTTATTTATACTTAGAAGGAAATAATATGATCAAGTAATTGAGAAGGCCATATATTTAGAAAGCAATTTAACATTTTAGAGTTAAAAATATTATTGTATTAAATGATTATAATTCAATTGGTGTGTTTGATGGTAAGTTGTGTTATCATATCATTTATTAAAGTACATATAAAAAATAGAGAAGTCGATCATAGAGAGTTTCAATGATAATATTTCATTGATATATTCAACAAATAAACATATATATATATATATATATATATGAGACCATGTTCCTATATTCAAGGAGAGTGAATTTTCATAAATAATTTCTACAACAACTCAACACTATTTTACATGAGTTATTGTATCTCACACAATTAATATTGTTGTATGAGTTGTTTATTCAACAACTCTAACAATATTTATATTTATTATTTATGTGAGTAATTTTCATGTTATTAAAAATATGTGAACATTAGAAATTCCCAACATTTACCTTTTTAATGTGAACATGGGGAAAACATTAATCTCGTATCTATTTCTATACTCATGATTTTGTAATTTTTTCTAAACAACGGCAAACTTTAATGATAGTTTTGCATATGACTTGCCAACAACCAAAAAGGGATCATTTTCAAATGGTTTACCAAAAACCAAAAAAAGATGATTTTTCAAGTGGTTACTACCAACCACATCATGATGTGTATTATTTTTAGTACCTCTCTTTACTATTTCACATTCGAGAAAAATGCAAAGGAATTTTCAGCTCACATAATACTAGAAAATAAAATCGTACAAGGACTAAATCCCCATTGTCTTCTTTTGTAGCCTTTGTCCATGTTTGTTTCCACCCAAACAAAAAACAATATAGACAATATCCACTACCACTGAAAAATGGTATTTAGGATTAGTAGTCAATTTGATGCAAAACACACCACATTGAAAAATAAAAAAATTAAAATTCACACCACACAACTGAAACAAATGTACCACCAAAATATATGAGCCTCGTCATTGGTGACTAATGAAAAGTGTAGAAAGCATCCTTCCTTTGTTGCCTCTGACCTCCTTCATCTTATTGCTTACTCAGCAAATGTATCGATGAAGTTTAAATGTTTTCATATTGGATTTTACTACCCCCTCAATATGAAACAATAATCATAAGACATAAAAATTGCTCAAAAATACATCCATAAGAGAATTTATTTTTTACAATTTTAAATCTTTTGAAACAAAAATGACTTTAAACAGAATGCTCAAATTGACACTTTAAAATTTTTGACTTTTGACAAAATGACCTAACACTTAACTCTAAACCTAAAGGTTTTTAAATGCATGTATATATAAAAAACATGCTTATAAGACTCAAAATAAGATGATAAAAACCTAAAACAAGTAAACTCTTTTTTTTTTGATGAAATATATCCATATATTAACTTAACAAAAATATATAAATAATTCACAAAAAAATAGGTGGTATGAGAGCATGCCACGACACTAGACAAAACCTAGGAATAAAGTATGAAATCTAGGTAGTGCCTAGCAACTAGTCACACAAAAAAAATCATAAGAGAAAACTATTAAGTAATAAGAGAAAGGCCCAAAGGCAAAGGATCCATATCATTCAGACCCTAGCCCAAGTTTGACAAGTCATTGCCATCTGGAATAGGATCCCAACCAGTAGCCTAAACCGTGTCTGTTTCATCATCTACTTGAGTTCGAGTGGGTGAGATAGCCAACAAGAGCCTAGGAAACTTGTCCAGCATGTCTGCTCAACCTCCAGGTGGTGCCCCCCAAGCATCTAGGGGTGGAGGAGGAGGAGGAGCATCCCAGTTGTCCTACCTAACGGGGGAAGGAGGTGGTGTCTACCACCCTCATTGCTATCCAGGAGGGGAAACATGTTGGTATGGGGTACCGCTATGAGAGTGGTCCCTGGAGCAACTATGATGATGACCACCACAAGGTGGTTGAGGTACTCTATCATCCATTCTAAGATCTATGGGTGGAGAAGGTGAAACCCAAACCATAACACAAGGAACATCTCCCTAATGAGACAGGAGGTCTTGGAGATACCCAAGCTTTGTGGCCACTTTATTGGCTTGGACTTGTATTTGCAAAAGAACATTGGAGATAATAGAAGATTTGTGCAAAGCAAAAATATTACAATTAGCAGAAACATGATTGAACACAAAATTATTTCTTTCTTTCTAAATCTAGAAGAAAATCTCCACTCTGAAAGTATGTCAAACTTGTGTGACTTTGATAGGCATCGTGGGCTTGTCTCCTAGGAGGATGTGCTACCAAAATAAAAAATTAGGGTAGAAGGGCCTAAAGAGATCATGGATCCAGGACCAAACCCTTTGAGCTTTGGAACAGTACCAGAAGAGATGAGGAAGTGTCTCAAGATGCCCATGGAAGGGACAAATAGGCATGTGGACTCCAACTTGAATGAGCTTTTTGCTAATAGGTAAGCCTTGGTGTAGTATACACCAAGCAAAATGGACAAGCTTGGACTCCACACAGGACCCCCAAACAGTTTTGAAGTGAAAGCTCCATGTTTTTACAAATGAGTGCAACCCCCAATGGTTGTTAAGCTTGTCAACCATGGGCAACTGTGGGGTGAGCCAATTATAGCCAAGTCAAGGAGTGTAATTGTGAAAGGGGGTATCAACATACCATTTCCAGTTCGTCCACCACAGTCTAGCAGATTTGATCAATATTTTATGGAGCATGGAGGTGGGGATAGCATTGAGTATTTTCTAGTAAGATTATTGGTCTGCATTGGCTAGTTGGAATTTAGCTTTCACATCCTCCTATGGTAGCCAATTGCGAGAGCGTCTGCAGACTATATCCTAGATAGAGTGGATTCCTCTATGATAAAGCTTGAGGGTATTGATCTAGGGAACCTCTACCAAAGGAACACCATTTTGAGGAAAGATGGGGGAACACTAAAGAGAGTGGGAATTAGCATAAAACCCACTGAGAAAACTAGAGCCATTCCAAAGGAGACATGGCTTGATCTTTTTCTAATATTTTCAAATGCTTTTGGCCATGAAGGACCCAGAGATCTGAATGGCAGACTGGATGAAGAGTAAATTGGGGAAGCCAAACCCTTTCTAGGCTTTCTTTCCCTTAGGTAAGCCTAGTGAGATACAATATCTGAATAACACCTTCTATGCTTTTGGGCCCTCAATGGCCCTCACAACCCATTTGGCACATAAGGCAGATCCTTACCTAGCTATGTCGATTAGTCCCATGCCTCCAGCTTCACATGGGAGGTAGCAATATTCCCAAGCCACCCTATGGAAACCTTTACCTTGGGGATAATTGGCTCAAAGAAAATCTCTGAATAGTTTCTCCAACTTTTGGTAAGATTCTTATGAAGGAACTCAGCATGATGATTAATACACATGGGTGGATGCAAGGATCTTTAAGTAAATTTGGAATTTCCCAGCTAACGAGAGAGACTTGGTCATCCAGTAATTTAGCTTCTTAGCAACTCTGTCAATAACATATTTCCACAACAAAGGTGGCAAGACATCGAAAGCAAAGGGGATGCCAAGAAATTTAAAATTTTCATCATGATGGATCCACTTCCAACCAAATTTAGTTGCCCACAGAGGCGGAGGGAGGTATGACTATTTATAGCAGTGAGTCTTCTACCATTGGATGTTGGAGCTAGAGGCTAGGCAGAAGATGTCAAGACACTAAAGGGCATTATCTACATTGACTTCATATTCAATTAGGGTAAAGAAGGAATCATCATCAAAGTGGCCATTAAGCAATTGCATGTCCTCATGAGGGTTGGTTTCATCGGGCAGGAGATAAATTCCCTTAACAAGACTGCTAGATTGGGATTTACTGAGAAGGTATCCAAAACCCTCAACTACAAGCACATATAGGGTTGGAGCTAAGGCGAACCCTTGGTGAATAAAACAGTATAGGCCAAATTGCTCAGAGGTGACTTCATTAATTGAGAGAATAGTCAAGGCATATATGAAGAACATTTGAATGATTTGAATGAAAATGGGTCTGAAGCCCAGAGCACGAAGCATGGCTAGGATGAAAGGCCATTCACTGTGATCATAAGCTTTTTCAAAGTCAATTTTGATGAACAAGGTTTGTTGCTTAGATCATTTGGCCCAGTCCATACCTTCTCAGATGGCAATGATGTTGTCTAAGATGTAGTGGCTTTTGATGAAGCTTAATTGTTTAAAACGCATAATGAGAGGCAGCATATTATGCAGCTGGATCACCAACACCTTGGCTATGATTTTATAGGAGACATTAAGGAGGGTGATGGGCTGCCAGTTGTAGATCAACTCTAGGCCTCCCTACTTAGGTATGAATTTGATATTTCCTTTATTTATATTTTTACCCAACGAGTGTGTGTGAAATGCTTCTTGGTAGACCTTGAGCAAATTGTTACCCACAAGATCCCAAAGGGTTTTTTAGAATTTACAAGGAAATCCATCAATGTCAGGGGCTTTGTCATTAGCCATTTATGTCACTACTTCATGTAAATCATCTATAGTGAGTGGCCTGTCATAAATCACCCATTGAGTGGGAGTGAGTTTACAAGGCACAACTAAAAGACATTGTTGAAGGGTAGTATCACATTCTGTCAAGGAGGCTTGAACTTTGAACACTTATTGATAATGGTGAACAAATGCTTGTACTATCTATGGAGATTTTGAGAGTCTATTACTAGCCTCAGTAATAACTTAAATTTGTTGCTTAGAGTTTTTGGCTCACAACATTTGAAATAATTTTTCCGAAGCTTTGTCCCCAATCCTCAGCGAATGAAACCTAGCTTTGACTTGGGCTCCTCAGGGATTGTAGTTGTCTACAATCTGGATGTGGTGCCTCAAGGAAGCAATTCTCACCTACAAGATCTCAATAAAGGGATCCTTTTCTAGAGTTAGGACCGTGCGGCCCAATTCTGAAGAAGTAGCAAAGTAGGAGTGTCTTCAAATTTTGGCAAGTTGGCAGCCATAGATCTACAAAAAGCAAGTGGTCCTTTGAATAGCATCATCCCACCAGAGAATCTAACTAGATTCTTGGGAAGGATATGGGTTTAAATTTTAGACTCTCCTAATGTGTGCCACTATGGGCCCATGTTTGACCAGAGAGGTGTTAAGAAAAAATTGCATTTTGTGAACTTTGGGCTTCATGAACTGCCAAGTCACGCAAAACCAAATGGGAGAGTGGTCGAAAAGCCCAAAATCTAGCAGTGCCTATACCAGAGGGAATAAGCCATTATCAAAAGAGAAGTACGACTGGGTGGACATCATTGCCCTATCAAGATGCTTCAAAATTTGAGTGGGGCCTTCCCTGAAATTACTCCAAGTGTACCAAACTCTATTTTTAGGCTAGCACAAAGTATTAGGGTCATAAAGACCCCATTTAGTGCACATGTAAAACCATGCCTCCCTTTCACCAGTTTCCCACCTCATGAGCAAGTGGCCCATTTTATTCTCGAGAGCTACCACTATATTAAAGTCATCACATAATACCCAATGGGCATCATGGAGATCATCCGCTATCCACTATCATAAAAGGTATGCTCCAAAGTGTCATTTGAGGCATAAATATTAATAAAGCCAAAAGAATGGCTTTCAATGTTAAAAAGAGCCCATACTAACTAGTGGGTAGGGTCCATGCCAAATTGCACTAAGTGTGGCCGCCACCTTGGAGAAATGAATGTGATCACCCCTCCACATCCCACAGCATGGTGACTATGCAAAATGGTACTGTCGTGCTAGATGGAATTGCTGACAGTTGTTAGTAAAAAAATCTACCACTTTGACTTCCTACAAGCAAAGAATGTCCATCTCAAGAAACTTTCTTCTGAAATCACGCATGACAAACTTGTGTTTTGGGTCTATGAGATCTTGAAAATTTCATGAAAAGCAATTCATAGATGACGGGAGTCAAGTGATATGTCCTCTGAGTCCTGTCAGGATCTTGCTCTACCAATTAGAGCACATATGATTACTTCTCGTATTAGCAACTAAACACGGAATTTAACCAGAATCAATAAGTAACTAGAAATATGAAACAACACAGGAATTGAGAGACAATACACAATTGTATTAATAATCACTCAGAAGAATATACAATAAGGAAGATGCCACTTCTTCCTCCACCTCAAAGGTTCACCACTCCTCAAGACCTTCTTCCCTCTCTCTCTTGGTCACAACAATCAATTCCAATAGAGAATTGATGTTCACCTGTCCAACCAGTCAGTAACATGCTTCCAGTTCACCAAGTACACAACTGTACTCCAAGTAGATCTCCTGCTCTCTGCTGCTACTTGCAAATAACTAGACCTTACTCACCATTGTAGATCTCCTATAGAAAGTCATGCCCACATGTTGACCAAGATCATACACACATGAAGAACCCTTCTGATTCTCCAATCCAATACCCACCTTGGTACTATGGCACTAGGAGGAACGCACCATTGCTCTCTTCTCTCTGAAGGAGCTTATTGCTCTCTTACTCACTAGCTACGAGTTTACAATACAGCCCATGAGTCCATATATAGATCTCATGCTTACAATAATTAGACTGACCTAATTACAATAATTAGACGCGCAGCTCAAGACTACAACTAGCCTTTGACATGCAAACTAATAGTCCAAAAATAGACTCTCCCGGATTCGTCATGCAAACTGCCTGTTCTCGCACAGGCTGCCGACGTCGGCTCCTCCATGATCGATGTCGGCCGACTGGTGACCGACGTCGGTTGCTTCCTCTTTGCTGTATGACCGACGTCGGTTGATTAGACTGACGCTAATTTCCTGCAACTGATTCTGCAACTCCCCACAACTTTGCATCCTCCGTAACTTCTCCTGTTTGCATCCTGGTGAAGCTTTTAGCTCCAAAACTTAACAAGTCCAGCCCTTCGAGGGCGTCATATCGATTCTCAAAAAGTGCCCATTGTTGGCACTTAAGAATTCATATGGCTTCCTTAAATCAGGGTCAGCTAGAAACTCTCCTTCCTTCACCTCGTCATTCCTCCGAGGAGGGCTATGAGAGCGTTTGGGTGGATCTCATTGAGAAAGAAGTGGAAGAGTGGTGACCTATGAGTGTGAAAAATTGAGAGAGCTAGGCACAAAGGCCTCGATACCTTGAGACAAGACATTAGCAGCCAATGGGGTGTTGAACACTCTGAACTTTTCAACTAGTTTTAGGGATTCAATCAGCATGGGCTCTTTTTCAACAAGACCCTGCTCCTGTAGGCCAATGCTCAAGGATGGCTTGCAGCCTTTGGGGGCAGTAACCATGTTAGTTGCTTTGGGGCATGAATTCTTCTTCCCTACCATTTTCCATCTGTCGTCAGCTAGTTTTTTGCTAGCCTCAAGAGAGGACTTGGGTGGTGAGGATGAGTGGTTGGACAAATTATTGTGAGCCAACTAAAGGGAACAATCTTGTATCTTGTGGTCTGTGGCTTGGCAACAAAAACAAGTATTAGGCAAGTTGATAAAGAGGACTCGTTGAGAGTGCCTCACATCCCTGACTTGGATTTCCACACACTCCTTGAGGTCCCAAGATAGGTCTACTTCTACACATACCCTTTTTTATGGTCTAGCAAAGTAGAATCGATTTTGTTCATGACAAACCACACGCCCTATGGAGGATGCTAACTAGTGAATAAAATGCCAAGATGGGAGCAGGAGCCCTGGAAATTCAACCCAAACTGGGACTTTAAGAGCAGTGTGCTTCGAGACCATAAAGTTTCGTGTCTAGGGGAAGAGGACCACGAGCGAATCCCTGACATATTAAGTGACAGATTTATAGAGGATTCCTCTGGCATGGGACGGGTCAGAGAAGCGGAAGAGGAAAAAACCCTTCGTCATGTTTTGAAAGCTCTCTAACTTGATGCCATGAGATGCCTAGTGAGTTTGAACCCATTATCATAGCATACTTTCAAAAGGGATTCTCCCAACATAATAACCTATTAAATAAAACTGCTCTAACCATTGACATGCAGAATTAAATTCGAGAATAGGCAATATAACATCAAGTTCCGAAACATTACCTCGTGGTAAAATTTCAAGACAAACTTTCTTGAGCGCTTGCAGGGGGCCATTGATTGATGCTCCTCTGTTCTTCTCTGCAGTTGAAATCGCTAGGATAGAATAGGGTGAGGACATTATAAAGACTGGCCTCACCTAGAAGCGAGAAATCCTAAATGATAATTAATGCTAAATCCCGTAGGTGCTTAAGGCCGCAGTATGAACCAAAGCTGGACAAGCAAAAAACCAAAAGCCGGCTCAATGACATCCATGGAGAAAACCCTCAAAACAAGTAAACTCTTATTATTGACCATATAACAGTACCTAAAATTAGACAAAGATTAAAACCTTAATTATTCTGTAGAATGCACGTGAACAAGTGTATGAAGTTTTATAGACTGTCGTGTGAAATAAAAATTTGTGGATAACTTGACGGGGAACCGAGTTGATGCATGACACAGACAAAAAAAGAGATGTGCACAATTTCGAAAGACTCCAGGCATAGAAAGATCTACTCGATGCAAAGAATTACACGTTTAAATTGCAGGCTTGATGTAGATAAATCTAACCAGTTTGCTTGAATTAAAAAAATGCAGTCAGATATGCACACAGGTTGCACTCTGAATATTGATTTTAGCAGCTCCTTGAATAGTTCTTGATGCATAGAAATGGCAACGGAAATGATTCGAAAGCTACAAGTTTTGAGGCAGAGATGTTACTTGTGGATTGGGGCAAACTAGTCATAATTAGATTCGTAAGAGATCCAGGTTCGTTGTTGATTTGTGCAAACATACAAAAGCTTAAGGGAAACCAACTATATACAGCTGAGCCAAAGACAAACAACACACAGAATATTTGATCTCACTGTGCATCCCGATCTGGATGAAAATGCATTTATTTCTACCAATTTTATGTCCTTCAAACTACTCCAATGCTTTTATCATCTACAAGAGCAACATATAAAACAACTGCTCTTTTTTTTTTCTAATTCTCCATTGCAAATACTCTGCTCTGATAGACTGGCTTTGATACCAAAATGTAAACAATGGAGAAGCCGAACACCAAGAGTTTTAATAATAATACTTCATTGATATATTCAACAGATAAACATACATATATATATATAGAAGAGTGAATTTCTATAATTAATTCTTACAACTCCACACAGTTTTATTTGAGTTATCGTAATTCCCACGATTAATATTATTATATGAGTTGTTTATTTAACAATTTTAATAATATTTACATTTATTATTTACATGAGTAATTATTCACGTTATTATAATATGTGAATATTATAAATTCTTAATAATATAAAAGAATTTGAATTCCATAAAAGTTTAATAGAATATATATTCTACAATCTGTAACACTAAATAAAAATAAAATTGATTTATTTATACATCCAATACTAAAAAGATTATATAAGAAGATTTATTTTTTTGATTGAAAATTACGTTTCTATCAATTTTTGAAAAAAATTATTACATAATATTAATCATATAAAAAGTGGATAGAAAAATCACAAAACTAAATTAAGAAATTTTCAAAAAATACCAAAATTTGAAATAACAAAATACAACCCAATTAATTTAAGAAAAAAGAAAAAAAAATTATTTAAATTTATATTATATTTTATAGCCCAACCACAATTAAAAGTTAGAATGTAAATACCTCCTTGAAACAGCATATATGTGGACATTTTATTACCGAGTAGCCTTTGGAAAGATATGTGGGGTAGGACTCTAGGATGGACACCAAGTTGTATGGAGCAACAACATTCCTCCAAATAGATCTGACAAGCCAAAGTGATGATTATGACTTATATAATATTGTGGGACTATAATCCCAATAATCTTACTAATTGGGATAATAATTTTCCATGTATTTAACATTACTAAAGCATAGAAATCCATTATTTAACAATCCAATCTCCATTTGAGACCTGTTTTTTTTTTTTTTGGTTTGTTTGTTTTTTTTTTTTTTTTTTGGAAACCACATTTGATGTTATAATTGTGCATTATAGTTTATTAGAGGTTTTTGGAAGCATGGAAAGCCAGTAAAGTGATTAGATTATTAAATTTAGAGGATTAGAGAGATTCATTATAAGGTGGAAGAAAAAGTCTAAAAAGTTCAATAAAATTATAGAGAAAGATACGGTTATTCTTTTTTTATAGTGGTTTATTTTAACAAAAAGTGTTAGAAATCTCAATAAAATTATAGAGGAAGTTTATATCGTAGAAGAATAAACACCAATTATAAAGATTAATAGTTTTCTATCATAATTATCACAAGATGGAAATGGAGACAAAAACACTCATTTTCAAATATTAAATATTTGGAAAAAGTAAAAGTAATAAAATAATAATATTTATATTTTAAATTTTTAAAAATAAAAAAATAAAATATATATAATTTAGATTTCATAAATATTAAAAAATATATGTGTCATATTTCAATTAGATTTTTAATATTTATAGTTATTAAAAAAAATAGTATTTAAAATTTTAATTTTAAATGTTAATAAAAAATTTAAATAGGAGATCAATTTTTTTCTAATGAAACACATAATACTTTAAATGAAGTCTTTAAGACTTGATAGGTATGTTTATATCTGTCTCACATCTCCAAAATATATTGAGAGCAGCATGTTTCTGGATTATCATACCTTACATCTGCAATTAAATGTGTAAACTAAAGTGATGAATATAATTCAAATACTTTATTGAGAGGACATAATTAAAAGAATCCTACACCTTTAAATAAAATATATTCACATACTTTATTGATTGGACATAATTAAAAGAATCCTACACCTTTAAGTAATATTTTAAGTACATTAACATTGTTAAAAGAGAAAGATTCACTACACCTGAAGCAAATATCCGTTTGTGACATGCTTTGAGTTTCTTACCACCAAACCCATTTGATGGCACAATTGAGCACTATATCTCATCAAGGTTGCAAGAAGCTTGAAAGCTTGTAAAGTGACTAGATTGGTAGAGAAGATTAAAGAGGTTGACTATAATCAACATGAACTCCTCCATAGGGCTCAATGAAATTATAAAGAAAGCTAATGTATTTCATAGGAGAGATTAAAAAATGTTTTATTATATTTAATTTTTAAATTTGATTCTATTAGATGTTTTTATGATTTAATTTTTATGTTTTATTTATTAGTTTTTATTGTAATTAAGTTTTTAATTTATATTTATATTTATTATAATTTTTTTTTTTTTTTGAGTAAAGTTTAATACATAATTTTTTTAATTAAAATAAAAACATTATGATGAAAATAAGATTTAAATTAATCTCATTTTATTTCAATCGTCAATCAACAATTATATAAATAATTAATTTTTTAATTTTATTTATATAAATCAAAAAATATGATTTTAAATATTAGTGTTTTAAATGTGACAACAAAATCACCAATTTGTGACACATATTTATTGAAAAAATTGAAAGTTATATTTACATGTGTCAACATAAATATAATAAAATTAAGTTTATATGTAAGTGGATAGTTGATATTAATATAAATACAACAAAGGAGGATAAATAATTATTGACAATAAGAACAATAATAATATTATTATAAAGATATTGGTACCTTTGATTCCCTGATTATTTAGGCCCCTAATGTTAAATCTTAATATCAGCATGTTCATTTTATGTGGGACGTTATTCAAAAAATTCTGATCAAGTTGTTGCTCAAGAAGATATTTTACAAAGAACATGGGTTGATTTTTAATTTCAATGGCCTCTACCAAAGAATTATTGAGCTCCACAAATGGGTTTTCTTTTCTCAGAAATTATTGCGTTCAAATTAAATATACATTTAATCTTTTGCTCAATTTTCCTTCTTTTTAAAACATGACTCTACAATGGATTACGACCACATTCTCTGAATAGGACCTTAGTTTTGGGGTAGTGTAAGTTTATGTTCGAAACCCCAGTTTCTCTTTTTGGGTCTTTTCATGGACTCTTATCTCATTTTTTCGTGTGTGGATAATTCTAACTTATTCATATAGTTTTGGAATCTTTTCAATGTACAATCCATAAGGAATGTTTTAAGGAAATTCTATTTTTTCTTTCATGATATTGTTAAGCAATATATTAGCTTTGTATGGAAATCGACATCACTAATGGCTTGTCATATGAACTTAGATTTAATGTGAGATATCGGTTTTGGACATTGAAGTTTGATTGTGAACATGTTATTAGATACCAACTTTGTTTCGTCCATGATTATTTGAGGATTGATTATCCTAAAAAGTTGCTTAAGAAGTGTAGTAGTTTTAGGGGTAAGAGGAGAAAAGATGGCACTCTCCGTCGACTTAGTGGTATGGAGAGAAGAAACTCCCACATATTGGTTCTAAATTTCAATGATCGAAGCATTGATATCGTGTCTGCTCCCCAAAATAAGGAGATAGATCTTGGTCCATATGCCCTCAAAGAATCCCTTTGGGTGTATATCTTCCCTTGTTGATAGGGTTTGTGTAAGTTTTGAGCCATAGTTGGTTAGGATTGTGATGGGTGAGAGGACTCATGGCACCTCTTCTCTACTTCAAATGTAGGATTTTAAGATTGTTTTCGATCGATTTATTATGAGTTTAGAGGATGATTCTTCAAATTACGTGACATCTTTACAATCATATGTAGAGAAGCTTGTTGAAGAGTCCTCCAATGAAAGATGGACCAAAGGCAAGAAAAAAAAGGATCAAGGAAAACTAGCTTCTTCTAAATATATGACACTTAAATTGGACAAAGGATTAGGTTAATTCTTAATTTGTATAGGATCACATGGAGCTTATTAATAAATTTTTTATGTTTTTTTTTTATTATTACAATTAATTTTATGTTATCAATTTAATGGTTGAGTGCATTTTTTCAAACTTATTAATATTCTATTCTTGTCTAATCAAATAAGGGTCCCAATAAAACTCTTCATTTTCTTTGTTAAAAAATAGAATAATAAAATTATTAAGTTTATATATAATTAAATGATTCATAAGGAATACTCACTCGATCATATTGAAAAATTAATATTAGAAAACTAATAAAAATTATTCACATTTTCTATTAAAAATAAGATTAATGAAAAAATTGATATTAATTTAAATCCCAATAAAAAATAACTTAAAATTTTCGTTGATGTTCACTATTACAACCAATTCTAACATTATTAACTTACATCCACTCTAACTAAAATTTTCGTTGATGTTCACTATTATAACCAATTCTAACATTATTAACTTACATCCACTCTGGCTGTTTATATTATTTTTCATCCCCATTAGATTAATTAACAAAGAAGTTTCGAATTTTTCTTACAATTTTTACTAAATTTCAGAAATTAATTCATAGGATTGTTTAAATCATTTTTAAAAGAATTTAATGGCGGGCTCAATAATGTGCGATGGACAGTAATATGTATGCACTTAACAAGGTACTTGTCCCTTTTCCCAACCCTTCATATTAACAAAAATCTATTTTACAGTTATTGTATTGTTTATAATATTTCTTATTTTTAATATAAATGACATGTTTTTATTTTCATAAATAATTAAATAAAATTATATTAATTTAATTGTGTATTTATATTATGTAACTTTGTTAGTAATTTAAAAGTCGTTCAAGAATCACCACCTTTATTCATTCAGTACATTTGTTACTTGATATAACAATCTCCTCTTTTAATTATGGGTCTCAATAGAATTCTTAGTTTTATTTATGAAAGAAAATAATAAAAAGATTATTAAATTTATATATAATTAAATTATCGTATTAATATTCACACAATCATATTTAAGGGTTAGTTCTTAACAACTAATTAAAAATTATTTGCAGTTTTAAATAAGAATAAGAGTCTTGAGAGATTTAACAATAATTTCACTATTATTAAATGATAACTTGTAAGAGAAAGTATTACTGATACAGGAAACTTAAATTTATCTATCTGAAAAACATTGATAGATATAAATCTCAAAATATTTATCCTAAATTTTTCACATGCCACATTGATCAATAACTATTTTACCTTGTCTATAAATTTCTTATTGGCAAGTGACAAATGGTCTTAATCAATCTACACTAATGTGTCGAGCTCGAAAAAATATTTCAAGATCCAAACAAAGTTAATTTAGGTCCTAAGTTACTTTAGGTATATAACTCTCAAATAGATATTATCAAGGAGAAGCTCAACGTTACTTTAGATAAGTAAAACAGCTATGTGAATTTGAAGATATATCCTAGATATTTTTATGTTGAGGACAAGGTATTCTTATAAGTACATCCTCAAAAGAGCTCCATCAAGTTTGGAAAGGCTTTCAAACTGGCTCCATAGTTTGTAGAACCATTTGACATTCTACAAAAGATCAATTTCATTGCATATATATTAGCACTTCCATGCTCTTTTTAAGATACATAATGTATTTCATATATCTTTGCTTAGGAAGTATGTATCTAATCCTACACATGTTTTAAACAAGCAAAAATTATAGATGGATGTTGAGGCAACTATTCAGCTGAAACAATGCATATCCTAGCACATCGTAGCATCAAGCTATGAAGTAGAGAGATGCATCAGGGATTGATCTAATGGGACTGGCTAAGTAAAATAAATGTTACTTGGGAGGATGAAAACCTATTCAACAGCAGCTACCCTCACCTTTTTTGAATTAAAGCATCGAGATGTTGCTTACTTATGGGAGGGATGTAACATCGTCATTTTGGAGACTTTACTTTCATTATATAATAAGTCAAGGGCAAATGACATTTTAATATATTCACTTGATACAAGTTTTGCAACTTTATATTATGATGGTTTTTTAGTTTATATTGTGTTAGATTGACACTTTGTTTTTGACTTGTTGTTGCATAGCTTTTGATGATATTATTTATTGGCCTTATTATTATTGCGTTCTAATTTAATGATTATTCAATTAAGTTTATAATATTCTCAGAGTCAGATGCATGATATTTTGATTATGATTCAATTGTGTATTTGATTCAGTAGTATTATGATGTTTTTATGATCAACAATTGTATGGTTATTATTAGCTTTATGATTTTTAATTGGATCATATATTGTTGATATATTTTGGGTTGTTATGTAAATGTTTGTGTTAGCCACCAAAAAGTTAGGCTTGCTTTTGGGATAACATTTTGGAAAAGGTAAGTTAAACAAGGGTAAGATTGAGAGAATAGGTATTAGACTAAACCCTTATGGAAACACTACTTGTAATAATCGCATAATTGTTTTTCTATCTTGATAGTCTCTGTTTATATTTCATTTAAATGCAACAAATTGTAACAATTACTCTGTTAAAAACTTCTAATATGATAACCTCCAGTTATCACATATTGTGAACAATCAATAAAACAATCATCTACCTTTCACTAAGAAGTGAGACAACGATCTTAAATTACAAACAAATTTTATATATGCTCAGTGATATACCTTAAGAAGAATAAATTAAGTTTAATACTTATTATACCGACCTACCTTACTTTAAAGGGTGCCTACATATCTAAGTATTAATGAAGAGCATTATAAGTAAAATTTATGTTATGATTCCTTGCTTGGAATATTATAGTATGATCAACAAACATGAAGAAAAAATGACTTGGCTCTCTTCTAGGGCGTTTTCCATACCTTAATGGGACATACCATGGTTTTGGTTCACGAATCAAAAAAAATACTTAGCAGGGACATTAATATATGTAAACATGAGCGACTTTTTACTAATGTCAAAGATTATTGGCATAGAATTAAGTTTATTAAAACCCTAACCGCAGGCAAGCTAGAGTTAGTGGTGACAATTAAAAGAAAGGTAAAATGCAGGTTAGGGTATGCAATTGGTTGGAAACAATGAATGAATGGAATTTTTGTAGCTTTTGCTGAGATTTGCAAACATGTGGGCAATAAATTCACATGGTAGTTTTCGAAGCCACATGAAAGTGGATGGAAGGCAAAATTTCTACCTACAATGCATAGATAAGTTTGTTGGAGAGATCTACGTGGGGAAGTTGGAAGAAAATGGGAACCATGATGACGATCCTCAAGAAGAGGTCAAAGGTGATTAATCCATGCACAGAATCTCGGAGGCTTTTTTCTGTCGACCACCACCAATGGAAGACCTATTCTATTGCATATTACTTCTATTTTTCTGGGATGCTAGATCCCTGCAAGCAGAGAATTTAGCACTAGATCCTGGAAGGAAAAAGAGACATCAATTTTCCAAGAAATGAGGAGGGGGGATAACTAGAAATTGGTAGAGAAGGTGAAGAACAAATAGCCTCCTTATAAGCTAAGTACAATGTTAGCCTATATTGTAGAAATGCTTGAAAATGAGAAATAATTCAAGATCACTGTGATAGATAATAGTTCTTATCTCTCTTTTTATTGTAAGTTAAAATAGGAATTGTACTTCTATTAAATGATGTTTCTGTAATTTCAACTGGAGTTTTCATTAACATAATTGGAATAATGTCTTTGGGACAAGCAGTATTTCCTCTCACAGTGTTGGCCAAAAGAAAAGCTTCCTTGAAAAGAATATAAGGTTTGGCGTAAAGAGGAGTGGATACTATTATTTATTTTTCTCAAAAACACTAGTGAACATACGGTATTTTTTTTCTCTTATTCAAATGGATTATCATTTGACAATGAATTTTTTGGTTTGACCAGTCACAAACTAAAGGCCCAACTGTTAACTGAATTTAATGGTTGTCATAGGCATGGAAGTACATCTTGCAATCCTATAACCATACTCCTATTCTCATACTCCTATTTTTATGAGTGCAAGATGTATTTGGAAAGACTTCACTATTCAAATATAAGTTTTCTAAACAAAGGAAGATGGAATATTCAGGTTGTAGACAATCAGTTCCAATAGACAGACTATAAGCTTTAATTTAGAAAAGTTGGGGAGTCCATGATGAAACTTACTAATGTAAACAACATAATGGTAAACAAATAGACAAACTGTAAGCCCTAATTTGGAAAAGTTGGTAAGTCCGTTAGGCAAGGATGATGAAACTTACTAATGTAAATACTATAATGATAAACAAATAAGGTTGTAAACAACCTATTTCAGTAGATAAGTTGTCAACCCAAGTTGGCAAAGGTACTAAGACCACTAGGCAAAGAATGGAAGCTTGTTGGTGTACACATCATAATGACAAGCAAAGAATGAGCTATTATATGAATTTATAGTTCAATAATTAATGAACAAAATAAGGTTGTAAACAACCTATTTCAGTAGATAAGTTGTAAGTCCAAGTTGGCAAAGGTACTAAGACCACTAGGCAAAGAATGGAAGCTTGTTGGTGTACACATCATAATGACAAGCAAAGAATGAGCTATTATATGAATTTATAGTTCAATAATTAATGAACAAGGTACAACACAACAAGTGAGTTTGAGGTTGTAAACAACCTGAATAGTCTCTAAAATTGGTAATAGTTGTAAGAACATTAAGAGGACTATAAAATATAATATCTAATTAGCAAAGGTTATAAGACCATTAGGCATGGTATAAAATGTAAGACCTAATTGGCAAAGGATGTAGGGCCATTAGGTGAAGTATGAATTTAATGAGATAATCACATGATTTGTTAAAGTTGGGAATGATATATTTAAGAACTTTTAATTCAATGTTAAAAGATAAGTACAGGTTAATAATCATTGTGTTTCAAGTTTTGTCTATTAAATTGTTGAATATATGAAAGGTTGTAAATGAAACATTAAAGTGTGCTTGTATGCATGTTTTCTTGGATTTCCTCAGGATCCCTAGTCTTTCTCACATCCATGTTTATGGTACCAGCTACAAAATATTTCCCCACACCCATGTTAATGTTTGAGATGGGTACGGTCAATTGACTAAACCATTGATGGTTGGGCTTTTCATGGCTAGTCTAGGCCAAAGGTAGCTAGAGAAGCTCTTTAGGACATTCTTGCACACTTGAACATTGGATGTTATTCATTATAGTAGTTTTTTATGTTCTTCATTTTGGAAAATAATTGTGCTTTCAAGCTAATGAGTACTATATTCAATCATACTACATGTGGATAATCTAAACATTGACTTGAGTCAGTGATAGTTGGAATACTTGGTTTGATTCTTCTACATTGGGTTTCCTTGATAAAACTTCAGTATTCTATTTCTTAAAGCAAACAACGTTCAAATGTAAAATGTTATGGACAATTAAATAAACATGTACAGGCCATTCCTCATTTTGTTAAAGGTGGGATGATTATCATATCATTAATATTTTTTAAAACAACTATTTTTGGTCAAGTCAATCTATACTAGTTATGAGAAGAAAATAACATTCTTTGGTGTAAATACTTTATAAGTTATAATATGCAATATTTGGATGTACAATGCATGTTATATTAGTTAGGTTCCAACTTACATATAAATTTATCTATTTTTTGATCTAAAACAATTTTGCCATGAGTAAATGGGTGTTAATAACTATCCTTGCATATTTTGACCTTTATTGGTACTTGAAATTTTATGAAATTATCCTTTGATGTGTTGTATAAGATTATTTATATGAATGTTTTCATTAGCAAGTTCATTTACTTTTGTAAAACCTAATAAAGGTTTAGATGCCTGCATTAAATAAAGATTGTTGTATTCATGGTGGGTCAATCCCAATAGTCACGGTATTTAGATATAATCTTATTTGAATATTGTGCCTTTATTTGGATTTAATATGTACATTAGGAATCTATAAAATTTATAATGTAGTTAGATGGTTCATCTTTCATCAAGTACTTGAAAATAAATATGAGTTATATGGATGAATGTTACCGTGCAATAAGTTATATGAAGTTATGTATGAATTCATTTGGAAGTTATTGTGCCTATAAGTTGATTTGTGTCAATAACTAAAACCTTCTTTCAAAAATATATATCTTAACTAAGATTGCATTTGATTGTAACATTGTCATGAAAGCATACAGAAGAAGAAGAATTGATATTGGGCTTGCATCAAGTAATTTGATTACTACCTACCTTAGAAATAAAATAGGATACCATGTGATATATGCTATGTAATTATATGGTTTCATCAAGTAATTTGATTACTACCTACCTTGGAAATAAAATAGGAGACCATGTGATATATACTATGTAATTCAATGGTAAACAGGATTATGGGAATATTTATTAAGGAACACGTATTTATACATTAGTAGATATCAACATAGGTCGAAGTATTGGATAGGACTAAATCAAATATGGTAGTTATCATTAGAGGAAATTTGAATTAAAAATAGTCCTTCTAAATAAATTCCTATAATATGGAATATGACTGAAAATAATGTAAATTACTTAAAAGATGACATCATCTCCTCAAAGGACATCAACTAAAATTAATTTACAATAATTTTCATTTATTATATAAAATTTACTAAATCCTGTAAACAAACTCACTTTTGTTAATATAACCCCAGTTTTTTAATTTTATTTCTTCCCTTTTAGTGGAAAGTGCAAATATTTTTTTATTTTATGTTTTAGAAGCCATCATGAAAGTGCATAGAAGGCAAAATTTCTACCTATAATGCATAGATAACTAAAGTTTGTTAGAGAGATATACATGGGGAAGTTGGAATAAAATGGGAACCATAATGATGATCCTCAAGATGAGGTCAAAGTTGATTAATCCATGCACAAAATCTTGGAGACTTTTTTCTATCGACCACCACCAATGGAAGACCTATTCTATTGCATATTATTTCTATTTTTATGGGATGCTAGATCCCTACAAGTAGAGAATTTAGCACTAAATCCTATGAGGAAAAAAAGACATCAAATTTCCAAGAAAGGAGGAGGAGGTAGGACTGGAAATTGGAAGAGAATGTCAAGAATAGAGATAGTATTGTTTTGATCCAACAGCCAAATAGCCTCCTTACAAGGTAAGTAAAATGTTAACCTATATTGTAGAAATGCTTGAAAATGGGAAATAATTCAAGATCACAGTGATAGATAGTAGTTATTATCTCTCTTTTTATTTTAAGTTAAAATAGGAATTATACCTCTATTAAGTGATGTTTCTATAACTTCAACTGGGGTTTTCATTAACATAGTTGGAATAAAGTCTTTAGGACAAGCAATATTTCCTCTCAAATAGTGTTGGCTAAAAGAAAAGCTTCCTTCAAAAGAATATAAGGTTTGGGGTAAAGACAAGTGGATACAAAAAAAAAATTAAAAACCTAATGAACATATGATATTTTTTTTCTCTCTTATTCAGATGGATTGTCATTTGACAATGAATTTTTTGGTTTGACCATTGTCAAACTAAAGGTCCACCTACTAACTAAATTTAATGGTTGTCATAGGCATGGAAGTACATATTGCAAACCTATAACCATACTCCTAGTTTTATGTGTTCAAGATGTATTTGGAATACCTTTACTATTTAAATATAAGTTTTGTAAACAAAGGAAGAGGGAATATTCAGGTTGGAGATAATCAGTTCCAATAGATAAATATTAAACCCTAATTTGGCAAATTTGGTAAGTCCATTAGGCAAGGATGATGAAACCTCACAAGTGTAAACACCATGATGCTAAATAAATAAGGCTATAAACAACCTATTCCAATAGATAAGTTGTAAGCCCAAGTTGGCAAAGGTAGTAAGACCACTAGGCAAAGAATGGAAGATTATTGGTGTACACATCATAATGACAAGCAAAGATTGAGCTGCTATATGAACTTATAATTCAATAATTAATGAACAAGGTAAAATGCAACAAGTGAGTTCGAGGTTGTAAACAACCTGAATAGTCTCTAAAATGTAAGGCCTAAATGGAAAATTTTGTAATACCATTAAGAGGAGTATAAAACATAATAGCTAATTAATAAAGTTGTAATACCATTAGGCATGGTATAAAATGTAAGACCTAGTTGGCAAAGGATGTAGGACCATTCGGTGAATTATGAATTTTATGAGGTAATCACATGATTTGTTAAAGTTGGGAAAAAGTTATTTAAGAACTTTTAATTCAATGGTAAAAGATAAGTACAAGGTAATATTCATTGTGTTTCAAGTTTTGTCTGTTAGATGGTTGAATATATGAAAAGTTGTAAATGAAACATTAAAGTGTGCATGTATGTGTGTTTTCTTGGATTTCTTTAGGATCCCTAGTCTTTCTCACATCCATGTTTATGGTATCGGCTATAAAATATTTTCCCACACCCATGTTGATGGTTGGGATAGGTATGGCCAATTGACTATATCACTAATGGTTGGGCTTGTCATGGCTAATGTAGGCTAGAGGTAGTTGGAAAATCTCTTCAGGACACTCTTGCACACTTGAACATTGGATTTTCTTCATTATAGTAGCTTATTATGTTCTTCATTTTGGAAAAATAACTATGCTTGAGCTAATGAGCACTATATCCAATCATATTACTTATGGATAATCTAAACATTGACTTGAGTTAGTGATAGTTGGAATACTTATTTTCATTATTCTACATTGGGTTTCCTTGATAAAACATCAGTATTATATTTCTTAAAGTAAATAACATTCAAATGTAAATTGTTATAGACAATTCAATAAACATGTATAGGGCATTCCTCATTTTGTTGAAGGTGGGATGACTATTATATAGTTAAGATTTTGTAAAATAACTATTTCTGGTCAAGTCAGTCTATACTAGTTATGAGAAGAAAATAACATTCCTTGGTGTAAATCCTTTGTAAGTTATAATATGCAAGATTTTGATGTACTATGCATGTTATATTAGCTATATTAGTTAGGTTCCAACTTACATATAAATTTATCTATTTATTGATCTTAAACAGTCTTTCCATGAGTAAATGGGTGTTAACAACTATCCTTGAATATTCTAACCTTTGTTAGTACTCAAAAGTTTATGAAATTATCCTTTGATGTGTTGTATAAGATTATATATGAATGTTTTCATTAGTAAGTTCATCTACTTTTGTAAAACCTAATAAAGGTTTAGATGCCTGTATTAAATAAATATTTTTGTATTCAAGGTGGGTCAATCCCAATAGTTATGGTACTTAGATATTGTGCCTTAATTTGGATTTAAAATGTGCATGAGGAATCTAAACAAGTTATAATGTAGCTAGATGGTGTGTCTTTCATCAAGTACTTGAAAATAAATATGAGTTACATGGATGAATGTTACCATGCAATAAGTTATATGGTTATGTATGGATGCATTTGGAAGTTATTGTGCTTTTAAGTTGATTTGTGTTAATAACTAAAACCTTTTTTCAAGAATATATAACTTAACTAAGAATGCATCTAATTGTAACATTATCATGAAAGCATATAAGATAAGAATAATTGATAGCGAGCTTGCATCAAGTAATTTGATTACTACCTACTTTGGAAAAAAAATAGGATATCATGTGGTATATACTATGTAATTGAAAAACTTTCTTGTAGAAATATATAACTTAACTAAAAATGCATATGATTGTAACATTATCATGAAAACATACAAAAGAATAACAATTACTACTAGGCTTGCATCAAGTAATTTGATAACTACCTACCTTGGAAAGAAAATAGGATACCATGTGATATATGCTATGTAAATGAAAGGTAAACAAGATTATGGGAATATCTATTAAGGAATAAGTATGTGTATACTAGTAGATGTTAAATATAACTAGGTCAAAGAATTGGATAGCACTGAATCAAATATGGTAATTATCATTGTAACATTATCATGAAATCATATAAGAGAAGAACAATTGCTATTGGGCTTGTATCAAGTAATTTGATTACTACCTACCTTGGAAATAAAATAGGATACCATGTGATATATACTATGTAATTGAAAAACTTTCTTTTAGAAATATATAACTTAACTAAGAATGCATCTGATTGTAACATTATCATGAAAGCATACAAAATAATAACAATTCTACTGGGATTGCATCGAGTAATTTGATAACTACCTACCTTGGAAAGAAAATAGGATACCATGTGATATATACCGTGTAAATGAATGGTAAATTGGATTATGGGAATATCTATCAAGGAATAAGTACCGATAAACTAGATTATGGGAAAATCTATGAAGGAATAAGTACTTATATATTAGTAGATGTTAAATATAACTAGGTCAAAGAATTGGATAGGAGTGAGTCAAATATGAAAATTATCATTGTAACATTATCATGAAAGCATATAAGAGAAGAATAATTGATATTGGGCTTGCATCAAGTAATTTGATTACTACCTACCTTGGAAAGAAAATAAGATACCATGTGATATATACTATGTAATTGAAAAACTTGTTTTCATAAATATATAACTTAACTAAGAATGCATTTGATTGTAACATTATCATGAAAGCATACAAAAGAAGAACAATTGCTACTGGGCTTGCGTCAAGTAATTTGATAACTACCTACCTTGGAAATAAAATAGGATACTATGTGATATATACTGTATAAATGAATAGTAAATTGGATTATGGGAATATCTATTAAGGAATAAGTATTTATATACTAGTAGATGTTAAATATAACTAGGTCGAAGAATTAGATAGGAGTGAATCAAATTGGTAATTATCATTAGAATAAATTTGAATTAAATATAGTCCTCTTAAATAAATCCCTATAATATGAAATATATGAAAATAATGTAAATTATTTAAAAGATGACATCATTCCCGCGAGTAACATCAATTAAAATAAAAATATAATAATTTTTATTTATTATATAAAACTTATTAAATCCTATTAACTAACTTACTTTGGTTAAGATAATCATAATTGTTTTATTTTATCTCTTTCTTTTATTGAAAGTAAAAAGATTTTTTTATTTTATGTTTTTCACATTCATTTAAATAGAAGGTATTTTATTCTTTTAAAAAAAAAAAACACTAAATTTATTAGTATAAAGAACATTCAATAAATATAAAAAGTGTTGTGTTTTTTTTACAAACAAAATTAATTAGAAAAAATAAATTATATAATAAAAAGAAAAATGGTTGCATAAAATCAGCTCTAACATTCTAATTATACAAAATCATTATAGGGGCATCATATGAATCTTTCTTAGCTCAAATATTAATTTTAGGAGTATTTGTAGTAAAAATAATTTTATGATAAAATATATATGAAAGTATGATGAAATTAATGAAGAGATAATATTTAAAAATAAATAAATTACTTAAACATAATTATTTTTATAAAAAAAAATAGTAAAATTAAGATATGCATTAAAAAATACTTTTAAAAAATAGAGGTAACGTGTATTTTATATATAGGCTTCACAAAAATGAGAGTTAACATATATTGTGTGGCTTTAATATATATAAATTATTAAATTTTAAGTTAAAAAAGAAAAAAAATCATATTAAATTTAAATTGTGTAAGTTTATAAATTTAAAATTGAATTTCTTTTTTGAGAAATTAAATTAAATATTATTTAATAAATATAGTTTTTGTAAGTTTTAAAAATTTAAGATTGAGTTTAATTTTTTAGAGATAAAAAATATTAAGTATTATTTAGAAAATATAGTACACAATTCTTTTTATAAACTATTATATAAATATATGGTTTCACTTAATTTATATAATTAAATGACTTTTTATTATTTGTAAAATAAAAAATTAATTAATTTTTTGAAAAGCTAAATTTATATCTAAGTTTCCCCTATTTTATTTTGCACATGATTCATAGAAAAATTGTCATACTATATCAGTAGGAAAAAAATACTTCAAGTGAAGATGAAGGCTTTCTTTGTAATCAAATAAGGAGGTCAAGTCATAATACTTCTTCTAAGTATGTGTTACTATAAGACTTAATAAAGTTGATGTAACACTCGTCCTTGAAGGGAAGAAATTGTTGATAATCTAATGAGATTATCAATAGTTTAACTCATACAATCATGCAAAGGATTTAAACGTTGAACACCAGAAAGCACACATAATAATAATAATCTTCTATATCACAAACCATACGAAAAGATTACAAACATATAGGAAAGATAATTCCTATGATTAGGGAGATACAATCTCCACCAATATCTCACCCGAATACCCAATCTCCTAAAATAAGCTATGTGAGTTTGTTTATTCAACAAACTCACAACGATAATAAACTATATTATTAATATGAGTTGTTTTAGTACAACTCATGATTAATAATATTACAACATTAATAATGTTACACAATATAATCGTAACATTCACTCCCCTATTGTTAACATTATTAATCTTAACAACTATCTCTCCCTTAATGTGAACAATATTCTCTAACATACACTCCCATAGGTTTTACATGAATGAGTTATGTTTAGTACCTGCTCATGTTCTAAATGGTTTTCAAGGAGAACCACCAACTCTGAAAAATAGTTTTCTAGTGGAACCATTAACCACTCAGTGTGTGATTTTCAAGAAGAATCACCAACTCCTCAGTATGTAGTTTTCTAGTGGAACCACCAACTACTCCATAACAACATACATGTTTCCTCAGTCACTTTTTGCAAAAAGAACAATATCGAAAAATATGTTCCAAACTATGAACAGGAATGTTACATCTGTTCTTATTCTACCACACATGCATAAAATAAAGAAGATCACCATTATAATAAAGCAATCTCATTGTTGGTGATTAACAAGAGATGTTATTTATCCTCCAGACTCCTTTTGCCTCCTCCATTAGTCACTACTCAGTATAGGTACTCCTCTAAACTATATTCTTTCGTTTCTGATTCTTCTTCTTCGTTCTCTAACTCTTCTTCAACCGCTGATTACCCTCATCTATTTTGAGTTTACTTTTTATGAGATCTTTGGCATGAATAACACAGAAAGAAGATTTGTTTCCTTTTTTCTTGCAGTAAAAGCATTCTAATTCCCCTTTGTTCCTTGAGGAACTAGCACATTTTTTATTTACATACATGATAGTTTCGTCCTCAATGTCTTCCTTTGTTCATATCTCTTCTGCTAAAAGTGCAAAAATCATGCCATCAAATGAGTGTGAAGGCATTTGTCCAAGAGTAAACACCACATTATTGTATCTAGGAGGTAGGCTATTCAAAAGGATAGCTTTTGCATCTTCATCATCTACTTGAGCCTGTACTTTTGTTAATTGTCTTAGGAGAGACCTTAGTTCATTTATGTGGCTAGACATTGTTGCACCTTCATTCATTTTTAATTTAAATAGTTGTAACTTTAAATTGAATTCGACATTCATTGCTTTAGAGCCAAATGTTTGACTTAGCAAATCCCATATTTCTTTAGACTTCTTTTCCAAATCTACATAGTGCAATTCAGTGTCTGATAAAGCAAGTCCAATAATGGATTTTGCTTTGTCATCCCTGGTTTGCCATTTTATCAACTTGGTAGCATCAGACGATTCTATTTCTTTTCCGCTTACAATCCCCCAAAAATTCTTGTTCATCAGTTGCATTTGAATTTTCACCTTCCAAGTGTAAAAATTTAATCCATTATACTTATCCAATAGGATTTCCATTATGATTTCTAGGGTGTCAATTTCGACTGAAAATGCCCCCGTGTACAAAGTTTTGACAAATACTTGACTATGGACCCTAATATTCACCTAAAATGACTTAATGACAAAACTCAATTACAACTCGAAAATGGTTTTGACCGAATAACTTATAGTACTATATGTAAACCAAACGACACACAAATTTTTGATATTATTGACATCTCTTTAATAAATAATTCTAAATGAGTCATTTAAAACCTTTAACCTTAAATAGAAGACTCGACTACCCAAATATTACCAATTGTTCAAACCGTTGGTGTTGGAGCTGAATATAGATCTGTACTTTGTTGGAAATCGCTGGAAACCTGAGCTTGATAATAAACCATTGTTGTAATCCGAGTGTAATGGAAATCTCAAATATCGATGAACATGAAGGTCCGTAGTGAGAGGAATACGATACAATGCGAGTTTGGAGGTAAGCCATGGAAAAGAGAAAACAGATTGATGTTGAGCTGAGCCAATGCCAACCCAAAGCAAGTGTGAATCCCGTTCAAAGTTTGTAGTTAATTTCCAAATACTGGTGGGAATCCCTTCAACCTGAAGCCACACGATCAACAATGAAGATTAGATCATACGGTAAGCAATCTTGAATGATCATGAACCAGTTCACATTGAAGTCATACCGACAAAAGACAAAACTATAATGTGTTAACAAAGCCAACACACAAACTGTATAATACAAATTTGACTGCGGCAAAGATGATTTAGCATGCTACCTATACTAAAATGCTTTCAAACCAAATATTTTCTCATCAGTTAGGGCAACCATAGCATAACTCATACAATCATGCAAAAGATATAAAAGTTGAACACAGAAAGCACACATAATAATAATCTTCTATATCACAAACTATACAAGAAGATTACAAATATATCGGAAAGATAATTCCTATAATTGGGGAGATACAATCTCCACTAATATCTCACCCGAATACCCAATCTCGTAAAATAAGCTACGCGATTTTGTTTATTTAACAAACTCATAACAATAATAAACTATATTATTAGTATGAATTGTGTTAATACAAATCATGATTAATAATATTACAACATTAATAATGTTACACAATATATTTGTAACAGAAATTGTGAAGACTAATGGCTATGTTATGACTTTTTTTTAATTGTTGAGCCCTGAAATCATAATCAAACTTATTGTCTCTCAATGAACAATATTAATGCCTCTGATTTAGGGATGAAGTCAAGTGAAATAAGCCCAAGATTTGAATAGCAATTGTAGGTTGACCTAATTAGGTCTCAAGTCTTAAAGCTTCTAAACCAATTGGTTGCTTTGGGGGTGAAACAACTCAGTAGATTCTGATGTTGGGCAATCAATTGACATTTTATTTTTTTTGGTTATATATATATATCATTAATTTTAGGGGATGTTTAAAGTGATTTCGGAATTAAATTTTAATCTTAAGAATTGTAAGTTATGAGTCTAAGATCTTACAATTTTTTGATCGACTTCTTTAAGTAAGAAGAAAAGTTTCATATGACAATCAAATGAACATAAAATCTAAAATCTAAATTATCTTATGACTGTCATATGAATATCCAATTTAAAATGACCAAAAAAATATAATATCTCATAAACATGACAATTCATCATTAACCCTAAAATTGTAATTATAAAACATCTATCAATATAATAATATTTTAAGAGTATAAATTTTAAAAGTCTAAATGAAAATTAATGTTGAAGTTTTACTTTTATGCTTAAAATAGTAATTGACAAAGGTTAAACAATATGGCCATCAATACGTTTAAGATTGGAGTGTGCAAAAGTATAAGAATTTATAAATACCTTTATACTTAAGGAGAATTTTGTACAACTATTATACTTAAAATTAAGTTTATAAATACTTTTATACTTAACAAGAATTTTGTGTTATACACACCTTTATGTGCCTTTACATGTCACCACACAATTCAAGCTAGTGCTTATTTGAGATAAATGTGGCATCCATAGTAGTGCTTATTTGAGATAAATGTGGCATCCATAGACACCTAAGGTTATACTAATTCTATCATTTATTAGTATTTGTTGCGTAGGTAGTATTGTAATCATTTAATGATATTTTTATTTTTGTTTAAAAATTTGTAAAACCAATAAAAATAAGGTATATTTTTATACTTCTGAGTTTCATTGAAATTTAATATTATAAAAAATAATAATAATAATAATAATAATAATAATAATAATAATAATTTGTAATGTGATTGGTTAGAGATATTTGATAAGAATATTTTTAAAAAAAATTGAAATATTTATTAATTAAAAAAGAAGAATAATAAATATCTTCTTTATAATATTAAAGATATATTAACATCCAAGCATGTTACATCAATATGACATGATAAACATAAAAAAGTGTATAATAATTATTACTATTTCTAAATTGAAGTAGTTTGAGAAAATCACCCTTAGAAATTTGCAAACGCTGCTACATCGAACATCATTTTCATTAACTTAGTCTTCTTGCTTTGAATGTTATTTAAAAGTGCAATAGTTAATGTCATATTTAATTGTCACGAGAACCCGTCATGCATATAGCATCCAACACAACAAGTGCAAGTTGCAAGAAAGGTTTAAGCTAGTCTTTATGGTTTTAAAGCATGTAATCAAATTTTAAATTGGACCGTTGCCTCCAATGTAGTGTGTAAATGCACACAGAACGAAATCTAAAACAACTTGATAGATGTCATTTTTAAAGCAGTAGGCACTTTGGCCCCCTGCCTTGAGATTCATTTCATGGTTTGAGTTCAGTGATTCTCCAAGCAAAAGAGAAATAAATCACAAACCCCCAATTGTTTTTCTCCTTATTTCCTTGTTCGGGGGATTTTAATTTGACCACGCCCTGTTGTTTTCCTGTATTCCCCTTTGTAGCCCATGTGTATCATTGCCCTCATTAACATAATCCATAGAATAATAATTATCTATCAAACCCTTGCACTTGTGATGTTGCTTGTGCAATTTATGTCGCAAGATCCTCAACATTGCAAACATAATGTAGATATTTTCTAGAAAAAAATTAAAAATAAAAACAATCTTGAAACCCTCGTTGTTAAAACCCTAGTTTGTTGCAGGGGTTGTACAGGGGGTGGGGTCGAATCTAAGGGGCAACAAAAGCCCTATAAAAATGGGCTTCATGTTTGATGATGTTCTAATATTAATGGCGATGATGTTAATTGTTGTTTCCCCTGGGGACTGAAGAAATGTAAATGCTATTGCAAGTTCCCCTGCACTACAAACACCACAAGAACACTGTGTTTCCCTAGCTTAGAAACATCTTCCACAATTGCTTTGTGGAGGTATGCAATGCAATGTAATGTAGTGTAGGGCCTCGTTTTCTTTGTTTGAATAGTTTGTAAGAGTACTAATGGATGGGTTTGCAGTGTTGCAATGCATATCCTCTATTGGACTTGACAAGGAAGAGCGTGTCGAAGGAGACAGATAGGAACTTCGGCCTACACAAATTTGGGTATTTGGATTCAATAAAAAAGGCAATGGAGAGGGAGTAACCAGGGGTGGTCGTCCACAAACATTCTAGTCCTCTCGACTAGAGATGGGATAGTGTCATTAGGAGGCCCCTTCATTCCCCTCAACACTGATCCGAGGGGCAACCACAAGAGCACGCCAGTGTCATTAAAATGTCCTTGTCGAACCACAACGATGACATCTTCACCTTGCTTTCTCACTTCAAAACCATTGGCATCGACTCTCCAAGCATTGTCACCTTGTTAGGTAAATTTATTTCTAGTAATTATTAGTTTGGGGCAACGCACCCCCTATATGATATGCATTCAACACAAGGGTACTAATTAGCCTTCACAATGCACCCTACACTAGATCTAAGGCATGTAGAGCATATGAAGAAGGGTCCCAATCCCATTCCCAAACCCAAGGCAACCCATTGTGATTGTAGCCCAATAGCTATATGCAAATCCATGACCCAAGTCCTATGTGAAGATGGTGAAAAAATAGGACTACTTTAAGAAGTTTGCCAAAACCATTACCACATTCTCTGAGAACAATCCACTCATCAACCCCTGCAGGGAAATCCCCCACTAGTGTTTCATGGCCAATAAACTTCATGTGAGACAAAGATAGAGGTGGAGATAATTGTGCCGCCCTACAAATAATGTTAGATTATGGATAAATTATGATCCTTTGCTTTTCATGATTGTGTACATGAATATAATGTTCAACATGTGCAACTGTCTTTATTTTATGGTTCTTGGGGGTGGTATAATCTTGCATCCCTTTTCCGATTAACAAATTTCAATAAATTCCTTACAATTTTTATTAATTTTTTTAATAATTAAGATTTTACTAATTTTTATGAAATTTTACTATGAATCTAAACATTTATACCTCCTCCATTAAATAAGATTATTAATTTGAATAGAATTTTAATCCTCTACATTATGACATATTTTCTTGGAACAGCTTTGGGCAACTAGATCTTCACCCCATTGACAAACATTTTGAAGCACCTTTTACTTTATAAACATATAAATCACCCTTGTCTCCATATTATTAACAATGTGGGATTTAACCCACTTACAAATAATTTAAATTATTAATGTTTTTTAACAATGCAAACACCAAAGAGAGTTGCAAAATGTATCTTTCCTTTAACTGATGATTGTATATGGGCCAAAACTCATTTTGAGCTAAGCTCAACACCTTAACCTTAATGTAGGGTTTCATCTAATGGAAATTTTGCTAGATCCAGTTGAAGTCCATTCATTTGGTTATACAAAAAAAAGAAAAACTCAATAATCCAGTTTAGATAATTGATCGCAAGTTGCAATCATAAATGCAACAAGTAATCCGAGATTTGTACAAGTCAAATATATAGAAACAACTTTGAATTTTATAAATTAAGACATGATGTCATGTGTACAGAATTCGGAAATTAAAACAAGTTACATACCGACCAACTACTTTATACCCTTGGTATTGATTATAGGATTCTTTCAAAATCTTGTAGTTTTAAATGACTCTCCAGGAAGAGAGAATGACCGCGACTAGAGCGGTGTTGATTATAGGATTCTTTCAATATCTTGTAGGTTCTAAATGACTCCAGGAACAGAGAATGACCATGACTAGAGAGGACTAAATAAGGATTTGAATCTCCCCAAATAATGGCTGGACACAATTACATACCAAGAATGCTGAAAATGTCTGCTCCTTCAAAATCATGCCCAGAAATTGAGATGATTTCCATCACATCCAAACGGCATCTCCACTTTGGATGGCCCGTCTCTAAGTACATATTCTCAAGCTTCACCTGGAAATACCTACTAAGACATAAATTTCTAAATGCTAACTACACAACACTAGCTTTGCACATTATGGGTCATCTTATAGGGTCACATATGGCTACAATATTGTCTATATTAGAAAAAGGCTTTTGTAAAAACTACATTAATTCATGCAGTTCTTCAAAAAAACCTTTTTGCTAATATCATGTTCTCCGAAAGCCTAAATTCATTAATTTTTATTTTGTACAGTATTTCATCATTTCTAAAAACCTGGCAGCAATTCCGAAAAAAATCATATACTACCCAAGGAGCACAATCAGAAATCACGAAGAATGTGCTACAAATAGACAGGTTATACATTCAATAGATAAGGCAATGACTCTAACAGAATCAAATCGAAAAATAACAATCATAATCCCAACATGATCAGCAATGTTAAGTGGGAAGACAAAACAGCACGTCAGCAACAAAGCTGGGCCAGAAGAAACTTATTTACAGGAAACATTGACATTTACAAGCCTACGATGTATTTTTTAAGCTACCACGAATAGTCCAGATTTTATACTATTTTTAGAATTGTAGTTGCCAATCTATATACCTTTCATGGCGTGTCAATCCGAGGTGGAATCAATAATAATTAAACTTATTCACGGACTTCATAATTTCGGTAATAATTGAAGTTGGGTCTCAAAACACTTTCTCAGTGTACGTTGAATGCCTTGGATTATCAAAAAGCTTAAGCTTCATCAATGTAATCAAGGAGTAAACTTAATTTTGAAACTTGGCAGAAAGGTGGCTAAGTAATCCAAGGATTTAAAATTAAATATATGTATAGTCTGCTCTGCTTTGGAATAACGATCTGGATGCAGTTCGGGAATGATATATGTGATGTAAGGTATCCTACCCATAAAAACACAGACCATAATTTGCACTTCTTGTGCAGCATTTTTTTGGTCTCCATGCAATGAGATTAAATAGTATATACAAGCAGCCAGCTTGCAAGGCAAAACTCCCTTAACCTGCACCTTTTGTTCAAAATAACCTTTTAGGAGATTGTGAATTTTACAAACTTGGCCCCACAGCAGATAATACGTGGCTGTCTACTGCAAGAACAAGATGGCATTTTCAAAATTTACACAATAAAACTTCATTTTTTATGAAGCTTTTATGACACGGTCCGTCCATAACATACAGCAGCAAGATAAAGATTCTTTGCCCATTTTTCCTGAAAGATATAATAATGACATTAGACGGAATTCAAAGAAAATATGGAATTCAAATTGAGAAGGCAAGATTCATTACCTTGACATGAGTACTGGGGAATGCAGAAGTGCGAAGCGTTTCTTGTGTTTCATCACCTGGTTTTCGCCTGGGAACACTGAGAACAAATGCAGCCTGATCAACCGTAGCTGCAGTTGCAGTGATGCGATAACCAGTATCCCAGCGCCTGTGGATGCCCTCACTTGGATATAGAAAATCAAGTTCCACCACCTGCATAGAAGAAATTTGCAAACAATCTGTCAGCAAAGGAAAAATTTATTTAACAGCCAGCCAGTTTTTTAAATAAGCGTTATCTTTTTCCATATAGAATATGAATTACCTGATCAGTAAAGCCTGCATTACGTGACATGACAACTCCCCAGCGAGTTCCTGCAGTTGCCATTGAAGTCACATAGAAGCCCTCTCTCCATTTCTTGTTTATCCACTTAAATGGGAAAGAATCACTAACTTTATAAGATTGTTGTGTGTACGGTGTCCCTGAAAAGCATAGAACATTTCATAAAATCAATTTCGATAAAACCTCACAAACTTAGTCCACAACCACAATTATCATGGGAGAAACAGATGAAAAATAACTTTGTTAGCAGTACATGCATGGTGATTGTAAGCAAAATAAAAGCTCTGAATGTATGTAAAACATACCAAGCTGCCATATGTTGCTCAAATCTTGATATATGATATTTTTCTAGGCTTCGTATCATTCCATAACAAACAAAATTAAATTAAAAATGTTACCATGCTGATACAAGTTCTTGAACTTGCCTGGTGTACCAGAAGCAGGTTTTGAGTTCAAATGTGTTCTGGTCTAAGTAACCAAGAACTGGACTTGAAAACTCCTAACCAAAACCACCCAAATTTTGAACCCAAGAACCCAAATGAAAACTATTGAAAGAAAACAAGAAGTTGTAAATTAAATTTGAACTTTGGACCATTACATTGTAATCCTAACATAGCGCCTGACCATATGACAGATTCACAAAGCATATGTGGATTAGAAATGCACCTACTAAAGAAACAATGTAACAAGGAAGCAAGCATATCAACTAAGAAATTGGACACAAAATTAGGGCAGAAGATTCAACACCAGCCCAACTAAAAGAAAGGAGACAGTTAAAACATGTCAACAACATATGGCACAGATTAAGATTTGAAATCTAAAGATTCCATAAAGTCTCAGATACTTGTCCAAGAATTATCTTTTTAAAAGTTCTAGTTCTCTCCTTGTGCCCTTTTTCCAGAGTGCCACGAATTTCAAGCAAGCATGTTTAACTCTGCAGATGTATTATCAGCCCATGGAGTAATTTCTTGTGCAAAATCAAGTCACACAAGAAGAATTGGAAGGCAACAATTAAAGAACCTGGAGATGGCTCTACCTGCTCACCACCAAATCTAAAGGTTGTAAAGACAATGCCAAAGACAAATCTCTTTTGGTTCCTAATATTGTAACCCTTTTGAGTTTCTTGGCCCTCCACCTGCATTCCTAGAAGACAATTAATCTGTTTGATGTTCCAAGATAGATGTGTTGTTGACCTTACAGTTTTCCCCACATGAGGTATCAGTGGAAGGTTAACTTTGAGCAAATGGATCAAACTATTTATCAACCACAAAAACAAGGTTCTAGGAGTAGAGCCTCGCTTTTTTTAGGACACAAGCCTTTATTAAGGAGTCTGGACATTCAACGTCACTAGTAAATTTCTCAAATTTTTATAACTGTATGTGTACTTCGAGAAAATACGACTATGCAGACATATTTAAATCCCATCTCACATAAATGGTTTGAACTACACCTTAAATTTGAAATCTAAAGATTTCATGAAGTCTCTCAGATACTTGTCCAAGAATTCTCTTTTTATAAGTTCTAGTTCTCTCCTCATGCCCTTTTTCACAAAGTGCCATGAATTTCCAACAAACACGTTTACTCTGAAGATGTATTGTCAGCCCATGGAGTAATTTCTTCAGCAACCAACCAAGTCACACAAGAAGAATTGGAAGGCAACGATTAAAGAACCTGGAGATGGCTCTACCTCCTCGAAGTCCACCCAATCCAAAAGTTGTAAAGACAATGCCAAAGACAAATCTCTCTTTTCCTACTGCTGTAACACTTCTGCTTTTCTTCAGACAACATTAACCTGTCTGATGTTCCAAGATAGATGTGTTGTTGACCTTACATTTTCCCCCGCATGAGGTATCAGTTTAAGCTTGACTTTTGAGCAAATAGGTCAATACTATCAACCACAAACAAGAAGGTTCTAGGAGTAGAGCCTCACTTTTGTAGGAATAAAGGTTCTAGATAGACAGTTTTCAAAAAAGGCGAATTATACGTAAGCCTTTATTGAGGAGGCCGGACATCAAACATCACTAGGATATTTTGCCAATTTCTAGAATTGCATGTGTACTGATAGAAAATAAGACCATGTGACTATGCATACATATTTAAATCCCATCTCATATAAATACTTTGAACTACACCTTAAAAATAATGCCAGTTTTCCAGTTAATAAATGAGAATAAATATACATACATGATCATATGTAACCACACCACTCACGGGACATACACTTGAGGATAACTGTCGAACTCAATAGGTCGTAGAACATACTTGAAAATTGTTGAAGTTGAAGATGGCTACCGAGCCATTTTTACATTGCACTGAGGCTTGTTCTGAAGGCTAGTATTTAACTTTTGTCACCATATGGGTACAAACAAAAGTGACGAATTTATTAAAGCTTAAGAAGATATAATCTTCCATATGGATACTAACAGGCTATCATTGGACAAAAGACCTATGGGACACTGATAAAAGGCATGGGGTAGAGAAACTCATGTCCTTAGTAGTTTCCAAACTGAATGGAAATTCAAACAAAACAAAAAAGGCCTCCTAAACAAAATTTTATGCCTTAACAAAATGTAGAAGAGGTCTCCACCCAAAGAAAGGAAATAGAATTGTCAAGCCATAAATACAGTGAAATGGTAAAAATTATTATGTGAACTCCACCCGTCCAATGAGGGTAGCACACATACCAAATACCAATACCAACATCAACTACCAAAAATGGCTGAAGCAAGTACATACCTCCAGAAAGCTGTCTGGACATGCTCAAAGTAGTACTCGGAGTGACCAAGATGTATTCACAAATTGTAGCATGGCCTCCCCAACCAACAAAAAAACAAATTGGGGATGAAGCACTGTACCATGCATTGAAAATACTGAAACCAACAGTTCAGTTGCACTGGCCTTGTTTGTAATCGGCTTCAGAATATGGTCGTCCTAGTATGTAGTGTGACTAGTCCAAAGTTAGTCAAGGGTTAATGGTGGCAGAACGGTTTTGGCTTTGTTAGTGATGGCTTAAGGCACTACTTATGGGTTTTCCAGGCCACAGCCAAAGGCTTTGCAGATTTATTGAATTTTCAGCACGTGAATTGAACCTTCTCTATGCATATAAATTTTCTCCCGTTATAAATTATATTTATATATATACAAAGAAAGCATACTTCACATTTCATGTTCCCAAGTATTTTTGAAAGTAATGTTTGCATACCTGTTTCATATATATAGATACAAAATTATAGAAATATAAGAAACCTAGAATAAAAACCAAAATAAATGAAACAAATTTAATGAAAAAACTTACAATCAACAATTTTTAACTAACTTCTTAAAAAAACAGTATAATACTAGATCGTAATTAAACAACTATATCCCTTCTCAGCATGAGTAGTTGGCATCATGCTAAAAACCACTTGTGTTTATGAGCATATTTGTGCTGTGCTTGCACCCCAACATGTGCAACGAACATGGTCTGTAACAAAGGGCAAATGCATAAATATTACCAGCAATAGCCCCAGAAAATTAGTCAAGGTTTGGATCATTACAAGTTATTCTGTATACAAACCCTGCGTACCCTTATATACCAATAAGGGTACAAAATTTGACAACTGATGACACCAAATTAGGCGTATACCTCAGTTATAATTTCCCATCTATATTCCCTCAAATTGAAATTTGCCCTACCTAAAACTGGAATTGGAGTTCTTGTCTCTGGATTCAACCAGTTCAGACCAAAGAGAAACCAGTACCAACAACTAAAGAATAATATTCGGCACAGCTGATGACATGAAATTAGATTATGTGATACGATTTTTCGGGATTCAGCTGCATACATTCAAGTCAATCTACATTGACCCATGTTTCATGAATAGTGGGTTCACAAAAACCCATCTCTCACAAGCTGAATGGTCCACTTGGCACTCATTGCATCTAGGTGGTGTTCACAAGAACCATGGAGTTTCACCCACAAATCAGAACCCAGTTTGGCACCCCATTTTCTCTTAAATAAATTGTTTATGAAGAACATAGATATTTGTAATGATTTGTAAATTAGGTGGATATTCCACATTGAGCTTCACCAACATGGATCCTTTTAACATAAGAGAGAGAATACAGCCTACCGTAATAAATAGACAGAAAACATAAGATAACACAAAGCACAAAAAACGCAAGATATGACCTGGAGAAAACTCAATGTGGGAAAGCCTCCAGTAGGTGAGTCAACTGAACTCCCCTTTCCACTATGTAATGCTAAACATGTACAAGTTACTGCCACTTCTTGGCCTTCATGGACAGAGCTTTCTTACTACACTATCCAAAGCTTGCACTCTTATAACACCTCAACCAAACAGTCCCTACACTTAACAACCACTAACAGGCAGGAGAACAATGAGATACATGAACAAAGACCAAACTTGCAATTCCACAATGTGGATCCAACTCCAAGACCAATCACTGTTTCTCTGCCTTCTCCCGTCTTCCACATGGTATATATTTATGCCCTCTCCCCTGGGAACATGCCAAAGAACTCAAACAAACCATCATGAGGAAGTAGAAACGTTTGCAACCATTCCCATTCATGTATTTTGGCAGGTGGCAAAACCGCCGCCAATATGTAGATTGGAGGTCACGTAACCACCGCCTACAAATATTAACAGTTACACAACCGCCGCGTCCAAATATTGTCAGTTATGCAGGCGCCCCGTGCACAAACAAGTGGTTCCATCATCTATGACAAACCCCTTAGTTTCATTGCTGAAAAATGATGACTTCACCCTTTTGAAGATGTCCAAATCATCTTCACATTGATTCTGCCACTGCAACTTATCTGAATTGATGTTTTTACATTAAGTCTTATAATAGCATCTTAAAAGCATGAATTACATAAATTGGGAATAGTTGAAATATCTAGCAAACATAGCTACTACATTGAGATCCATAATTGGATCATGCCTCCCTCAATTGAGGCTTTTGGTCCCCAAAAGCTTCAAGAACTCATACTGTGAGGAATCTTTGTCCCCAGTTCCTTGCCCTCTCTTGGAGGTGCATCTTGTGAACTCCAACGTTCACCTTTTTATTCCACTTGTGTAGCCGATTTTCTTCTAATTGAAGAAGGTTGGAAACTCCAAACAAATAGAGAGGGCACACAGGTGTATCTTCTGCCCTTGGTTAGTAGATATGCCTTGCAAAGGGATGCATCAATCTATCCCCCTAGTTTTCAAAAGGAGAAAAGACATCTTGCCACTAGCATTCGACAATTTTTTACCTTGAGCTGTACTTGCCAAGGAGATATGAGATTTCCCTTCATAGGAGTGAATAATGTAGCTCTTCCCATCCTTGACCAACCAACCAATACCAATTTGCCCTTTTCATGAAGACTGCATCACGCACATACATGTAGGGGCTGCCAAAGACTGCCACAAACATCCATTGGTACCACATCCATAACAACATTGTCAATGAAATGTTCACTTATTGTGTTTGGAAACCTTTAACTTTGCTCCTTGTCTCACCCATCCTAATACATAAAGATTTGATACACTTCCAACCCAAGTCTATCTACCAGCACTTTACTAATTAAGTTTGTTTGGGAGCATCAATCAAAAAGAGCATCTACCTTTGTCTTATTAATCTGGATTTTGATATGGAAAAGTTCAAAAGGTTCACCTTTTTGTTGAGTATCATTGCCCAAGCATACCTTCCCCTGAAAGGCGGCGAAACACATCCTCTCTTCCCCATCTTGCCTGCACCCATCCTCTTTTCCCGGAACCAAGGTCATAACTTTCTTCTTCAACTTGTTCCTAAAGGGATGCAACTTCCAACATTTATCTATAGTATGGCAATTAACATCACAGTGCCCACAATGCTTGACACATTCTTTATTAGCAACAAAAGTAGCATTCAACTCACCTTCCTCACCATTTGATGAAGGAGACAAACCCTTGTCTTCATCCATCTCAGGATAATCTTAGTCGAGATCCTTGGGCTTGGCAAGCAACATCAGCATCCTCAAGTGACTGTAAAATCCCCCAACATATCAAGATGTCACAATCAAAGGTGTCTTGAACCATTTCATCCACCATCTTGCAAAACACGCTAGTGGAAACCCGCACACTCTGTCCTCGTTGTTGACTAAGATATTTCCAAACAATAGATCTTTCCTCCTCATAGCAAATAGGATAGAATTGCTTCTTAATCATAACTTTAAAATCATCCCACTTACTACAGGGTGGTAGCTTTTTCATAACCAAAGAATGAACATAACTCTCAAACCAAGTTAATACATGTTTGGATAAGTTTAACATTACAAAATAAATTAGTTGACACTCATATTAATCTTATGCAAACTAAAGTATACCTCAAGTTGAGCTTGCCAATAGTCTAGCTTCACCACATTCACCTCTCATTCATACGACTAAATTTCTATCTTTGCCTCAGCCTTGAATGAAGGTGTAGCTTGGTTGGTACGGGATTCTTCCACCTTCTCATGCTCAAGAGCGTTCTCATTTGCTTGCAGCACCTCCATAGAAACCCCAAGCTTCTCCATGAGAATCTCCAATGATGGACTCCAGCTTATCAAGCTTCTTAATGGAAAGAGAAATACAAGCAACATCCTCTGCCAATTTGTGGAACTGTTCTTCGGTTGTGTGGGCATCTCCTTCATCAGAATATGCCACGCTTCACACTTTTTTCTTCCACTTCCTTGTGGAGATGTTCTCTTGCAAGATAACCAAGTCACCTCTTCCACTAATACTTGTTGCTTGGGTACTGGGCATAAAACTACACACAGGTCACACAAAACCACACTCTACAAGGCGACACAAACTAACACAACTTGTGTAAAGTGTTAGAAACCTTTTACGGCTAAAAGGAAAAACCTACTCCGATACCAATTTGATCCATAAACTAGGTGGATATTCCACACTAAGCTTCACCAACATAGATCCTTTTAACCTCCTAACATAACATGATTGAATGAATACTATTCTAAGCAAGTTTTCTTGTTAAAACAAAAGTATGTAGTGCTGGAATTGAAAAATACAACCCATTGTGATGAATAGAGAGAAAACATAAGACAACACAAAGCACACAAAACACAAGATATGACCAAGAGAAAACCCAATATGGGAAAACTCCAACATGTGAGTCCACTAAACTCCCCTTTCCACTATGTAATTCTGAACATGTATAAGTTTCTACAACTTCTTGGCCTTCATGGACAGAGTCTTCATTACTACACTATCCAAAGTTTGCACACAAATGCTTTGCACTTTTACAACACCTCACTAAACAATCCCAACACTTGATACATGAACAATGAGATACATGAACAAAGACCCAAACTAGCAATTCCACGATGCAGATCCAACTCCAAGACAACTCACTACTTCTCTGCCTTCTCTTATCTTCCACAAGGTTTGTATTTATGCCTTCTCACTTGGGAACTTGCCAAAGAACTCAATGAACCGTCATGAGAAAGTGGAAACATATGCAACCGTTCCTATTCCCATATTTTGGCTGGCAGCAAAACCACCACAATATGCAGACCGGCGCTTACACAACCATCAAGGCAGTTTGCACAACCGTTACCTGTAAATAATAGCTTGTATTTTGGCTGGGGTCGAGACTGTCGGTGTGTAGACCGGCAGTTTGCACAATCGCCTGGGCAATTACGCAACCGCCGCCTCCAAATATCAACAGACGAAACCCCCAGTGCAGTTATGCAACTGCCATCTGCATAGACCGGCAATTTCATCATCTATGACAAACCCCTTAGTTTCGAGAGATGAAAATTGATGACTTCATCATTCTAAATATGTTTGAATCATCTTCACATTGATTCTACCGTTGCACCACAACTTATCTGAATTAATATTTTAACATGGATTGTCTTATAATAGTGTCTTACAAGCATGAATTACATATATTGGTTGTAGCGAAACGCCGAAAATATCTAGCAAACATAGCTAGTACAATGGGATCCATATTTGGATCATGTAAAGATTTGAGTGGCATACAATTCATGAAAGGATTTTACCTAAGTTACAATTTCCCACCTATATTCCCTCAAGTTAAAATTTGCCCTAACTAAAACTAGAATTGGAGCTTTATTTCTGGTGCGTTTAACTTGCATCCTAAAGAATATTTGGCATATCAAAATAAGAGGAACAAGCAACGCATAATACATTCAATCCTTGCCACACAAAAGCTTAAACATAAAGCGCAAATCGAGGTCATCTCCACCAAATAAACAAAAGATGCCAATCTTCATAACTAGTGCCTTTGACTCATATCCTAAAGAATATATGGCACATCAAAATAAGAGGAACAAGCAACTCGTAATACATTCAATCCTTGCTACGAAATCGAGGTCATCTCCACCAAATACTTTACCCATCATATGGAATCTGTGCTTGAACTATATTTAAGGTCTCGTGGCAAAGCTGTCAATACATTTCATTTATATTTCTCAATTTAATCTTCATGCTTCATATTAAAACATTACCCCAACCAAGTATTTTTAAGGGGCTATTTTTCACCAATTGGCTGGTTTGTGACTAATTTTCCAAAACAATTATTCGCCAATGAGCAATTTTTATTAAAATATTCCCCAGATTTTCTAATAAAATGTACATAAATTTATTAAATTCTCCAAAAAAATACATGTTTTAATAGTAAATTCTAAATTTTTCCTTTGAAATCACCTATGATACATATATATACTATTTTACTATATAAAAATATTTGCCTACATTTAAATACTTGTAGAAAATTCCCATCTCTTAATATTTTCTTTGGCCCCAACCCTAACATACAATCTCATTCAACTCAATCCTTAACTCTAACAAGCATGACTATTATAACTGAAGTGTCTATCATTTAGGTATCAACGTAGGTGGATTGGCAGTGCTCCTGAGCTTTGTCATGACATTGACATCCAAGGGGTTTAAATATATATATACACACATATATCTGTGTGTGTGTGTGTGTGTATAAAGTTAAAGGCAAAACATCCCTGTATTTCAATAAGGAAGGTCCAATACCCCCCCTGGGAACGTGTGCTGGTTGGGCTGGAACCAAAACAGTTACCTAACAAGACCAAGGTTGCAGGATATGGCACCCCTACTGCTAGGGTCCATGAATCTGGCACACAAGTATGGGTATGGGGGCGGTACAACTAGGATACGGCCTGAATACCATGCCCAGCCATATCCAAATATAAGACCATAATTGGACCATATCGTAGATGGCCAACTGTGATATGTGGACCATTCCCATCTGTATCTAATTTAAAAGTATTTAAAAAAAAACTTGAAAAATAAACCTTAAAAAATACTAGAAGGATAATGAAAACTGCAAACAATCCTCTAAAATGCATTTTAGCAGGCAACACCAAGTAAGGACATGGAGGTGAATGAGAGTTGATTTGCTCTTTTCCTTCAACATTGTACATTAGCTCTGCTCAAACTGCTATGATTTCATCTTATCTGTTTCCTTTGGCCTGCTCTACTTTATTTTAATTCGTCTATTTTCCTTGGGCTTGCACAACCTGCAAAAAAAAAATGCATGGAATACCCATCTTCCTACCTTTCCAGCGGGTTGGGAGTGTCTAATTGCATGCATTCTATTTGGTTGTGAATGGAAGGAAAAAAATGTCATATAATGTTTAGAAATTTACATATAGTGTATATATATATATGTCATATCCATATCAGGGGGTCTTAACAATTGGTCATATCCATATCCGATATTGTATTTGTATCCGTATCCATATCCATGCATTCCTACAATATGCACTTCTTCCCACATGTTCTCTAGAAGTCAAAGAACATTACCTAAGGTCTAGGACAGATCAAAAATATGCAGAACACTCAACATATTTGTTTCTAGTGCTTCACAAACTCAACTACACGCATTCTGTTATAAATTGAAATTTGGTACAAAATGCTCATATATAAGTTTATATCCAAAAAGTATCAATAATTAAAATCCCTGGAAGTCATGGAAGGAACAGTTAAAGAGAAAAATAAGACTTTCCACCATGAATGGAAACCCTAAAAAGCTTTAGGACAAAATGAGAGGCGTAAGAATTCCTCTAAGAAGCCATAATTTTCTCTAATGCTAGTTTCCACTAGAATAGCATATCATATAATTGGCTTGGATAGTGTCCATATTTCCCAATGCTTACAAATGCCATGGTTATATTTTTTTCCATTTGCAAATACCTAACTAAAGCCTAACTCTATCATCTGAAAAGAATTTTCCAGATCTTGGGATAGCCTTTGTGGATTTCCTACAAGTGGTGAAGCGGAGACTGCACTTCCTCTCCAAGCAACACACGAAAAAATACCTAATGAGTAATGAGAACAAACTTAATCTGTGTCTCTCTAAATTAAATTGCATTGCCTGACATTAAATGTGTGTAGCAATAATTCCTCAAGCTACCATGAGACAAGAAAAATGTTAGTACATCGATAGTTAAAACAACATGTGACCGTCAAACTTTACAAATGATACATTTGGTTGAATTGCACATGATTAACCATCTAAGTTCAATCATTGATAAAATTAAAATTTGTAAAGCACTCACTCAACACAAGCAGCTCACCTTTAGACATCACAACTAAAGAGCTCCCATTATTGGCACCTGCAATTGCACTGATGTAATAATTTTTTTCCCACTGTTCCATAATCCATTCCTACAAAATTAAGAAAGGACTGTCAGTTGACTTTAACATGCTCATAAAGAAGGAACTTGATACAATATGAACTATCCCTTTCAAAAGTGATACGATTTTCGAGTTTGTACAGAACAAAGGTCCAACCTTGTGAAGAAAGAACTGTGAAAGTTCGTATACTTGTGCCGTAAACCCAGTTCCTGCATCCATGATGAGAGCCCACAAGTTTGAACAGGAGGCCACACAGCTTATGAATAAACCATCTTCATTTCCCTTTTCAACATGTTGTGCCAGCCTGGTATCCGCAACATTATAGTGATACCTGGTATTACAAAACAAGTAATGCAAGGTTGAGATTTACAAAATCTTGGGTGTAAAAATGCTGATTCGTGAAAAATATGCATAAGATAAAGCACAGTATAGGTAAATTTTTAAAGTCTAGCTAGAGAAGCGACTGCTCATTCACAACTATTACCAAAAAGAGATCTAAAAGCATACATCCAAAGGAAAAAAGATATCTAACACGAACAGAATTTTATGAATGTACACAATTTTAATAAACACTGTATAAGATTGCATTGAAAAAGTTTTGCATCCAATATACTACGACAAACAAAAGAAAAAACCTATCCTTTAAAACCTATAGCCATAAATACCTCTGCTTCATAGGACGCCGAGCATTGTAAACAGATATCCATTGTGTAGCTGGCATCCCCAACCGTACTTTCTTCTTTGGTTGTTCCTCATCATCTTCATCCATTGTCAGCCTGCCTCGTTTTTGGCCAACCTGGAAGACAATTTTAACCAAAATAAACAAACCTTGATATGACTTGGTATTTTCAAATATCACATTAAACTACAGATATTGATCACTAAAAATGATCTCCAAAAAGAATTGTCATTCATGTTCTTACCTTTTGAGCACCATCTGTATTTAATGGCCTGACAGCAGGATTTGGAGCAATAATACCATCGAAAAGAGAAATTAATTTGGAATAGTTAGGCTCCTCATCAAATTTCAAATTTACAACAAATTCTAGGAACTGCTTGAAAGGTTGTGGGCAAAAGCAGCAGAGCATTTCTGGAGAAGTGGCCATTTTTTTCTTGCAAACCAGGAACCCTTTATTGTCACCCTGGTAGCCTTGCCACGGCAATCTCCCACGGAGTAGAAATATTAGAGTATAAGCAAGGGATTCCAGATCATCTCTCCTACTTGCAGTTCTTCCTAAATGGGCATGAACGCTAGCATATCTAACCGTTCCCCTGCATCCCAAGAATATCAAGAAAGATTGTATAAGATGCAAAATCTTAAAAGTAACTTTGCTCTATCAGAGGAACGGGACACAAATAAAACATAGAGAAAGATAAATAGTAAAAAATAAACATGGAAACATGCCTGAATACATCCGGCCTTTGGTCATAATCTACATGTTGTCCAGTTGTGGCATCCCTCCATTTAGTTGCTGCATAACCAGTCATAAGAAAAACTTACCAAAAAAAACTATCGCCAAAATTTTGTTACAACTAAATAAATATTAAAAGCTGAACTTAATCAATGAAAAACAAATTACTAACCTAATCCAAGATCAACAAGAAACAATTTCTTTTCATCTGGTGTACCAGGTTGACCAAGCAGAAAATTTTCAGGTTTTACATCACCGTGAACATAACTGGAATGTATAAATAAACATCAATTTCTCATGATGTTAGTTGCCCAGAAAAAATGCACTATTACAATGTGGTAGCTCATAAGCTTATAAATAAATTTGATTGGCAACAAAAGCTGCATACCCTCTAGAATGCATCTTCTCTAGAATAGATATAGATTCTACGGCTATGCATGCCACCATCTCCGTAGACATCCTGCAAATAGATGGCACATTGTCAATTTGCAGATAAGAACCCTGATCTAATATGATTATCATGGTGTCAATAACCAACAGAAACTCAAGGACAGTGAAGAACTAACGCTTGCCCAGATGAATTCCAAGCATCCCATAAACTAGGGCCCAAGATATCCATAACCTGTGGCAAAACAGACAGAAGCAAGTAATGTCAAAGCAAGATAAAACAGGAAGAGAACACCACAAAAGGCTGAAAAAATGAAGGACCCATAAAAGGTTTCCATCTCTGTTTTAATTACAGCATGACAACGCTATAAATCCATCAAAAGAAAACAATACCATAATATAGTAATCGCCTTGACGACCCTTGTAATGTACTCGTGGAACACCGTGACTCCCTCCAAGAGCACTGGTTCAAAACAAATGAAGGACATGAGCAAATAATAATAAAGAAAAAAATATATAAAACAGTTTAACTCTTAAGATATAGAAAAAACTATTAAAATGCTGAAATTGAGATAATCAAATTGGAATCAATCAATATCAGACGATCTGAGCTTTAATGCAACTAGAAAACTATATTTAATTATTTGGAAACCAGTGGGATAATGCATAAAATAGCAAAACGATCAAAGTCTGATACATACGCATAAACTTGCCACTCATATGGAGGGCCATAGTTGCAACCTTTGCTACTTCTGTGTTCAAACTTTAGAGCAACCTGCAATACGATAGGGATTTTATCAAGCAAAACATTGAGCCTTGGGGAAGAGGAAAGGGTTGACAATAATCACAAATTCCACCAAAATTTCAGGCACTCACCAAACAACTATTAAATACGATATACATTATCCATGTGCATACCTCAACAGCACTAGCACCAGTAGCTGTGCCACCAGAAACACGACGGCCCACATAAACTTGGCCAAAACCACCTTTGCCCAATTTCCTTTCTATTTTATATAGTGGAGAGCCACCTACTTGGACCTGTATTTGAAAAATTTAACCATGAAAATCTTAGAATGGCCAAATGGGCAACAAGAGTTACTTCACATTATTCAAAAGAATAATGACTCTTATGGCACAACAAACATACAAAAATCCCATTCATGGAATAATTATCAACCAATACACATGCCAAAGATATGAGTGTTATTTGAAAGATTAATATATAATCTATAAAACAGAACTGAAAAAAAGGCATTTTAAACATTGAAAATATAATCAACTACCATGTCATAATCTTAAAGACCCTCATGAGAAATATAGATGACGTTTTCAATAGAAGATGTTATCAATCTTTGGACACAATCAACTTCTATTTCAAAATCTTAAAAACAAATGTGGGAAAAATAAAATATGCTCTAAACTTGTAAATAAATATGTTTTAAGCCTTTAAATGTAATCAAAGGCTATTTCCAAATTTTGAGAACTTAGTTCTCAATACATCTACACTGCTGCAATACCTAAAAAAGTAATAGAGAAAAATCTGCGCTCCACCAATTCCCCTCTTTGGATTCAAAAAGGTAAGACCAAGTAATACCCCAAAATCCTAAGAACAATAAATAGGAAAATAGGAAAGGAAAACAGAGAAAAAATAGAACAAGTAATACCCCAAAATCCTAAGAACAATAATTAAATAGGAAAATAGGAAAGGAAAACTGAGATAAAATAGAACAAGTATTGACTCTGTAAATGTACTCAACTGCCACTTCAAAATCCTGAGAACCTAATTGAAGGAAAAACATGTTCTCAACCCATACTGCCACTTCAATCTAGATACCCTATCTGAGAAACGATAAAAATGGTTTAGCCCTTTAAATATAATGGACTGCTATTTCGAAATCTAAAAACCCTAACAGAGAAAAAGTAAAACAAAATGATTTAAGCATTTAAATGTAATGGACTGTAATTTCAAAATCCGAATACCCGTCAAGGGTTGTAGTCGGATTAGTGAGAATGATGACATGTCATAATTGTTCCTCTATCCATCACGGTACAATTCCATGGAGATACCTTAAATAGAAGAAAAGGGCCTGGGTTAGAGTCCCAGGCATATTTGGCATAATAGGTTCCCCCTCGGTCCTAGAAGAAGGTCCTTTATTCGTGCAGCATATTTACCGTTCAATCAAAAATTAAACGAAACATGCAAATTCGTAACTGATTAAATCAAAGTATGTTTCAGCCGTTTGAACGCAATGGAGTGCTATGTCAAAACCCTAGAGACCATAATTGTGAAGAAGAAAATGATGACGGGAAATCGTACCTTCTCCGGAAGAGGCGCAGTGCTGCCCTCATCCTCTGCGCCGGGCACCTTATCGCCGCTCCTCCCTGCACTATCATCATCCATCTTTTCTTGAGCACCAGAAACCCTAACTGCCGCTAAATCTGCCCCAGCCTTCGCCTCTGCCTGCTGCCGCCCTTTCTCTTCACGAGGACTTAACCTTACTACCACAGGCTTAGTTACCCGACGCCCTGTCCTGATCCTCTTGGGCAAACTTTTCGGCTGTGGAATCACAATATCGTTGTTGTTAACGTTAATAACGTGGGTTTCCTGCTGTTTGTGTTGCTTTGCTAGGGCTGCCGCCTCTTTTGCTACAGCGGCTCTCGTACGCACATGATCGGTGGCAATAACCCTGTTATCCTTATCGTTGATGTTGTTTTTCTTCTTGTTGTTGGGGATCCCGCGTGCTGCACGGCTAGCGGGGGTGTTATTCTGGGGTTTGGTATTGGGATTATTATTCAGAGGGGGAACACGACCCTTGCGCATTCCACTGCGCAGTTCCGGCATCCTTCACCCATACAATCCAAAGATCCAACCATTTCTTTATCCAGATTCAACCACCATTTCCTCTTAATCGCCCATAAAAATTATTCTTTGATTTTTCTCCTTAGCAATCCTAAAACGATGCTGCGTGCATCCGATAAGCGTAAACATAAAAAAGCCAGACAAAAGCTACACAAATTGGCGCTCAAACAAAAGAGAAGAAAATACCTTCAATGAGGCGGCTCTGACCTCCTTCAAAATCGGCAGGGATCATATGAAGAAATGCAGATAAGTGAAAGGGAGAGGAGGCCACCTGAGACTCGATCCGGTAGCGTCGGGGTTTCAAGGTTTGGAAATGCAAGCGGCGCACGAAAATCTGCTTAAACATGATAATATATTTTCGTCCATCGGTATTACAGGGTATCTATAGTGACAGGATTTTCCTTTTTTTTTTTTTTTTTTTTTTTCTCTCTCATAAATATATTGACCGTAGTTTTTGGCAAAGTGACAAAGGGTATCCAATTCAGAATTTATTTATTTATTTTATTTGTGTTAATTGTTAAATCAATAATATTGATTGTATGAAAATTGTAACGGTCTTAATGGTTGGGGATGGTGTTTGATTAGGAATTCTAATAATTTAAATGATATATTAATAATTAATTGTGGTTTTATGGAAAGAGTAATTTTAACTATTTTAATATAACAAATGATATGGGATAATAAATTTTAAGGAATTAAAAAAATAATCGTTTCTAAAAATAGGAATAGTTGTTATGTATGAAAAATATTTTTAAAGATAGGTAAAAATTATGAGTTAAGGATTTGGAGTAACTACATATAAGTTTTAGGTGTACATAAATAAGCATGAATGAGAGTTAGCATATATCTCCTACCTATTAGTTTGTATGTATAATAAAATATATCTAATGGGAATAAAAAAAGTTGAAAGGGGTTTCCTGATAAATGGGTAGGGAGAACTGAGAAAAACGCTGGAAGAAGTTGGGAGGCTTCTTCGATAGGAAAATTGAAATTGGATTTTGATAGGACATTTAGAGGAAATCTTAGTGTAGCTAGTTCATGTGGTATGTTTAGAGATCATAAAGGAGAAATGGTCTTAATGTTTTATGATGTCTTGGAGAATGCAACTATTAACTTTGTTAATGCAAAAGTATTATTAAGAGGCATCCTAATAGCAAAAGAAAAACATCAACTGAGGATTACAGTGAAAAGGGACTCAACTGTGATAATCAACGAAACTAATAAGAACGAATGTGATCCTTGTTAGTTGTATGATATCATGAATGATAGTAAACAACTATGCTATGAAATTGTTGTGGCTACCTTTAATCACATAAGAAGAGAGTGCAATGAGTGGGTTTACCAACTAGATAATTTAATTGTTGATTTAAAAGGGATTAATGGGCCTAAACAGTCTGTCCCATCCCCTTTATCCCCTCATTCATTGGTTAATGTGATTAACAATGGCATTCCCCTGGGTAACCCAATTCTTAATTAGCAATCGTTCATTCTCATGTCTGGGTTTTTTGTCCCTTTTTTCTCTCCTAAAAAATTCTTGATTCCTCAATATTATTCTCAATTCCTCAATATGATTGTTTTGATTAATTTGGTCTATTGGGCTCCTTAGATGAAAGCTTTTTATGATCTCAAAAACAACTAGTTTTGTATTTTTCTATGTGAATATTTATGTGTTGTGGATGACCAAGAGTGGGCAAGTTAACAACCACACATTTGGCTCTTGACTAACCTATTAAATGATATGTTTGTGGGTCTTTGAATTTGGAGCAAAGTCAATGCAAGATAATTGACAAAAGTCAAATTTGTTGTAGGTGGCAAATGTAATCTTGACTCCACGTTAAAGATAATCTCTAATAATATGAAATCTTTATACTCTTTTTCTGGGGGGCATATGTCTCTCTCATTTAATTGTCAATTTAATGGTGACTCCACATTTGACACTGTACATAGACCGTTTTAGTGTGTGTGTGTGTGTGTGTGTGTGTGTGTATTTATATACCTATTATACAAGCATGCAATCCTTTTTTATTTACCTATATATATATATATATATATATGAAGAAAACCCTCCTATAATAGTAATGAGGGTATCTTCATCTTTCTCGTTCTAAGTGGGTTTTCCCTCCCACATAAAAATAAGGATTTGTAAAGGATAATATAAGATTCATTCTTTAAAAAAATGGATAAGGGTAATGAGGGGATGGATTGCATATATATGGCTGCATATCTCCATTGTGGGATCTCATTCCACATAGTAATCTCTCTATTTAAATAGATTTCCAGTAAGTGGGTCATAAGGAATATATCCTTCTAGCAAAGCTTCTTTATTTTGATATCTCGGTTGATGATAACCCAAGGATTTTTAAGATGATGGTTTCAAGACCTATAGGTTGGCCCTCAACCACTATGAGAATTAATTCATCTTTTTAATAGACAGAGATATGTGTCATACCTTTAGGCCCTCAATCATCGTAAATAAAAATAAATTGCAAATTAAGATTAGTTGGTTTAATGAGTCCAATTTCATCAAAAGAGTTAGGGTTCAAGTTGATAATGGATACCTTACAATTCAGACCTATCATCACAAATTAATAGTCATGCCTCTTACAAAACTTATTCATTGTAAAAGAAGGTTTACTACAAGTAATGATAAGGGACTCTTACCCATATTTTTAAAAATAACTTATAATAATATTTATTAAATAAGTATGTTCATTATTTAAGGCATTGAAAATTGAATGGTAGTTGGCATCTTTCTTAATCAATAGATCATTTTTGAATGGATAAAATATTATATTATATTAAAAATTAATTGTAGGAGAGAAAAAACCTCCCAATATGTTAGTGAGTGAATCATCAATGTGTTTCTTAGTATAGATAGGTTTTGTATGCATTAATATATAGACTTTACTAAATCAAACTCTAAGTAAGGAAAGGTATAAGGCCTCCCTTAGTGTACACTTGTAGGAAAATATGCAAGTTGATAATCAGTTGTGCCAATAAGCGAGGACAATACACAAAGCGATAAGGCAAGACAGTAAAATAAAATAAAAAATATGTAAAAATAATATGAAAGATAAAAAAGTAAATGAATAATCCTGTTAATGGGTCGATAGTAAACAAGCATGAAAGTAGGAAAGTAAGGAGCGAAGCTATATGGGAACCTCCACCTCCAGGCTGGTTCAAACTAAATTTTGATGGAGCATGTCAAGGTAATCGTAGGGCTTCTGGTGCACGATGCATAATTAAAGATTGCAATGGTTCCCTGATTAGAGTTACCTTAGTCAAACTTATGACTGACGCCAACAATGAAGCAAAGGCTCAAACTCTAATTGTTGGCCTGGAATTAGTAGTTGAATATGACATTGAGTCCTTGATTATTGAAGGGGATTCGCTCGTGGTGATTTGAGATCTCTCAAATCAATGAGTTAAAGCATGAAATCTTAATAATATTTTTTCCAAAGCCTAGGAGCTTCTTCGACTATTTCAAGAATGAAAAGGGGTGCATTGTTTTCATGAGGTGAATGTGGTTGCAGATTTTCTTGCCAATGTTGGGATCGATCAAGAAGAAGGTTTTCACAATGATAGTTGTAAATCAAAGTGGTTAGATGTTAATGAAATAGATCACATTGAACTCTAATCATTTACAAATTTGGCAGTTGGTGAGTTGATAGATATGATGTCACGCCATGATGTCAATCTTAATGACAAGGCATAGGTATCGGCTAATGAATTTAGTAGTACATGTTAGGTAGATTTATCTATGATAAGCATTATTATCAGTGGTAGTATTTTGTGTTAACACGTTTGTGTGGATCTCCTTTCTCAAAGTAGGCAAGTGGTAGTGATCATCTAGTGTAATGAACAAAGCTTTAGTGGAGTTGATTGTCTGGCTGATAGTGTTTGGTAGCTATTCCAAGCGTGAGATGGGTTTTTTGGGGGTGGTGTCCTCATGTAAAATGCAGCATATATTATAGTTTCCTTCGATGGTTGTGATAGAGGCTATAGCTTGTATTGTTGACATGGAAGAGATCGATCGTAGTCAGCATCGACATGTCAATTCAGAGCTTCCTGCTCTTTTTGCCTCTAATCTGCTCTTGCTAGTTTTTGGCAAAGGTGTGGTTAAAAATTTGGTTGAATTTTTTATTCGGTCAGAGTATAGGCTTAACTCGTATTTGAAATAGATCTGGTAGATTCAGGGCCTTTTTCATAATTGCCTTTTATTGGTAAGGATGGGTTAGGGTATATTCTAATTTCTATTTTTAGACTTCTGGAAGACAGGTTTGCAAAAATTATCAACTTTGTGGAAGAATTAGACTCCTTCTACTCAGATAAAGAGGAATAAATGGTGGAAAAATAGGTGGTCCTTCCCAAGTTATCGAGTCTTTGGGCTTCTTTGCTAGAGTTGAAGCTTTGGAGGGTAACAAAGTGATCACCTGAATGAGTGGTCATGGTCAAGTTTCTTCATTAAGGTTTTTGTCATGGAAAGTTCTCAGTTCTACCTTGGTTCAAAAAGTAGAGGTCCTATGTGGCAAAATCTTCCTCCAAACCTAGTGTGATGAGGAGTGAAAAGGAAAATGAAGCAATGAGGTCAACTGAAGGGAAAGGAGTCATGCAAGGTAAAGAGTCAAAGTAGCCTCTTGAACAGTTGATGTCTCTGGAAAAACATGTCCTGGATAGTGAGATTTTGTGTGTAAGTTGGGATTATTCTCAGGTGGTTGTGTTAGAATAATATGTTTTTTGGTAAGTTTTTTGGTCCACAATTACCTACAACTTCATTGTAAAAACTTTCGTGTATGCACCAATGTTATATTGTAACTACTCATAGTATTAATATAATACTTAAAGTCTTTTGGTAGTTATGGTATTTTGGTCTTATGCCTTCTGGATAAATATCCTTAAGCCAAGCCTAAAAAATTATGATTTGCCTTTTAGGGGTAGGGGTCCCAATAACACTGAGAACAATAAAATAAATAAATAAATAAAGTAAATGAATAACGAGCATGTAATATATTTAGACTATATAACATGAATAATCACAAAAAATAAATGGAATAAGGAAAAGGCATACTAATTTAGGGTCGACTTATTGATGCATTAATTTTGACCTTGGCTTAAGTACTTTTAGAGAGATGGATGTAGGAAGAAACCCTAGTAAATATAATTGAGAACTTTTAAAACTTGGTCTACTTCATTGGTTGAAACTCCAATCCCTTTTACTTGCAATCCATCTTCCTTTGATGAAGTCTATTTTACCCTAAAATATTTGAATTCCCCTGAGGGAAGATGCTTATTTGTGAGCACAAAATGCCCAATTTTTAATGATAAAAACTACACAAAAGTATGCCAATTTTTAATGACAAAAACTACAAAAAGTAGGCTAATTTTTATTTTTATTTAGAATGTGTAATGCACATTCTACACATCCACATAACCAACAAGTTGACCAACTATGTAGCACAAGTCACACAACACATCGAAACAAAATCACATGCCTAAATGACACAAATACTAAATGTGTTAGTGGTTGCACAGTTACTTTATAATCACGTCAACCCCACTTGCTCTAATCAACCTATAGCTCTCAACAAGCCTACAACTCTCTATGTAGAACCTAGCAGGCCCCAAGGCCCAAATTAAACACATGAATAAAATGAGGTGGGTTCAAAAAACCATTGATGCAAAAAATCTTTGTAATTTTCAACGTGGTTCAAATGGGACCCCAAGTGATCTTGACCAATCACAAGGTTCAATCTATGCTTAAAGTTACAATTTAATTTTAATTTCAAGTTGACTTACCTTTTTATGAAAAGTGTTAAGCAAGGAGTGCTTGTATTCCTTGTATGACCTCAAAAGGGGTCTAAAATGTCTTTACTTAGCTAATAGAGGATAAATCACTCCATCTTAGCTATTAGATCCCTTATATCTCGACCATTAGATATAGACGCGATGAAGAAATGTTACGAATCCTTAAAGAAGGCAATAAAGGGTTATAAATCACTTTATAAGTTTCAATTTCAATTCTGGTAAAGAGGAAGGAAGTTTTAGAGGATGACTTGTCCATAGTCGTCCCTCTTCACCTTCCTTAACATTGGATGACTGACATTAATCATGTATTCAAGCTATTAACATATTTCATTTTTATTTCATTTTAAAATTATATCTCAATACAATGATGCTTGGGTTTGTTTTACAAATACCCATAATGTCTACAATGGGTCTCAGACTCTCATAATTTAAAAAAAGGTGTTTGGGAGCTTCAAGTTCCTCCACAACCATTAATGGTTGCCCAAGCCAGGTTTACTATTCATTTTAAATTTCAAACTTTAATCTTTATTTCACACAGTAGAGGATGAGAAATTAAAGAGGTTCCCTTTTGGTTCAACCCATCCTGGGCCTTCTAGGATTCTACAAAAGTCAAACAGGTCAAAATTAACATCCTTTTTTAAAATAAGTTATTATAGAAAAAACACAAGGTTTCAGGCCATGAAAATGCTTCCATGTGGAAGAGGGTGAAAATTTGAGGGGGGTTCCCTTTCGAGTCAGCCCATCCTCAGGTCTTCCATTGGCCTTAAACAGTCGTACAAAAACATGTACAGGTTAGAAGCAAGTTTTGGTCTGTTAAAAAAAAAGGGTCGGACTATAAAAATTAGCCACAAAACTAATTAATTATTAAAAATATATAAAACAACTTTTTAAATACCACAGAGTTTGGGTGTGGTTAAATAGTATGTAGTCAATGTTGGATGTCTAAGCAATACCTCATATAGACAAGGGGGGAAATTTTATAATCCTCCTTCTTCCACCCTATAGTGTGGAGATTGACAATTCTCGTTCACAATAGGTGAATTTTAAGTCTTGTTGAGTGTTGGAAATCCTTTTGGTTGCCACGTATCCCTTATATGTTTCATATGTGTGTGTTCTTGAGTTGGATTTAGGTGGTTTTGGGTATGGGTTTTAATGGAATCCCTTGTTTGCAAGGAAGTTTGATATACAAGTCTTTTAAGTGGACATGTCATGCACCAATGTAGTGTGGATGGGATCACTTTCATTTGATTAATCCATGGATGTCTAAGTGATACCTCATATGTCTCATCATCTAGAAATACATGAAACCAAACTAAAATGATCTTAGGAATTATGGCAATAGGTAATTTCCTTTGCTAACCTTTAATGTTGTGGAGGGAGTGAAAATAAGCTTTGATTTAATCTGAAAATGAATTTATATATCATCTAATCTATCCTAGAATTACTAGCTATTAATCTAGTAGAGTTGTAAGTGTGATTGATAACAAAATATGCACTAAATAACTTCAAATTAAGCTTATAAATCTTGTTGGTTTTCCTTTGTGAATACTTGAAATAAAAATTAGAAACAACAATATGCAAAGATATTTTTCAAGAATGACTATGACGCCACACTATTGCACCATCTTTTATTAACAAGAAAGGCTAAGACTAGACAATTACAAGTAACTTGCATGAAAAGTTATTAAAAGAAAGAACATAAAGTGAACATGTACAAAAACTAAAGATAACTAAAAATAAACTAATATAATTTAAAATAGACTCAAGATAACAAGTTCGACTCGTTAATAAGATATGGTCATCATGCAAAATGTTTTTCTCAACAAGTAAGCAAAACATGTAGACTAGACATGTTAGGTCCCCTAAATAAATATAAAGTAAGATATTGACTAAAATAACATTAAACTTGGTTAACTGAGTCTTATAAAGTGTACCCCACATCTTTGGGATGAATGGATAAAGATTTAAGCTCATTTAAGTGCACATTCGGTAAACTGGACTCTAATTGGCACTTCTAGCTATTTTTAAGAATTTCTTAAAAATTATATAAATTTAACAAAATAATTAATTTATGACATAAATAAATTAAATAACTCTTCTAGACTAATAAAACATTAATAAACTCTATTCTAACAATAAAAATCAAGTTCTGAGATTCACATCATACTCAACATTCCCCCCTTTGATGCAAAGAGGAGAAATGCTTGTCATCTCCTTAAGTCTTCCATGAATCTTCTTCAATAATACATTGGTGAAAATATCATTGAATTGATATTCACTTCTAACATAATGAAAAAATGTTTAAAATTTGAGAAAGTCTATGATAAAATGATGTTTGGTTTTAGCATGGAAAACTAGATTCCTGGGCAATTGTATTGTCTATCGTTATCACAAAAAAACTACGTCGGATCAAGTTGAGCCTCTCTAAAACTAGATAAGATTATTCTCAACCAAAAACCTTATGTACAAGCTAATGTAAAGGTCTTATATTTAGCTTCAGTAGAGGATAATGCAACTGTAACTTATTTCTTTGAAGACTATGAAACTAATCCACTTCTCAATGTAAAGCATTACCCTGAAATTGACTTCTTATCATCAAGAGACCCTCCCCAATTTGAATATGTGTATCCAATTAGACATAATAAACTTGATTGTATAAAATGAATACCATGATTATAATTACTTCTCTTCACTGCATGTAAATGTTTGAGTGATGGATTGCCCATAAATCTAGAAACTAGTGAAACACCATAACTGGTATCAAGTCTTGTAATAGTTAAATACATCAAACCTCCCACCATGATTTTAAAAGTTTTTGCATCATTTAAATTACTTCCATCCTTTATCATTATCTTTTCTCTATTTACAATTAGAGTGTCCACAAGCTCAAAATATTAAATATTATACATATTTAACATGTCTTGGGAATATTTGGATTGAAAAATGAATACTTCATCTTTCTTTTGATGGAATTTCATGCCAATAAAGTACTTCATAAGTCAATCATCTCAAATTATTATTTCACATCTTCCTTGGAGCTATTCAATATCTCCATAGAGTTATATGTAAAAATTAGTTCATCTACATAAAGACAAACATATACCACATTAGAACTCAATGTTTATATGTAAAGAGCTAGTTCCTTTTTACTTCTTACAAAGCCTTGATCTAGTAGACAGCTATTAATTCTTGAGTACGAATCTCTTAGAGCTTTCTTAAACTTATAAAGAGTCTCATTTAACTTATATATCCAAAATTATTTACCCTTTACCTCAAAACCTTGTGGCTTCCCCATATCATTTTATTTAGGAATGAAATCCATTTGATGGATTTTCCATCCTTTATGAACATCTATAACAAGCATTAGTCTTGTATTATCTTGACATGCCATACGTGCATAATTTTCCTTATACCTCAACTCCATATTTTTGTGTAAACCCTTTTGCAACTAGTATAACTTTTAGCTTGTCAATTGTACCATCAATCATGACTTTGATCTTGTAGACCTACTTGGTTCCAATGACATTTTTATAAATAGATGATGACACAAAGTTCATTTATCTTTCCTCTTAATTGAATCAATTTCAAATTTCATAACACCAACCCATTCTTTCTTTTGACTAATTTATGCATAACTTCTAGGTTCATCGGACACACAAGACAATGCAAACATAGTATTTTCATCATAAGCATCATCAAACAAATTACCTTACTAATGTTAAAGCCTTTTGATCCTCTTATCATAGTTCTGATATAACATCTAATTAGTTATATGTGGATTCAACAAATGCTTTTTCTTGCTTGGAGTTGATGTAGATAGATGACTAGTCTCTTGGAAAGAGCTAGTATTATTTCCCATTAAACTAGAAACATGTGTAGGGCTTTGTAAGCCCTCAAAATCACTTTCAATAGGTTGTGTTAGAACCAATCTAGGCTCAAACTAATTAAAATGTACATTTTTATAAGGATTAATTATCCACATTTGTTATTAGGCTATCAAATAACATGTTTTTACAATTTTCAAATTATCTAGTTTTTATTTTGTTAACAACTAAAATAAGTTTATATAAAATAAGTGCAACTTCCAACTTATTCACTAGATTAAGCATGAAATCAAATTTCATTATAACTCCCAAATGGGATTATAATAGTGCATAAACAATAATATAATACAATGGTTTTCAACTCAATAATAAAAGTATTGTTCATTAATAATTAAAGTCAGAATAAAAATTTCAATTATACATCCAAAGTACAACCTTTAATGTAGAAAAATATAATAAAAAGTGTTTATACAAAATAACCCACAACCATTGTTACACAAACCAATAATAACAATAATGTCAAACTATAACTATACAATTAATAGAATAGATCTTTCCTAAAATAACTCTTCAAATATACATAATAGCCATGAGTATATCTCAAAAGGTTTTGATTAGCTATAGTGAGGGAGAGCATCATCGGAGTGCTTTACCTCCAACCACAAATTGACAATCTCTCGCACACATCCCCATTCAGAGTGGCCCTTCCCTTTTTAAAGGGGCGAATAATGGTGATGTAGACATAAAGAACTCATACAAAACAAAGTGTGATACCATCACTATCAGATGTAATAGTCATGCATACCATGGAATACATCTTCTATCTAATATGACCTCAGACATGCATGCAACCTAATTAGTACAATTGACATACAATGTATAAAATTATAACATTATGTTGGATAAAGCTTTCATTATAGTCTCAAACTTCAAATGAAGTTGAGTCATAGTTTATTACCATCATACTCTCTACTAGAATGCAAACACATCTCTATCCTTCATATTAACAAGTGATGATTGAGATATCAAGAGGAATCCTATTCTTCACTCATCATATGTTAGCATGAGAGATGATTATGTTACACACAACCCAAAACATAACATTCATAATATAATCACATATGTAGTCCAATAATATACTAATTGATTACAGTTTGGATACAATCTCATAGAGTCCAAGAATAACAAGTAATACAAACATCAATCAATGCATATGTTCCGCTATAAGGCAATGGTACAAATTTATACACTCTAAATATAATTATGTCCTTTCAGTATCATTCATGTCACCACATTTTATATTAAAAATTTATCTTTTGCCTTATTATTCATTTATTAAGCTTACAAGACCTTTGTTAAATGATCAAATAAGACTAGTTGACTAGGTTTCAGTCACACTTTAGACTACACAAGAGTTGATTAAATATTCCCAACCAAATACTTTATCCCCTATTTTCCCTTCTACGTATCCAAAAGGTATTTGATATCTCCCACATGGTAGAGTTTCTTATATGGTTAAAAGAGTATGACATTTAATTAAATACAAATGTTTATACTTTTTTCAACAAGTATTATATACTCATTTCCTGAGACCTTGTTTTCATCGAAAACAAACTTATATCTTCTTTGAGTTATATATTTATTAACGAAGAAAAAAAAATTATGTTTATACCTTAATATTTATTTTTATTTTCCTAAATACCATCATTGATAAACATATAAGCAAATCACAATGTTTAGATATCGCTTAACTATGCATATATATTTCATATTCCAACATATAACCATTGAGCACTATCCCATAATTATATACTAACATCAATATCCATTTCAAATTAACATTGTAATCCTTCATTTATGTACATCCCCTATCAATAATCTATTATTTATGACAATTTTAGTATTCAATAAAATGTTTACAAGACAATTTAAGGATTCCTCAACATAATCACACTTTAAAAAGGTTTGTTACAATCAAAGCTACCTTCTTGTAATTAATTGAATGTGTTAACAATTACTAAAACAACAAATCCCTTCCTAGTAACATTTTGGGTTGTTCCATCAATCTTTAAACTATAGCTATGTGGAAAACCACATTTTTTTACCTTGGATTTAGACCATATATTGATTAATGAAATGATTATAACAAAACTCAGTTGTTATTAAACTATTCACCTTTACTCATCACTAAAAATTCCATTTATGAATATAATAGACGCAATTTATAGTAGTTTGTTAACACAAAGCCTTTTCAATAATACACTTTTCTAAATATGTAGCCACACATTCACCACAACTTTGTGAAGAAATATGAATTCACCACATTAAATGGTTCAAGGGAGTTTGCCTCAGGGGCTTTTGGGTGAGACCATGATCTCACCCACAAGTCCATGGGTAAATGGTTTCCACTAAATCCCTATTCAATGAACTAGCAACCCAAACAACTGCAAACACACTAGTTAGGGTTTACTTTTAAAATACAAAACACGGTCACCCAAAAGTCTAAGACATACAATAGGAAACCCTACTATCAAAATCCAAGTCCCATAATGGCATAAAATTAATTGAGGGGTTCTTTTCCCATTTAAAACTTCACAGTATATAGGCATAAGATTGAACTATGGCCTGTTATAATAATAATAAAACCATATAAATTCATGCATAGTGTTTTCCTCTTGTATTGCCTCACCCAAAAATTGCTTCTCTTCATTCTTATTTTACAACTATCAACACATACCTTTATTCCTTTCTTACTCATTTCTTTATTGTTCCTCTAACTATCACATGTTGCCTATTTCTACAAAAAATACCTTCCCCTCAAAGAGACAATAACTAGACCTGACTAAATGCATTACTTGCTAGTCGAGTTTACTCCTAGTCCTCAACTAAAAAACTACTATCATGACATGCAAGGGTTTTCACCCAAAAAACACCACACACCTCTTCACAACTTTTATAAATAAAAAGTCAAAAAAACCCTAAAATTATCCATGAAACACATGTTTTATCACCATGCACATTAAGTTATTTGACCAATTTAAAAACAAATGTTAATTAATAATTTCACAATATGCCTTTGAAATTCTAATTCCATCCTATGTTGGTGGTTTTACCAATTACACCAAGTTAAGTAATGTATAAAAATTATGCAATGTAGATAAACGCCCCTAGTGGGTCCAATGTCCACTAAAAAGAAGCTTGTTATTCTCCCATTTTATAATTACTTATACAAAATATGGAGTTGAGTATTGATTCAATTAGGACCAAGCCAAAAAAATTAAAATAAGGCCATTCGCACAAACAAAAATATGACTCTAAGATAGAAATAATGTACAAACCTTCCAAACCACAAAAAATCCAAACAATTACCAAAAGATAGATTACTGTCACCGCTCCCAAATCAAACACTATAATATATTATTTAAGAAATAATTAGTGAAGGTATAATACTCAACAATCATCCAATAGTGCATGGAAACATACACCTCGACAAGCAAGCATGAATGTAAATTTATCAACACAATGACTATCTAAATAAAAAACGCACAACATGATAATCATGACTATTAGGAAATCTAGTGCACGTGTGTGTTTGTTTTGGTATTTTGTTTTTTCTACCTGCAACTACCATGATCTGAAACCCTCTCCCCTATGATGTTCTCCCTTTGTAGTACTCAATGAGGGTAAATTATCCTACATCCACCTCAGGAAAGTAGATATAAGTTAGTCCATTAATATATTTATAAAACTATGAAAACCAACTAGCATTAACTAATGTAATTACCACTATATCATCTATATAAGAATGCATCAAAATAAATCACAATCATATTTTTTTAGCTAAATGATGATACTAAAATTAAAGATGCATCAAAATAAATCACAATCATATGTTTTTAGCCAAATGTTTTTAGCCAAACATTATGAATATGAGATAATGTTGGTGGCAAAGCAAGTTTGTAATCAACGGGGTTAATCACTTCTAGAACCTTGAAATGTCTTACATAACCAGGTGTTAATTTGGTTGATTTATCAATTTTGATAGAGATCTTTTGTGATTTAACATGCAAAAAAACCTTATCTCCAATTGAGAATTGCCTTATTGTTTTATTTCAGACAAGCATAATTTTTCTTTATATCATTATCTTCAGCCAACCTTTGTTTAATGAGTTTCACCTATTCTTCCATCAATGACCATATGAGGTCCAAAAACCACTCTATCTTCTAATTTATCTCAACTAATAGGTATTCTACATTTTTTGTCATATAAAACCTCAAAAGGTGTTATTTTCAAAGCTGAATGGAAATAACTACTATAGGCAAATTCAACTAATGGAAGGCATTATTTCCATTTGAATTGATAATCCATGTAATGTATTCTCAAAAGGTCCTGTAAAACCTTATTTACCCTTTTAGTTTGATAATCGATTTTAGGATGATAGGTTGTAACAAAATTAAGTTGAGTCCTCAAATATGTGTTTAAGGTTTTACAAAACCTAGAAGTCATACGAGGGTCCCTATTTGAAATTGTTTTCTTAAGAAAACCATATAACCTAAAAACATCTATCACAAAACATTTTTCTAGCATTGGTGCATCATTTTAAATTAGCTAGAATAAAATGGCCACCTTGGTGAGTTTGAAAACTACCACCAAAATAATATCATGTTTATTCCTTGACATGGGTAACCCTTAGATGAAGTCCATACTAATGAGTTGCCATTTCCTTTCTACAATGTTGTGTGGGTATAACAACCAAACAGGATGAACACCTACTTTTACTCACTGACATTCCAAGCATCTGGACACAAAATTAGGTACATCATTCTTGATCCCTTCCAAAAATTCAATGGTTTTAGTTATACCATTAGCTTGGTCACTCCTAGATGACCAGAGGAAGGAGTGTTATTCAACTCCTTAAGCATGAAAACTCTTGTATTTTCTCTATCTAGCACATACATTCTTCTATTGAATTTTAGGGCCCCATCTTTTTTAAAATGAAATCCTTCATACCTATGGTATTTAGGATTTTTTGTTAGAGATTCCTAGACTTGCCTATAAAATTCATCCCCTGGTGGGAACCTTAGAACTTTATCTCGAAAGGTAGTTCTGATTATAAGCATTGTTACTATATACCGTTTGTGGTCGAGAGATTTTATAACCCTATTCTCTTTCCATTTTATGTAGTTGATATCAAAATCATGATAAGATAAAAACTCTAACCAACATCTTTATCGAACATTCATATTTGGTTGTGTGAAGATATACTTGAGCCTTAGGTTATCTATCTTGAGCTCAAAATGTTTACCCAACAAATAATGCTTCCAAACCTATAAATCATGCACTGTTGTGGCCAATTCCAATTCATATAAAACATAATTAGCCTCATAAGGCTTCAGTTTCCTATACTCATATATTACTACTAAGCTTTCCTATAATGATACTCCACTTAGGCCATCCCTATAAAAATCTATGTTATCATAAAAAAATGGCCATTAGGATCTAGAACTTGCAACACAAGTGCTGAAGTAAACCTCTTTTTAAGGGTCTGAAAGGATTCTTCACAATTATCACTCCACACAAATCATTGATCTTTCTATTACAAAGAGGCGATGGGTTTAGCTATCTTGGAAAATTTAGGTAAAAATTACCTATAATACTTCACTAAACCTATAAAACTTCACACCTCATGAAAATTTTTGTGTGTTGGACATTCCATGATGGCTCTAATCTTGACAGGATCCACTGATATTCTTTCATATGAAATGATATGACCTAAATATTGCACCTTTTTTGAAAGAAGGCACACTTTGACAAATTTTTATAGAGATTATGTTTTCACAAGCATTACAAAACTAGATGCAAGTGATCAACATGTTTTTCCTCACTCTTAAAATAAATCAAAATATCATATGGGAAGATGAGCACGAACTAAACTAGGTAATCTCTGAACACATTTCTCATGAGATTTATGAATATTGCAGGTGTATTCATTGGCCCAAAAGGAAGAAATGTGAATTCATAGTGCTCATACCTCATTCTGAAAGTAGTATTAGGAAAATTTTCCTCTTTGATCCTCAATTGATGTTACATTTCCCTAAGGTCAATCTTGAAAAAGACCGTTGCATCTCACATTTGATAAAAGAAATTCATCAATACAGGGTAAAGGACACCTTTTCTTTATCGTTGGCTTGTGTAACATCCTATAGTCTATGCACATGCAAAGAGTCCCATCCTTCTTCTTCTTCAATAACACCATTGGTACACCCCATAATGAAACACTTAGTCAAAGCAACCCTTTGGATAACATCTCATGAAGTTGGGCTTCTAGTTTAACTAACTTTGTTGTTGTCATTTTGTAGGGAGTCTTGGATTGAGGCTCATATCCCAGAATGATATAAATTACGAAGTCAAATTCCCTCTTGGAAGGTAATCCAGGTAGATATTCCAAAAATATATCCTAAAATTTCTATAAAAATGGATAATCCTCTAGGTTAGGCTCTTTAGGTTTTTCAACCTTATATATCTTGACTATGAACATGTAACATCCTTTCCTCTAAACCTTCTTTGACTCCTCACCTTGGATTTGGGTTTGATTTCCCAAATCATCCAAGCATTCAACCTTATTTACAAAGTAATTAACCTTTGTCTTGTGCTTCCAAAGCCAATTCACTCATAAGATGACATCATAAGACCCTAATGGAGCAATAAATAAATATACCATAATGGTTAAATTAGGGAATTCCACCTCTGCTTCTACCAAGCATTTATCTACTCTGACCTTAAACTAATTCCCATACTACATTGTCCATGTATTTTCCATATATCTAACTTTCTTAGGTAGTTTATTTAGCACACTAGGAGAAATAAAATATTTAGTGGCTTCAATATCAATCAAAATTGAAACAAAATGTCCAGACAAAGTACGTGACACCTTAATTAGAGAGGCCTAAAACTCAGCTTGATGATTGTCAATAGTTACATAAATTTGTTGTTAGAAAATTCCCTACTACAAGGTTGATGTTGAAGGATTATTGAATTTACTCCATGTCTTATACTGAGGATAACCCTTTGCATAGTGATCACATCCACAAGTGAAACATCCACTGAGTGGTCCTTTTGTTTTATGTTGGTTACCTCTTTTGATCTATTCCCTGGAGCCATTACTTGATTTATTACTCCCAAAGCATTGCTAAACATGGAATTCTTATTATTGAATCTATTTTTGGAATTCCCATTACACTCTCAATTTGTAATTTTGAAAGAAGTTTTCAGCCCACTGAACTTTTTTAAATACTTATCTCTGACTTTTGCAAGAAATTTGAGTTTTTGGTCCTTCTCAAAAACCTGATCCATAAAACTAGGTCTATGCACATCCACTTTGCATCCAATATGTGGCCTTAGACCCATGGTGAACTTTTTGATTTAGAACTGTTAATATTTTTTGTACTGGGGAACATACTTCGAAAGTTTTGTAAACTATTCCAAGTATTTGATCATTGCTAGATATCATTACTTTAGCTTCTATAACTCTGTCAATTTGACTAGGAAAATTTTAGAGGTTATTTATAGCCAAAAGGCTATAAGTAGTTTTTTTTCAATTTTGAAAATGGCTATTATGTGAAAATATACACAGGTCAAATGGCTTCAATTTTATATAATTTCTTATACATGTGTTTCAAATCACCTTATAAATTATAATCGGTCTTATTTTGGAACACATATTCATCTTAGACATGTATTGGTTATCTAAAATCATCATGTAGGTGTGTGTGTGTCTATATATTATAAGGACCACCTAGGATATAATAGGCTTAAGGTAATAATTATATTTTGATTGACATAGTTTGTTAATTAAAATTTAAAAAAAAAATTGGAAGGGCAATTATGGATATGGTTAAGACATTTTGGTAGATCTAATTATATAGTTTATAATTTTAAAACTATGAAAATGTTTTGAATATTTTTTAGTGTCATTTATAAAAATGAGTAAAACAAGCATGCTTTTCTTTCTATATGATTTTAATAACTAAAAATCTTAATAATAAATAATTTTCAAACATAATATTTGTTTTATTTCTAACATTAAATGCGGTGCAAGTGAAATTAAAGCTATGGGGATCGAGGTTTAGATCTTGCCCTATTTTTTAGTGAATTAGTGATGTTATATTGAGGGGCCCCAAGGAAAAATTTAATGTTGGTCTAACACATCACATGCAGGATTAATGTAAGTTGTTCGAATACATATGTGATGGTTTCTCAAATTTTCTAGTCATTTATGCAAGCTATTGGCGGAAGTGAAGCTTTAGTAATCAAAAGATTGGGATGAGAAGTTGGAAATGTAGGCGTAGACAATTTATAAGTTGGTTTTATTGTGATTGGAAGATATGGATTTATGTTTCTTTTGTTTTGAAGACTGGGAGTAGTTGTTTGCATGCACAGTCATCTATTTTGAAATGAATAAATATAATAATAGGTTCTCTGAAAAGCATTTCTTTAAAGATATTTGCTCAAAACACTATGCATATTTATTTTATTATAAATTATGTGTATATCTGCAAATATTTTCCTTAAAAAAAAGGATTTTGTTTCTTTCACTCATTTTGATTGCACACAGTTATTTCAGTCACACATGTGATAGAAGTTTATATGTTCTCAAAATCTGTGAAATGGGTATTTTTGGGTTACTCACAAATATGGTTGAAATGATTATGAGGCTCTACTCCGTTTATTCGTTTTGTTATTTGTATATTATTTAAAATAATTATCTTGCATGCCATTATTTCTTAGAAAAAATCAATTTCTTATTTTTTTAAAAGAAGTATGTGGTAAAGATCAACCAAATAATATAAGAAACTGAGTATAGAAAAAATTATGACAAAAAACCAGAATATAAAGTATAAATAATAAATCGACTATGGGGCCATAGGATAAGACAATTATGAAAAGTGAGGATGACATAACTAAAAAAATATAATTATTACCTTGAGTTTATTATGTCCTAAGTGGTCCTTATCATATATATATGAAAATTAAATGTTAGAGTTTTGAGAAAATTTGTTGAAGATAATGCAGAGTATATAAATGATCAATTCTGACATAGTGGTTTATCTTCATTAAACATTTTACTGAAATGTTTGAGGAGCTTTTGTTCAAAATGAGAATTTGATTATTTGACATGGTCAAAATTGGAAATATTGGTTTCAAATTTTTGGAATACAGTTGCATGTATTTATATATATATATATATATATATATATATATATATATAGAGAGAGAGAGAGAGAGAGAGAGAGAGCCAGGTATATTTGTGGATTTGAGTTTCATGTATTTGATTATGACCTACATACCATTTTCTTGAAAGTGGTATGAGGATTATGAAATAAAAATGGGGCAAAATCTCAACCTTGATCCCCATAGCTTTAATTCCACCTTCGCCACATTCAATGCTAGAAATAAAATAAAAATTACATTTAATATTATTAAGTTTTTAGTTATTAAAACCATATAAAAGGAAGAGCATGTTTATTTTACTCAATTTTATAATTGGCGTCAGAGAATATTCAAAACATTTACATAGTTTTAAAATTATAAACTATATAATAAGGTATGCCAAAATGTCTTAACCATATCCATAATGGCCTTTAATTTTATTTACTTTTATTTCAATTAACAAACCACATCAACAAAAATATAATTATTACCTTAAGTTCATTGTGTCCTAAATGGTCTTTATCATATATATGTGTGTGTGTGTGTGTGTGTGTGTGTGTGTGTGTGTGTGTGTGTGTGTGTCCTTATCATATATACACACACATGCACGCACACACATATTAAAACTAAACATTAGGGTTATGAGAAATCTTGTTGAAGATAATGCAAAGTATATAAATGATCAATTTTGGCGTAGTGGTTTGTCTTCATTTTGCTGAAATGTTTGAAAAAAAAATTGTTCAAAATGAATATTTGATTATTTGGCATTGTCAAAATTGGAAATATTGGTTTCAGATTTTTGAAGATATAGTTGTATGTATTTTTATAAATATATATATGAAACTCATAGGGCCAATAATTTTTATGGATTTGAGTTTCATGTATTTGATTATGGTCTTTTTACCATTTTTTTGAAAGTGGTATGAGGATTGTGAAATAATAAAGCATGTTTTTCTTAGGATGGCAGTTGTTATTTCAATATGGTTGTAAAGAGGATGGAATGATTATTTTTTATACACAATGATGGTTATATAAGTATTATTTACATTTTGTTTCAATTTGAACAATTTGATGCATTGTATTTTAAGATCATGAAAATTGAGAAGTTTTGAGCTTAGTTGTATAAAATTCTTATTTTACTATACTTTATTAGATGTCAGGATGAAATTCAAGTAGAGATGTTTGGGGTCATGAGTATGATCAACATATTGAGGGTACTCCTTCATGGGGTAGCTCTTGAGGTAGTGGATTCTTTCATGGTCGCAGGGTGTTTTAATTGTTTAGCACTTAGTGAATGTAAATCCTAGGTTATTAAGTGGTTGAGTATAGTAAATCAGGGAAGAAATATGAAATAAATACAACCACTAATCTTTAATATATTTGACTTAATTTTACCTTTCTAAAATAATAATAAATAATGTAAATAATCACTTAACTAGAAAATGATTGAAAAAGGAGATCTGGAGGCTACAAACTAAGACAAAGGATAATTTGAGTGTTGTAGACAGGATCTAGGTGTCAAAACCCTTCCTAGATAACAGTGCCCTGATTATATAATAGCACCATATGATACCAATGTCTCTCTTTTGGTGGTAGTGTCATTTGTGCATTGTTGTTTTGAGCTTTTAGGTGCACCTGTGTCTGGGTTTGCCAAGCTTATTCTTGTGTGCATGAGTTTTGGATCAGTGTCTATGACTAATTTTATGTGTAAACCATAATCTTCCATGTTGTCAGGGCTTTTGATTGACACGAGTAATAAAGTGTGTTGTTAGTGGGGTAGGGTGGACATCCTTAACACCCTGTTGTGATGAGATTTGCCTACATACCAATACTCTTAAGAGGGATCAAACCTGATGTAGTTCTCCCCACCTAAGTGTTGGTGTAAGTGCAAGTGTAGCTAATATGAATATTGGCTTGAGTGAATTGAATGTGCTTGATATTGATAACTTGAGTAATTTGAGCTTAAGAATGTTGTAGATGATTGTATGCAGAAGTAGGGAAAAATAGGGATTGATAACCTTGATTGTGCACAACTTATTCTAAGTTTGTATGTGTAATTTGCATCCAATTTCTATTTGGTTGTTAGAGGGATAAAATTCATGTATATATATTATTCTATTGCTTGTATGGGTCTTAAAAGAGGTCTAGGATGACCCTAGGTTGTCTTAGATTTGAAAAGATATCTATTGGTAGAGAAAGAAGGGAAAAGAACAATAACACCAAAACTAGGGCATTAACACCATAGGGCATTATTATTCCTATTATGGTGCTAGTGTTCAGGTGGAAGAACCTAAGGCATTAAGGTCCAGGATGTCAAGATGAGGGTCTGACACTACTTTAGGGATGTTTAGGGAAACTTACGACCCATAAGAAGGCTGGATAAGTGTCTAAATAAGCCATAAGATAGTTATAGAGCTAAGCTAAAAATGGGTGGTCTCAAGTAGCACTCTTAGCACTTAAGTGTCATTTTTAGGTGATTACATTCCCCCCCCCATTCTATAAATGTAGTAAAGTGAAATGAAGAAGATAAAGGAAAAATAAATGTACTTGGACTTACCCAAGATGCAAAGCTCATGAATCTAAATCTGAGTGTGTGAAGGATGCTCCCTTGAGTATCCTACAAGTGAAACATGTATAAATCAGTCCTTATTTAAAAGATATCAAAATCAAAGATAAAATTGATTAAAGAGATAAGAGAGAGGAAAGCAATAAATACACCTTACTAGGTACCAAACCAATATATAAACCTTTTGACAATCTATGTGTGCATGTTGATAGTGATCAATTGGTGAATAATTTGGATTGAGTTGATGGCTTGCTCAATCCCTATGTGTGGGTGGCTCAAGAACTCAATCTAATTTTGAGTCCATTATTGCCCACCCTTGATTAGTGGACCATGACCTGTGAATAACTTTGATTGGACTGATGGTGTATCCAACCCTATCATATAAATGGATCAATAACTCGAGTAGACTATGACTCTATCATTGCCTACCTATGTGTAGTAGATGCATCTAAAATTAAAATTGCATGATGTAACTAGAGATGTGAATTTGTAATTGAAACTGTGTATGTTGATTTTATGGCCACTAGAAAATATTAGGCGACTTTGGGCTACTCGAGAATGTCAACTATTGCAGATGGAGTAAGACATGAACAGTGTGTGACCTAAAACATGGTGTCTGGTCTGTACAACATAAAAAATGACATTGAGTTTGTCATTTCATCTAATCAACTAGTGTATAAGTGAGCATACAAAAATAATGTACCATGCACATACCCCCAAATATGATATTTGAGTATATGGATTATGGATTGAGTTATAATAATCTATATCTAAGAAACTAAACTAAAATAAGAATGATCATGACGTGTTTAATGCCCCCAGTCTAAGCAAACTAGTACAAATATGAGCTAAACTAAGCCAAAACTGGTAATCTATAACTGAACCTATACAAACTTGGATTGTACTTATACTTTTCTAGCTAACCTAGAATTTTTAAAACTGAGACTACTGGACAGTAGTGCCATATCTTGGACAATAGTGCCATGTGGTGTTAGTGTCCTAATTTGGGCACTAATGTCTGACTATTCTAATTTTTATGTTGTTGTAACTGGTCTTTGTGTCACTATTTTCCACTATGTTTTCTTGAATTTGATTTTTTCATTCTAAGTGTTCTATTGTGGAGCCTATTTCTAAATTACAATATATTTCAAATACTATACATTTAAAATTTACTGTATACTCTATATGTATTCTCATTAAGGTTTGGGGGTGAAAACCCCCAAGCAGGGCTTCAAGGGTGGTAACACTCGACAAACAGGGGTTCAGGGGTGGTAGCCCCTAAAATTTTTTCTATACCCCCTTTAATGGGAAACCATTTTGGGTTGACTTTGCCCATGGTTTTGGTACCCATTATTTTATAATACCACTTTGTTATTGTAGTATGTATATCTGGATATTTCATAGGTAATATATCATGAGAACAAGGGTTTGAGAAGGAAGAATAGAGTGTGTGAATTTAGGAGGGTTTGTTGAGCACAACTCCAAATAATATGTATGCATTGTAATTGTGAGAAGATAGATCTAAGAGTGGATTGTACTCTTGTAGCTTGTAATAAAATTTGAGCAAGTGTTTCTTAGTGGATGTAACCCATATTAGGTGAAGCATGTTAAATCTAGTCTTCTTGTTTTGCATGTTTATTTATATTCTTTCTACATCTTTGTTCATATCTATTATTATTGTGATTTTGTGAAATTATTTTGCATTAATTTTTGATTTATTCCTAAAACTAAGCATGTATGTTGAAAATTATATTTTGAGTGCATATGGATAACTCAATCTTTGTGACAAAACCATGTGAATGCCCTCTCTTTTGATTGGAGTTGTTAAATCTATGCAAGAACTATCCTTAAAATAAAAAAACTACAAAATGTGTGTTATCTGGAGCATATATGATATATATGTAATAAACCAATATAATGTGCATACATAACATCAAAATGAAAGATAATTTGAGCATAATTTTGTAGCGTGCGATGTATATTAGGTCTAGCATTCACAATGTTATCAAAATAGATGTAATAATGTATATAAACATAAAATCTAAGTAATAATTGAGTAACTACCTAGGGGGATGGGGTATGATGTCCATCACGACACCCAAGTAAGAAGGGGAAATGCATGAGGTCCCTCATGGCATCTAAAATTGGAGTGTGTAACAAGAAAAAGACAAGTTCCATAACCATGGTCTATATAATAAAGCATACATATAACACACATGAGACACGTAAAGTAGGTTAAGAGGGCACAATACAAGGGACATGGCCACATGTCATTAAATTTGAGAAAACAAGACATATAAGGATATGTTCAAATGTCCACATACACAAACAAAAAGCAGGTTGGCTTGAAGCCACATGAAAGGACATGTTAAAATGTTTGCATACATAATCAAGAAGGCATACACAAGGACATTGACACATGTCCAAAGCATACATACAATGAAATATAGAAGTGGCATAGAGCCATAGACAAATGGTATAGTCAAATTCCCTCAAATAGAAGAAGCATAGGGTAACAATTAAGTCTAAACTAATAAATTTAGAAATGAAAATATGCATTAACATGTGGTATAAATCTGTATAAGAGCTAAGATACACATAAGTTGAGCCTAATGTAATAGTAGTCGAAAAAAAATCTGAGTAGGTGTAGGATGATCAATATCAAAATATAACAATGCCAAATTCGCGATGTAAAGTTTAGAAAGATGTAACCTATCAATCAAAATTGTGTATAAGGTGTCCCCAAATAGGTGAATGCATCAAGTGAAAAATTCATGTATCTGTGTATATGCTCCCAATGGGTAGACAATAGCAAATCTAGATCGATGTAGAGGACTTGAGCCCTATAGTAATCTACAAGTAATCGACAAGAACAAGTGAAACATGTATTTATGATAAAAATTGACTATATTAAGATGGATAACATATGTAGTGTCTGGAAAATATAAGAGATGTAAACATGGCAATGCATACAAACTATAATTTTTATTTTTTGAGTAAATATTTGAATGTTTTTTGTGTTTTAGTAAATTATATTGTTTTTGTATTTTTTGGATATAAGATATGTACAAGCAACATGAGAATTAAACTATATACAGGGAGTGAGAAATAAGGAAAGTATGTATAAGAAGGGAGGAACATACTAATCGACAAGTCTCATGTGAGACTAACTATCAATGTGGCATGTGTCAAATAAAGGAACATTAATCATGCTTGTTATATGAAAAGGTAAATGAGGTCCCAAAACCTATTGTACTGGGTGATCTATAGCTAACACTACCCGTGAAGTGTTGCTAGGAATCCGTAAAGCTGACTGGGGTGTCTTGTGAACTATATGGGTCTTAGGGACCCATCTGATAGAAGATAATGTAATTAGCATGGGTTCTCTATGATGAAAACCCTACACTAGTGGCCCAACTAAAGTTTATGGTGTACTGATGGAAATAGTGCTCAAAATTATAATTGGTAATTGCGGTCTAGTTAGTACTATAGTATGATACACACCAATGATATTATGTAGAGGGTGTGCATCCTCTGTGGTAGTGTGATAGGATGTTGCTGGTGGATGTGCCTGAAATGTATTGTGAACACCTCAAGTGCCACATGTTTCATTAACTATATTTTTTGGAAATAGATCTAAAAATATTTGTAATGCCTTAGCTTTTATTTTTTGAACTTTAGGTTCCCGTGTGGATATGCCCACATCAATGATATTGGCCTTTATCAAATCTTGTATCTTATGTTTCAAGTTGATGCATTGGTTTGTAGTATGGCCTGGTGCCCTATGATAGCTATAAAATGCATTGAAATCATAGCTCTTTGGAAGAGGTCATGTTATATCAAGCTCTTTTATAGGAGGAAGAGATATGACATTGCATTCTAGGAGCTATTGTAAAACACGTGCCAATGATTCTAGAAGGTTGGTAAAAACTCTTCATGCAGGAGCTGATAAAACCAAACAAGGAGGAGGCTCTGAAGCTATGTTAACTTTGGTCTTTAGATCACTCTTGTTTTTAGTGGTCCTTACTTTGTATGGATGCTTATTACAACACTTAGTAGTTGATTTTGATCCACTTATATGTTTTAATGTGCCCATAGAGAAAAGTTTGGCTTTCCTTTCTTTCACTATATGGCATAAATTAGTGAACATTGGAAACTTATTGAACAAGATAGCTTCATGTAATGTTGGTAGTAGGCTCTATTTGAAGATGTCTTGGAACTCTCTATCTGCCATGGGGATAGTCATTTTTTCCAATATTATTTTATATTACAAGACATATTCTAAAATAGGCTCACTGTTACGATACTTGAGCATATGAGATCTTATCAGTGATGTTAATTGAAAAGTGTGATAAAAACATATCTACCAGTGGGTTGAATGTGATGATAGAATGATTCAAAATATCATAGAACCACTGTAAGGCATAATCGTTTATATTGCATGGGAACAACTTAGTAAGGAGCCAATCACTGGACATATAGTCCAAACATATGGCGTGGAAAGCTCATAGATGGTTCTCTAGGTTACCCTTTCCATCATGTAAAGTAAGCTTAGGTGGCACGAATCTGGATGGCAAAGAAGCTGCCTTTATGTGATGTGCCAAAGGTGTATGTAAAAGAACATAAGAATCTAAAGCATGCAGTGGCCGAGTATCACCCTGATCAAGATGTAACACCTTTGCCTATAGAGAATGAATCTCATTCATAAGGGATTGTATATCTGGATAGGAGGAACTAATCATAGGAGGTGTTGCCATTGTTGAAGGTTGTCAAGTTAAAATAGGTTGTTGTACAAGTTAAGTTTCCCCAAAATTAGGTGTAATAATATTGTTATTTAGGGAGTAGAAGATTGACCATTGTTTGATTTGTTCTTTATTTCTATTATGAATTGTAGAACATGTGCATGATCATGGGGATGTTCTTGAAGTCTGTCTCTGAAAATTTATAAAATCTCACCCTTATTGACAATAAGCTTTTCATTGTTAAGTGGGGGGAGAGTGTCCTGATTCCCATCTTATGTATTATTTTGATCTTGATTGTATTGTTCATCTTGTACTTTATGATTTGGATATGAGAGAGTGTTAGACATAACTTTGTTAGGTGTAGATGCATATACATGATGAACACTAGCATATTTTGAAGACTTTGTACATGTATTTTGATTTGTCGATAATGTGCCCTTTTTAATTAATAATTGATTTTGATTATGTAATTATGATATTAGCTTACTCATATTGATATTTTATCTTAGAGTCTCAGAAGTGAAAACCCTAGTTGTTTTTGATTGAACATGTAGGCACACACCTTGTAAGGGAGAGGTGGAGGCATGGATAGGATAAGTATGGGCATTAATAACAATATTATAGGTTGTATCATCTTGTGGAGGAGTGATAAAATGGTCTTGGTTAGAGGAAAAGTAGTTATTACCCTCATGGAGATGAGTAGAAGGAGATTCTCTCATGTGCATAGGATATGACATTGAAACTTGAAACATGGTTGCTAGGGTATTAAATTTATGGAATAAGTCCAATAAACTATATTGTAATTGATCCTCTATGTATGTAAGGATTCGTTTCTTAATTGAATTAGACATAAGAGAACAATAACATTCTAGAGATCGAATGAAATATGGCATACATTTTAACAGATATAAAACATCATGTACATATGTATTTATGTCATATTTGAATTCATTCCAAATGAAAGGAAACAAGCATGCAAAGGAAGCTATAAAACTTTATATTAAAAAACGATAAACTTCATCTATCATTATTATCATGATTATATGAAATACAAATCATAAAATACATGGATCTAAAATCCGAGTGTGGGTTTTAGAAAGCTAGAAAGATAAACACTAGGGTTATCTAAAGTTATAGTTTGTGAAATATTCAAAGTAAGTTAGGTTCACTAAATGTTTTAACTATTTAAGACTATAAATCCTAGGTTGTTAAGGAGATGAATATAATATATTAGGGTAGAAATATGCAATAAATACAACCACTAATCTATAACATAATTGACTTAATTTGACCTTTCTAAAAATAACAATAAATAATGTGAACAAGTATTTAGGTGGAAAATGACTAAAATAAGAGATTTGGAGGCTACAAACTGAGATAAAGGCTAATATGAGTGTCATGGATAGGATTCAAGTGTCAAAACCCTTTTTTGAATAGTATCCCCTGAATTGGAAAGTAACACCATGTGGCATTAGAGTCCTTATTTTGGCAATAGTGTCCTCTGTGTATAACTGTTATGAGCTTCTGAGTATACCTATGTCTAGGTTTGCCAAGCCTGTTCTTATATGCACGAGTTCTAGATCTTTGTAGATGACCTATTTTGATTGATTTTATGTGAAAACCCTAATCTTTCATGGTGTTAGGGCATTCGGTTGACACAAGTAGTAAAGTGTACTATTAGTGGGGTAGGTTTGATATCCTCAACACCTAGTTGTGATGAGAGTTGCCTACATACCAATACTTTGAAGAAGGATCAAGCCTGATATAGTTCTCCCCACCTAAGTGATGGTGAAAGTGCAAGTATATCTAATATGAATGTTGGCTTAAGTGCTTTGAATGTACTTAAGACTAAAAACCTAAGTAATCTGAGCTTAGGAATGTTGTAGATGGTTGTATGCAGAAGTAAGGTCGAATAGGGACTGATAGCCTTGATTGTGCACAACTTATTTTGAGTTTGTATGTGTAATTTATATATGAGTTCTATCAAATTGTTAAAGGGATAAAAGTCATGTATATACATTATTCTAGTGCTTGTGCAGATCTTTAAAGAGGTTTAGGCCAACCCTAGGTGGTCTTAGATTTGAAAATATATCCATTGGTAAAAAAAGGAGGGAAAAGGACAATAACATTAAAACTAGGATATTAGCGTAATGGGGTGTTACTATCCCTATTATGGTGCTAGTGTCTAGGTGGAAAAACCTAAAGCACTAAAGGCCATGATGTCAATATGAGGGTCTATAAGTGCTTAACGGATGTTTAGGGATGCCTATGGCTTGTACAAAGCCTAACACATGTGTCTAAATAGGATCTAAGATAGGTTTAGGGCTAAGCTAGGGATGGGTGGTCTCAAGTAACACTCTTAATACTCAAGTGTCATTTTTAGGTAATTACATAGGGCTACTAACATGTTTTCTAGACCATTTAATTAGAGAACCTATGTTTTCTTGCATTTCGATACCACTAACCCTGCCTTTTGGAATGTTCTCAATTCTTTGCCTGCTAACTCTTTGAATTTTTGTAGAAATAGAAAATAGAGGGGAGCACATTGGAGGAATCATCCTTGTAGATGAGGCACTCTAAGTGAGCCCTCTCAACACATGCATATTGTCATTCAACCTGATGAGCGTAATGTTCTATTACCTGAGCCACTTGAAAATATTCCTGAAGTAACTACAAAATTACATCCCAATGCAATTATTCCAATTAATACTAATATTCCATCCCTTGAGCCTAAAAAACCTACTTCTTCTAGTAGGAAACCTGCTAACAGCCTTACAATATAAACTATGGAGTTTAGAATGTTAAAAAATGTTAAGTTGAAGGTAGATGATTCTAAAGGGGCCCCAACTTATTTGATTGAACTTCCCACTGCTTCCATGGAGTATACTGAGTAATTGACTGATAAGGGTTCCCCTTTGATAGATTTAGTTTGTAATGCTTACTATGGTTAAATTCTTGTGTTGAAATTTTTGTTGGTACTTGGTACTTATAAAATACTATCATGATAATTTTAAGTATGTTGATATTATTTTTGGTAGTTTTGATATATACATGGCAATATTTTATTTCCTACAAAACAATATGTTTGAATGGTTTACTAAACAATTATAGAAATACACATGGATTTTAATGTTTTAATAATTATTTTTATTTTAATATAACAATTTTTTTAATTTGTTTTTGCATAGTGGATAATGTTTTAGCCTTGCCAAAATCAGTAAATAAATATATGTAAGATGATCAAGATTCAAGATGAGCTTAAGGGAGAGGTTGAAATCAATAATGTTTTTTTTGCTATCTTTCATGTCCCAAAATTATGGTTCTCCAGGACTCTTTTTGTGTAGTACATATAGTAAAATCATGTACAATACTTTGTATAAATTATGTATAAACCTCTGTAAGTCTCTCGAAATACTAATATAAGATTAACTATTAAATTATGAGATTTGGCATTGAATTTTTGTTACAACCTGATTCTGCACTAAGCAAACTACGTAATTACCCATGGATGGTTATAGTTGAATATTTTGATTTCATATTTATTAACTAAGCTTTGAGATATATGTTGTTATGGAACAATTAGATATTGCTTAGGTTACATGATTACATTGCTATGAGTTAATTATAGTGTATATTCATATATCATGATCATATTGATTTGTTCTTTCAGCAATATTTTATGATGTATGTACATCATAATATTATGGTCTAACTACCTACTTGTTGTGAGTTTGATGCAGGAGAACACATACCTCAGAGTGTGATAGAAGGAGAGCATCATCAGAGAGGGTGACGTAAATGGAGTTGATGAGAGATGATAGAGAAATCAACTATAACCCTGCACACACCACATTAGCTAGCACATGTTAGATGCATAATGGAATTGTTAGCATAGTGTGTTTAATACAACTTGCATTTAGATTTATTTGATTATGATTAGTTTAGTTTAATGGTTATATTGAACTTGCATTCTGTGTTTATGTTCTTATCGTATTCATAACTATTAATGTTTTGTGAATTTTATAATTAGAGTAAATTTGGATTTATTAATTAATGAAATTATCATTAGGTCCTTGTGACATTAGAGGTGCTAATTTAACTAGAAAATATATGGACTCTTCAAATTAGAAATAAAATATAATAATTTCTAATTAAGAGAAAAAATAGGAAAAAGGAAAGAAAAAAACAACAACAACAACAACAACAACAAATAAAGAGAAATGGAAATATTTAAAATTAGGAAAAAGATAAATAAAGATATTGATAAAAATAAAAAATAAAAAAGAAACAGAAAAAGAAAAAGAAAAGAAAAAAATAAAAAAGAAACAAAGCTACCCCCTTTTTCATGTGAAGAGAATAAGAAAGAATATATTGAGATAGAAGAAAGTGAGGCACAACCTATAGAGCAAAGGAAGGGAAACAGGGATGTGGAAGAGATTGGAAGAGAAGAAAAGAAGGAGAGAGTTGAGCAAAGGGAGAAGATCTCTTCATAACTAAGCAATTTCAAATTAGAGTTTGAGAGGTAGGTGATTGGTGAATACCTGATTTCCATAATATGTTATTATTCATTATGTGTAATTACTTTGTTATTATTCTATATATATAATGTTGAATATAAACAAAAATGATGTTTACCAGACTGTGATGTTATTATAATAAAAAAAAATTACATACAGTTACCTATATACAAACATCGAGCTATAATATAAAAGATATTCCAAGCTGTTAATGTATATATAAGCGATGCATATAAGATATTCTAAATTGTTATCTAGTAGTGGTAGTTAGCGAACTATTATTTATATATATTAGTGTTCCCTTTGATAGAAATTAAAGTGAACTAAGAATTATAAGATGTACAAAACTTTCTAAACAATGATCTATTCAAGTATATGAAACTATAACAACGATCCATTCATAGTATATGAACAATGACTTACAAATTAAACATATATGTAGTCAATCAGATAAGTCACACTTTTGTTTATTCTAGCATATAGAAACTAAGATGTAGAGATGCACTTAGAAAACTAATTGGACGTTTTGGGGTTTAATATTGTAGCGAATCATGTAATAGTGTATACATATATTTTATTGTATATTTTATACAAAACTATTGTATAACAAATTAAGTCGACATATACAATGATTCAATAACACTAAAACTAAGGTTCCATAAACACCAACCTATATTTATATTTATGTCTAATTACATATGTATCAAGTTGTAGGTATACAGGGCGATATCTTTAATTAAGCATAAAATAAATTGAATAGATATGCCTGGTTTATATATCTAAATAGAATGTAGGTTAGAGAAGAATGATATGTGGTTTGATATATATTCAAACAGATAGATAGATATGCCTTTGAATATTCATATATAATATGTAGTTTGATGTATGTATAAATTTAGATATATAGATTAAGAACTTAAACATTTGAATATATTTGGGGTTGAATAGATATATCTGAATATATAATCTTATATATGTGCCTTCCACATGTAGCGCTTTATATAGTGGTTCGAGCCACGATGTTATGTATGATAGGACGATATATAGTGGTTCATATATTTTAATTCTTTTAATTCCTCTTTAATCTTTATACAGGGCATATACAGATGTGGTTGTGGCACCATGTTATATAAACCATATATTTTAGAACGAGGTTTTGATTTTTAATAACAGGTAGTTAATAATAATAGTAATATAACATAAACACTGTTAGATGTTATTGTAACTAACAATATTAACAAACTCAGAATAAAATAGAGCTTAGTGGATCGCTCTAGGACAATGGATAAACATTAGATTGTTTCCAGTCTTAAGTTTTGAACTAATAACCTTTTAAATCATCAATGTTTGTTATAATATGGCACAATGTCCATATAATATAATATGAGAATAAAAGAATGGGGATTATGCTATAAGAAAAGGAAAAGGAAGGCTATTGTCATTGTTAATATATGTCAACTTAATAAATAAACCCCCATCGTTGCCTACTCTTATATTTATAAGTAAAGATTGTTTATATTCTCTGATCTATAGAAATCATAACATTAGGGATGTTGTATAAGATATGAACTCACTTTATGAGCATATGACTTGTGGCTTATCATATAGATTTTAAAATGGTTAAGTTTCTTTATACCTATATATAGGTAGTGATAGTATACCGAAAATCATAAAATAGCCTTAATAAAGCATATGAAGCATATAAAGCTCAAACATAGTCTTTCATTATATTATGATATGCTTTACGATATGTATGGGATCACTTATCATATGTAGCATCTGAAATAAAATACGTAGTGGAGATATAATACTATAATAAGTTATGTATTAATGAATTAATTAATAGTATGCTTAATGTGAACATATGTATACATATGCCTAATAATTTATACATGTACATCGTAGTGTGTACCTTTAACTATAGTTTCGTTGATGGTTCAAAACTATACCATAGTTTTTTGTATAGTAGGACCTTATTTATGCACGCATACAACCCCACTGAGATTATAATGGATGCTAGAATGGAATAATATATGTTTTGTGAGAAGTGAGACTTTCTTTATTATAAGTAGTTGTTGAACATAAGCTTATGTTTTCATTGATTTATAACTACTTTATTATGATTGGATGTGGTATTTAGTAGTTGTGCTTAAGAACACCATACTATGATAATATGGGTTATAATATGGTGTGGTATGTTTGGAAACTACTTATAGTAATTATAAATTTCAGTTAGATATATATTATACCCAGATGATATTAATTGTAATTATTATTTCTATTATTTATGTGATAGATAATATTATGAGATTCATTCATATGTTTGATGGAATAAATGTAGGCATTTAGATTATTCTTGTGCTTTGCATGTTATATGATTGTTAGTAGGATGTACTATGTATGAATCTATTGATTATATTATGTTAGTCAAATCTCACATTGATGATACTGAGTAAAAAATGAGATGGATTTCACTAGCTTACTGGCATCACAATGCCATATGAAAGTAATTTAATCAAGTGGTGTGTATGAATTTGACTGATATTTAGATCATTAATTATTGAAAACTTTTACCAAAATAATTTTAAGTGAGACATTATCATCTCATGAGTATGATTTACATGTTTGTGTGATATCTTGAGTAGAACTAGTTTATTTATGATACACCACATGTTTAGTTTTAGAAATTATACAACACACAGGTACTAGCTTGTCTCTCTAGATTCTCATGTCATCACTATCTACTCATCCATGAAAAGAGGGCCATTACCTCATGGGATTTGTGTAGGAGATCATTGATATATGGTTGGTGTGGGAACGCGCTCAGATGATGCTCTCACTCCCCACAATAGTACTACTTTTGAGATGATACTTGAGATTGCCACATATACTAGAGTTTGGAGAACTTATGCTTCGAAGAGCCATGTATATTATATATGTATATTGTATTATATTTATTATTGAACACTATCACAATGAGCTGTAATTACTTATTTATTGCACATTGACAACAGTCGTTGCATGCTTGTACTAGCCATGGCTGGATATCTTTAATTACTCTCTGTAATCAATTATGATGTGTTTCTTACAATGATAGTGATCAATGATATATGATGTAGTATGCTTTATTTACAGTTATCACATTTAAAATATTTTATATGATCACTGATTAGATTCTCATGGTATAATCTATTTAAAGTATATGTTGTTTAAAGGAAAAAAATAATGTATTTCTAAATAGATCTCAGTAGGGATGTTACAATTATAAATATGTTAGTTTTTTGTTTTATTTGCTCTTATTCAGAGTAGTGATTATATTTTCCTTTTCTTTGTTATGTTTTCATTTACGCTTCTATTTTATTCTCTTTTGGTTGATTTTGTTTCATTTTTTCCCTCTTTTCAGCTATAGAGATATCAAAGAGATATCAAGAGATTGATAAAACACTTTGATAGAATCACACATCTTTCTTTCACGAGATTGCTTCTTCTATAAGATTTACTCTATTGGATAGGTTAAAATGTATTATTTGAAATTTGATTCACATACACAAATATTTGGTAACTAAGATATTTAATCAGTGCATCATTCATTACTTAATTTGTAGATTATTCTCATAACATATAAAAAACTCTATGCACATCTTAGAAATATTTGTTACTTCTTAGAATCATTGATATTCTGCAACCATAAAAAATAAAAAACCAAGGTGCATCAAAACAATCATTAAGAAATTGTAACATGTCTTTATAAATTTATGTTGACCCCTTTTTCCATGTTTTACAAGTGAGTTATGGTTTGGTTCAAGTTTTAATTTGTACTAAATACTCTACTATGAAAAGTGAGGATGACATAACTGAAAAAATATTCAAAACATTTTCATAGTTTTAAAATTATAAACTATATAATAAAGTTTGTCAAAATGTCTTAACCACATCCATATTGGCCTTTCAAATATTAATTTATTTAAATTAGCAAACCATGCTAACCAAAATATAATTATTACTTTAATCTTATTGTGTCATAAGTCACAAGTAGTCATTAACACATTTATAAAACTGAGTAAAACAAACATGATCTTCCTTCTATATGGTTTTAATGGCTAAAAAACTTAATAATAAACAGTTAAAATTATAATTATAATTTTGTAAGTTAAAATTATTACATTTTCAAGGCTTAAAAAACTAGGCAATGTTAAAATAGGTTAATGACATAAATGACTTCACATCCCATATTCTCAAACCTAACGTATATTTTATTTCTAGAAATGAATACGGTGTAAGTGGAATTAAAGCTATAGGGATTGAGGTTGAGATCTTGCCCATTTTTAGTGAATTAGCACCACCATATTGAAGAGTGAAGGAAAAATTTAATGTTGATCCAACACATCATTCATTCATGGGATTAATGGAAAATGTAGTGTTTTTGAGTAATTATTAGTCAATCTTCTTCTTTCAGATGTAGATTGCCATATTTCTAGAGCTCTATCAAATAGAAAATTGAGGACATTGTATCTAGTTGTATAAATTTTCAAGTAAGTCTTCAAGTTCTTGTCAAGCTTGTTTCTTAACTTTGACTTTAAAAATGATAATGCACTAAAATGATATCATCTTCCACTAAGATTAAAATTATTTTTTGGTGTAAATTAGAAAGATTAAAATATTTTGAGATACCATCACATAGTATTTAACTCAAACTTAAGGTAGTCTATAGCCTAGTGATCAATCGAACAAACTACTCCCTATAGCATATTTGAAAGCATAGTCCAAAACTTTAACTTGTTCCAATATTGTTGTGACAAATCGAACAAACTACTCCCTTAGCTTTGACAAATCTAAAATGCCTTCAATTTATTCACCATGCTATTCTACACTCTTGCAAAAGTGTTCAGCCGAGGTTTTGATTTTATTCTAAAAATATAATGTGCTAACATTTTTCTAATATTGAAGGTACACCACAACCATGGATTCTAATAGTTCATCTCAAGGAAGAAGATCTCTAATCTCTAAAGAGAGACATTTTGTAATTTCCTTCAAAGTGTAACTTAATGAGGATACAACCTCAAAGAATTGATCCCTTGTAACAAGAACTTCTTTGAGTTTATTAGATCGACTATGTTAGTGTGAACAGGGATATTTCCTATCTATTTCTCCCGTCAGATGTGGACATGGCTATCTCTTTAACTGGTTTCATTGATTGATTCCATTCACACCTTATTTAGTTAGGTTTACTTAAGTGTTTTGAAAGATGATCTTACCTCACATGATCATGACACTTGTCACAATCCTGTAAAGGTTTGGTGAGAGGTATTTATTATAAATACCCTCTATGTAAGCTTATTTTGATGAATCAATTGAATGAAGGAACTCATGTATTTGCTTTGCACATGAATTAAGCATTTAAATAAGAATACCGTCTATTATTATCATTCTTATTTCCTAGCCTAAGTGCTTCCCATAAGACTATTAGATTCTAGCCTAATCTCACATGGTACCAGAGCTAGTTAAGGTACCTATGGTAGTCTAGAAGGGTCATCAATCTGTTAATTTCTCTCACAATCAAGTATGCTCTTCTTTTGCATCTGTAGGATGGTCTTGAGAATTAGAAAGGTATGAGAGGAATAAATAGATTCTTGGGGGGGCTTCCATTGATTGTTTAGTTGTAGGTTCTCTTGTTGGAGCTTGATTGAAGTACGTCAGAGCTCATTGTCATGTTCATAACATCTTGTAGCACTCCTAAGTTGATCTAGTTGAACATTGGAGGTTCTATCAACATGTTTTTTTTACAGAAGCTCTACACATACATGGAGAAGTAATTGAGTGATTTTGAAGGCTTTTTCTCTAAAAATACTTTTTTTTGGCCTTCAAGTTCAAATCATATTTTTTTTTTACCAAAAATCTCCTCCAAATCTTGTTTCTTAAAAATCCGGTCTTACCGGTCCATTGTAAATTTTATTTGTATTTTTTTTACTAAACAAATTATTTATTGTCAAAAATACAACTAATTGTTTTGGGTTTTACAAAAGAAAAACCCATTTTTTTTATATTAAAAAAAAAGAAAGAAAACCCTCTTTTTAAAAAAATCAGAAAGGGGTCTTTTGAAAAACAAAGCTTTAAAAAAAATTGTAAAAAAGAAAACAAATAAAAAAAATGTTTGAAAAAATAATATCCAAAAAAAATAAAAATAAAAAAACATCAAAAAATTAAAAAAAAAATATGTGTACGTTGTAGGCATGTGCCCCAGGTTGAAGGCCATTGGGGAGGACTCATCCCTCAACCCAGGGCACGGTCCCTTGAGGTGGGGCTACACTCCAACACCTAGGTCGCAGGCCTTTTGGGTGAGGCTTCGCCCCAACCCCCAACTGTTAGTTGTGGGTGGGAGTCTCAACCTCCTCCCTAACCATTCAACTCCTTTTTTTAAAATTTTTTTAATAAAAAAAATTTCACACAAACATTTTTTTATATGTTTTTTTTTTAAATCATAATTTCATGGTTTTTGTCAAATCTGGGATTTTTTTCAAAACCACAACAAAAAAAAAAAAAATACAGTTTAGATTCGAGTTGGTAGGAAAACTAATAAAAATCACATTTTTCATGCTCAAGTGGTCATTCTTCGTTGGTGATCCACTTTGACTAAATTCTGGTTTTATCCTGCACATGGAAAATGCAAGTTTTTTGAAAAAATCTGGTCAAAATTGGTAGCTCCACCAAATTTGGTAGCAGTTCTGCTAACTTTGATAGATTTTTAAATCTAGAGGCTTCAACAAATATGGTGGTAGTTTTGCTAAATTTGGGATATTTCTAAATTTAATAACCATTATGCTAGCTTTGGAGACATTGTAAGTGACCCCCTCTGTATTGACATTTTTGAAATTGTAGTTCAACTTCAGAAGGCTATAGCTTTCACATAGGACATCTGTATTTCAAGCAATTTTTTTGATTTGGGCTAATTTTTGTGCTCTCTGCACTAGTATAGATGGTTTCAAATTTTAATGCGTCATTTTTTAATAAATTTCAAATTCTCATAGGTATCACTATTTAGTCCTCATTTTGAGAAATTTAAAGCTGTATAACTTTTGCATATGACCTCGGATCGAGGCATTTCTTTTTTTAAAAGTACATAATTTTTGTATACTTCACATTGTTACTGATAATTTTACTTGATATTATGCCAAAATTGCACTTTCAATATATGCTTATTTCATGAAAATTTATAAAACATTGAAGTCAAGTCCACTTTGCATTTGTTGTAAGTAAAATTTGTAATCGCACTAATTATAAAGTATCCAAATCATTTTTTATTGGAAGGACTTCTTCATTTAGTGAAATTTGGAGGGGGGGTTGTGTTGGTATACTTGTCTCCACATTTTGTGTGTGTTTGCATTTCTCTACCATGGGCAATCCAACTTTTGCTTTGTTAACCCTATATAACTACAACACATGAAAATCACATGTGTGGAGTGCACTAATGGGAAAAAGATACACCCACTATATAAAGGGTACATTTTCAGAACCCACTGATCCTAAGGAAAAGAATGCATGGTTGATTGAACACACCAAAACACTTAGTTATTTGTGCATATTCATTTCTCTATATATTGTTTCACATTTATTAGTGTAAAAATCCTAAGTAGGCATGGGACATCCTTAAGAAACTGTATGGTAAAATGGATGAGGTTAGAGGGTATCAAATTGACAATAAACTCTCTAATCTTGATCCATCTCATTTTAACAATATTCAGGACTATGTCTCCAAGGTAAATGAACTCCATGCACAACTCAAAAAATGTGGACTTGATAAAAATGATGTTCAAGTAATTTTTAATGTGCTTGGCAAACTTCCTACTGAATATGTTGCATTTGTATCTAGCTTTCATAATCATTGGATGGCAATGGCCTAGGCCTAATGCCCACATTTGAGTCCTTTATTGAAATGATAATGCTTGAGCAAACCAAGTTGTTCATTATGAGTCTTCTCAAGCCATCTAAGTCACAAGCATTAATCGTAGGAGTTCCTCAACATTCAAGAGGATCTAATTAACAGAAACAACAACTACCCAGGCCAAAGAAAGCACCTGCACAGTCTTCACATCCTGCACCAGTAACATAAAAATCCTACAAGAAGCAAAAGAATTTTTAGAAGAAGGGACAACCATCTTGCTTATACTGCAATAAAATTGGTCGTGATCAACATTAGTGTCATGCTAAGTAACTTGATGAATTGAATAATTTGCTCAAGAATAACAACATCAATTTGCCATCATATTATACGAAAGAGTCCTCTCCTTTTACTTATTCATAATCAAATAAAGGGAAATGTCAAACACTTGTCACAGCTGACAAGTCTTCTCAACAATGGATACTTGACTCCAGGGCCACACATCACATGGGTTCTAATCGAGAATAATTTTATTCATTGGAACTATGTTTGTTACCTCACATTCTCACAAGAGATGATTCACCAATGGAAGTAATTGGAAAAGGATCAATTGTAATGCAAGAAGGCATTTTTTTTATGTACTCTATGTTCCATATTTATGTGCCAACCTTCTCTCAGTCTACCAGATCACACATCTTGGGAATGGAAAGAAAGTTGAGTTCTTCACTAATTAAGTAGAAATTCAGGATCTCAAGGATGATGCCTTAGTTATAATGGGAAAATCCAATTATGAGTCTCAACTATATCCATTGTTCTATTTTGTGCCTCATTCCCCTTTTAAAGCTTTACTTACTCATACAGATTTGGTGAGTAAACTATGGCCTGAGTGGTTTGGCCATCTCAACAATCGTTATCTTCAATAGCTCAACTCAAAGGATATGGTGAAAGAACTCCCTCCCATTCAGTTTTCTAATGGCATATGTTCAAGATATACAATCAACAAGCATCCAAAGGAGAAGTTTGACAAAGGGTCATCTTGGAGGGCTTCACAAGTCCTTGAATTGGTTCACAACAATCTTATGGGTCCATTCCCCACATTGTCTTTTAACAAAACCTACTATTTCCTCACCTTCATTGATGATTATTCACGGTTTACTTGGGTCTACTTCCTTCATTATAAGAGTGAAGTCTTCAACTAATTTCTAGACTTCAGGGCTCATGCTAAAAAATAATTTGAAAATTCTGCCAAAATTCTCCACACAAATAATGGCTAAGAATATGTGAATCATCACCTTGAGAAATTATGTGTACTTGAAGGGATTGACCTTCAACATTTTGTTGTCTACATGCCCCAATAAAATGTTGTTGTCAAATGGAAGAATCATACCCTGAAGGAAATGATAACTTACATGATACATGCTCGCTCTCTTGGTCCAAAATTTTGGGCTGAAGTTATTAATTGTGCCACTCACATTCTAAATGACATTCCTCATAAAGCCTTGAAAGGTGTGACTCCTTTTGAAGCTTGGGGTAGTTATAAACCTATTATAGAACATTTTTGAGTCTTTGGCTCCCTTGCATTGACACACATTCCTTTAGAGAAACACAAAGCTATACAATAAGAGAGTCAACATTGCCTTTTTGTTGGCTATCCTAATGGTATCAAGGGATTCAATTTTTGGATCCAAAACAAATGAGATTTTCATTGTTAGGAGTGTTAAGTTTGAGGAGATAGTTTCTCCCTTGGCCCCTAATGTTTCATCTCCTCCATTCATAATGGAATCAGATGATAGTGACTCAAATGATACATCTTCACCTCCACTAGGGCCATATTTAGTAGCTATTGCAACCCCATCTTTATCATCACCTCAATGGGTTTGATAGACTCTTTAGTCAACATGTATATTTGTTAGGGATATTTCAAACACTCAAAGGACTCGATCACAACATCATCATCTTTGGCATGTATACATTTTCCTTACTTCTAATCCATAATCTTTTCATGAATCATCTGGTCATGCTGAGTGGGACTCAATAATGGAGGAAGAATACAATTCCTTGATGAGGAACAACACTTGGGATTTAGTCCTGCTTCCAAAGGAAAGGAAAATGTTTCATTGTAAGTGGATCTACCGAACTAAATATGTAGTGGATATAATAGTTGATAAGTTGAAAGCATGTCTTGTTGTCAAAGGTTTCTCACAAGTTCTTGGTGTTGACTACACCAAGACCTTTGTGCTTATTACTAAGATGAACTCCAATCGCTTGACTCTTGCTATTATTGTAGCTCATGGTTGGGTTGTAGATCAAATGGATGTGAAGAGTACATTTCTTCACGAGGATCTCCAAGAAGAAATCTACATAGAACAACCATAAGGGTTCATTGAGAGATATTTATTCTGTCGCTTTATGCAAGTCTCTATATGGCCTAAAATAGGCCCCTTAGGCTTGGTATGCTAATATGGACTCATTTCTTATATCGATTATATTCTCATGTTGTCACTCATATCCCACTATCTACATTTTGGGATATAATTACTCCCATTTACTACTGGTCCTCTATGTTGATGACTTTATTCTTATTAGGAGTTTTTCATCTATCATTGACAAAGTCAAATCTACTTTGCACAAGTGCTTTGCTATGACTGAATTGGGCCTTTTGCACTACTTTCTTAGGATTGAGATCACTCGATCTTCTTTTAGGATCACTCTTGCACAACCAAAGTATGTTTTTGATATACTTAATTGATTTAATATGGTTAATTATAAGCCTACATTGACTCCCAACTTGTCTGGAGTTAAGCTTGAGGCGAAGCATTCCACTCCACTAGTTGTTGCCATTTTGTATCATCAACTTGTTGGAAGTCTCATCTATTTGATGCACTCACCCTGACATTTATTTTATGGTTGGCATGGTCTCTTGCTTTATATAGAAGCCACATGAAATTCATTAGAAAGCATCCAAATGCATCTTAATTACATCTAGCATACTCCTCAACATGTGATACACTATGCAACATGGATTAATACTGACTTGGTCAAATATATATATTTTGATTGGGTTGGCGATTCTGAGGATCATGAGTCTACATCAAGCTACAAATTTCACCTTGGTTCCATCCCCATTAGCTGGCAGAGTAAGAAGCAATATGTTATTTCTCTATCTTTGACTGAAGCTAACTATCAAGAGGTTGTTAATGCCGCTACTGAAGCTATTTGGCTTCAAAATATTCTAACTGAGTTTAGTATCACTATTCCATGACCATCTATCATTCTTGTGATAATCAAAGTACCATTCAGATATTGAAGAACCCAATTCATCATTAGAGACCAAACACATCAAGATCCCTATGTACTACATCAGGGAGTTGATTTCGAAACAAGTCATTGATCTACACCATTACCCAATGGCAGAGCAAGTTGCAGGTATATTCACCAAACCCTTCACTAAGAGTAAGTTCCATCACTTATGAACTCTCTTAGGGGTGAGGGGCACTGATTCTAGGGGGGTCACTTGACCTTCCTACATCGTCCTCTCATGGGGGGAGTTTTTTCCTATCGGTTTTCTCATTCTCTTGTGTTTTGATGGGATTAGTGTGTGCATGGGTACCTCATCAGGCCTTGTTATCGAGACCCATTTCTTATTTTTTGCATGATTAAATAAACTTCTAAGTTGAATTTAAGGGGGGTGTTGGTGTGAATAAGGTTATTTTCTATTTAGTTTCACTGTTAGGTGTGAACAAGGTTATCTCTCTAACTAGTTCCACTAGTTGACTCTATTCACACCTTATTTAGTTAAGTTTATTTAGGTGTTTTGAAAGATTATCTCACCTCACATGATCATGACACTTATCATAATCTTGTGAAGGGTTGGTAAGAGGTATTTAGTATAAATACCCCCGATGTAAACTTATTTTGTTGAATCAATTAAATGAAGGAATTCATGCATTTGCTTTACATATGACTTTAGCATTTAATAATAATATAGTATATTATTATCATTCTAGTTCCCTAGCCTAAGTGCTTCCCACAAGACTGTTAGATTCTAGCCTAATCTCATAGACCAACTATGTCAAAAGTGTGAGTTATGGTTTGCACTCAATTTATAGTAAGTATTGCACATAATCTTACCATATGTACTGCATAAAAGGAATCTTGGAGAACCATATTTTTGGGACACAAATGATAGCAATTTTTTTTATTGATTTCAACCTCTCCATTGAGTTTATCTTGAATCTTGATCATGTTACATACATTTATTTACTGCTTTTGGTAAGGCTGAAACATGATCCACTAGCTGTAATATTTGTTGACTTGTTCTGGTAGACTTCACAGCTATTATATACAACCCTAATAAAGAAGATATAGATGAATCGTCTATGAGGCCCATGTTTTGTAAACACACCCAACCATATAAACTACAGTGAGGTTTTCATATTGTATTTTGTTTTTAAATGTTTAAGGTAATAATTATATTTTGGTTGGCATGGTTTGTTAATTGAAATAAATTTATTTTCGAAAGGCCATTGTTGATCATGGATATGGTTAAGACATTTTGGTAGACTTTATTATATAGTTTATAATTTTAAAATAATGAAAATGTTTTGAATATTTTTGTCAGTTATGTCATCCTCGCTTTTCATAATTGTCTTACCTTATGGTCCCATAATTAATTTATATTTTATACTCTAATTTTTTAACATAGATTTTTCTATACTTAGTTTATTATATTATTTGGTTGATTTTTACCACATACTTATTTTAAACAAACAATAAACTGATTTTCTCTAAGAAATAATGGCATGCAAAATATATATTTTAAACAGTGCATAAATAACAAATTGAATGAACACAACAAAGCCTCGTGATCATAATGTATTTTGTTTTTAAATGTTTAAGATAATAATTATATTTTGGTTGGCATGGTTTGTTAATTGAAATAAAAAAAATATTTGAAAGGCCAATATGGATATGGTTAAGACATTTTGGTAGACCTTATTATAAAGTTTATAATTTTAAAACTATGAAAATATTTCAAATATTTTTTTCATTTATGTCATCTTTGCTTTTCATTGTTGTCTTTCCCTATGGCCCCAAAGTCAGTTTATGCTCTATACTCTGATTTTTTGTCACAATTTTTACTGTACCCAGTTTATTATATCATCTAGTTGGTCTTTTGAGATACTTACAAAGGTATGTACTTAATTTATACCATGCCACCTAAGTAATCACTTGAAACATCGTGTCTTAATTGTAAATTAATTATCAAATTAGGAAGTCCATATTAAAACAATAGAGCTCCATGTCAAACTCTATGATATTTAAAAATCCTAAAAATTCCTTATTACTTGAAGTTGGATATGCCTAATCCATGTGTATTGGAATTAATTTATGATTTTAAAATCCTCATATTATATCATATTTACATAATAGAATAAATAATCTCAATTAATCCGTGTCTTATGTATCTACAATAGAATTTTAGGTCTTTTTTATTCAAGATAACAAATTTGCAAAATTTAACAACGATAAAAATAATGCCTTAAGATTCAAAACTATGTCCATTAGCTACATTATGTTAATGGTCATTGAATTCAAAAAATGGAAAAGATTTGAAGTTTTAAAAGCACATCATCTAATGACTAGGTTGGTCTAATTACATTACATAATAGAATAAATAATCTTAATTAATCCATGTCTTATGTATATATAATAGAATTTTAGCTCTTTTTTGTTCAAGATAACGAATTTGCAAAATTTGGAAATGATAAAAATGATGCCTTAAGAGTCAAAACTATGTCCATTAGCTACATTATGTTAATGGTCATTGAATTCAAAAAATGGAAAATATTTAGAGTTTTAAAAGCACATCATCTAATGACTAGGTTGGTTTGATTGCATTACAATTTTCATAGATGTCTTGTCCTGTGGCCCTATAATCAGTTTATTATTTATGCTCTATACTCTGATTTTTTGTCACAATTTTTGATATACTCACTTTATTATATTATTTGCTTGGTCTTTACCACATACTTATTTTAAACAAACAAGAAACAAATTTCCTTTGAGAAATAACGGCATGCAAGATACTTCTTTTAAATAATGCACAAAGAACAAAATGAATAAACATAATAGAGCCTCATGATAATATTGTATTTTATTTTAAAATGCTTAAGGTAATAATTATATTTTGGTTGGCATGGTTTGTTAATTATTATTTTTTTTTTGAAATACCAATATGGACATGATTAAGACATTTTCGCAGACCTTATTACATTGTTTATAATTTTAAAACTATAACAATGTTTTGAATATCTTTTTAATTATGTCATCCTCATTTTTCATAGTTGTCTTGCCATATGGCCCCATAGCCAATCTATACTCTATAGTCTGATTTTTTGCCACAATTTTTGTTATACTCAATTTATTATATTATCTAGTTGATCTTTTGAAAGATTTATAGTGGTTTGTACTCAATTTATACTAAGTCATATGACCATCAAATTTAGTCCTAAAAAAGAAAGACAAATTTAATCATTAAAAAGAAGGAATTGTAAATAAGATCTCAATTTTAGACTTTTCATCCTCTAACCTCTTTCTCCATTAGTTTTTTAATTAACATAAATTACCTATTATAATATAAATCTAAATGAGTGGTTCAAATTGCTTAAAATGCTAGAATGATGAAACCCTAAATCCAAAATTCATATAACTTCATTTTTGTGAAAGTTTTATTCCTTTGTGGTTGGGGGAATTGTGAAACAAGTGATAATTGCAAGAAGAGGCCTAAGAGGAGTCTGAGAATTGAACAATGAAGTACAATCCAAGTAAGAAATACAAGCCCTACATATATGTAAAGGTTTTCACAATTTTAATGAATTATGCCTATCTTTGAACGGATTTGAACTGTTGCCATGTTATTTTTTATCGGATCTTTGTTTACAGTGTGAAAACATTTTTTTATCTTATATCAAAACCCTTATTATTAGACACAATTTGGTTATCACACATAATTTTTTGTTTAGTAATGAGATGAGTAATATATTTATGTTTATTTGAGATTGTTTGTTTAGTTATGAGAATAAAAAAGCCTCAAAAATCTTATGAATGTGTGTTTGGGCATTGATGTGGCAATGACATTTTTTTTAGAGTCACAACAACTGCTTAGGTTTTAGGTTTGGGATGGGTTTGTAGTAGTTATTATTCATGTTATCTCTCATGTCCTCCTTGTTTGGATTTATTCATTTGGGAAAGTGTTTGAAATGGCTGGACTACCCCTAATTTCACAGGGTAAAGCAAAATAGTTTTTCTAAAAAACTTAAGGTATCTATTGATCATAATTGTTATTCCACCTCAAGCATATTTGCCTCGTGAATGTGTTTGGAGAAAGGGGTTTAACTATGGATTTTCTGCCATTGTTTCTTGATTTGAATATGATGCTTAGTTCACTAGATATTTATATGTTTTTTGACAGAGCTAATAGAAATTTCCAGTCAATTTATACTTGCATGGTAATTTTTCCAAAGATTAGCCAATGGAATAATCCTTGAACTCTAGAACTCTACTAGGATTTTATAGTAAGTTTTATGGGTCCATTCTTAAAATTATCCCTATCAATTTCTAATCAAAATACATCTATGATAGCCACATTACAATGAAAAGCATAATAAACTTATCCAAAGTGGTGGTGGTGGATTCAATACCCATTTCCACATTTTTATTGGCCCACCAAGTTATTGTTTCACTAGCTAACTAGTATGCTCCCCATACTACTTTGGTTACCTCAGAGTAATTTCAAATTTTCAAATACTTATCCATTTTCATGAGCTAACATTTATCTCAATCCCCTAACATTGTTTAGTCAAACTTAGTTGGATTCATCTTTTTTATATCACATGCAAAATTTGTAATCACTTGTGCTTTAATAGCTTGTTGATCTTTAACATGCTCATGTCTTGGTGCTCTTCTTGATTAGCATGTTATTCCTAGGTGATTCTCATTATTCTTCCTCATCATGCCCATGTAACTCTTATTCTAGGTTGTAATTTTTACCCACGTTTCATTTAGGACTACAAGGATTTGATCAAGTTTTGTAACTTGTTCAGTTGTTAGTTGGTTGGGATCAAGTTGTTGATCCTAATTGGATGTTCCCTCAATGTTAAATCTTCCATAAACCATTTTATCCCATTAGAATAAAAAATAAGGGAAAGGCTATGTTAATATACTCATTAGGTCCAACTATCTAAACATACGCTCTGATAGCACATGTTAGAATCCATCTAAGCTCAAACTAACTAAAACATGTAAATTATTTATAAGGATTAGTTATCCACATTTGTTTTTGGATTATCAAATTACATGCTTTTACAATTTTCACACTATCTAGTTTTTATGGTTAACAACTAAAATCAAATTATATACATTCATTGAATTAAGCATGAACTCAACTTTCTTTTTAACTCCTAGATTAGATTATAATAGTGTAAAAATAATATTAAAATTCAATAGTTTTCAACTCAATAACAAAAGTATTATTCATCAATAATTAAATTTAGAATGAAAAAATTCAATTATACATCTAATGTATAACCTTTGCTATAAAACAATATAATAAAAAGTGTTTATACAGAAGAACCCATATCCATTACCATACAAGCTAATAATAACAATAATGTCAAATTACAATGATACAATTAATACAATATAGCTTTCTTAAAATAACTCTTCAAATATACATAATAACCACAAGTATATTTAAAAAGGTTTTGATCTAGTTTTAGAGAGGGATATCATCATTGGGGTGCTTTACCTCCAACGATAGACTAACAGTTTCCTAGAGACCTCCCCAATAGAAGTGGTCCTTCCCTTAATGAAGGGGTAGATAGTAGTGATGTAGACATCAAGAACTCATTCATAAAAATGTGTGGTATTATCAATATCACATGCAATAATAATACAGACCATGGAATACATCATCTATATAATATGACCTAAGACATGCATACAACCTAGATAGTACAATGAACATACAAAGTATACAACTATAAAACTACTTTAGCCAGAGATTTTATTATAGTTTCAAACTTCAAATGAATTTAGATCTTAGTCCACTACCATCATATTCTTTGTTATAATGCATACACATCTCTATCCTTTATGTTAATCAATGATGAGTGACATATCAAGAGCCATCGTGCCATTAACTCATCATCTGTTAGCATGAGAGATGATTATGTTCTAAACAACCCAAAACAAAACATTCATAATACAATCGCATAGGCAGTCCAAGTTATGCTAATTAATTATAGTTTGCCTACAATCTCATAGAGTCCAAAAACAACAAGTAATACAAACATCAATCAATGCACAAGTTCAACTATAAAAATGATACAAATATATACACTCTAAGATACAATTATATCCTTTCAATTTCATCCATGCCACCACATTTTATAGTCAATAATTATCTTCTACCTTATGATTCATTTATTATGCTTACAAGATCTTTATTAAATGATCAAAGAAGACTGGTTGATTAGGTTGCAGTCACACTTTAGACTACACAAGAGTTGATTAAATATTCCCAACCAAATAATTTATCCTCTATCTATCCCTTTAAATATCCAAAATTATTTGATATGTCTCACATGGCAAAGTTTCTCATATGGTTAAAAGAGTATGACCTTTAATTAAATTATAGGTTTACAGTTTTCTCAAAAATTATTATAGACTCATTTCCCAATACCTTATTTCCATCAACAACAAACTTATATCCTCTTTGAGTTAAATATTTGTTAACAAATAAACTATTTATAACTCATTATTTATTCTTATTTCCCTAACAATCATCATTTATAAACATATAACCAAATCACAATGTATGTGTGTATGTATGTGTCTCTGTGTGTATATATATATATATATATATATATATATATATATATATATATATATAGAGAGAGAGAGAGAGAGAGAGATCTATATATTTGTGTGTGTGTGACTACACACACACACACACATAATGATGGCCCAATATAAACCACTATATATCCCAATTACCATGTTATTCATGAATAAGCTAATCTGAATAAGGTTTTAAAACTATTTATTCAGACTCATGGCTTGGATATGATTGAAGGTTCTTATCATTTAGCCATCTAGTATCAGGTCATGTATAGATTGACTAATACCCTACATCCAACAGTAAAACATGGTCTTGCACAAGGCAAATGCATGGTGTGTTGAGCCAATAAACATAGTCAAATTATGCTAGTTGAAACCATATCCTATTCAGATCTTAAAGTTTCAAAGAAATGGACTGTAGATACAAATTTTATATAAAAACCTGAAAAATCTCTATCATTTGCTGCATCTATGAAAGAATTTCAAGATAAAGCCATTGTAAGATTTGATTTCTGGTCTTCAAGACTAAAAGATCATTTACAAAATCTTCCAACCTCCAGCATACAATGTCTCCATCTTAGGAAAATCCATGATCTCAAGATTGATTCATTTTTCTTTACTAACTTTAAGAAAATAATCAATCATCCAAATCCTTCAAGCATTCATATGATAAAAAGAGACTCATCCATTGAAAAATTACTTAAAAATAACTAAAGGATTCTGGCAAAGGTAAAAGTCATCCAGATGGAAGGAACTTTAGGAAAAGAAGAAGAAAAAGGGCAAGGCCATACCTAGAAAACCCCATTAGGAGATGAATCCTATACTAAAAAGGAGTTTCCTAAAAGTTCTAATTTCAAACAATACTCACATGATGGAAAGTATAGAGCTCAAATGTTTTGTTTAAAATCCACTGATAAAAGCCTTGATCAGTTAATTGAAGTTAAATTGTTAAATTGGAACAATTTGGTAACCAGATGTCTCAATAGTAATGTCTCTGAGATACAAAATAGTTTGTCCCAAGTTTCAAAATTGCTAAAAAGTATAGACTTGTATCAAAAAGGGGAAATTGCTCAAGCCATTTGTAATCTTCATATCCAGTCTGTAAGTCAATATGCTCAAAAAATACAAAAAGTTGATGTTATTGATTCACAAAGTAATGTTATTATTAAAGAGCAAAGCCATATTGGTAGATAAGTCAGTAATATAAGCATTGGAATAAGTTTACAATCTTCCAAGATAGATCAGATCCAACAAAGCATATGTCAGTTATCTTCAAAATCTAATAGTTTGGTAAGAAAAGTACTAAACCAAGCCCTTAATGTTTTCACCATCTCTGAAATTTTATAAGCTATAAAATGATTTTAACAACAAAAAAAGAAACCTGAGCTTATTCAAGAACCTATTACAACTGCTCACAATGAAGGTTATGTCGAGAGTAATAAAACTTGACAAGATGTAATTAATCTCCAAAGGCAGTCATTCAAAAAGGCAAAGGCAAAAGGTTTGTTTGATACAAAAAGATATTTAGATAAGATTTTTCAAGTGGCTATAGCTAAAATTGAACCATAAGAAACATAATCATATTTCATGAATCCTGATGCTAGCTCATCATCTAGTCCCCCTTTAGATTCTCAAATTAGAACATTAAATTTGCAGCCATTCTTTTGGAAATTTAACTGTGAACCTCTTAAGAGAAAAAAGAAAAAAATTATGATATATTAGCTTGGGCTCATAATCAGATATTTAGATTAAGAAAGGATCTAGTCACAGTTACCCAATCTATTATTAATGGTTTCATAGGAAACATTAAAGATTGATGGGATGATGTCGGTAATGAATTTCATCAATCCATTTATGTTCAGGATCAGCCGGTTGCAACTTTATGTAGTTCGATATATTCAGAATTTGTTGGTACTATAGACAATGAAAATTAATCCAATAAATCTAAATTTATGAAAGCACAGTTATGTGACATGTCTAGACTAGATGAATACATGTGCTATATGGAAAATCTATTTTACAATTCTAGCGAGATTTTCAATCTTGCATACAAGCTTTGATATATTGAGTCATTTCATATATATTTTGGAAAAAAATATAAGTTATCTATGGATGATCTACTAACTTCCATGTCATTTGGAAGAATCAATCAGAATATTAAAGTAGCAAATGCCCATTTGTGTGCAGATAAAAAAAGCATAAAGAAACCTTGAAGTTTTTGTTGAATATGGAGATCATTTCACTCCTAAGGTAAAAATAAAATTATCAAGACAATTTTAACATGAAATATTTACTTTCACAAATGGTGGGATGCATTTTTTAGTGTGTCAACCTCTTCCCCCATTTTTGGCACGTTTTGTGGAGAAGTGGGTGTGATCTAAGGTGTTGAGAGAATCAGGGGATTATATGGTTGAAACCTCCCATATTTTTTATCTTATTTTGTGGGGATATGGTTATCTATATGGTTATGGCTCATTTTTCAAGGGATTTTGAAAAGTATAAATAGGGGTGAGGGGTAACACATCATTCATTGCATTTTGCATCTTATTTTCTGCTCTGTAATTCTCTCTTTGATGTGATCAGGTTTGAGGTGTAGCTTAGCATCTCAAGAATTTTGTTGTGAATTCGGGTTGGAGAAAGTTATCTCTATAAGAGGTTTTTTGTTGAGAGTTTTTTTATACTCTTGTTTATAATAATATAGAGAGCCTCTTCATGGATGTAGCCCACATTGGGTGAACCACGTTATATCAGTATTATGTGTGTATTTGCTTAGATCTAAATTTTCTTCCATATGTCTCTGCTACTATGATTTTGAGGAATGAATTATGTGTTGCATTTTATTGCATAATTAATCACTTATTACTAACAACTAGTATCAAAGCTATCTTTAGGGTTTTTTCTAAAGTGGTGAATCATAGGGAAAGATATTAGCTTGAGTGGGAGCTATGGCAGATAATGGCAGATCTAGAGTTAAAAAATTCAATGGATGAAATTTTAGATTGTGGAAGATGCAGATGGAGGATTACTTATTTCAAAAGGATATTCATCACCCTTTGATGGAGAAAGTAGGCCAACCTTCAGGTGTGAATCAAGAAGATTGGAATTTACTTGATAAGAAAGCACTGGGAGCCATACGGTTGTGCCTTGCATCTTTAGTTGCCTTCAATATTTTAGAGGAGATGAACGCATTTGGTCTGATGAAGAAATGAGGGGAGTTATATGAAAAACCCTCTGCCTCTTATAAAATATTTTTGATGAAAAGGTTATTTAATATGAAAATGTCTAAAAATGGTTATGTAACTGATCATTTGAATGATTTTAATATAGTTGTGAGTATGCTAACTTCTATTAGTATTAAATTTGAAGATGAAGTTAAGGCTTTATTGATTTTGTGCTCCTTACCTGATAGTTAGGATAGCCTAGTTATGGCTGTGAGTAATGTCATTCTTACTAAGGGAAGTTTAAAGTTTGAGGATGTTATAGGTGTGATTCTTAGTGAGGAAATGAGAAGGAAGAACATCAGGGAATCATCTTCAGGGAGCTTTGATGGTGGAGACCTATGAGAAGGGAAATAAATTAGAGTTGGTTCACTCAGATGTATGGGGGTTAGCTTAGGTATCTTCAATTAGTGGTTCAAATTATTATGTTACATTTATTGACAATGTAATTAGGAAAGTTTGGGTTTATTGCATTAAGAAGAAATCTAATGTATTTAAAACATTCAAGAGATGGAAAGATTTGGTTGAGAATGAAATAGGTCTGAAGTTTAAATGTCTCAGGTTGAACAATGGAGGTGAGTATTGTATCAAAGCATTTGATGATTATTGTTCATAGGCAAAGGATGGTTCTAAGGATACCACAGGAGAATGGAGTGTCAGAGAGGATGAATAGGACAATCATGGAGCATGTTAGGAGCATGAGGTTGCATGCAGGGTTGCCTCTAATGTTTTGGATGAAAGTAGTTAGCACAATGGTATATCTTATTAACAAAGGAATTTCAGTGCCTTTGGATGGAGGAATACTTGAAGAAGCTTGTACTAATAACAAAGTTAATTATTATTTTCTTAGGGTCTTTGGATGTGAGGCATTTGATTATGCTATCAATAAAGATAGGTCCAAGTTAGAAGTTAAGTCTAAGAGATGCACCTTTATTAGTTATGGTGAGGATGACTTTGGTTTCTAGGTTTAGAGTCTTAGAGACAAGAAAATATTTTAGTCTAGGGATGTTGTCTTTAAAGAAAAAGACATGTATAAGGATCAGTTGCAAGAACACAAGCAAAAAGAGTACATAGTGTTGGATGATATTACAAATGGTAAGGTGTCCAAGGAGACAGTTCATTAACTTCTTTCACAAGAACCCCAAACTCTTGTAGTAAAAAGCTCTTCTAGGGTAAGAAAAGATCCTAAACTTTTCTCCCTATCTTTGAGTTATTTGTTACTTACTGATAGTGGATAACCATAATGTTTTGAGGAAGTAATGTAGGTGAATGCTAGGAAAAAGTGGGAGTAAGCCATGGAAGAGGAACATAGTTCTCTCATGGAGAACCAGACGTGGGATTTGGTGAAGCTACCCAATGGCAAGAGAGCATTATAGAACAAGTGGGCATACAAAATCAAAAAATAGGATGGAGGAAGGAAAAGGTACAAGGCCCGATTGGTGGTCAAGGGGTTTGCATAGAAGAAAGGTATTGATTTTGATGAGATTTTTTATCCTGTTGTTAAGATGAGTTCTAATAGAACTATGCTTGGTATAGTTTCAGTAGAGAATTTGCACTTAGAATAGTTAGATGTGAAGACTGCATTCCTTCATGGTGATTTAGATGAGGAATATAAATGGAGCAACCATAGGGTTATGAGATCAAAGGAAAGGAGAAATTGGTGTGCAGACTAAAAAAGAGCTTGTATAACCTGAAACAAGCTCCATGACAATGGTATAAGAAGTTTGACAATTTTATGTTAGAACAAGGTTAATCCAAGTGTCATTTTGACCATTGTGTATGTGTCAATCGATTTGAGGATGGTAATTATATTATCCTATGCTTATATGTAGATGACATGTTGGTTTCAGGAAAAAACGTGCAATAGATTCAAGGACTAAAGAAGCAGCTTGGTGATTATTTTTCTATGAAGGATTTGGGTGCAGTGAAGCAAATCCTTGGTATAAGGATAACTCAAGATAGGAAGGAGAGGAAGCCTATCTTATCCTAGGAAGAGTACACGAAGAAAGTTTTGGAGAGGTTTAGTATGTAGGTTTCTAAGTTGATTGGGACTTCTTTGGCAGGGCATTTGAAATTATCAAAGGAGTAGTGTCCCAAGACATAAGAAGAAAAGCTAAAAATATCCAAGGTACCTTACTCATCAGTGGTTGGTACCTTAATGTATGCCATGGTTTATACTAGGCCAAATATTTCCCATGTAGTGGGAGTAGTAAGTAGGTACATGAGTAATCCAAGTTATGAGCACTGATAAGCAGTGAAATAAATTCTTCGAAATTTGAGAGGAACTATGGGTACAACATTGTGTTTTGGTGGATCAGACACCACTTTGTATAGTTATGTGGACTCAGATATGGCTGGGGATGTTGATAGTAGGAAGAGTATGACAATTTATGTATTTACTATTGAGGATACAGTGGTTAGTTGGATTTCTTAGATACAAAAGGTTGTGGCTTTATCAACCATAGAGACTGAGTATGTTGTTGTTACAGAGGCTAGGAAGGAGATGATTTAGTTACAATAGTTAATTAATGAGTTGGGGTATAATCAAGATGTTTGGGCATAAGCAACAAGTTAGGGGATTACATAGTGATAGTCAGAGTGCTATACAGTTAGCCAAGAACTTTGATTTCCACTCGAGGATGAAGCACATATAATTGTGATATCATTTCATCAAGACAACTTTGAAGGAAAACATGGTGAAGCTAAAGAAGATACATACAAGCTAGAATACTATGGATATGATGACCAAGGTAGTCACATTGGGGAAGTTGAGGTTATGTTCAGCTTTGGTTGGTCTTCATGAAGATCATGGAAGAGTGTTAAATTTTTTTCAAGGAGAAATGAACTCCAAGTGGGAGATTGTTGAATATGGATCTCGTTTCACTCCTAAGTAAAAATAAAATTATTGAGACAATTTTAAAATGAAATATTTACTTTCACAAATGGTGGGACACATTTTTTAGTGTGTCAACCACTTCCCCCATTTGTGGCATGTTTTGTGGAGAAGTGGGTGTGATCTAAGGTGTTGAGATAATCGGGGATTATGTGGTTGAAACCTCCCATATTTTTTGCCTTATTTTATGGGGATATCGTTATCTCTATGGTTATGGTGAATTTTTTAAGGGCTTTTGAAAAGTATAAATAGGGGTGAGGGGTAACACATTATTCATTGCATTTTGCATCTCATTTTGAGCTTTGTAATTCCTTCTTTGGTCGGTGTGATCTAGTTTGAGGTGTAGCTTAGCATCTCAGGAATTCTGGTGTGAATTTAGGTTGGAAAAAGTTATCTTTGTAAGAGGTTTTTTTTTAAGAGTTGTTTTGTACTCTTGTTTATAATATTATAGAGAGCCTCTTGGTAGACATAGCCCACATTGGGTGAACCACGTTATATCAGTGTTATGTGTGTATTTGCTTAGATCTAAATTTTCTTCCATATGTCTCTACTGCTATGATTTTGAGGAATGAATTTCATGTTGCATTTTATTGCATAATTAACCACTTATTCCTAACAGTTTCATAAGCAAACTGGTGTTAGATTTTACAATGAAATAGATGATCAATTTGGATGCATGGATGCATACAAATATAAGAAATATATAAGGAAGAAAAATAATTATCCCTGTCAGTGTCATCCATAGAAGTATACCCACACACCAAGTCCATGGAAATCTTGATATAAATCTAGAAATAAAAAAAATATTCCCAAAAGAATTTTCATAAAAAGAAAACATGGTTTTCAGAAGAAACCTATTAAGTGTTTTCTATGCCGAGGTAACCACTATTCCAGTAAGTGTCCAAATAAGAAAAAATAATCTAAGAAAATAAATTTCTTAGAAAACTATGATCTCAATGAAAATGATTATGTTTTACTCTCAGATGAAGAAATGATTTATGAATATGATATTTTTTGGGATTCAGAAGAAGATGAGTCAGATAATCAAGTAAATATGAATTTTTTTAGTATTGTATCAGAATCATAATCTTTAGATTATGATTCAAAAATTGGTTTTCAAGTTCATATGCTTAATACTCCTTTTCCTAATGCATTACCTATGTTTCAACAATTGCATCTCTAAAAGACAAATTTGTTCAGACCCTAGTCTATATGATTTCTACTATGATGTCTCTGCAACAATAAATCAATGCATTAGAACATAAGTATGCTATGTAACTTGCTAATGAGAAAAGATAAAGAATCATTTTCACAAAAAAAAATACTAAAAGCTTTGATTCTAAAATAGAAGAAGCCTACCAGCCTGATGCTTATGGCAGAACAATTTGGTGCAAGAACATAATTAGACAACTTTAAATTTTTTTTGCTAGGGCTGAACATGAATTAGAAATTCTCCTCAAAGAAGCATTAGCAATGAAGAAGAACAATTATTTGAACAAGAACTGGTTAATGTTATTAATGTGATAGAATCTTATTTTGAGGAGGGGGAAACCTCTCAAATTCACCAAATTTCAACACATTTCACGAATAATCATGTTTGTGAAATACAAATCAAATGGGAAGGTTTTAAACCTTATAATCTAGATGTTTTTCTTGGTACTGGTGCTGATATTTCACTTGCAAGATATCATGTTATTCTTTCTAATAAGTGGCAATCTGATTTTCACAAGTTGACATTCAATACCAAGACTGTTATTTCAAAATTATCTACTATGGTCCCAGTATAGTTTGGTGATTCTATCTATCATTTTAAGATTATTCAATGAGATGCCATCTTATGATATGATGATAGGATCTAATAATTTGTCAATCTTTTATCCAGTCACCATTCAATCACATGAAATAATATTGGAAAATAAGTATTCTTTATATAAAAAATTTAGATATGAGCATAGAATTCCTCTCAAAGAAAAGCCAAAATAGCCTGTTAATACTAATTAGATTTAACAAAAAATAAATATTTTTAGTTTTGATATTGACTCTATAATAAGTAAAATTAAAAAGGATTGTTGTTCTAAAAATCTTTTGGCATTTTAGTTTAGGAAAGTTCATATTTGTAGAATAAAACTAAAAATGGTTAAGGACAAAGAAGGCAATGAGATTGAATCAAAATTTAAGGCACATCACTCTGGTATGTCTCCTACCTTATAGAAGAATGCTTTAAAGAGATTAGTCAGTTGAAAGAACAAGGATTGATTAGAGACTCTAACAACCCTTGGGCTTGTGAAGCTTTCTATGTTAGCAAAATATTAGAATAGGTAAGGGGAAAGAAAACATTACTGATAAACTATGTTCCTTTGAATAGACATGTGATCCTAGTCCAACATCCTATTCCATCCAAGGATGAAATTCTACAAAGAATCAATAACAGTAAGGTATATAGTAAATTTGCTTTGAAATAAAATTCAAGTTGCAGAACAGGACATATATAAAACAAATTTTATTACTACTTTTGGTCAGTTTGAGTGGAATGTTTTACCTTTTGGTTTAAATATTGCACTAAGTATTTTTCAAGAAATGATGAACAAGATATTTGTTGCATATATAGATTTCATAATTGTGTATATAGATGACATCTTAGTATTCTCAAAATCTCCCAAAGAGCATATTTAGCATCTTCATAAATTTTATCAGATTATATATGATAAGGGTTAGTTTTTTCAAAAAAGATGTCAGTATTTAAGGATGAAATTGAATTTCTAGGAGTGACCATAAAATCTGGTGAAGTTGCTATCTAAGAACATGCTTTAAATAATAACAAGAATTTTCTTGATATTCTGAAAAAAAAAATGTTGTAGAGATTTCTTGGATGTGTAAATTATATTGTAGGATACTATTATAATGCTTCTCAAGATAGATTACTGCTAAACAAAAGATTGTCAAAAACTCCTCTTGCGTGGTCCGAATAAATGACAAATGTTGTGAAGAGAATTAAACAAAATTGTCAGAATTTGCCTCCTTTAGCTTTGTCTAGTAATGGATTAAAAATCATTGAAATGGATGCTTCAGATCAGTTTTGGGGAGCCATATTAAAAGAAAGATTGTCTGATGGTTCAGAAAAACCCTATAGATTTGCCTCTAGCAATTTTAAATAGGCACATAAAAACTATCATTCTACTCATAAAGAAATTTCAGCTACAATAAAGGCTATTCAAGCTTTTATGTTTTTTGTTAGATTTGAAAATTTTCTTATAAGATCTAATTTAAATAATTTTATGAGTATTTTGAATTCTTATGGCAATATCAGAAAAGGTGCTGCCAACAGATTGATCAGGTGGTCTACTTTCTTGGTGGACTTTGATTTCACAGCTGAGCATATATATGAGAAAAAGAATTGTTTATCATATTTTGCATCTAGGGAAGCAAATTTAGGATATTCAACCATAATGATAGTAATTATCACATAAGTAAGGGAATAATTTCATGAACACATTTAGAGATCAACTCCCTCAGTTGCAAATCAGTTAAATAATGAAATTAACAAGATGATAAAGAAATCATATAAAGCCTCAACAGATTTAAATAATTACCATCTTGGATGGAATTCTAAATTCTAAGAACTTTATGGTAAAATATGGCATCAGTTATTATGTTATATAAGGAAAATCACAATCCTAATTTTACTAGTGTCAATAATCCTTTCAAAATTTTGATTTACAGGCATGGTTTTGAGTTTCTTGTTCAATGGTCTAATTTTTAGCCTACTTATGATCCAACTATTGAACTTTTTTTGGCTTTCATATGAAATACCATATTATCTCAAAGAGTTCATTGATAATTTCATGCATGTCAAAGCATTTGATGACTTGAATGTTCATATTCATTTTGTATACACCTTAAATTGGTCAAGCAACCACACATATCATGTCTTTTCATAGTCTTTTTCACAAGAGACTTTGATTGGAGAATATGAGTCTTGTTCGCACTATCCATGTCTTTGTTTTACATGTCTTGGTCTTGTTTCTCACTTTTCTCACCTTTATATTATCTCAGTCAATTGATATATACCCCCAGAGATCCCCATACTTGGCCTGTGTTAGTCCTAGCCTATTTTTTTAGTCCTGAACAACACAATTCTGGTGGACTACAGTGACTCGGTGCTATTATCTGAAAATCATTTTTTCTTACTTAATGGGTCCCAAACCCTTATTATCCCCTCCCTTAAGTTTTATTTATCTTTTTGATGTTGGCTAGCATGAATAAATCCCCCAAATTCAAAATAAAGAGTCTCCTATATAAAGGACTTCACAAGGCATTTTATATCTAGTACTTATTACTTTATCACACTAAATAATAGAATTCAATCAATAGTATAACTCATAATTCTACATGACACATAGATTTCCATGCTTAATCAAGGAAGGGCCTAGGCGAAAGTTCATTCTTGCATCTATCGTGCACGTTGATTATGTACATTCCCTAAGGAATAACTACATTTGATCAAAGACCCTAGCTTGAGTGTTAATGTAGGCAATGATCAAGAAAACAAGGGTTATAAATTGTTTGATCATACTTCCTCTAACCTAGTTTTTAATTTTTTGACTTTTGATATGTTTGTTGTTTCATGTGTGTAGATAAACCTAGGCTTTGAAGACAAAATCAATGCCAAAATGAGTTTTGTTGACAACCAACAATTGATTATTCACGTGCACACTCACACAGGTACATTGCAACTACTCAAAAAAATTTAGGTCTCTATGATTACTTTAGACAACAGTTGTAAGAATGAACAACAATATCAGACACCAAAGCATCCTCTTTTTGACGCTCATGTCCTTTCATCGAATGAAAGCTAGATTTAGGTTTACAACATCTTCCTAGTATTTCAAAATCATTTTCAACATCTGTATTAGGCATCTCAATCTATTTCTAGCTAAGTTATATTTCTTCTCATTTATTGTTATTTTTAAAAAGGTGAAAAAGATAAACAGTTGCACAAATCAAGATTGTATTTATTGTTATATTTTGTATTAATTTATTAATCTAGACCCTTAACTAAAATAGGAATAAAACTCTATTATTATCAAATAAGTTAAATCATTTGATGAACCCAACTTACTTCGAACAAATCTCAAACCCTAGGTACTCCTAGGGTTTTCCTTCACATTTTTGTGCAAATATTCAATTTCAAAATTTTGATTTTTGTATAAATTTTTGTACATTTATTTTATTTAAATTTATTTTAGAATTAAAATTATTGCAATAATTTTAAAATTATAAAACTCCAACCCAAAACCCTAGATTTCCAAGCTAGGACCTCAAACCCCAAGCCTTCTTCCCTTACAATTTTTAGATAAAATTTTTAGAATTTTTGCAAATTGTTTGGAGTGTTGAAAATATTTTTAAAATCCTTATGTTAGTAGTCATTATTGAATTTATTTGCTTAATAGTACTTTTACATACTCTTTTTGGTGAAAGCAATAAAATGGCCACTAAGGGACTTCTTCCCTCTCATCCTATAGATAAATTTATAAATTTTTCTCATAATTATAACAATGAATGGACAAATTTGCAAAATTGTACATTAGTCAGAAATGAGGAAATGATTTCATTTACAATGAAGATAATTACTATTGTTTTAATGAGAAATATGATGATGCATATGAAAGTGATAGTGAAGAAAAAGTAGATGCATCTTCTTCTCTCAAACCTATCTCTTTTATTCCCTCTTTCAAAGAAAATAATTTTGATAAATGGGAAAGTTGCTTTTCACCTCATTTTCCTATGCACAATACATTAAATGTATAAATTAGTCATGTAATTCAAAGTGAACTTATCATTGGTGATAATTTTCTTGCATTTGAACCTAGTTTCTCCCTCTCGTTTGCTACTTTTATGTTCAAATTAAAATAATATAAATGCAATAGAATAAAATTTCTAATGCATAATTCAAATGATCAATCTCATGTTCTTAACTCTACTTTGTCATCTCAAATAATGACAAAAGAATGTCTAAATGATAAATCTCTTATTCTTACTTCTCATATTGCAAATGAAAATAATGCATGTACTCCATTCAAGGATAACATAGATGCACATAGTAGACCAATTTCACATGATAATTTATTACGTATTAGAAAAGAATTAACATCTTCTCTTACCCCTCTCCCTGGTGATAATGGAAGTGATAATGAGTGTGATAGTGAACATGCAAATGAATATGACAATGAGAGTGAATATGAAAGTGATACTTCTACTCATCCTCTTTTTAATGAACAAATTCTGATTATGATAATGAATGGAATAATGATTACTATTATGCATATAGTGAAGAAAAAAATGCATCTCATGATTCTAACTCTTCTTTCACTCCTCTAAAACATAATACATTGAAAAATGTTGCTTCTAATTCTATGCATGATTCTATTTCGAATGATGCACATGTTAATGATAACATCACATCTTCTATTCAATTAGAATGTGATTCACTAAATACTAAAGATAGCAATGAATCTCCCAAGCCACCCCTACTATAGTAGCACCTGTTTCTCACTCTCCACCCAAAGAGAATGGTATCCCACATCCCTCTACTAAGATCCAAGTTACCATTCCTCCAAAGGTTCAAGTGAGCACACCCCCTATTTATGATCCAATTGCTAAATGTATCATTCTCATGGCTAAAATAAATGATCAAATTCAACATTTAAATGAACCACTTCAAGATACTAATATACCATCCCAAGATATTATTTCTTTGATACATGTAGTTGGTGAATTACAACACCAAGTGCATCTCCTTACTTTAGAAAACAAGGCTTATAAGTCTTGGATGGATGTTAATGACCTGCATGGTAACCCTCTTCTGAAGATGTTTTTCAAAACTTCATTGCCTAATCATTTCCAGATACCATCATTGCCTCAATTTGATGGAATTGAAAATCCATTCGTACACCTTCAAGCCTTTCAAAAGGCTTTGCCATCTCATGCGAGTCCTTTGATTCTACTTATGTTATTCCAATAGACATTAGTGGGTAATGCACATAATTCGTTCTTTCATCTACTCCCTGCTGGTTCCTTATATACATATGATGACTTAAAGGAGAAATTTCTTAGATATTACATAGCAAACATGGGCCCTTGTGTTACATATGATAAACATATCGCATTGCATCAGAATCCTTCAGAGCTAGTTAGTGATTATATCTTACGATTCAAGACTCACATGTTATGCTTGATCTATAAACCAACAAATTTTGAGGTCCAACATATCTTTATTAAGGGGATTCACCAACCCCTCCAAGAGCATATATTATATCAGACATAGTCCTATTTTAGGCACTTTTGATATATAGTTTTAGCCTTGGAGAAGAAATTAGGATTGATTGAGTCAGATTCAGTTGATCAACTTGCTCTAGATTTTACAGCATTACCTCCATCTATAGCTTATAGCACTCAACATCCACCATGTCCCAAACAAGATATGAGATCACAACTAGAAAAGCAATCAGTTAATAATAGAGAGCTAGTTTCTAGAGCACCACCTATAATATGCACTATGAATAATAGTAGTAGGGCACCACTATAGTTTGATTTAGAGCAGGATAACCCATATGTCATATTATTAGCACTACTAGATAGCAGGTTAATCACATTGCCTTCTACTCATCATCGAGATCCACATCTCTTACATAGACAACCACATCAACCCTTTTGTAACTATCATCATATTCATGGACACAAAGACAATGATTGTTATGGACTCAAGGCCTATATTAATAGATGTGTTGATAAAGGCATCATAAAATTCACATTAGGGTCACTAAGATCTCCTCCATCATGGATCCATAGGCCTCATTCCTCCACAACTAATTCATATTAGGACATTCCTTCATAGGAATCATCGATTACTTATCATGAGAGTAGTGCGGTTTCTAGGATAGAGCCTCATAGAAGAACTCCTATCCCATCTAATCAGAGGGTTTAGACACCAATACAACAAGAGTATCCTATATATGGAAGTGTAGTGCATGTAGTACATAATGTATTTACATATACATATCTAGCATAGTCATAGGCATCATAACATAGTTTTTAGGGTCTTATCTCCATGTAGCAACCTTCTATGATTGAGATTAGATGAACCCACATCATAGAGTATTGCTCCAAATAGATATTAACTATAATTGAGTTCTTAGGGACCTATTTCACGTAACAACCCATTATGATGAGATTATATGAGATCCTATCATAGGTTACAGTTCCATCTCAATCTATTGCTTAGTCATATGCATCACAACAAAGGTCATAGGGTGTTATTTCATGTAGTAATGCACTATGATTATAGATATATGAAATTCCTTCATAGCATATAGTTTCAACTGTGCTACCATTGAGGTTGCATTTTATAGAGTCTCCACATACAACTATAGTTAGTGCACTGTAAATAGCATTAGTTATAGGGCATGTTCTTACATAGCATGAGCAATATGGCCACTTGTTTAGTTGGTCATCAGGGTTCAGATAATGATACAATAGCCATGGGGATGATATGCATATAGTGATATCTTACATCCACTTATACTAACAACTAACATTCCTAGTTACAAATAACCATCCCTAGCGAAACCAAATTATCCAAATCTCTATCTTACCAATATCCTATTTTACCAATCTTAAACCAATTAACTTTATCAAATCAATTTACCAATTACAAAATAACAAAGTGTTTTACTCACACATGATTCAAAATCAAAACTAGCATCACACTTGAACCTATCAACACCAATCAAATCACATCCCAAATACCATTTTATGAAACATATGCAACCTCAACATCAATGCCAAATCAACTATTTCTAATCAAATATTTGCAACAAATATAACAATATTCTCCAAATTCCATAACATAATATGCATGAGTCAAAATAAAAAAGTATCCATATATATATATATATATAATGAGTTTTCAATACATATACACTGCTATCAAGTTAAAGTATTCATGAATGGGCATCAAGTCCTCACTCTCAGTCTCACTCTCTCCACCAGTGCTAGTCCCATAACCCACGCTAGCAATCAATGGCCCCACACTTCCTTGAGTTGTCGCATGCCTCTTGCGATGACTCTTTCACTCTAGTAGCTGACCATGCTCCTCATGCAAGTCTGTATATCATCTGTAAATATATGTATACTCATCTATGATCCTCATGTAAATAGATCTAAAATCAAGTGGGGGTATCCTATGCCTATCCAACTTAGCTCTTAGGTTGTCTCTCTCTCCTGCTGCCCTAATATATGCAGTTGTCACTATAACATCCCTATCAAATAGATGGGCATGGATACTATCTTTGACCATCAATCACTCTATTAATCCCTCCTCCATCGCATTGTTAGGTACATGCTATGTGAGCTTAAGGAGTGTTGAATCGATTATTGTCTCTTAGTAATTATCATCTCTACCTCCTAACCCAGCCTGTGGTCCATCTTGAGCACCTCCCACTTCACTTGTGTAGAAAGTATGACACTATGTTAGCTATACATTTTGAAATAAAACTAAAAGCACAAATTTATACATAGTTCAAATATGATCACTACTTACCTCCCATCATCTGGATCAGCTCAACATCCTCATACTCTAGAGCATCCCTTACATCAATAGGGTACAACAAAGCCCACCGATACCTATCCCACCACGTGGTATACATATTTGTACATCTAATGTCATCCACATCCAAAATATTTATGACTACATCCTTGGCATCCAAAGGTAATGGTGCAAGCTTAGCCTCAGTAGGCCTCACATGAGATCCTATCCTCATAGATGCTTATGCACTCCTCACCCACACCTATGTTATTGGGGGCACATCCTATGGTACCCCAAACTATCTAGTAATGCACTCATACTAAAAATGCTCATATACTCCACCTCAGTGATCATGTATCCAATAGATGACCTTCATGTATCACAGTTGTACTCCATCCTTTGCCCATTCAGGAAATCCTTTAAAAGGCCTCCATATGATGTCACCAGCCACCAATCCACCTAAAACTTACCTATAATGGTCCATCCCATGGGATAGAATAGCCACTATGCTCATGCACCACTCCCCAAATGATTATGGAGGTGCCCATTATGCCCTCGATAATCCAATCAATTGTACAACTATTATGTGCTCATAGGCCCAATAATGCAATAAGGTCATTGTGTTTTCCCTGCCATTGAATGACTCTTATGTAAACCTGTAGATGTCCCTATATAGGTGGGCTAACATAGTCATCCCCTATGAGAATACAATGCTATATACCTCCACATTGCACGTAATCTTATTTATCTTATATGCAATAGATACTCCACTCCCATCCACAACAATAAAAGATACCAACAAAATAGCCAACCACTTTCACAAGCACTGAACATTAGACTACACAATGACTGATAATAGCATATCACTATCACTACCTCTCTGATATGTACTTGAGGGCACACTAGCAAAGTACAAAGATGCATGATCAATTACATTGGCACCCATGTCATCTTATACCATCACTCACCACCCATTAATTGATAAATGTAGTATATGGTACACATCCTCCAAAATCACAATAATCTCCCCTATAAGAAGCCAAAAAGTACATGTATCTACATTCCACATCTCACATAAGGCAATCATCAGATATCAATCCCACTACATTGTACCTAAGTCATACATGTGACCCAACCCTACCCTATCCATAACTGCTCTCTCATTAGCAAATAGCAATAATAACCTCAATGTCTCCATCACCTAGCCCTTAGAAAAATCTCTCATCTACACCTCGCTCTACATCACCAAAAACAACAAATCCATTAATCAATAATACTAAATTGAAAGCCAAGATAGAAATAGTAAATAACAAAGTAGCATCATAAAAAATTATGCCTCTGGGATAATAATGTTGTAGTAAGGACAACAACACTAGATAGGACCGTTGAAACCTGGACATGATTGCTAGACTATAGGACAAGAGCCTTAGAAACATAAAAAATTCCTAAGCTACTTTTAAGCCCTCAAGAACACCAAAATAGGCCTAAAACTAACAAAAACTAAGTGTTTTGAGTTACTTACTAGGGTCACATTGCCACCAGCATGAACCTGGGCTGCTAGTTGCTCGAACTAGGTCATGGTAGGTGCTTATCTCAATATTTTTCTCTCTCCAAAGCTCAAAATCTCAACCTAGCCAATGCACAAATGAATCAAGAATCAATCCAATTTATTATGTTAACTAACTTTTTTGATCAAAACAAAATACCATTTTACCCATAGCTCGAACCCTGTAACTCCATTTTTCAAGCCATTTCCTTCCACAAAATCATGACAATGATACCTTCGACATGACTAAAGCTTCACTCTATTACTGCCTTATCTGCCTACTATGGCATGAACAGTTCTATGTTTTTCTTATACCCAAACATGCACCTTGGTCGTCACCAATCAAAATGTGTTCCACTCTCAATAACACAATCTTATCAATCAAACAACCTTTCAATCTATTCACAACATACCAACCTTGTTTCTATTACTATGCTATTAGTCATCACTTTTGGCTCAACCTCCTCTATCACAAATTTTGTCCCTCTCCCCAAAAAGGGGCATCATTCATATTATTCCTATTTTTACACTTACCCAATATACCCATCCACTCTCATAAGTGGATACACCATGCTTCTTACACATCTAGCTTTCAAATTATCAGATTCAGTTTAGATTGGTCAAGATATACAGTGACTCAAATTATGTAGGTCACTCAGCATTACTTAGGACATTCAGAGGGATATACCTTTAGTATAAAAATACATAAATTATTCAGATATAGTGGTTTAGATTATATGGATTCACAATGATTTTGATACAGATACATAGATTATTCAGATACAATGGTTCATATTATATGGATTCATAGTGATTTTGATATAGATATAGACTCATATACCAGATTTAGGGGCCTGTACATGCTACATGTCTCACACATACAACTTCATACAACATGACATAATTATAGAATCAAATAATAGATAATAAGTATAATGCAGAGCATAGTGTTTTGGTCTTTAGTTTTGCACATGAGGCATGGCAAAATATGTCATGTCACATGTGGTTATATAGATTACCAAATTGTGCAAATGCATTTCTCACATACCAAATTTGGGGGCATGGCACAAATGTTCATGATTTTCATCACTCAGGATTATACAAATGGAATGGTAAGACATGTCATTATCTTCTTGCATATTGACTAGATTTTTAGATTACACCCAGTTGAACCCAAGTTGTTACCAGGTTGGATCACACGACCTTATACAATACTTGGTCCACTATATTACTCAGATCCAGATTACACGAGTTTATGTGGGACAAAAGAGAAACATTAGTTTTTGGCATCTGATCAGTTCTTAGTTCCAGTTAAAATATTTAGAGGGAGGCATGATAGATTTTTCTCTTCACAACATACATATTTTATAAATACATCAGATTACATGAGTTTGTGTGGGACAAAGGAAAAACATTGGTTTTGGGCCTCCATGTACTTCTCAGTTCTAGTTTAGATATTCAAAGTGGGGGCATATTGATTTTGATCTTCACAACATATAGATTTTATACATACATCTAGATTACATGAGTTTATATGGGATAGATGACAAACATTAGTTTTGGGCCTCTGAGCATTTGTCATCTTCAATCAAAATCAACATAGGGGCAAACATTGTCCTCCTTCTCCATGATACATGGATTATGCATTCAGATTCAGTATAAGGGGCATCCACTCCATGGATTCCTTCTCTCTCCAAGTACTATTTGACTCTCCATCCACTTCCTTGGCTAGGAAGTGAGTTGGACCCTTGCAACACATTCACCTCCATGCAGGTAGGTTTAGGTACACATTTTCTTTTTATTTTTTTACTCTAGTATTTCATTTCATTACATCACTAGAATAAAAGGGGGCAAATGTATACACCTTGAATTGGTCAAGCAACCACATGTTGACGCTGGAGATTGCACCCGGTGGCAGGAAAATGGATTCCTGCCTTCTCCCCGCAACATGGAAACTCCTCTCTCACTTGTGGGATGGCGAATCAGGAGAGGAGAGTCTCTAGGTATGGGCTAGTTCCCTCTGATGTATCTTGTTTGTTTCAGGGAGTACAAAAATATAGATATATAGATATACTGGGGGGGATGAAAAGGGAGAAGAAAATGCGAGAAAGCAAATAGCCTACTCTAAAAGAGGTGATACACCAAAATAAAGGGGTGACCTTCCAGATCCACTCTCAGAATCAAGAAAAATGTGAATATACTCTACACATCTGGCAGAAGAACCAGGCTGCTAAGACTATCAGGGAGGCTATAATGGAAAATACATAACAGAGGTTTACCAAGGTGCTATGGAATGCACACTTATAAGCAACTTACTCTGTTATGCCCTTCTCAAATATTGCTCTTCTCCTTTCAGCTGCAGAACTGGCGCCTTGTAGATAGCTGGTCTGTTGGCATTACCTGTGAAAGCATGGAAGATAATGACTAAACACAAATACTACTCATGGCATACACAGCAAACAATCCAAAATAGAGGCAAAAACTATATTTTATTGATTCAGGTGGAAAATTTGCAGAGCTGTGCTCTTTACAAAATTAGAGAAGATCTTGATAAATGACCAAGTCTGTGTATTTATATGAGAAGTGGTAGTCTTAGTCTTCATTGGGAAGAGAGAAAACACTGTAGATGACATCACAAGTCTACCAAGACCATGCTTGATGCCTCATTTTGTGTGCAATCACTCTCCTCATTTTGCGTGCCGATCTACTCCTCTAGCAGTTGGGTGGGTCTTTTTCTATGTTATGTGGGTCTTTTTTGCTGCCTGCTGTGATGGGTGGCCATTTTGTATTTCCTGCCATGGGCGGCGGTTTTGTATTTCCCCACCGTGGGTGGCAATTTCCATTTTCCCCGCTGGGGGGCGGCGTTCCTATTTTCCCCACTGGGGGGCGGGGGTTTCATTTTTGCCACCGCGGGCGGGGGTTTGCTGTTCACCGCCTTCGGGTGGCCATTTTGTTTTTTGTCGCCTGTGGCGGGTGCTGGGCGTTCGCCGCCCGTAGGCAGGCCTCTGCCTTCCGCCACCTTCGGGCGACCTTCAGCCGTTTGCCGCCTTTGGGTGGCCTTCGGCCGTCCGCCGCCCACGGGCGGCCTTCGGCTGGTCAACAAACTGGCGACTCACAGGATAAGCGTGCCTGCTATGCTTAAGACCCAGTTGCCTCTGAATATCCATTGGGTGCGGAGTCGGATGGTGACTTTGAAGAGAGTTCACAATAGCCTTCGAGATCCCAGAATCAAATACATAGAATTTACCCCCAAATAAAGGGAAACACACAAAGCTAAAAATAACTAACTGTGCAAATTGCACTTTAGAGAAAATAGGGAAAACTATGTATAGCCGAACCAAAATTTAGTGGCAATGCTTCAAATGTATCCCGTTGACTAGATACGCAATTCTTCGCCGTCTAACTTGGAGAGCTGGAACGCGTTATGCTGCTTGCACTGAGTAATCATGTAAGGACCGCTCCAGAGGGCATCGAATTTTGCATGTTTTCTAGGCTTAGCCCTATCTTTGTCCCATTTCAAGACAATGTCTCCTTCAGTGAAACTTTTTGATGAAGATTTCTTGTCAAAATGTCTTTTCACCTGTTATTGGCGACTGATCATAGAGACCATGGCCCGATTCCTTATCTCCAGAAGCTCCATTAGTTCACACAATCTGACCTCCATGCTACTTCCTTCTTCTAACTGCAGCTGATGAGTGAGGTCTAGTGCTGGCAACTCGAGTGAGATAGGAAGCCTTGCTTCCCTTCCATACACAAGCGTATATGGAGAATTTCTGATTGATCTCTTCGAAGTGATTCAATCGGCCCATAGAGTTGTTTTCAACTTGGCATGCCAAGTTTTTTGATTTTCTTCTATGGTCCTCTTTATAATCCTAATCAAATTTTTGTTAGTGGACTCAGCCAGTCCATTCCCCTGCGGGTAGTAATTTGACGAAGTACTGAGGTATATACCATACCTGAGTGCCCATTCACTAGTTTTGGTTCCTAGAAAAGCCAAGGCATTGTCTAAAATTATAGTGGTCGGGACCCCAAAACGCGTCACTAAGTCCTCATAGAAATCCGAGAATGCACTTTCATTCGCTTCTTTCAAAGCAATGGCTTCCACCCACCTGGTGAAATAATCTGTAGCAGTCAGGACCCACTTGTGTTCGGCACTGGAGGGAGGGTTGATCATCCCTATGAAATCCAGGCCCCACTGCATGAATGGTTGTTCAACTTGAATGGGCTATAGGGGCATGGCAGCCAATTGCTGTTTTTCATTAAAGAGTGCACACTTCTGGCACTTCCTTACCCAGGCATGGGTATCCTTGAAGAGAGTGGGCCAGAAATAGCCAGCTCTCATTATTTTTGCTGCTGTGGTCTTAGGGGTGAAATGGCCGCCTGCTGGCCCATCGTGAAACTCAGCCAATACCTTGTCAGCCTGACTGGGGTCAATGCATCTCAGGAAAACCCCAGAGAGATCCTTCCTAAATAATACTCCATCAATCAAAACATAAGGAAGGGACTGAAGTTTAAAATACCTTCTTTTGGCCCTACCGAGACCCTGTGGGCATTCGCCCGTAAGAAGGAAATACCTCATGTCCAGCGTCCAATCTCCTACGATAGCTGGTTCTTTTGCAGTGGCTGCGTCATGGATCAGCAAGCTGCCTTCACCCTTTTGTCTCAAATCTCCAGCTAGCTATTCACACAGGCCCCTTCCTCTCACCAACTTGGTGATTTTGATGTCTATGTCATACTCCATCACTTTGGTGATCCATCCTGCTCTTTTCTCGTTTAAGTCTCGATTGGTCAAGAAATCTTTGACACCAAGATGTGTAACCATGAGATGGATCTTGCTGTTCGACAACATATATCTAAATTTCTTCAGGCTGCGCACTACTGCCAGGGCTTGCTTCTCTACGTAGGTGTACCTGATTTCAAAGTCCTCTAAGTCTTGGCTGAAGAAGGTGAGTGGTTGCTCGAGGTCATCACTGTTTGCTTGGGTAAACATAACAGATATTACTTCTCCATTCCTGAAGGTATAGAGATTGAGGTCTTTGTTGAAGTCAGGGCTGATTAGAGCAAGAGCTTGGGTCAAAGTCTGTTTGATAGCTTCAAAGCTGTCCTTTCTTGGCATTGTCCACTTGAATTCTTCACCCTTCCTCAGCATGGAGGTTAGGGGTTTAACTATTTCAGCAAAGTTCAGAATGAACCTCCGAATGAAATTTATCCGGCCAAAGAAATTCTGAAGGCCTTTCTTGTGCTTTGGTAGGGACATCTCCAAGATGGAGCGGACTCTCTCGGGGTCAATAGACAAACCTTCCTTGGACACAATGTGGCCAAGAAGTTTCCCCTCATGAACCACAAATACACATTTCTTTGGATTTAGGGAGATGCCAAATTCCCTGCACTTCTCAAAAATCTGCCTGAGGTGCTCCATGTGTTGTCCCGCCTCCTTGGAGAAAACTGTTATATCATCAAGGTACACCAGCACGTTCTTATTTATCAAACCGCTGAAAGCCATGTCCATGGCTCGCTAGAAGGTAGCACCAGCATTGGATAGCCCAAAAGGCATCTTCTGGTAGGCGAATGTTCCCCATTTAGTGGTGAAGGCTGTTTTGTATTGGTCGCAGCCCTGCACCAGAATTTGATTATATCCTGAATAACCATCCAGGAGGGAGAAACGTTCGAAACCAGTTACCTTTTGGAGAATCTGCTCCATGTTCGGGAGGGGATAATGATCCTTTAAAGAGACTTTATTAAGGTCTCTAAAGTCGACGCACAGCCTGATCTCCCCATTTTTCTTTCTAACTGAAACCAAATTAGCCAACCATGAGGAATGTTTGATCAGAAATATAATGCCGGACTCAATCAACTTGACCAATTCTTTCTGCATAAGGAGCTCGATCATCGGATTAACAGGCCTCTACTTTTGTGTGACTAGTTTTGCACCTTCATCTAATTCAATGGTGTGTTGGGCGAGTCTTGGATCGAAGCCTTTCAAGTCGCTATAGTTCCAGGCGAAGACATCAGCAAACTTCTGACACAGCAGAATGAAAGCTTGCCTTTCTTGAAACGTGCAGACCTTACCAAGCGCCAGCAACTTGTCCTTGAAGATTTCAACTTTTTCATAATTCTTCTCTTTGGTAGTGATGCATGCTTTGTCATTTCTTAGTTGGTCCTCTCTGTTGAAAATACTTTCAAGTGTGACCAGACCCTTAGGGAGTTTATTGTTCTTCAATTGAATAATCTGATTTCCGTATTACTACTACAATTTCACTTGATTATGGGCCGCAAACTCAGCTTCTTCCTGCAGGAAGAGAGCTATCTGCTAGTCGCTTTCAAAGACCTGCCAATTTGTAACATTGTCTGGAATCGAAGGTCAAACCACCACTTTTAAATGGTGCGAACCACAATCGCTACTTATTTCTTTTGAAACATCAAATTGGGCACCAACCGCTGCCAGCCTATCAGCTTGCTTATTCTGTTCCCTGGGAATCAAGGTAATGTTAAGAGCAAGGAAATCCTCCATCAAGTCCCAGACTCTATTCTTGTAAGACTTCAGTAAGGAGTTCTTGGTCAGGTTTAGGCCTCTTATTTGGTTCATAATTAATTCACTGTCCCCTAGGATTTGCAACTTCCTGATCCCTCTCTTTCTTGTCTACTCAAGTCCATGAATCAAAGACTCATATTCTACAACGTTACATGTGCAAGAGAACTAGAAACGAAAAGCTGAAAAGTACCTCTCTTTAGAAGGGGAAACTAACATTGCCCCACCACCAGCACCCAGTTTACTTTTGGAACCGTCGAAGTACAGCTGCCACAGGCCAAGGTCTTCTTTGTTTTCCTTCATTATATTGGGCATGACGACACTTTCTTCATGCAAGCAATAGACACCAAGGTCTGCTTCCTCAATAAACTTATAAGGATCGTGCTCGAAGTTATCGCTTCCCCACTCAACCAAGAGTAGATCTGCAACTCCTTCAAGAGCAGAAGATGAAGATTTGTCTGTCTGAGACTCTTCTGGATCGATGATAGTGTAGCTGACATTCGCTGCCTTGGGTGAATAGGGCTCTAGGTGATCCTTGTAGAGTGGCTCGGATTCGATTTTTACCTTGGTCTCGTACTTGGTTCTGAAAACTAGGTATGACCAATTCGCTGCTAGATAGCCCCCCATCTTAGACGTAAAGTCCCTTGACAAATAGATTGCGAAATATGGAGGAACGTTCGCTACCACTATATCATGGGGGATTGAGAAAGTCAGGCAGGCATGCAGTGTTAGACTCAATCCTTTCAGGATCCCGACTGTCTTTACAAGCATCCCATCTAGTTGCAAGACTCCCTTGTTCATGGCTTCGTACTTTAACCCCATCTTATCAGCAATGCACTTGGGCATTACTAAAGTGTTGGCCCCACTATCAATTATGTACTAAGAAATCCCCCATGATCAAAGATATATAAAAAGGGGGAGTCCTTTCTTCTTTCTTTACCTGACTTGAAGCAGAAGGCTACCCATTCATCATTAGGACGTTATTAGTGTCTGATGGGATGCCCTGTCGATCTAGCTCAAGCAATTCTTTCTTCAATACCTCCTTTTGTCCTGGAAGAGACAATGAATCTCATAGAGAAATGCTCACATGCAATTTCTTTATTTGATCAACTATATTAACTTGGGGGCTGATTCCCTTCGTACTTTCTTTTGGGCTGATCCCAGCTGGAGCTGTAGATTGGGGAGCTAGAGGTGCAAACGGTTGTCTAAAAATTGGGGCCCTTTGAAATGGGTGTGGTGGAGGATTCGTTGTTGCCTGAGGGGAAGCCTGCGCTTCCCCGACCGCTCTTCTTTTAAATCTTGTGTTGGCTACAACGCAATCAGCCTGATTGTCTAAAGTGCCCCCATGATTAATTGCACAGAGTTCACCCTCTTCGTGATTTATCAGGGTAGAATCTGGCTGAGTTTGATTGTTACTTGTGGTGGATTGAGCTAGAAACTCAAAAAATTGAGAAAAATCAGCAGCCTGATTTTCTAAATTCTGAAAGAAATTCATCATGTCATTCGTATGGACAACTTGCTCTTGACCATGTCCCATTGGTCGAACAGCTAGGCTGCTCATGTACTAGATTGTTCTGAGTAGGAACCATGGCTTTAGATGACGAAGAGGGCCCTGGGTTATAATTTTGATAAGGCCTGGTCTGAGTGAGCTGACCTTGTCCTTGATTATAGCCTTGAAAAGGGTTCCTAGGTGCTTGACCATAATGTTGATAACCCAGATTCGGCTTGTTATTTTGGGCTTGTCTTTTAAGAGCTACCAGTTCATTTGACATGTTTTGCAGCAGGCTTTTAACCTCATGTAGTTCATTTGTCGGAACAGCAGCTGGCTTCTCAATGGTGGGCAGGGGAGCAATTATGGGAACAACTGTCTGTATAGGGGGCAACATCTCTGGGAAAAGTGGCATGTGGGGCCTAGGAGCGATCTTTCGGGCTTGTACCAAGCAATTCTCGACTACTATGGCGATGTCATAAGCAGCAGGCAATATGTGTCCTCCCATAGATTGGATCATCACAGCAATATCACTGTTCAATGCTTTTAGATAGTACAGAAAAGCGTAGCTGGGAGTCAGCCTTACCAAGACAGGAATTCTATCCCAAGTCTTTTGGAACCACGTGTTGAAGTCTTGCATATACTCATGCGAAGATCTTTTTATAGTCATCAGCTGCTCGGCAAGAGAGAGGCCATCACTTTTTTCTCCAAAACGATCAGTTAAATGAGTGCCCAATTCATTCCAAGAATGTATGGAATTCATAGGCAAGGTGCTGTACCAGTTGAGAGCTTTACCTTTTAGAGACAAGGCTAGCAGTCTGATTGCAATATTTTCTTCTGTTATATTGTGAATATTGCAAAGGTTGGCAATATTCTTGATATGCTCAACAACTATAATAGGTCCCACTCCATCAAAAGAGGGCACATTTTTTAGACCTGTTTTGGGAATCGGATCATAGCGTGGGAGGTTTAAAGGGCTCTCACCACGAAAAGCTGCAAAAGGCAATGCCATGGCCGGAACAGGTTGTAACTGTGGCTGAGCTGGGTTGGTGTTCCTAGCAACAAGTCTAGGAGGATTTACTAATGGATAAGGGCGAGTTCTTTCAAACCTGAGCCTTTTAGTAGAGTTTAAAGGTAGCTTAATGAATTCAAAAGGGACCCTTCTTGAAGCTGACCTTGTGGTAACCTTTGGCATAGAAGTTTAAGTGACTGGTCTTAAAATAAAGAACTGAGCTCTTACCAGTGGAGTCGCCAGATGCTGGAAATCTTTGAAATGACTGTAGCGAGACCAGCATCAATCCTGAAATACTACTGTGTTAGAAATTGATAAAATTACGGTCCCACCGGGCGTGCCAAAATTGTTGACGCGCACAGTGCTGTATTGGTGGTTCCTCTACTGTAACAGGATCATCGAGTAACCCTACAACTTTTTTGATTAAAACTTGGAGTCCCATCGGGTGTGCCAAAACTGTTGACGCTAGAGATTACACCCAGTGGCAAGAAAACGGATTCCTGCCTTCTCCCCACAACATGAAAACTCCTCTCTCGCCTGTGGGACGGCGAAGCAGGAGAGAAGAGTCTCTAGGTATGGGCTAGTTCCCTCTGATGTATCTTGTTTGTTTCAGGCAGTGCAAAAATATAGATATATAGATATACTGGGGGGCTGAAAAGGGAGAAGAAAATGTGAGAAAGCAAATAGCCTACTCTAAAAGAGGTGATACACCAAAATAAAGGGGTGACCTTCCAGATCCACTCTCAGAATCAAGAAAAATGCGAATATACTCTACACATCTGGCAAAAGAACCAGGTTGCTAAGACTAACAGGGAGGCTATAATGGAAAATACATAACAGAGGTTTACAAAGGTGCTGTGGAATGCACACTTATAAGCAACTTACTCTGTTCTGCCCTTCTCAAATATTGCTCTTCTCCTTTCAGCTGCAGAACCGATGCCTTGTAAATAGCTGGTCTGTTGGCATTACCTATGAAAGCATGGAAGATAATGACTAAACACAAATACTACTCATGGCATACACAACAAATCAATCCAAGATGGAGGCAAAAACTATATTTTATTGATTCAGGTGGAGATTTTGTAGAGCTATGCTCTTTACAAAATTAGAGAAGATCCTGATAAATGACCAAGTTTGTGTATTTATATGGGAAGTGGTAGTCTTAGTCTTCATTGGGAAGAGAGAAAACACTGTAGATGACATCACAAGTCTGCCAAGACCATGCTTGATGCCTCATTTTGCATGCAGTTGCTTTCCTCATTTTGCATGCCGATCTACTCCTCTGGCGGCTGGGTGGGTCTTTTTCTTTGTTTTGCAGGTCTTTTTTTCTGCCTGCTGTGATGGGCGGCCATTTTGTATTTCCCGCCGTGGGCAGCGGTTTTGTATTTCCCCACCGTGGGTGGTAGTTTTTGTTTTCCCCATCGGGGGGACGGCGTTCCTGTTTTCCCCGCCGGGGGGCGGGGGTTTCATTTTTCCCGCCGCGGGTGGGGGTTTGCTGTTCGCCACCTTCGAGCGGCCGTTTTGTTTTTTGCCGCTTGTGGCGGGTGCTGGGCGTTCGCTGCTCATAGGCGGGCCTCTATCGTCTGCCGTCTGCCGTCCACTGCCTGCGAGCGGCCTTCGGCTGGTCAACACCACACATATCATGTCTTTTCACAATCCTCTTCACAGGAGACTCTGACTAGAGAATACGAGCCTTGTTTGCACTAGCCATTTCTTTGTTTTACTTTTCTTGTTATTATTTCTCACTTTTATCGCCTTTTTATTATCTCAATCAACTAATGTATACCCATAGAGACCCCTAAACTTAACCTGTGTCAGTCCCAGCCTATTTCTTGTGTGTCTTAGACAACATAATTCTAGTGGACTACAACACCCGATGCTCCTGTCCTACTCAACACTATTGTTCAATGATCATTTTTTCTTACTTAATGGGTCCCAAAGCCTTACTATCCTCTCCCTTAAGTTTTATTTATCTTTTTGATGTCAGCTAGCATGAATAAAGCTCCCAAATTCAAAATAAAGAGTCTCTTATATAAAGGACTTCACAAGGCATTTTATATCTAGAACTTACTACTTTGGCATACTAAATAATTGAAATCAATCAATAGTATAGCTCAAAATTCTACATCACACATATATTTGTATTCTTGATCAAGTAAGGGCCTAGGCAAAAGTTCATTCTTGCATCTACTGTGCACGTTGATTATGCACATTCCCTAAGGAAGAACTACATTTGATCTGAGACCCTAGCTTGAGGGTCAATGTAGGCAATGATCAGGATAACAAGGGTTCTAGATCATGTGATCATACTTCCTCTAACCTAGTTTTTTCCTTTTTGACTTTTGACTTTTGATATCTTTGTTGTTTCATGTGTGTAGATAGACCTAGGGTTTGAAGATAAAATCAACTCCACAACGAGTTTCATCAATCACTAGTGCTTAATTTTTCATAGGCATGCTCACACAAATAAAACACAACTACCCAAAAAGTTTTAGGTCTTTGTGATTAGTTTGGACAATAGTGGCAGGAATGGATGATAGCACTAGACACCAAAATCTCCAATTTTTAGTGCTCTTATTCTTTCATCGAACAAAAGCTAGATTCAAGTTTACGACACCTTTCCAGTCTTACACAACCATTTTCAACATATATATTAGATATCTCAATCTATTTCCAGTTAAGTTATTTTTTTTTCATTTATTATTGTTTTTAGAAAGGTGAAAAAGACAAATAGTTACACAAATCAAGACTATTTTTATTGTTATATTTTATACTAATCTATTAATCCAGACCCTTAACTAAAATAGGAATAAAAATCCATTATTGCCAAATAAGTTAAATCACATCCTAATTAGATTCTTAACATTTTTATTGCACTAAGAATACCTTTCATGATAAAGTTTGAATTATTCTTTGTTCAAAATCACCAAGTTAATCTTCATTCAAGCCTATATCTAACTTAGCCAATTACAGCTTTGTGGAAGTAGTTTACCATCACTCATTAAGTTATTTTTCTACTAACACCAGTAGGTCATTCCATAAGGATTCCATCACCCCTTTACATGCATTATGAAATTGATTATAGTACTACCTATCTAGACCATTATCACACTGAAGATTTTCACTATTCTCCCCAAGGAGAATATGAATTATGTGATGATGATTAATAACTACTTATAGGGTTTATTCATAGGTGTGAGTATGGGCACAATATCCCTATTTGATTTCATGGACCTCACCACATTATTAAAGGTACTATGTTGTTAGGTATGTTGATAGATTTTCTATTATGATGTCAGGCATGTTGAAATAAGAATAAATCTAAGTCAGTGCATAGTGGACCCTTAACCCACTATCAAAGCATTATTTAAGGATGGATTATATATATGTATCACTCCTTGTTTTGAGTGGGGAATCTTGACACACTAGGAGGTGACAAGTATGGTGAAGGTGGCTTGCTTTTCTAAATACTTCTACTATTCATCAAATTTATGTCCTTATCACCTATGTGGATGGGTTTGTCATCCACTTTTACCTGCTACCTAGGTTGATTAAAAAGATCTTGTATGAGCTCCCTTGAAATTATATAAATAAGAGGTTAAGGTTTATTCTTAGATCATCATGTTTTAGAAATTGAGTCTTGTTTGAGGTTTGAGTTTGTCTTCTAGAGTCAAGAAAGTGTATGCTCTTTGCTTGGCCTTCATGAGAACCTGAAAATCAAAAGGTTTCTATTAGGAGTTTTTATAAAGTCCATGTAATTTTTCTATCCAATAATATTCCTTTTTTCTTTTGTGTCAATCCTATATCAAGAATAAAATTAGACAACTTCAAAATTTCTATCCAAGCCTCAACATGAATTAGAGATTCTCCTCAAATAAGAAGCATTAGTAGATGAAGAAGAATAGTTATTTGAATAAGAATTGGTTAATGTTACTAATGAGATAGAATCTCATTTTGAGGAGGGGAAAACCTCTCAAATTCACTAAATTTTAACACATTTCACAAATAATCATGTTTATGAAATACAAATCAAATGGGAAGGTTTTAAACCTTATAGTCTAGATGTTTGGGCATTGATGTGGGAATGAATTTTTTTTCAATCACACACAACTACTTAGGGTTTAGGTTTGGGATGGGTCTATAGTAGTTGTTATTCATGTTATTTCTCATGTCCTCCTTATTTGGATTTATTCATTTGGGAAGTGTTTGAAATGGTTAGACTAACCCTAATTTCTTAGGGCAAAGTAAAATAGTTGTTCTAAAAAACTTAAGGTATCCATTGATCATAATCGTTATTCCACCTCAAGCATATTTACCCCATGAATGTGTTTAGGGAAAGGGGTTTAACTATGGATTTTTTTCCATTATTTATTTATTTGAATATGATGTTTAGTTCACTAGATGTTATACTTGCATGGTAATTTTGCCAAAGATTAGCTAATGGAATAATCATTGAACTCTAGAACTCACTAGGATTTATAGTAAGTTTTATGGGTCCATTATTAAAATTATCCCTACCAATTTCTAATCATAATACATCTACGATAGTCAATTTACTATGAAAAGCATAATAAACTTATCCAAAGTGGTGGTGGTGGATTCAATACCCATTTCCACATTTTTATTGGCCCACCAAGTTGTCTCATTAACTAACTAGTATGCTCCCCATACTACTTTGGTTACCTTAGAGTAATTTCAAATTTTCAAATACTTCTCCATTTTTATGAGCCAACATTTAGATATATCCCCTAACATCTTTTATTCAAACTTAGGTGGATTCATCTTTTTTATATCACATGCAAGATCTGTAATCACTTTTGCTTTTGTAGCTTGTTGATCTTTAACATGCTCATGTCTTGGTGCTCTTCTTGATTAACATGTTGTTCCTTAGGTGATTCTCATCATTCTTCCTCATCATGCCCATGTAACTCTTATTCTAGGCTATAATTTTGACCCATGTTTCATTTAGGACTGTGAGGATTTGATCAAGTTTTATAACTTGTTCAGTTGTTAGTTGGTTGGGATTAGGTTGTTGATCATAATAGGATGTTCCCTCAATGTTATATCTTCCACAAACCATTTTATCCTATTGGAATAAAAAACAAGGGAAAGGTCATGTTAATATACTCATTAGGTCCAAATGTTTAAACATACATTCTGATAGCACATGTTAGAACCTGTCTAAGCTCAAACTAACTAAAACATGTAAATTATTTATAAGGATTAGTTATCCACATTTGTTGTTGGATTATCAAATTACATGCTTTTACAATTTTCACACTATCTAGTTTTTGTGGTTAATAGCTAAAATCAAGCTATATACATTCACTGAATTAAGCATGAACTCAACTTTATTTTTAACTCCTAGATTAGATTATAATAGTGCAAAAATAGTATTAAAATTCAATAGTTTTCAACTCAATAACAAAAGTATTTTTCATCAATAATTAAAGTTAGAATAAACAATTTCAATTATACATCTAATGTACAACCTTTGCTATAAAACAATATAATAAAAAGTGTTTATACATAATAACCCATATCCATTACCATACAAGCTAATAATAACAATAATGTTAAATTACAATGATATAATTAATACAATATAGCTTTCTTAAAATAACTTTTCAGATATGCATAATAACCACAAGTATATTTAAAAAGGTTTTGATCTAGTTGTAGAGAGGGAGAGCATCATTGGGGTACTTTACCTCCAACGATAGACTAATGGTCTCTTAGAGACCTCCCCAATATAAGTGGTCCTTCCCTTTATGAAGGGGTAGATAATAGTGATGTAGATGTCAAGAACTCATTCATAACAATGTGTGGTATTATCAATATCACATGAAACAATAATACATACCATGGAATACATCATCTATCTAATATGACCTAATACATACATGCAACCTAGATAGTACGATGGACAAACAATGTATACAACTATAACATTACTTTACCCAAAGATTTATTATAGTTTTAGACTTCAAATGAATTTGGGTCTTAGTCTACTACCATCATATTCTTTGTTATAATGCATACACATCTCTATCATTTATGTTAATCAATGATGAGTGACATATCAAGAGTCATCGTGCCATTAACTCATCATCTATTAGTATGAGAGATGATTATGTTGTGAATAACCCAAAATAAAACATTCATAATACAATCGCATAAGCAATCTAAGTTATACTAATTAACTATAGTTTGGATACAATCTCATAGAGTCCAAAAATAACAAGTAATACAAACATCAATCAATGCATAAGTTCAGCTATAAAAATGATACAAATCTATCACTCTAAGATACAATTATATCCTTTCAATTTCATCCATGCCACCACATTTTATAATAAATAATTATCTTTTACGTTATGATTCATTTATTAAGCTTACAAGATCTTTATTAAATGATCAAAGAAGACTAGTCAAATAGATTGCAGTCACACTTTAGACTACATAAGAGTTAATTAAATATTCCCGACCAAATAATTTATCCTCTATCTTTCCCTCTAAGTATCCAAAAGTATTTGATATGTCTCACATGGTAGAGTTTCTCATACGGTTAAAAGAGTATGACCTTTAATTAAATTATAGGTTTATAGTTTTCTCAAAAAGTATTATATACTCATTTCACAAGACCTTATTTCCATCAACAACAAACTTATATCCTCTTTGATTTAAATAGTTATTAACAAATAAACTATTTATAACTCATTATTTATTTTTATTTTCCTAACAATCGTCATTTATAAACATATAACCAAATCACAATGTATGTATGTATGTATATTTATCTATCTATCTCTCTCTCTCTCTCTCTCTATATATATATATATATATATATATATATATATATATAGAGAGAGAGAGAGAGAGAGAGAGAGAGAGAGAGAGAGAGAGGGAGAGAAATAAATAGAGATAAATAAATATCTATTTATTTATCTCTCTCTCTCTCTCTCTATATATATATATATATATAAATTGTATTCCAACATACAACCATCGGGTAATATCCCACAACTGTATACTAACATCAATATCCATTTCAATCCTTCATTTACGTTACAACCTCTATCAATAAGTTATTTATTTATGAAAATTTTAGTATTCAATAGAGTGTTTATAAGTCAATTCAAGGCTTCCTCAACATAATTACACCTAAACAAGTTTTATTACAATTAGGGATACCTTCATGTAGTTAATTGAATGTGTTGAAAAAAACTAAAATAACAAATCCCTTATTATTAACATTCTGGGATGTTCCTTTAATCTTTAAATTACAACTATGTGGAAAACCACATTTTTTTAATCTTGAATTTACATCATATGTTGATAGATACATAATGATTATAACAAAACTCAGTTATTATTAAAAAAAGTTTGCCTTTACCCATCACTAAAAATTCCATTTATGAATACAATAAACACAAGTTATAGTAGTTTATTAACACAAAGCCCTTTCAATAATACACTTTTCTAAACCTGTAACTATTATAGCTGTGTGAAGAAATGTGAATTCACCACATTAAATGGTTCGAGGGAGCTTTTCTTCAGTTCTTATGGGTGAGAGCATACTCTCACCCCCAAGTCCATGAGGAAATGGTTTTGACTAAAACCCTATTCAACTAACTATCAATTGAAACAACTATCGAATACACTAGATAGGGTTTAATTTTAAATTGAAAAACATAATCACCCAAAACTCTAATGCATACAATAAGAAACCCCACATCGAAACCCAATTCTCATAAGGGAATAACATTAAATATGAAAGTTTTTACTAATTAAAAATTCATAAAATACATGCAAAATATTGAACTATGACCTGCTATGACAGGAAAAAACCCATATAAATTTCATGCATAGTTTTTACAAAGCCACTGTTACTTGCCTAGACTTCAGATAAAGATAGTTGGTTTTTGTCTTATCTTGCCTCACCCAAAAATTGCTTCTCTTTGTTCTTATTTTCCCATTGTCAACACACACCTTTATTCTTTTCTTACTCATTCCTTTATTATTCCCTCTAACTATCACATGTTGCCATTTCTCCATAAATGCCTTCCACTCAAAGAGGAAACAACTAGACATGACGAAATGCATTACTCACTAGTCGGATTTACTCCTAGTCCTTAAAAAAAATTGTTATCATGGCATGTAGGGATTTTCACATAAAAACCACCACACACACACCTCCACAAATATCCTAAACATGAAATCAAAAAAATCCTAAATTTAGGCATGAAACTTGTGTTTTGTAACCATGCATAATAAACCCTAATGATTAAGTTATTTGATAAATTAAAAAATAAATGTTAATTAATCATTTCACAAGATGCCTTTAAATTCCAATTAGATTCCTATGTTGGTAGTTTTCCCAAGTACAACAAGTTAGGTAATGCATAAAAAATATGCAATGTGGCTAGATGCGTCCAAGGGGTCCAATGTCCCACAAAAGGAAGCTTGTTATCTCCCATTTTTAAATTGCTTATACCAAAAATAGAGTTAAATATTGCTTCAATTACAACCAAGCTAAAAATATTAAAATAAGGTCAATCACATAAGGAAAAATATGACTCTAACATAAAATTAAGGTGCAGACCTTTCAAACCACAATAAATCCAAACATTTACAGAAAGACTACTATCACTGCACCTAAATCAGATATTATGATACATTATTTCATAAAAAACTAGTGAATGCAAAATACTTAGCATGTTACATCTTGATTCCTTGCTAAGTAAATTTACTTGATTATCTATGGATATTTATAGTTGGTGATTTTGATTTTATTAGTATTAAATAAGTTGTAAATCATATGTTGTTATGGGATAGTTGTATGTTGTTTTGGTTTCATGATTGCATTGATATGAGTTTAGTTGTACTGTAAATATTTTACATTGTGATCATATTGATTTATTATTTCAATAATATTTTATGATATATGTCATGATGATTGGATTAACCACCTTCTCATCACGAGTTTAACATAGGAGAGATTCATCCCTCACAACATGATGGAGGGAGAGTATCATCAGAGAGTGTGTCGTAGATGGAGGTGTTGGGGGATGACAAAGGAATGGTTAGAACCCTGCAGACACCATGTTAATGGTACTCATGATATGCATAGTTTGAATGGTTAGCGTTAATACATTTTGATATTGTTTCCATTTATATAATTATTTTACACATGGTTAGTTGTGTATTAGCTTAGTTTAATGATTACGTGGAATCAATCTTGTGAGATTTGCGTTGTGGTTGTTATAATTTGAACTTGAATAATAATGTGTTATTTACCATCTTTAATAACATAATGTAATTGACCTTACATTAGTGATGTTATTAATAATCATTATGATTATTTACTTTTAAATCATACTATTATGAAATAAAGCAATTGTATTTTATTAAACTTAGAAGAAACACATAAATACCAAAAGTGAATTAGAAAGTATATATTTAGGGAAAAAAATAGAAATAAAAATCATGGAATAAAAATAAAGAGAGAGAAGGCAATTTTAAAGAAATTGCCTTATTCATGCAAAGAAAAAAAATAGAAAAATGGGGCACAATTGGGTAAGAGGAGAAGAGGAGAGGGGAAGAGGGGAGCACGCTTTTGAGAAAGAATGGTGCAACACATGAAGTAAAGGAGCAAAGTGACTTAGAGAGGAGATCTTCTAGATTGTGTCATTTTTAGATTTAGAATTTTTACCATGTAGGCAATGATTATCTTTATGGAATTAAAAAAATCACGTTATTCTAGGTAAATCCTAGTGGGGATGTTGCATGTGGTATTAGAGCTATGACTCAAACTCTAAAACCTAATGGGTCTACTAACATTTTTACATCCTTCTATTTACCATGAATGAGAATGGTAAAAGATAGAGTATCCAGAAAGGGTCCTTTAAATGTTAATGACAACCCTCCATTTGATCCTAATCGATTTGTTATTGAGCAAGTAAAAAGTTGGATCAGATTCTTGTAGCCATGAATGAGACTAGGGATAAAATTTTATCTCTGGAGTAGGAAGTTTACGGCCATGAAGATGAAGAACATCAGGATATACCTGAAGAGCATATCATTGAGTGGGGAAAACCTTAGGATGCGAGAGCTTGGGTAGCTGTAGAGTTGCTTATAGATATAAAAAAGGTGAACCCACCTAAGTTCAATGGAACTATTTTGGGTGATGGAGCTAAAGCATGGTTGGCTGAGATAGAGAAGTATTTTGAAATTTAGAACTACATTGAGGTCACTAAAGTAGTTTGGGGAGCTTACTAGTTGGATGGTGAAACAGATACGTGGTGGGCCAATAATAAGTTGAAATGAATCTTAATTTAACCACCACTACATGGAAGAAGTTTATGACATTATTCAAATCATGGTGGATTCCACATTTATATTTTAACCAGAAGCTCACAAATTTCTAGAATCTAAAGCATGGAGACTTATCGATGAGTGAGTACTGGGAGCAGTTCACTAAACTATCAAAGTATGTACTTTAGTACCAAACAAATGAGAGGTTCAAAATTAGGAAGTTCATCATGGGTTTGAAACCCTAGATTTATGGAGAGATAGATGTTCATGAACCATCCACCATGGACTAGGTCTTCGAGAAGACAATCAAGCAAGAACAAAAGTTGAAGTCTCTTGCTCAGGCCAGGGACAAGTTTAGGAAAAAGTTTCAAAGTTCTAAATCAACATTCAAAAATAATAATTGGAAGCATAGGAGTGGATACTCCAAGAGTCATTTCAAAAATCATGTCATATTTCAAAATGGCTCAGGCAACAAGAAACCAAGTAATGGTTTCAAAGGAGATTTTAAAAGAAACCAATAATGTGATAAGAAAAGATGACCTAGAGGTTGCTTCATTTGTGGAGGTGATCATTGTGCTCATGAGTGTACCCAAGATAAGTCTAAGAATAAAGGTTATACTTCTTATCAGGGAACATTCTAGTAACATATTCATGTGGTAGTTGATAATCAACAAACTAAATTCCAAGCTTCACCCATAGAATTGTCAGGTATTTTGATTGAATATCTAGTTTCTATTTTGATAGATATAGGTGCTACATAATGTTTTATATCTCCTAAAATGCTTAGTAAGTTATCAAATGCAGTAATGGAAAATGCATGGTCAATAAAATTTGGGATGATTTAAAAGTCAAGGTTGACAAGTGTTTAGTTGGAGCGGAGATTAGGTTGCCCAAATTCACAATAGTAGTGGATCTGTATGTAGCACATATGATGTGATACTAAGAGTCAACTAGTTTGTGAAACATAAGGCCAAGGTTGACTACTACCTAAATTTTTTTGAGTGTCTAGATGATTTTGGAAATCAAACACAAATTCAAGGTGAGAAGAGAGAGTTAAGGCTTAAGAATATTTTTGCAATGTAACTCAAGAAGGATTAAGGAAATTAGTGTTAAGCATTTATTGTCAAAAGAAATGAAATGGAGGAATCTAAGAACCATCTCTTGAATATTATACATTCCTTATGAATTTTCATAATGTGTTTTTGGAGGAATTGCTAGGATTGCCTCCTAGACATGAGTTTGATTTCTTTATCGAAATCATACTTGGATCGATACCACAGTCTAAGGTACTATACAGGATGACAACTACTGAATTGGTTGAATTGAAGGCTAAACTCTAATAATTATTATTAAATGGGTTGATCAAGTCAAGTGTGTCATCATGGGGTGCACCAATTGTCATTGTCAAGAAGAAGGATGGTACCCTTCAACTTTGCATAGATTATAGAATGTTGAATAAGGAAACTATCAAAAATAGGTATTTGCTACCTCATATAGATGATCTTTTTGATCAGATATGAGGGGCAACAATATTTTATAAGATTGAATTTAGAGTATAATATCATTAGATGAGCATTATAGACATCCAATTCCTAACACCATTGTGTTGAAATTATAAATTTTATTTGAAATTTTTGAAAATGCATAATTTGGGCCAAAATCACTAAAATGCGCTAAATGATTCGAGCTTGTCGTATACAAGTGTCGATTTAAGCTAATGTATCCTTGAATGGGGCGATTAATTTTATGTGATTATTAGTTTTTCCTAAATCATTTCGAGTTAAAATGCCAAAAATTTAATTTGACACTCTAAACCACTGAATTATTCTAATTCAAAAGCACATGACATGTGCATGGGTTATTTCACATCCACAATGTCCTAATTAGGGTATTGGTCTATATGTAATTGACACCTTATAATTATACTCTAGTCAAATTACAACCCAATAACTTGACATTTCAACCAGTTTGATTAAATGGGCAACCAATTTCTAAGGAATTGCATAAAATTTAATTAACCTCGCTTAAGCAAATTAATCCAAATCAAGAGCTAAGTGGAAAATCCATGGAAGTTATTTAATATCTTTTAATTAGAAATTTATTTCTAATATCTACATCAACAGGTGATATCATTTGTAGGGTGGCATCCATAAACCATAAATGGAACAAATATCTGATTTAAGCCCTCCCATGCCTCATTAATGTCCCTTTATTCCAAATATTAATGAGGATATTTATGATTTGAGCCTCCAAAATTGAATTGATTCATGGCCACACATATTGATCTCAAGATGGATGATCATGGTTGATTTTGATCATTTCTAAAAATCTATAAATAGGAGGGCCAAGACCACAATTTTTAAGCTTCTTTGGTGTAAACTTATTATGCAAAATTCTCCTCACAATTCATTTGTGTGTAGTGTTATTATGCATAATTTACAATAAGATAGCTTCACTATTGGCATAACATTGATCAAAATCATGAGCCTAGTTTCATTGGTGCATTGAGAGAAGATGGGGGGGAAAGCCACTCATCATTGCTAAAGAATCAAGCACCAAATCAAGGGAAAAATCATGTTTTGAGCTGCATTTGGAGGTGGGATGCTCTTGGGAAGGTTTGTTAGTATATTCCTTCTTTCAATAATTCTTTATTTCCTTTTGAAAATTCTGTTGAAGGAGTTGACTTAATTAGTTATGTTCTTTATGCATTTCTTGAGTTTGTTTGACTCATGCTTGATCTAACTCATTTTGGATTCCATCTCTACATCTTGGCATGCCCAGTGGGATAATCATCCCATATAAGTAAGGAGACTAATTTGACATTCTTGGATCTTCTAGAAAATGCTTTAAAATAACTAAAAATCAAGCTTTATCATTAGTTTTCCCATGTTTTTATTATTTTGTTGACACAGTTTACACAATCACTGATATCAGTTTACCCTAACTGGCATCAGTCCCTGTGTGGGGTAGAACACTACAGGAAGGCATATTTTTGGAATTTTCTTGAAACTCCTAGTTGTTATTCTGGATTTTACGAACTTGCATGCTTTCTGTCTAACCATTTTATTATAAGATCCACATGTTTTCTAGAGTTTTTATACTTATTTGAACTGACAATTTTTTTTTTGAAAAATGATGTTATTCCTATGGGTTTATAGGTAACCGACATTGATTTTTAGTTAATCGACATTGGTTCTATTGCAACCTGCATCAGTTTTATTGTAACTAGAATCAATATCTATGGACTGATGTCAGTCTCTGTGTAAGAAAAACATAGAAACTCGAGAGAAAGTTTTCAAATCTTGATTTTCTCATTGATATTTATGCTTCAAGATAGACATAAACCCTCTAAAATTTGTAGGACACACATTGGAAAAAGTGCCAAATTTGAACATGTTTAACTCTTGAAAACTTTCATTTGGTGCTTAAAAAGAACATAAGTGTTTATGCTTAGTTTATTTTGTGAAAGTTTTAAAAGTTTTAAACTAAGGTAAAGGGGACAAAATTTTCACAAACACTTACATTTGGTGCATTAAAGTAAACAATTATTTGTTTTATGCTAGATCTTTTACAATTGTTTGTTTTTCACAAAATGAAGGATATATGTATGCTCTCCCCCTATTTCCTTTAAGAAACTTGGGTTACCAAAAACACTGTTTCTTTACAATTGTGCCTTGTCTAAGGCATGAAAATAATGTTGGTAAGGCTCTCACCAAATATGTATGGTTTGGGTGATCTAAACATAACTTTTAAAATATTTTCACTTAGTCATTTATTTTATGCAACTTGGTTTGTGAGCAAGAGTTCATAGACTCCTCATGAGTTATTTAGGGGTGTGTTAACCTGAGGTTTCATCTCTCAACATCATACCAACCCCTATCTATGATTCAATATATAAATTAGGGTACGTATACTATGATTAATAGGGGGCTATGCGGCTAGCCTGTCCAATCGTAATGAAAACCCGAGTTAGGTTTGGCTAACCAGGGGAATTCCACTAAGAAGTACATAGATAAAATCACTATGAAAAATAATATACCCTTGCATAGTAAGTGATGCCCATAATATACCCTTGCATAGTAAGTGATGCAGGGCATCATACACCTCTTTACTTTTTTGTGTCAACTTTTGTATTGTCTTACTAGTGCTTCATTGGCCTATAATGGCTTTTATTCTTATTTTGAAATGTCAATTGCATTAATTGAGTTTTTGATGACTTAGATGGTTTCTTTGGTCCTTTAAAACACTAGTACCTTTCTATTTATGCACTAATATCATTCTCAAATTCCCTAATTCCACTAAAAAATTTCTATTTTGTCTTGGTTTTTGGCTTTAGGCCATCTTTACTCTTCTTGAGCAAGATTTGCTTTGTATGGATCATACATCATATACTTTTAAGGGACTATTATTCAAATATAAATTCAAGACCTATAATATTATGCTGAAAATAACATCCCATTCCATATACCCCTGAATAGCAATCTTTGATTATTTATTTTCTTGAAATCTCTTAAAAATGTAGAAAATGCCTACAAGAGTACTAAGTATAATTGAGGCTATAGTAGGTCAAAATTTAGAATACCTTGATTTACAACTTCAAAAGAGATTAGATAGTTAATAATATGTGAAAACAAATTTATCCAATCTTTAATTCACTCCATTTGATTTCATAATGCAAAATATAAGCTTTTAGCTCTACTCGCTCTCTTAGAAAACTCAAACATTATGTGTTCTTGTGACACAGTCATTTATTTTAGAATATCTAAAGGTTGTTTCAACTTTAAAACAATTTTAACATTTTATATACCTCATAAAATTTTTATCCACCAATTTTCAAGAGATTTGTACTGTCATATTTCAAGATATGGATCTTTTTCTTCACTTATTCTAGACAAAAACTTAGAATTTTTGGACTATACATAGTCTGAGTTTTCATGATATATCTCTCAATATGCACTAAATGAATCTATAATTATAATTTTTAGAATAAGGATACAAAGGTTAATCTACTATAATTTTTTTATATTTTATCTTTGGATAAATCTCAATAGATAATTGTTTTTATGACCGAGTTTTACTTCTGATTTTACACAGCCATATAAGAGCCTATGAGGAAATAAATGACTATTCATATAGTTTAAATTCTATTCTCTCCAAATAAAACTTGAATAATGAGCTAAAATACATCATTCAACTTATCTAATCATCTAGATAAACTCATGCAACCTTTCTACGTGATGCAAGAGCTTTGTGTGCACTTACAATTTGCAATCTTTGAGTATACCCAATTTCAAAGAGTATGAACACAAAAAAGAGCTTAGAACTTATCTCAAACAGAATATAATATCATTTATTAACACCAAAATGATAAAATACAATAAATTTAACAACAAGACATCTTTATTTACAAGCAAATATGACTACAGACCTATACCATGTCTTGGCAGAGTCTCACACACTTTCACACTCTTACATCTCTATCTCCTATATGAAAAATAAAAAGGAACCTACTCCTTTTATGCTTGTTCATCATCTCGATCACCCAAGATATTTTTGAGCCAAATTAGTTTGTTTAAGTATCCTCCAAGCTTGGAATGGTCATAACTTGTGGAGATTTTCTTTCAACTTCTCAACTTGAGATAGTCAAGCATCCTTTCATGAATAGTATTTCGTTACACTTGATCCCTTTTGACTCTCCTAACTGACTATAATATACATAAACTCTTTAAGACTCCTCATTATGTTGAAAACCACCTATGATAACTCATAATTTCTTACCATTATCCATTTGACTACATAATTACATGAATAATTCAAATGATAAACTTTTGGAGGGAAACCACTCCAAGACATCTTTATAAGCTTCCAAGGCCTCCATGAGGATTATCATGACTTAGGATAAACTATGATTCCACTAGAAAAGCTTATGTTGATGCTCTTACATCAAATTTCCCCACTTGAAAGTTTTCATGGACTCCTGTTCATAATGTTCCACCTCTCTTAATATTTTTATCTTCATCTTCTCACTGTTATGTAGCTCTCCACCTTTGTCTTTTGATTGCTTATTCTTAGTTATTCTTACTTGATCTTATTGTTGTCATAGATCCCAAAATTGTCTTTGAAATGATGCTACTTTACTTATTCCAGTATGCTCTTTAAATGAGCAACTCTTGCCTTTAGTGTCATTCTTCTTGATGTCAACCTTCCTCCTTGTTTGGTTGTACCATATACCTGCAGTCATGCAAAAAATATTAAATATAATAACACTTCCATCAGATTCTTGAGTCCACTCCTTTTCATTTTTTCAAATTTTCATGTCTTCATAGTCTTCATGGATTCTAAAGTATCCATCCTTAACCTGTAATGTCTTCATTACATCAACTCTTAACAAACTTATGACTAGTGTACCATCATAAATCAAATTGTTGCAATGTTCATACTGACTCTTTTGAATATCCTTAGCCAAATATTCAGCTAAATCATTCTCATTTTCTATGATTATCACATTGAATTCCAATCTTTGATTATTTATTTTCTTGAAATCTCTTTAAAATGTAGAAAATGCCTACAAGACTACTAAGCATAATTGAGGCTATTGTAGGTCAAAATTCAAAATACCTTGATTTACAACTTCAAAAGAGACCAGATAGTTAATAATAGGTTAAATATATGTGATCCAACCTTTAATTCACTCCATTTGATTCCATAATGCAAAATATAAGCTTTTAGCTCTACTCGCTCTCTTAGAAAACTCAGAAATTATGTGTTCTTGTGACACAATCATTTATTTCAAAAGATATAAAGGTTGTTTCAACTTTAAAACAATTGTAACATTTTATATACCTTATCAAATTTCTATCCACCAATTTTCAAGAGATTTTTACTGTTGTATTTCAAGATATGGATCTTTTTCTTCACTTATTCTAGACAAAAACTCAAAATTTATGTATTATTCATAGTTTGAGTTTTCATGATATCTCTCTCAATATGAACTTAATGAACCTATAATTATACTCATTAGAATCAAGATACAAAGGTACATCTAATTTCAAATTTTCAGATTTTATCTTTTGATAAATATCAAGATATAATCATTTTTCTGACCGGGTTTTACTTCTGATTTTACACAGCCATATAAGAGCCCATGAGGAAATAAATGATTATTCATAAAATTTAAGTCCTATTCTCTCTAAATAAAACTTAAATAATGAGATAAACTACCTCCTTCAAATTCTCTAATCATCTAGATAAACAATGCTACATGATGTAAGAGCTTTGTGTGCAGTTACAGTTTACAATATCTGAATATACCCAATTTCCAAGAGTACAAACACAAAAAGGAGCTTAAAACTTATCTCAAACCAAATATTATATCATTTATCAACACTAAAATGATAAAATAAAATAAATTTAACAACAATACATCTTTATTTACAATCAAATATGATTATAGACCTATATCCCATCTTGGTAGAGTCTCACACACTTTCACACTCTTACATCTCTATCTCTTATATGAAAAATAAAAAAGAACCTACTCCTTTTATGCTTGTTCATCATCTTGATCACCCCTTCTAAGATATTTTTGAACCAAATTAGTTTGTTGAAGTATCCTCCAATTTTGGAATGGTTATATCTTGTAGAGATTTTCTTTCAACTTCTCAACTTATGATAGTCAAACATCCTTTCATGACTAGTATTTTGTTACACTTGATCCCTTTTGACTCTCCTAACTAACTATAATCTACATAAACTATTTAAGACTCCTCATTACATTGTAAACCACCTATTACAACTCATAATTTCTTACCATTATCCATTTGACCACATAATTACATAAATAATTCAAATGATAAACTTTTGGAGGGAAACCACTCCAACGCATCTATACAAGCTTCCAAGGCCTCCACGAGGCTTATCATGACTTAGGCTAACCTAGGATTCCACTAGAAAATCTTATGATGATGCTCTTACATCAATAATTTATATGGTATGAACTCAATTGACATGAGGCATCTCAAGTGTTAATCAAACTTGAGACCATCTAGATGTTCAAAAATTTAGTTTTAGAATAACCCCACTTATTGTGGACATATTGTTGATGCAGGGAAAGTAGCCCAAAGTTCCATGTCACTGTATAATCTCTTAGGAGAAGGGGGTGCATGCACTTTTATTTTTGGATTAACACTTAAAATCCTCCCAAGAGCATGTATATAGACATAATTCAATGGTATGAAGAAAACCTTGTTAGTTTTAGGACTTTGGACATTATACTTAGTTGTATTTTTGTCTTTTTTTTCTTTACTTGCTATTATTGAGTCTAAAACTTGTTTGTGAACCAAAACACATCAACCAAACACCTTCATTATCAACCAATTTATTTGAACAAGGAGGCATTACACTGACCAAATCAAAATCATCTTTTGCCTTGTTCAAATCCTCGTTTGAAACATTATGTTTGTCTTATCTAAAAAATGTTGTTATGTTGTCCATTTGAGTCTAGACCGTTTTGAAAAAATCTCCAAGTCCTTCATTTTTTAATTCAAATTTAAAATCTCACCTTTCTGAGTTCTAGGCCAAGGTGTTAATCAATTTTCTGTTTGCACTTGGTTTGAGTTAACTTGGGTATGATTTCCCATTTGGGTTGAAGACCATTATATAGACTCAGCATCCATTTTTATCATTGTGAACTTAGGTTATCTTGCATTTCACTCATGCTCTAAGTTTTAGAACCATTTTACTTCCTAATACCATGTGGCATTGTTGTGCTACCCTTTTGGTTTTAGTTTTATACTTAGGATTTCTTGTGTGTTTTCACATCTTGAGCTTCTTAGTTCATGTTGTTACCTTCCTCATCAGAAAGACTCTCTTCTAATTTTATAATCGTAACTCATTGAAGTTGTACTTAGATTTTATGGTATTGGCATATCTTTAAACCTAAGTTTGTTGTGTTTCTTCTACTTTAAGTTTAAAAGATATCATACCCTCTTCCAATTTAAAGATTTCAACCCACCAAAGTTGAGTTATTTTGTAAAAATTTCTTCTAATTATGGAATAATATGCAATTCTTTCAATATAGTCTCTTTTCCCTTGTCACTTGTTTGAATAAAATCAAAACACACCTTGTTAACATTTGTAAAAACATTTTCCAAATCTTAACAAACGTAGAGAACACTCTTTTAAACATGACGTAAAGGTATACTCATAATGGGGTCTTATGTGGCCCTAATAATGAGGAGGAGCATTTTTATGATGGGCATGATCACTTCATAGTGGTTCAGGATGTCACCCTCTTTAGGCCTAATCTTTGAAGACCAATGCAATCCATGCCGATTTTTGTATGACATCCCCATCCATCTCTTTCAGCTTGATCGAGAAACTAAACTCTGCAATGCTTGAAGGCTACCATTTTAGGCTATCCTTCTCTTTAAGCTTGCATGAGAAACCAAACTCTACAATGCTTGAAGGTTACCATTTTAGGCTATCCTTCTCTTTCAGCTTACGTGAGCAACCAAACTCTACAACGCTTGAAAGTAACCAATTTAGGCTATCCTTTTCTTTCAGCTTATGTGAGCAACCAAACTCCATAACGCTCGAAGGTTACCATTTTAGGATATCCTTCTCTTTCATATTGCATGAGAAACCAAACTCCATAATGCTTGAAGGTTAACATTTTAAGTTATCCTTCTCTTTCAACTTGTATGAGAAACCAAACTCCACAACGCTTGAAGGTTACCATTTTAGGCTATCCTCCTTTAGCTTGCATGAGCCACCAAGCTCCACAACACTTTAAGGTTACAATTTTAGGCCCTCTTGTTTTGTATTGCACTATCAACCAATATTCATAATGCCCTATCATCACCATTCTAGGCCCATCACCAGTAGTTATTGAACCTATTGTTGAGAAACATCCATTTGATGAGCCAATCTTTATTGATCCCTTTTTCAATAGCCTAATTTTTGGAGATCCCATTATTGAACCATGAGCCATTGTTTACCCTAATCCAACTATTCCCCACTTTAAAAAATTCATGCTAGTCTTCGATCCACAATAGAGTCAGTCATTACCTCTTCAAGAGTCATCATGTGAGAACCCAAAATGTGTTCAAAGTTGATATTTTACAACCAATTATAAACCAAGACCATGATGTTATTATTAAAACACCCATTTGTGATGAGTTAGATTATGATGAATCACCCATTGATACTATACCTATTATTAAAGAGTCTCACTCTAAAAAATTAGTCTTTGTTGAGTCACTTATTAATGATTATAACTGCCTTTGGGCAAATCATTACCTCGACCATTGTTATGTTTTTAAATATCCTCATCCATTTGACAAGTTAGTCTCTATGGAATTATCTCTTGATATTTTCCCACTCATTGAAAAGTCTCACTTTGACAGGGCAGTTTTTGTTGAGTCACCTCTTGAGTGCTTCCCTCTCTTTGAGGGACTTCACCTAAATGAACTAGTCTCTGTTGAACCCTTCCTAGATGAATATATTTTTATCAAGCCCATTATGCCATCACAAGCCATTACTTATCTAAAATCAAGCATTCAATAAAACATTATTACATCAACATCCATAATTGATGAAGAATCAAAATTAGAGTTAGGTTCCATTTTTGAACTGACATCAGATTTAGTATCAGAAGCATAATCACTATTAGTCTCAACATCAGATTTAGAGTCCCTTGACTTAGATTCAGCTTCAAAATCATATTACAGTCATGGTTGTTAAAACATTGGTTACACTTGCCTTCCAAATCAATTTGAATATATTTGTGATCCTTCCATGATTTTTTAGGATGAAAACTTCAGCATTGGCATAGGTTCTCCTAGTATCTTCTACAAGGATTGTGTTTCCTTTCATCATCCCATTATCACCACCCAACATAACCATTATATTCACACTCCACCTCCCACAAGTGTTGATTGGGACCGACATAATCACACTTTGATGAAATACATCCATGGCAACATATCAGGGGTAGAATATCAGGGGGACCAAGAATACATTCATAAAAAATAAGAGCAATCTCCCACTAAAACCTTTTTGAAGGTGTTAGGGGGAAATCAAAGTCCAAACTCAACATCTTCTAGTGAAACCTTTTTGGAGGCATTAGAAGATAATCAAAGTCAACATTATCTAGTGAAACCTTTTTGGAGGTGCTATGGGATAATCAAGACAACTTCATTGGTGAAAATCTCATTGAGGCACCAATAACTGAGCCCAATAGTTCTTCTCTACTTGATGAAGGCATTATCAAAGATCAAATCGATACAACTTCTAATCTATAACATAATCAGATGGTAACAACTCTCAAGATCAAATAATAAAAAAAATTGGTGGTCCTATCAAGAACATCTTCAGAGGTCTTCGGTCCCACCATAACCAAAATTATGTCGAATATGAAATCAACAACATTATGTGTGTTTGAAAGTCCTGGTCTTCATTTGTTTCCTAACCATTATACATTCCATTATCATCCACATTTTTATTACCAACTTATACCATTTATCTTATGCCTAACATTATTTACCATCCCTGGCTACACTTTCCTTTGTAGAGGCTATAAAGATATCTTGTCTTGACATTTGGACGAAACATAATCAAGGACCAATGAGGATCACAACAACATCATTGGCATTTAAATCTACAACAAGCTCTTGATAAAGCAACTATTTAGATGAGGTGTTGGTTAACAATTTTTATTAATATTCTAGTTGTCTCATATGTCGACTAGGATGTGTATCTCTATGTCAACAAGAGCAACTATTAAAAAAGGGTATGGGATAGTAATTTTTATGATTAATTATTCTGGTTGTCTCATATGTTGACTAGGATGTGCATTTTCACATTAACAAGAATAACAAAACCATTTTTCATTTGCCATTTACCCTTTGATTTCCCTTGCCTTGTCTTTTATGGGTAAACCTATAGACCATTTCATTTTAGGCATCTTATACCATTGTGTCTCATTTACCACTTCGTCTAAACTAGATTGACTTGAGGTCCTTCGAGACTATGTAGGCAGTGCTCAATTTCTATTTGAGGTTAGCTCGATCATCTTAGCCACGCTCTTGCTATGTTGTAAGCATTTTAAGTTGAACCACTCTCACCATTTTGTGATCAATCTTAGCCATGCTCATGCCATTTTGAAATCCATCTTTAAGCTTGAACACTCTCACCATTTTATGAGCAATCATCATTTGGGGGCAACCCTTTTGCCATTATAGCCAATTGTCATCTTATCATTTTCTTCATGCCACAATTTATACCATTTTATTATACCATGCCTTTATTATTGACCAAGGCCTATTTTTAGCCATCTTAACTATCCCCTATTGATATTGGTTCCTTTGGTTCTTCCCACACTTTTCATGAGGGGATTCCAATCTAGTTTCAGTGGTTTTAGAATTCTATGTTTAAATGATGATCTATGGAAGTAGTGTGACATTGGATCTGGCAAGTTATCTTTCATTTACTTTTGAATTATACCATTGATTATAACCACCTATGGGAAATTCAGTGTTGTATTTTATGTCACTGATTATAACCACCTATGGGCAAATCATTATCCATCATGTGTTACTAATTATAACCGCCTATGGGTAAATTAGTAGCACAAATTTATGTCATTGATTCCTAAATATAATCACCTATGGGAAAATTAGGAACAATGCCTTTTTATCATGCATTGTCACATCACCTTTTCATTACTATTACCATTTACCTTCTAGTTGGCTCAAATTTATGAACTTATTGTGACCTAGTTGGTTTTTCACCACCTTTGGTATGGATATAACCACTGTGACTTAAGGTCCTAATGGGACTATGTAGGTCGTGCTTGATTCATGTTAAGGTCAGCTTAGTCTCCATTTGCCACATGCTCTCTCCATTTTGTGAGCAACCTAAGACACACTTGACACTAGTCCTACAAAATAGTTTAGCCTGAACAATATTTTGTAGTTCCTCTTATAGACAAGTGAACATGGATACAACAACACATAGTTTTTCTTGCTAAATGGTTCTTCAAAATTTTCTAGCACTACATACTATTCTATTATTATTTTTGTACTATTTGGTGGGCATTGTTACCTTAGCATAACCTCGCTCTTACCAATTTGTGAGCATGGGCCATTGTAGCCAGCTTTAGCTATTATTGAAACTTCTACTCTTGAACATGCATCTCCTTGATTAGTTAGTTCCCTGTGTTATTATTTATAATCATGATCCCTATTGCAGTCGATTTAGCTATTATTTCTCTTACTTATGGATGAACATCTCCTTAACTAGGTGGTTCTTTGGGCCTTTTTGTTAATATTTTATTTCTATTGCTTATCTCAAAAACACAAAAACATTAAAAAATGATTGACAAAACAACCTAAAACATTGTCTTACTCTTTTGTTTATTCTAAATCCATGCTCTTGTCATTTTGCAAGTCATCATTTAAACACTCTTTCTTTTTTGCAATCCCATTTTCACCCTTTTCTTTCATAACATCAATTATGTTTTCCTATCATCACTTTTCTTCTATTCCATTTGCTGAGAGAACTACATTTGGCTTGAAGTTCATGTTGGACCTTGCATCCATGAAACTATGTAGACAGTGTCCACTTATCTTGTACATTTAGAATCAGCTCGGCCACCCCCTTCCTCTTCTTCTTTCCCCCATTTTGTTTTGTTTTGTTGTTTCCATATTACTTGGGGAAAACTTTGTCTCTTTTTGTTCTTGTTTTGTTGTACTTTTTGTAGAATGTAATGCCTCTACTACACATACACGAACAAGTGTTTTTTGTTTGCAATAACATTATGACTAACTATTGTTTGTGTGTGTTTATTTGATTTTTATTATTTTTTTGTTGTGATTTCTTGTCTTTCCATTTATTTTTGTCTTGATGTGTGTTCTTTTTCATTTCTTTGTTGTTTCTTCTTGTTTAGTTTTGTTCTTTTGCATTATTCTTTTATCTTATTCTTTTGTGTTATTTTCCAAGTACATCTTGTACTACACATGGATCTTGATTATTCATTTCTTGTTTTCATATTGCTTATTACGTTATCCTTGTTTGGATTTTATACATTCTTGTTCTTACTTAAGTCTTGATTGTTCATATCTTGATTTTAAGTTAGGTTACATTTGTGTATTATTTTTTCTTTATTTTTGCTTGTTTTTATTTAAATATAAATAGTTGTAACTCTAGTATTGGTAGTTTTTATCATTATCCTTAGCTATAATATTCACATTTGAACCAACTCATTGCAAATGAAATATAATGTCATTATAGGTTACTCAAAATTATGATGCATAGTTTCATTTTGCTATAGTAAGTACCAAGTGCTTTGGATCCTAATTCAGATAGTCAATGTAGCTTTGAAGATCAACTCTCAATAAACCAATTAATTAAACACCAATGGCATCACACAAGAGTCTATGCGAGTCATGCATCTCTAGGCATATACTATGAGTCTAATTTAACAGTGGTCCATTTTTTTCTACTCTTCATTTCTTATTCTATTTTCTCTCGCTTTTGGGTGAGCTACTTTGGCTTGAGGTCCATTTGGACTATATAGGTAGCCCTTGGATACATGATGTATCTCATGTCAGATCAACCAGCTTTATTCTTATATTCATCTCTTTCATCACTTTATGCATCCTCATATGCTAGGTTTGAGGTGGCTTATTCAATCATTAGACCTTTACATCTACGTTTGTGCCCACTCATATTTAATTTGTGTAATATTGTTAGGTTGTGGAGCTAAAAGCTTCAACTCTTTGCAAACTGAAAGAACAAAAGGTTGCTGAGATCCAGGAGCACCGGCGTCGACAGCAGGACCAACGTCGGTCGTGACCAGTGCAGAAGGCCACTGGCGATGGCAGGGAGTCGACCGACATCGGCATAACCAGGCAAGCAGGGACCGGCGTCGGTTGCCTGTGTGTTCCAGAATTGTTCGTTGCACGGACAGTTAGTTAAGTGAACGAAGAGTTTGCATGTAAAGACCAGTTAGAGTCTTGAGCTGTGAGGATAATTGTCTAAATTAAGAGTCTAAGTTATTGTTTAAGTCTGGGATCTATTTATAGACCCATTGGCATGTATTGTAATTTGTACAAGATAAGGAAGGCAAGGAAGTTCCTTCTAAGTGTAAGATCATTGAGTTGCAGGTTGTTGCAAGCTCATAGGAGATCTACATGTGTGAGTATGGTCTGTTGAATTGCAGGTTGCAGGTTCATGGGAGATCAACTTGAAGTGCTATAGAGTGCTTGGTGAACTGACAGGGTTATTACTGACTAGTTGGAGAGGTAAACACCAATTCTGTTTGTGAGTTGGTTGTTGGAACCGTTTTTTGTGTAAGAGAGTGTTGTGTAGAAGAATTACTATACACTTGAGGTGTGGGAAACCTCTATAAGGTGGAAGAGTGTGGCGGCTCTTTATTGTATTCTTTTCTGTAAAGTGTTAATACAAGATAGTGTATTGTCTCTCATATTCTGTGCTATTGGTGAATTCTAGTTACTTGTATTTTTTATTATTTTTGTATTTATAATTGCTTATATTTGGTAATCATACTGTGATCTTTTTGAGGAGCAAGATCTTAACAAAGTGGGATCAAAATAGGTGTTGTTCTTGTGATCCCCCAACAAAGTGGTATCAGAGCTGTTGGTTGAGATACTAACAGATTGGATTAGATCTGGTTAGTGTGTTTTTTGATTACAGGTTACTCACAGGGTTTCTGTTTGAGTGGGAGTTGAGCAATGGCAGAAGACAGTAAGCTACGAATGGAAAAATTTAATGGCAAGAACTACTAATTGTGGAGGATGCAGATTGAGGATTATCTGTATCAGAAAGATTTGTACTTACCGTTGGGTGGGGTTGTTTGCAAACCCTCAAATATGAAAGATGAAGAATGGGAGGTTCTTGATCGGAAGGCTCTAGGATCTATTAGATTGAGTCTTGCATCATCTGTGATTTCCAGCGTATCACAGTGTAAGACAACGGTGGAGTTGATGGAATCTTTGGCAAATTTATATGAAAAACCCTCAGCTTCTAATAAGGTATTTCTTATGACGCGTTTATTTAATTTGCAAATGTTGGAAGGTGGATCTGTTCATAGCCATCTTAGTGATTTCCATGGTTTGGTAAACCAGTTAAGTTCAGTCAATATTGTATTTGATGATGAAATTAGAGCTCTCTTAATCTTGTGTTCATTACCTGAAAGTTGGGAAGGTTTGGTAATGGCAGTTTCTAACACTGTGTCTCCTTCAAAAGTCTTAAAAGTGGATGATGTTGTGAGTGTGATCTTAAATGAAGAGACACGCAGGAAAAGCACAGGTGAGTCATCAGGGAATGCTTTGAGTGTTGAAGGCAGAGGAAGGCAAAGAGAGAAGATAGAGCATGGGAGATCAAGGTCCAAGATAGGCAGAAGATCCAAGTCCAGGTATGGCAGAATAACCTGCTGGAAGTGTGGAAAGCAAGGGCACTTAAAGAGAGATTGCAAATTAGGTGAAGATCAGCATGAAGGACATGAAGAAGAAGCAGATGTTGTAGATTACGCTGTAAGGGATGCTCTGGTATGTTCTTTGGATAAAGAAGAATCTTGGGTTTTAGATTTTGGTGCCTCTTTTCATGCATCCCCACAGGGAATTTTTTCATGAGTATGTCCAGGGAGACTTTGGAGAAATTTGTGTAGGGGATGGTAAACCTTGTCAGATTGTTGGCAAAGGGAAAGTGAAGCTGAAATTGCAGACAGGTAACACATGGGTGTTAAAGGAGGTCATGCATGTCCCAGTTCTGGAGTGGAATTTAATTTCTGTTAGAAGTTTGGGTGATGAGGGTTGCACAGTAACTCTCACAGCGAACTCTTGGAAGGTTACCAAGGGTACACTTGTTGTAGCTAGAGGTAAGAAAGTAGGTATGCTTTATCTATCTACTTGTATTACTGACTCTCTTTCTGGGTTATCTACTTCAGCTGTAGATTCAGAGATGTGGCTTGATAGGCTTGGTCATATAGATAAGAAGGAGATGCTTGTTCTTGAGTCAAAGGATATGCTTTCGGATTTGGAAGGTATGGATCGTGGTTTCTATATGCAGAAGAAGAAGGTGACGTTTCTTGAGGAATTCGATGTTAGTGACAAGAACAGGGAAGCCTTGGTTTTCAAGGAGAAGGTGACAGACAGAGTTCAGCACAAGATGCAGAAGAATTCTGAGCAGAGCAAGGGTGTTTTGGAGAAGGATTTGATCCAAAAAGAGCTCACGAGAAAAAGTCAAGTCTCACTAGAAAAACACAAAGGCCGACGTCGGCAAGAAAATTGGCGTCAGCGTCCAGACAGGGACCGATGTCGGCTATGTGCAACCTGACTTCGGTGACTCGAGGCAGATAACGACCAGCGTTGGCCAGGGGAAAACGACATCGGCAAAGGGGCAGTCACAGGGATCTGACATCGGTCGAGTGCAGACTGAGATGTGATCGGCATCGGTTACTGAGATGAATTTTGGGTGGACAACTAGCTGTCATGGAGTCTCAAGCGCCCATATGGAGGACTGAAGGCGTAAGTAAGTTCTTAAATTCGTCATTTCCCTTCTTTACACTACTTGTTGCTCACTTATGGCATAGGACCAGGAAGTTATTGAAGAAGTAGAACAGGTAGATCCAGGAAATAGTGGGAGCTTGGCATGGATGAGGATGTGATTCCTTGGATGAGAACCAAACAGTTGTTTTGGGTAGAGTTGTTAGCTGGAAGTAAACACTGAGAGACGAATGGATGTTCAGGATGAAGAAGAGCGGAAATGGATACGTGAGATGGAAGATCAGGGTATATGATCTTGTATGAGCTGCAGGGCAATGGAGGTTTGATCATTGTGTTTCTCTTTACCAGGTTGGATAATATTAGCTACATTATCCTATTTTTGTATGATGTGCTTGTTGCAGGGTTACATATACAGGTATTGCTGAACTATAGGTAAAGTTAGTTCAGGGGTGTGTCATGGAGAATCTGGGAGCAGCAAGATTCTTTGGCATGAGTGTGTTCTAGAGACATGGTAGGTCATATGTTGACTTTGTTTCAGGATGATTGTGTGAGACCGGTTAGCACGCCGTTGGTTGGATAGTTCACAAAACAGGTTCTTGATTCACATAATGAGGTTGAGTGCATGGTATGTACTAAACCTGGGTTTTCCCAAGCAATGGGAGTTGTCACAAGTTGGAGCCAATCTGGGAGAGAACCATTGGAGGATAGTTTAGTGGATTCTTACAGGGACTAGCAGCAGGTGCACATGCTATGCAGGTTCAGGTTATTTTCTACATGGTTTATAGATGTGGATGTGGCAGGTAATTTGGATGACAGGTTTTGCACTATAGGATTTGTGGTGGTTGGTCTTCAAGAGTGATCTTGAGGAGGGATACAAAGCCAAGGGAACAAACTAGACGGAGTACAGGTACAGGTTGCAACTGTTTATCTCCAAGTGGGAGATTGTTAGGTTGTGAAGCTAAAAGCTTCAACTCTTTGCAAACTGAAGGAATAGAAGGTTGTTGAGATCCAGGAGCACCGGCGTTGGCAGCAAGACCGACGTCAGTCGTGACCAGTGCAAAAGGCCACAAGCGATGGCAGGGAGTCAGCCGACGTCGGCATAACTAGGCAAGCAGGGACCAACGTCGGTCGCCTATGTGTTCCAGAACTGTTCGTTGCATAGACAGTTAGTTAAGTGAACGAAGAGTTTGCATGTAAAGACCAGTTAGAGTCTTGAGCTGCTAGGATAATTGTCTAAATCAAGAGTCTAAGTTATTGTTTAAGTTTGGGATCTATTTATAGACCCATTGGCATGTATTGTAATTTGTACAAGATAAGGAAGGCAAGGAAGTTCCTTCTAAGTGTAAGATCATTGAGTTGCAGGTTGTTGCAAGCTCATAGGAGATCTACATGTGTGAGTATGGTCTGTTGAATTGCAGGTTGCAGGTTCATGGGAGATCAACTTGAAGTGCTATAGAGTGCTTGGTGAACTGCCAGGGTTATTACTGACTAGTTGGAGAGGTGAACACCAATTCTATTTGTGAGTTGGTTGTTGGGACCATTTTTTGTGTAGGAGAGTGTTGTGTAGAAGAATTACTGTACACTTGAGGTGTGGGAAACCTCTGTAAGGTGGAACAGTGTGGCGGCTCTTTATTGTATTCTTTTCTGTAAAGTGTTAATACAAGATAGTGTATTGTCTCTCATATTCTGTGCTATTGGTGAATTCTAGTTACTTGTATTTCTAGTTATTTCCGTATTTATAATTGCTTATATTTGGTAATCATATTATGCTCTTTCTGAGGAGCAAGATCCTAACAAAGTGGAATCAGAACAGGTGTTGTTCTTGTGATCCCCCAACAAATATGTTATATCCTTGACCTATGCTTGCCATTTTTCCCTATTGAGACACAACATTTAGACTAATTATCGATTAAATTCACCCTATTGGGGCAAAATTAATTATCAATTATCAAAATCATCCCTACTAAGGCAAAATCAATATATCAACTGATCAAATCCACTCTACTAGGGCACATTATTATTTCCTTTTCTCTAAAGTAATGCTCTTAATTTTTATTCTAATTCTAAGCTCTATAGTTTTTGCCCTCACTGTGGTAGTTTTTAACATGTGCAACTTATCTCAGGATTGATCATTCCCTAAACACGTAGCTTGCACCTTATTTTAGGTGTGTTCAAAGTGTGTCACTTATATTTTTGGATTGTATCCTTCCCACTTACCCCTACCTTGGGGCCCATTATATTCTATTATATTTTTATCATTAAGAATTAATGTGTGCAAGCATTAGTTTAGTATGGATTTAACCTCATCCATGGGTCAATTTCACTTTCTCTCACTTTTTGAGATTCCATCCCTCTCTTTCATCCTCATATGTCCTCTCAATGGGGCATCATGGGCCATTTTATTCCAACTTCTTATTGACAACTTCTTTTTTTGAAAAGATGTTGCTTTGACCGAATGTTTCACCATGCCTTTTGATCTGGGCAACAATTTAGGTGACAATTCGGGTGACAGTTACACCCCAATTGATGATGGAACTTTTGAGAGCCATAACTTTTGCATCGTAGCTCCAATTGACTCACCGTTTGAACCGTTGAAAAGCTAAGAATGAGGAGAACATCATGAGATGACATTAAGCTTTGCTCAATGAAGTTTGACCCACAAAACCCCAATGGAAGTGTCCCAAATTTCAATTTTAGTAGTTTCTAAAAATAGTAATTCCTCAAATTTTGTATTGTTTTAAAGCTTGGAAGTCAAACCACTTAATCTCCCTTGAGATTGGTGACCTTCCACATCCTCCCCATGCTTTAAAAATGTGTATAAATGAAGAGGTAACCTGAAATGTGAGGATAGACATCTCTTCCCAAAGATAAGCATATATTTGTATTGCGATCTTGAGTAATACTACATCTCTTCTAAGAGAATTCATTACTGTGTTATTTCTATGATATTGAGATATTTATCAACTAGAATTTATGAGTTTTGGATTAGTGGTATCAGAGCAGTTTATCTTGAGAGTGTATGATCCCAAGGATGAGGTCAGGCTACAAGAAGCTTGGGTGGGAAACAACAGAGCTTCCAAATTTTCCACCTATTCGCTCCAAATGACTCAAATGGCAGAAGACACTGAGACATCTGATCCTTTGAAGGAAATGGTGAATGAAGCCCTCCAATGGCAACAAGCGCAGATGCTACAACAATTTGCACAAATTCTTCAAACACTTTTGATGGAAAATCTTGGCTTTGTGGCTCCACTTCTTGGCTCCTCATCCAGGGAACGTCCTTTCAGTGCCCCAACACCCTTCAAGGTTCAGGTAAATTTTGATATTCCTACATTTGAAGGCAAAATCAATGCTGATGCAGTAGAAAATTGGTTAGATCAACTGTCTTCCTACTTCCCTATAAATAAGTTCACCGATGGAGAAAATATTACTTTTGCTCTTTTGAAATCATCATTGCCTATGAAAAATTGGTGGGAAGTGTACAAAAAGAGGTTCAGTACAGATGACATTGGCCTTGAGGTGGAACCTACCTGGGATGATTTTGTGGAAGTGGTAAAAGAAGAATACTATCCCATCAGAGCATATGATGATCTATACATATAGTGGCAACAACTTTGCCAAGGTAAGGACCAATCTATTCAAGATTACACAGACACTTTTCATTCTTTGTCTGCAAGATTGGGCAATCAAGAAAGTGAGAAATATAAGACTATCAAATATCATGGTGGACTAGAATGGTACATACGGGGGGAAATGGAACTCTTTAATTTGGAAACCCTTGATGAGGCATACAAATTCACAATGAAGATTGAACAGAAGCATGGTAGAAAGAATATGAAGAGTCAACCCTCAAAATGGAAAAGTGACAAGGAAGGTCAAACACGAAGCCAAAATTAAAAGCAAAAGGAGTTTTAGGATAAGAAATCCCAGAAGGGGAAGGCTGGAAAATGGTGTGATTACCACAAAATTGGAACTCACTCCAAAGAAGAATGTCAAGCCATCAAGTCACTGCTTTCTGAGTCACAATACTCGACATTGACTACTTTACCTCATACACAACCCACAGTCAAAGAAGATGAAGAAGAAATTGTAGATGTTGAGCCTGACACCATCGTCGCTTCATCATAGACCTGTGAGGAAAGACCAGATGACAAGGAAAGATTGTTTCACTCCAAATTATGGGTAAAAGTAAGCCTCTGCATTTCATTCTTGATAGTGGGAGTCAATAGAATTTAATCTCTACTAAAGTTGTGAAAAGTCTAAATCTATCCATGAAGCCTCATCCAAAGCCCTACAGTATTGGATGGTTGAGCCCAAGGAGAGACCTCCATGTCACCCATTAGTGTCTTCTTTCATATGCTATAAAACCATTCCAAGATGAAGTCTTGTGTGATGTGGTCAATCTAGATGTTTGTGATGTACTCCTTGGTCAGCCGTTCATGTATGAGCAACATGGCATCTATGAATCATGAACCCAAAGGATCACCCTCAATCTTGGAATATGGCACTATAGGGTACCAGAGGTACCACCTCCCACATCTGTCTCTCTGATTAGTGCTAAGCAATGCAAGAGATTGGTGGAAAAAACAAAGCAATTTGTTCTCATGGTGGTCAAACCACATAAATCCAAGAAGGATGATGTTGCAGTCTTGACTACATAATCAACACAACAACAAAAGCATATAGGATGAATCACAGGAGAATATGATGACTTATTCAAGTCACCCATAGGAGTTCCAATGCATTTCTAGGTAAAACATTCTATTGATTTGATCCCAGGATTACCTTTGCCTAATAGTCCTATGTATTGCAAATCAGTTTTAGAGAATGATGAGATAAAAAGATAGATTCAAGAATTGATCCAAAAGGGTCACATCAGGCCAAGATATTCACCTTGTGGTACCCCAATTGTCTTGGCACTGAAGAAAGATGGAACATGGAGGCTTTGCATTGACTACCGAGCCCTGAATAAAATCTCTGTGAAGAATCACTATCCTCTCCCCAATATTGATGACCTACTGGACCAGCTCCATGGTGTGAAGTTCTTCACCAAAATTGATCTCAAATTTGGTTATCACCAAATTCCCATCGATCCCACTGATGTCTGGAAGACTGCATTCAAATCTAAGGAGGGGCTCTTTGAATGGTTGGTTATGCCTTTTGGCTTAACTAACACACCTGCAAGCTTCATGAGGATGATGGATGACATCCTACAACCCTTCACCAACTCATTTATGGTTGTTTACTTAGATGACATACTCATCTACAACAGAACATGGGAAGAACATTTGCAACATGTTTGTAAGGTGCTTCAAACTCTTCGAGAGCACAAGTTGTATGCAAATCTTGACAAATGCACATTCAGGATGACAACAATTCAGTACCTTGGGTATGTTGTGAATGAGGAAGGGGTCCATGTTGATCCAAAAAAGATTTAGGTTATTCAAGAATGGCCCACACCAAGGACCCTCACAGAGTTTCACAACTTTTTGGGTCTTGCAAATTTCTACTGCAGGTTTGTTCTTGGATTTTCACATGTTGCTTGGTCACTAACCCAAGTGACTAAAAGAAGAGCTAAAGCCACATTTTAGTGGGGTAAAATACAACAAAGGGCATTTGAGAATTTGAAGAATAAACTCTACTCAACCCTTGTTCTTGCCTTTTCAGATTTGCATCAACCTTTTGAGTTGATGACAGATGCATCTGAATATGCCATGGGAGCTGTCATCATGCAACATAGCCATCCTATTGCATATCATAGTGAAACTTTCACTGATACAGTCAAGAAATATCCAACATATGATAAGGAGCTCTATGCCATTGTGTAAGCCTACAAATAATGGAAACACTACATCTTGGGGAAATAAACTGTCATCCACACTGACCACATACCATTGGAATTCATCCAGATGTAAAATAAACTATGAAATGAGAGGCATAAAAAGTGGGCCACATATCTTCAGCAATTCCACCTAATAATCAAACACAAAAGGGGAGCTCAAATATAGTTTTAGATTGTTTTAGCTATGCACCAATTACTACACTCACAACAGTTCTTGACCTGTGCGGACATGAGACTGCCACTTGGGGTGCTCTGTATGATGCAAATCTTACCTTTGCTGATACATATCAAGCACTTCAAAAAGGTAAACATGTTTTTTATTTTTATTTGCAAGATAATGTCCTCTGTCATATGGGGCACATCTATGTTCCAGTTGTAGAGCAACAAAAGATGATATGGGAAGCACACTTCAGTAGGACAACTGGACACTTTGGGATTGAAAAGACATTGGCAGTTCTTCAAAAACACTTCTACTAGCCCCATATGCAAAAGGATGTGGAAAGAAATCTCAAATCTTGCACCCCATGTGTGATATCCAAGCCAAAAAATAAGAAGCAAGGATTGTACACGCCATTGCCAGAACCAACCAGGCCTTGGGAATCCATCTCAATGGATTTTATCTCAGGTTCGCCCACTTCAAAACATGGCAAGGACTATATTTTTGTGGTAGTTGATCATTTTTCAAAAATGGCTATCATGATTACTTGTAAGAAAAATATATCTATTGAGGAAACTACTCAACTATATTTTAGTCATGTATGGCTCCATTTTGGTCTCCCCAAGTCCATTGTCTCAGATCGAGATAACAGGTTCCTGAGCATCTTCTGGTCCACTCTATGGAAGATGATGGATACTAAGCTGATGAAGTCCACAACCTTTCATCCACAGACTGATGGTCAAACAAAGGTGGTAAATTGCTTGATTTTTCAAATGATTCAGCTGTATCACTCCAAATCCACACACATGGGATGAGGGACTTATTTTCATACAACATGGATATAATCAGGTGTTGCACAGCTCGACCAAGCACAATCTATTCCAAGTATGTTTTGGGTTCTAACCCATGGCACCAATTGATATAGTTGTTCCATGTTACACCATGGAATACACACCTCATGGAAGATCTGAGGTAGCAAAAGCAACCAAGTTTATTAAACAAATGCAACACATCTAACAATAAGTTCATGACATCCTGGAGAAGATGAATCAGAAGTATAAGCAACGCCATGACAAACATATGATTGCACACCATTTTACTGTGGGTGATAAGGTTTGGTTATAAATTTAGAAGGAAAAACTTGTAGGCCCACATAGAAAGATTCAACCTCTGCAATATGGTCCCTACAACATCACCAGAAGAGTTGGAGAAAATGCTTTTGAGTTGAACCTACCAGCCTACTTTGGCCTGCATCCAATATTCAATGTGGAGCTCCTCAAACCATATCACCCACCTCTATTGGACACTTTAGTTGTAGCAGAACAACTAGACATTGATGAGCTTGATCTATAGAGTTTTTCTCCAGTGGAAGAGGATCAGATTGTGGATACCTAGATGAAGACAACAAGAGGACGCTCTATTTTGCTTTATCGAGTGGTTAAAAGGGGCCAACTTAGCCATCAAGGTGAGTGGCTCACAAAGAATCAAATCAAGAAACAACTACCACACCTAATGGGGAACATTGAAGCAATGGGGACCATTTCTTTTCAAGGAGGGAGGAATGATCTGGGCAACAATTCGGGTGACAGTTCCACCCCAATTGATGATGAAACTTCTAGGAGCCATAACTTTTGCACCGTAGCTCCAATTGACTCGTCGTTTGAACCGTTGGAAAGCTAAGAATGAGGAGAACATCATGAGATGGTATGGAAATATACTTGATGAAGTTTGACCCCTAAAAACCCAATGGAAGTGCCCTAAATATCAATTTTAGTAGTTTCTAAAAATAGTAATTCCTCGAATTTTGTATTGTTTTAAATCTTGGAAGTCGAACCACTTAATCTCCCTCAAGATTGGTGACCTTCCACATCTTCCCCATGATTTAAAAATGTGTATAAATGAAGAGGTAACCTAAAATGTGAGGATAGACATCTCTTCCCAGAGATAAACATATATTTGTATTGCGATCTTGAGTAATACTACATCTCTTCTCTGAGAATTCATTGTTACTATGTTATTTCTATGATATTGAAATATTTATCAACCAGAAGTTCTGAGTTTTGGATCACCTTCTTAAATAGGGGTAAAATGTACACATCCAATTCCTAACACCATTTTGTTGATATTATCAATCTTACTCAAAATTTATGAAAACACACAATTTAGGCCAAAATCATTAAAACATGTTAAATGGTTAGAGCTTATCATATACAAGTGTCGATTTAGGTTAATGTATTTTTGAATGGGGTAATGCATTTTATATGATTATTAATTTTTCCCAAATCATTTCAAGTCAAAATGCTAAAAATGTAATTTGATGCTCTGAACCACTAAATTATTCTAATTCAAAAGCACATGACATGTGCATGGGTTATTTCTCATCCATAATGTCTTGAATAGGGTATTGGTCCATACACAACTGACACCTTCTAATTATACTCCAATCAAATTATGATCCAATAACTTGATATTTTGATCAGTTTGATTAAATGGAAAACTAATTTCCAAAGAATTGCATGAAATTTAATTAACCTCACTTAAGCAAATTAATCAAAATCAAGAGCTTAAGTGAAAATCCATGGAAGTTATATAACATCTTTTAATTGGAAATTTATTTCTAATATCTACATCATCAAATGACATAATTTTTGGGGTGGCATCCATAAGCCACAAATGAAATAAATATCTAGTTTAATCCCTCCTATGCCTCATTAATGCCCATTTATTCCAAATATTAGTGAGGGCATTTATGATTTGATCCTCCAAAATTAAATTGATTCATAGCCATGTTAGGTTGTGGAGCTAAAAGCTTCATTGATGCAAATGGAGGAGGTTGCTGAATTGCAGAGCAAACGATGTCAGTCTAATCAACCAACGTCAGTCATCTTCAGTGTTCACAGTAATCGATGTCGGTTATGTGTCGGCCGACATCGGTCACACAGGCACCGACGTCGGCAGCTTGTGTGTGCATGTGTTTACATGCACTTCCAAAACTGGTCTTATTTTAGAAAGACAATTTGTTTGCATGTAAAAGACTAATTTTAGTCTTGAGTCTGCGTTTCTAATTATTGTAATTCGAAGTCTAATTATTGTTTGCATGGGATCTATATAATAGACCCATGGGGCTGTATTGTAATCAAGGACAAGGAAGAGATCCTTCTGATTGTAAGATTTAGGTTTGCAGGTGTGCAAAACTAGGTTGATCTGTGGTATAGCAAGATCAGGAGAGATCTACATGGTAAGTAAGATCGGGTGATTTGCAGGTTGTTGGAAGATCAAGGGAGATCTACTTGGAGTACTTTGAGTACGTGTTTGACTGGCAGTATTGTTACTGACTGGTGGAGGGTGCAACTCTATGTTTGAGTTGTGGTTGTAATTGGTTGTGAGAGAAAGAAATCTTCAGGGAGAGTTACTGGTATGCCCAAGAGGTGTTGGAAGAGTGTAATCTCTTTATTGTATTTCCTTCTAGATGAGTTGAATACAAGATTGTATTGTCTCTCAAATTCTGTGTTGTTTTTGATTTCTAGTTACTTGTTACTTCTAGTTAAATTTCATGTTTACTTGCTTATACAAGGTAATCAATTGTGCTCTTAATCCTGACAAAGTGGTATCATAGCTGTTTGTTGTTCTAGATCCTGACAAGCCATATATCTTGATCTCATGATGGATGATCATGGTTGATTCTGATCAATTCTAAAAATCTATAAATAAGAGGGCCAAGACCACCATTATTAAGCTTCTTTGGTGTAAACTTATTATGCAAAATTCTCTAAGCACAAGTCATTTATGTGTAATGCTATTATGCTTAATTTTTAATAGGATATCTTCACTATTAGCATAAAATTGATCAAAATCATGAGCCTAGTTTCATTGGTGCATTGAGAGATGATAAAGGGGCAAACCACTCATTATTGCTAAAGACTTGAGCACCAAAGTAAGAGTCAAATCATATTTTGAGCCACATTTGGAGGTGGGATGCTCTTGGAAAAGTTTATGTAATATCCCCTTCAAACAGGGAATATAGAAACACAAAAGCTCTGAACAAGATATAATTTTTGCATGATAATTTCAAATAAATAAATAAATCACAGTAAATCTCTTAACTGGAAAATCACTAATCTTATTATTGTCCAGCTGGTTACAATAGATGTCTTCAGTCATGCATAAAAAGGAATATTTAGATATGGTCTTAAAACCCTGATTATCTTCCAACAATCTAAAAAATACCCTGAATCTGTGCGTTTCAGCCTGTTGTGTCAAAAACACAGTCACCGACGTCGGTTATACTGCCGTCGTCAGTCGACTGGGGTCACTAATCTGCCGACGTCGGTGATAGGTCGGCCGATGTCGTTCGTTGAGGATCTCTGTTTGCCGATGTCAGTCTCTGTGTGAATCTGTACGGATCTGTACAGACTTCATACGGCCACCAATAAAATATAACACACCTTGATTGCTAAACACCTGATCCTAAGATATCTGGTTCTAATACAAAAGATCTCTATCTGTATAATTTATTGAATAAAAACTAAATAAAGAAATACCTGGAAAGCTCTGTGACAACTTCTGTATGAAGTTACCTCTCAAATCTATAAACCTCTGTGATAACTTTTGTATGAAGCATCTCTCAATTTGGCAATAAATCAGCTAATATCTCATAGCCTCTGAATCGCACACAATGAAGAGTTGACATTCTCCACTGCAATGGAATCCTGGAACCCTTGGCTCAGTCTTCACAAAAGAATTCTTCAATATCAAAATCAATAATCAATGCATGAATATAAACTCTCTCTCATTAGAACCCCTTATACCCTCCAAAGGTGTGCTTGCTAAAATTAGATTTCCTCAAATTAAAACTTGGGGTTCTTAAATTAGAATTCCTCAAATTAGAACTTGGGCTTCTTAAATTAGAATTAGGATCTTAAAATTAAACCAATTCTTAAATTAGAATTAGGGTCTTAAAATTAGACCAAATAATTAATAATTAATTAATATCTAATTTAAAATTAGACCAAATAATTAATTAATTAATATCTAATTTAAAATTAGACCAAATAATTAATATTTGATTAAATCAATCAAATATTAATATCTCCCTTAATACATGTCGGATCCTCGAACCGTCTAAAGCTGGTGAACCAGGGAGTGATTCCGCACATGATCATGCCATAATAGGGATGGTCCACTGAGTGCCAAATATCCCTAAATAATAGGAGCTTAGGCAAACATGTCCAAAAGAGCCTGAATGAAAGCCAACTGTAGGAATTCTGCTAATCGAAGCCACGCCAAGCTCCATCAAGACCTCTATCCATCCTCTCAGCCTACAAAAGAAGCATAATAGGCTAATCATCAAGTCTGTCAATGTCCACGAAAAAGGGGACATGACAATTTGCCCCTCCAAAAATTGCTTGTCCCCAAGCAATCTCGGAATAATGAACCACTCAATCCACCTGGATCCCATATCTAGTTATGCTCTGCACTATTGTAAATCAATGCAAGTACCTATAATATCATCAGAAGTAGAACAAAGAGGGACCCATAATCAAATTGGCGAATGCAACTCAACCAAACTCTAAAAGCAACACTACCATAGTCAAGAACACATGAGAAACAAACTCTCGAAGTATGATAACCCAAGTAGAATGGACAACTCAAACTGCCAATTCCATCTACAAAAGATGGTGCCAATCCATCCCATAACTGATCCCTCTGTAAAGGTGGCACAGCGAACGATACCACACTGTCATATGTGTGAGAAGAATCAATCTGGAGACTTGACTCCACTGGTATCTCAAACTCATCAGAATCAGGTACTCCCAAATCCTGAACATGTGTGTCAACGTCAACGACATGCTCCTTAACAACAACCGTAGGAATGTACTCACCACCAACCACCTCAATATACAAATGAACTGGGTCTGGGGCTGGTGAAGACCGCAAATGCTCTAACTCTATGGTCATCTCAGCCAAATGAAATTGTGACTCCTCATAAGCCAACTGCGTACTCTCAAGAATCTCAGAAGTCACCTCGAGCTGATGAGTAAGCTCACTCACCTTATCTTCCTTGACCAATAATGCATCATACGCTGTGTTGCCCCACTCGATAAGATAATCTCTGTCGGCTACCAACTGCATATAATCCTATCTCAGAATCTGGATAGCCTCCCATAAAGAGTGGATCTCTATCAAGGACAAATAACTACCTCCCTGCTCAATGCTAGTAGGAGAACCCCATCCATAAACTGCTAACAACTGATGAGCAGCATTGAAATTCTTGCAAGTGGTAGCAATGTCTCGCTCACTAACTCTCAGCTGACTAGACATATGGTGGCACTGGCTAGATTGTCTCCTACAATCCTCCTCTGATGCATGGTCCAAAAGAGTAGACTCAAAATCACTGATCTCTAGAGTACTACCATCCATACTCTGTGAATCAACTCCAAAGCTCATATCAACATACGGAGTATCAACAACTGTAGCATCACTGTCTAACTCTTCCATACCGAAAGAAACTACCGGTGAAACTAAGTCCTCAAAACTGTCCACTGCATTCTCCTGGGTGTCATCTGCAATAATCAGATCTTGGGACTCTTTTGCAATCTCTACCATAGCTGAGAGATCATCAACCCTTAGTTCACTAACATCTGAGCACACCTCTACACTCTAAGTGAAAGCATCAGACTCATCCTCATCTTCACTATCTCTTATCTCATAATAATCATAATAATCATGGGACATGCTGCTCCCTTGTCTAAGTGATCTGTAGTGCTCTCTCCTCAGCTTAACAAAGCGATCAAAAGACAACCTCCCCTGAACTTGTGGAGTTAATAACTCCCACTCATCCTTCGCTGTCATATACCGTGTGGATTTGTCTTTGGATGTAGGATATGAAAGAGATTCATTTAACCTCTTCAAACTTAGTTTCAACTTCTTCATATCATAGTCCCACTGTCTCTAAGTACTTGAAGACATCATGGATACTTCACTGATTCAATCTACCCAAACTACCCAACAAGTTGGCAGGACATTGGCTCTAATTTTCCCAATAGGATGGCAGGAAACCGCTCTGATACCACTGTAATGTCCCCTACTTAGGGGCTCCTTTTTTTCCTGCAAAAGCTCTGATACTACTGGAATATCCCCTTCAAATAGGGAATATAGAAACACAAAAGCTCTGAACAAGATACAATTTTTGCATGATAATTTCAAATAAATAAATAAATCACAGTAAATCTCTTAACTAACAAATCACTAATCTTATTATTGTCCAGATTGTTATAATAGATGTCTTCAGTCATGCATAAAAAGGAATATTCAGATACGGTCTTAAAACCCTGATTATCTTCCAACAATCTGAAAAATACCCTGAATTTGTGCGTCTCAGCCTACTGTGTCAAAAACACAGTCACCGACGTCGGTTATATTGCCGTCGTTGGTCGACTGGGGTCGCTAACCTGTCGACGTCGGTGATAGGTCGGCTGATGTCAGTCGCTAAGGATCTCTGTCTGCTGATGTCAGTCTATGTGTGAATCTGTACAGACTTTGTACGGTCGCCAATAAAATATAGCACACCTTGATTGCTAAACACCTGATCCCAAGATATCTGGTTCTAATACAGAAGATCTCTATCTGTATAATTTATTGAATAAAAACTAAATAAAGAAATACCTGGAAAGCTCTGTGACAACTTTTGTATGAAGTTACCTCTCAAATCTGTAAACCTCTGTGATAACTTCTGTATGAAGCTATCTCTCAATTTGGCAATAAATCAGCTGATATCTCACAGCCTCTGAATTGCACACAATGAAGAGTTGACGTTCTCCACTGCAATGGAATCCTGGAACCCTTGGCTCAGTCTTCACAGAAGAATTCTTCAATATCAAAATCAATAATCAATGCATGAATACAAACTCTTTCCCATGAGAACCCCTTATACCCTCCAAAGGTGTGCTTGCTAAAATTAGATTTCCTCAAATTAGAACTTGGGGTTCTTAAATTAGAATTCCTCAAATTAGAACTTGGGCTTCTTAAATTAGAATTAGGATCTTAAAATTAGACCAATTCTTAAATTAGAATTAGGGTCTTAAAATTAGACCAAATAATTAATAATTAATTAATATCTAATTTAAAATTAGACCAATTAATTAATTAATTAATAATTAATTAATATTTAATTTAAAATTAGACCAAATAATTAATATTTGATTAAATCAATCAAATATTAATATCTCCCTCAATACATGTCAGATCCTCGAACCGTCTGAAGCTGGTGAACCAGGGAGTGATTCTGCACATGATCATGCCATAACAGGGATGGTCCGCTGAGTGCCAAATATCCCTAAATAATAGGAGCTCAGGCAAACATGTCTAAAAGAGCTCGAATGAAAGCCAATTGTAGAAATTCTGCTAATCGAAGCCACGCCAAGCTCCATCAAGACCCTCTATCCATCCTCTCAGCCTACGAAGGTTGCATAATAGGCTAATCATCAAGTCTGTCAATGTCCACGAAAAAGGGGACATGACAGTTTGTTGGTATATTCCTTCTTTCAATAGTTCTTAATTTACTTTTACAAACCTTGTTGAAGGATTTGGATTAGTTAGTTATGTTATTTATGTATTTCTTGAGTTTTATTGACCAATGCATGATTTAAATCACTTTGGGTTCCATCTCTACAAGGATAAGGTATGAGGATATTCCAAAGATAACATTTCTAACTTGTTATGGTCACTATGAGTTCACAGTGTTACCATTTGAGTTAACAAATGCTTTGGTAATATTAATGAATCTCATGAATAGTGTGTTTAGAGATTATGTTGATCATTTTGTTTTGGTCTTTATCGATGATATTCTTATATACTATAAGAATGAAGAGAAACATATCCAACATCTAGAACTTGTTTTGTAATGGTTGTGAAAGCACAAGTTGTATGCCAAGTTGTCTAAGTGTGCATTTTTCTAGGAGAGAGTACAATATATGGGACATATTATCTCTATGGATGGTATTTCAATAGATTTAGCAAAGATAAGAGCCATTATGGAATGGCCAATACCAAAGAATGTGCATGAGGTAAGAAGTTTCATGGGCTTAGCGATCTATTATAAGAAGTTCATTTTAAATTTTTCTAAGATAGATAATCTAATTACCCCTTTATAATGAAAGAATTAAAGTTTTATCTAGTTAGATAAGTGTGAAGTAGCTTTTTAGGAATTGAAAAGAAGACTTATTTCATCATCAAGGTTGAGAGTTCTTGACCTTAATGGTCAATTTTCGATGATCATAGATGCATCTGGAGATGGACTAGGAGGAGTCTTTATGCAAGATGGTGAAGTGGTAGCTTATGAATCAAGGAAGATAATGTTTTATGAGGTGAACTATGCCCCTCATGATCTAGAACTTGTAGTAATTGTGTATACTTTGCAAGTTTGACAACATTATTTGTTGGAAAAATCATTTGAACTCAAGATTGATAACTTGGGACTAAAGTACATATTCACCTAACCAAATCTGAATGATCATCAGAGACACTGGCTAGAGTTATTATCTGATTATGATTTTGATATCAACTATATTAAAGGTAAGAAAAATAGAGTAGTTGATGCCTTTAGTCACAGGAAGGTACATAGAAATCATGAATACTATCAAGAGTACTTTCAGGGATTAAGTGATCAAATTATTGTTATAAGTTAAATTCTATGATTAGATCAAGAAAGCATTATCTAAGAATGCTTAGAGTCTTAGGTATAAAGGATCCATATTAGATAATGATGGTCTATTGTGATACAATGGAAGGATGTATGTACTAGATAGGGAGAATATGAGGATTGCAATGCTAAATGAATTGCACAATGCCCCATATTCAGGGCATCTAGTAGTAACCAAGCTCATGGTATAACTTAGACCATTTTATTTCTAGAAGGGAATCAAGAAAGATGTAGTGGATTTTGTGTCACATTATTTAGAATGTCAACGATTGAAAGCTAAACATGTGCATCTGAATAGATTGTTATATCTGCATAATATATCATAATGAAAGTGGTAAATGATTAGTATGGACTTTGTCTAAGGGTTATCATTATCATAAAATAGGCATGATATGATTTTGGTAATAGTTGATAAACTAACCAAGGTGGCTCACTTTATACTAGGCAATTTGATAGATGATGCACCTACTCTTGCAAAAAGATTCGTAAAGGAAGTGTATCAGTTGCATGGATTTATAGAGAAGATTATTTTGAATCATGATCTAAAGATGACTTCTAGGTTTTGGGTAACTCTAAATTCAGCTTTAGGTATGCAATTAAACTTCAACATTGCATATCACCTATAGACTAATGTTCAGACTGAGTGAGTTAGTTAGGTGTTAGAGGATATTCTTCATATGTATTGCATGGATCAACAATACAAGTGGAAATACTATCTTCCATTGGTTGAATTTGATTATAATAACTCATACCAATCAACTTTGAAGATGACACCATTTAAAGCACTTAGGAAGTCAGCAATCAGTTAGAATAAGTTGGAAGATAGAGTAGTCTTTTGACCTGGGATATTTTTAAAAATGGAAGATCAAGTTAGATCAATCAGGCAAAGATTAGCTGAGGCCAATGATAGGTAGAAGAGTTATGTTGATATGAATAGAACATATAGATAGTTTTATGTAGGTGATAAAGTGTTCTTGCATGTTAAGCCGCAAAAGAGCTTGATTAAATTTAAGAAGTCAACAAAACTTTCATGGAGATATGTGGGACCTTTCAAGGTGTTATAAGTGGTCAATATTATAGTGTATAGGCTTATAATACCACCATCCCTAGCTCTATTGAATAATATAGTATATGTTTCTTATCTTAAAAAGTATATAGCTGATCTTTCACATGTGTAAGATTTGAATGCTTTGCACGTTCTGGATCCCATGGTAGTTATGGTAGAACTAATTAGAGTAATTGACACTCATAGAATTCATTTGCATAATAGAGAGATGCCATAATGCAAGGTCTTGTGGGACTAATACTCTAAGTATAGTGCTACTTAGGTGGACTATGATGAGTTCTACAGAGGATTTCCACATTTATTTACTTGATTTGATGCACTATACTATGTTATATTTCTTCTAAATAATGTTTTTAATTTAGAACTTACATTTGAATAAGTGTCATCAAGATGATGACCAGTTTTAGGGAGAAAAAATATTACATCCCGATTCCTTGCTAATCAAATTTACTTGATTATTCATGGATATTTATAGTTGGTGATTTGATTTGAATTAATTATTATTAACTAATATATAATTTGTATGTTGTTATGGGATAATTGTATGTTATTTTGGTTCCATAATTTCATTGTTATGAGTTTAGTTGTATTGTATATCTTTTACATTGTGGTCATGTTGATTTATTATTTTAGCAATATTTTATGATATATATATCATGATGATTGGACTAACTACCTTCTTGTCATGAGTTTGATGTAGGAGATATTCATACCTTAGAACACGATAGAGGGAGGGAATCATTGAAGAGGGTGATGTATATGCAAGTGTTGGGGAACCATAGAGGAAAAAATAGAACCCTACACACACCATATTAATGACACTCATTATATGCATAGTCTGAATAGTTGGTGTTAGTAAATTTTGATGTTGTTTGCATTTAAATAATAATTTTATGCATGGTCAATTATGTGTTAGCTTAGTTTAATGATAATGTGAAATTAATCTTGTGATATTTGTGTTGTGGTTATTATACTTTAGATTTGAATAATAATGTGTTATTTACCATCTTTAATGATGGAATGTAATTGACCTTACATTAGTCATATTATTAATAATTCATTATGATTATTTATTTTAAGAGATTATTTTAAATCATATTATTATGAAATAATGCAATTATATTTTATTATACTTAGAAAAAATACATAAATACCAAAAATGAATTAGAAATATATTTAGGAAAAAGAAAATAAAAAGAAAAAGAAAAACATTAAAAGAGAAAAATCATGGAATAATAAAAAAAATAAGGCAACTTTAAAGAAAGCACCGTATTCACGCAAAGAAGAAAAACAAAAAGGGGCACAATTGGATAAGAGGAGAATAGGAGAGGGAAAGAGGAGAGTATGAATTAAAGAAGGGAAGGCACAGATTATGGTAGATGAGAAGAGCTGAGCGAAGAAAGGGAACATAGGAAAGAAGGACGAGGGCTTTTGGTATCATCTGACAACTATTAAAGGTTGGTGATATTTTATCTCATAAAAATTTGGTGTTTGTCAAATTGTGGTAATACATTTAATTAGAGACTATAATTATTTTACAAAACCATAAAAGAATATGTATAAAGCGATCTGTATATTCTATACATCTAAAACCAAAAAAAATTCATTACATTTAAACCAATGATCACTATAAGCATATGATCTATTGACTAAACTTTCCAGGTTGTGATTTTGTTAAGATGAATAGGGCAGAAATTGAGCTAAAGGATTAGTTATTTATACATATAAATATAACAAGATATTTATATATAAAAGGAGAATATCCAAAACAGTGATTCTTATTTATAAACTGAAGTATATTATGAAAATGTAGGTCTATATATATATATATATATATATATAAGACATCTATGCAGAGGTGGAATGATGGTTAAGGGGTAATAAGTTCGATGTAAGGAATGAACAACATACCAAATATATATATGTGCTTCATTAAGTGTAATGTCTACTTGTATTTTATTGCTCTCTCTCTCTCTCTCTATATATATATATATATATATATATATAGAGAGAGAGAGAGAGAGAGTATATATATATATATATATACAGAGAGAGAGAGTATATATATATATAGAGAAATAAAATACAAGTAGACATTACACTTAATGAAGCACATATATATATTTGGTATGTTGTTCATTTCTTACATCGAACTTATTACCCCTTAACCATCATTCCACCTCTGCATATATATATATATATATATATATATATATATATATGCAGAGAGAGAGAGAGTATATATATATAGAGAGAGAGAGAGAGTGAGAGAGAGTATATATATATATATATATATATATATATATATATATATATAGTATATATATATATAGAGAGAGAGAGAAATAAAATACAAGTAGACATTACACTTAATGAAGCACATATATATATTTGGTATGTTGTTCATTTCTTACATCGAACTTATTACCCCTTAACCATCATTCCACCTCTGCATAGATGTCTAGTAGAAGAACATAAGGTGCACCATTTGTAGGATCTAACTCAAAAATTTGAGTACTGCTAAATATAGGACTTTGTATAATACAACTATGTATAGGGTTATTCAAAATAGAGATCTATAGGTAATATTATCCAAGAAAGCAAAATATGTAAATACAATGATAAAATATGCAATGATATGCATAATAAACAACGATTCATGTTTAAGATGTCAACTACATCTTAAAATATCAAACATACTTTGAGTATATTATCCCTTGTAAGTGAAAGTGAACATAAGTTATCTATGAATACTTAAGTATGTATCACTATAATTATAGTATGTGATCGTTGTAAATAGCAAATATTAGTTGACTTCATTATAGTATATTAACCAAATCTCAAACGTAATTGACTTATAATGAGATATTTGATTAGTCAACTTATCTTGTTTACAAGATATCCTTCAAGTAATGCCTTAATTTGAATTATCTTGTTAATAACCAAATCTCAAACTTAATTAAGTATGAAACATTAGCAATGCGAGATTTGATTCATTGCTGAAAACAAAAGTATAGTATGTATTGTTGTAATTATAATAGCAAAAACAAGTTATATTAACTACTAATATAATAGAAACACTTGTTCATTGTATTGTATTTTTTATACAATATTAAATTCTAATAATCTAAATGATTTATCTCTTTTACACATAGGTCGTGGTTCATTGATAATACAATATTTCAACAATATAATTATTACACTTTGAGTATGTAACCTTATATGATAATAGCAAAAATCATATCATACAGTAGTTCAATTTTCGGACCATGTCAGAGTTAGATTTATAAATATAATTTGAATATAGCAAACAAAAATTTCCCACTTGTGGCTATATTGAACATAACTAATTTTCTAGTAGATCCTGATTATATTAGAGCTATAATATACCTATTTGATGGATATTATATTAGATGTAATATAGATGTAATCGGATAATGCATCTAGATCTATAGTTAATCTAGCTATTACATTATATGGATTAACTATTATAATATTCAAATGTTGTATATTAATAAAATTATGGATCTAGATGTACCATAGGGATGTTACTAGGACACTACATCTAGATAACAATTTAAATATAGCTAGATTTATAAATATAATTCATCGAGATTTATAGAGGTGTGCCTATATCTGTTATAAATAATTATAAGTCATTATATTTTGAAGGGCAGGAAAACTATAACTATATGAATGTAGTCTACTAAAAATATAAAACAAAAGATTATGTTTCCATGAGAATTATGACTTTCTTTATTATCACTGGCTATTGAAATTGAGTAATGTGTACATAAAAATGGTGGACTATGATATTATTACTTATCATAGAATGTACTATATATTTGAATCTACTTACGAAAATTAGATTATGTAGCCTAAACATAGATTATACCCAGTTGGTATAAATTGTACTTGTTTACTTATTATTTATGTGATAAATAATATTGTGGAGATTCATTCATACATTTGACAGATTAAATGTATAGATTTTAATTTTTTTTGTATTTAACATGCTTTATGTCTGTTAATAAGAAGTAATCTATATGAATCTATCAATTATATTTATGTTAACCAAATCTCGTATTGCTAATAGTAAGTAAGTAGTAAGACGAACTTCACTAGCTTATTAACATCACTAATGCCAAATGAAGGTAATCTAATCAAGTGGTGTGTATGAATTGTAATGATACTAGAGATCAATAACTCTTGAAATTTTTTGGCAAAAGTAATGTTAGTTAGACATTGTCATTTCATGTGTATGATTTACATGTTTGTGCGATATCATGTTAGAATGGATTTCTTTATGGTACACTTTATGTTCTTATAAATCATATAACACATGAGTACTTGATTATCTCTCTAGATTCCCACACCATCACTATCTATTCATCCATGATGGGAGGTCCATTCCCTGATGATGGGTTGTGTAGGGGATCGATGATCTATGGTTGGTGTGGAAAAGTGCTCGGATGATGTTCTCTCCTTATAATAACACTTATTTGGAGACTACACTTGAGATTGCCATAGATATTGGAGTTTAGGAAACCCATGCTCCATGAAGCCTTGTATCTTGTACAATGCATTGTACTTATTATTCTTGAAACATTATCTCTGATGAAATGTAATTATTTTCTCATTATACATGGACAATAGTGGTTGTATGTTTGTACCAACCATAGCTAGAATTTTGTAATTACTTTTTATATTAAGTTATGTTTTGTTTTGTATGATGCTAGTGATCAGTAATAGGTAATTATTACCTACTTATTTTATAGTTAAGATACTTTATGTGTTCTAGTTAGATCCTGAATTAGATTCTCATGGTGAATTTTAATGAAAGAATACACTGATTAAATTAAAAAAAAACACGTTATTATAGGTAGATCCCAGTGGGGATGTTACATAACAAGGGTCTAATAGTGCATGAAACATAAAACTCAACAAGCAAACATGAATGCAAATTTATAAACAAAATTACTATCTAAATAAAAAACACACAACATGATTATCATGACAATCAAGAAATCTAGTACACATCTATGTTTGTTCTAGTATTTTGATCTTCTACCTGTATCTTCTTTAATCTACCACCCTCTCCCCTATGATTCTCTCCCTCTATAGTACCTAGTCATGGTCAGTTGATCATACATCCACCTCAGTCAATTAAACATTAGTTAATCCCTTAATATTTATAAAATTGTAAAAAATAATTAATAATAACTGATATGATTGCCATGGTATCATCTATATCAAAATGCATCAAAATAAATCATAGTCATATTTTTTCAACTAATCAATGATACTGAAATTAAAGATGTAAACTATAAAATACAGTTGTTTACTAAACATCATATATCCGATCTCCCAAATTAGCAATTTAACCAAATCAATAGTCCTAAAATCTGATTTAAAAAATATTTTTTTAAGGAAAATTTTGGATACAACACGTTCCCCCATTCACTTATGAAATCTTTAGCTATATGATTAGAATAAACATACATATTTTATTCAAAATAAACAACATTACATATAAATAATTATGGATTTACTAGTAGGATTATAAAACTTGCATGCTTTGCTTTCATCACTATATCCTAAGAAATTGTGATCAATACTCTTAGGATCCATATATAAACATCCTTTATTTCACCATTACCTTAACTTATGGTGATTTGCATGTTTCCATTTCCTTCCTCTTGGATGGATTTTCCATCTCTCAATTATACTTGGATTCTGAAAGAATCATTTAACTTGTTGAAACTGTCTTTGTGACCTGTCATATGGTTTGAGCACCCTAAATCACAAGACAACAAATTCTTTACATCCTCTATTCCAACAATACATGTGAGACAATAATATAAGTTATCTTACTCCTCACTTTATTATGATTAGAATGCCTTCTCTTCATCCTCTTGATTAACTTGATTCTTAGCTATCAATATCCTAAAATCTTTTATAAAGTGTCTTCATTTTTTTCAATAATAAAAAATAACGTATTTATTTATTTTACCTATGAAGTTAACTTGATCTTTACCCTTTGAATTTGAGTTTTTTGAATTCCATAGATTCTAATTTTATTTTTATCTTTGGTCTTTAAAATTCCTACCTTGTTTTCAAGTGCCTATTCTTGATCTCTTGTATATAGTCTCATCTTATTTATCATGCCCAAAATTTTGTCCCAAAACCTACGTAATTTTTTTTTGTTAGCTTAATTTAATGATGTTTACTTATTAATTGTAGTTGCTTAGTGGTTTAACTATTGTGTAATTTTTCCAATGTTACAAAAGAGTGTGACACACATAATTATTTGGTGATTTAGGTAATTTATTTATTTTCATTTAATTTCCACCATAAGGCTTCCCTGAGAAGTAAATACAAACACATTAGAGTGAGGTTAAGATAAAATTTGGTTTCTAAAATCATTTATTTAATGTCCTTATTAACGAAGAGGGACAAGTCACATTAACAAATGCCTTAAATATAAGGTCTAATAAAATTCTATCTTATTAATTTGATAGGTCATGAAGACATTCAAACATACATCTTAAACATACAGAGAGAGGGAAAAAATCAAACTAAGGAAATAATTAATTTATAAAAAAGGGTTACCACTTTAAAGTTCACCAAGAAATAGTACATATGAAGAACTACACAAACATTGCTCCCAAGACACATAAAATAAGGAGGGTTACAAAGATCTACTCATCTTGAGGCAACTGACTTTCAATTAAAACAAGCTTAATATAAATAGGGATTAACCATAATAAAATATAGGTTAATACAAGATTTCATTTAATTAATATTATTTATATATTAATCTAAACAACAACGTTAAGGCCTAACATGAAGGATGGTGATAAGGCACCCCTAGCCTAGCCTATGACCTAGATTGATCCCCCCATCATACTTGGAAAGCCTATATATCCACTCCTTGGAATCAAGGTCTGATGTAGTTATCCTTAAAATTATGATTATGGCCTTCTCCACAAGATGCCATAATCAAAGTAGGGTTGGAAATCTAAGCTAACAAAGGATAAACTATGCCACTCAAGTGAGCCTCTATAATCTCTAGACATCTAATTCATGATGAAACCGTAACTCAAAATGTCCAATCAATGCTAAATATCTAGACAACTAAATTTCATGTGCTTACCCAAATTACTCACACATAAAAATACATACGAGAGTCAAACAAAAAAAGAAACACATGTTATGTTCATTTGAGAAGGCCGAAGTATCAACTATCTCTAGCCTACATTGCATGGAAGAGCTCTTTCTATTGAATCTATCTCTAATGGCAACCAAGATTAAGTTGGGAGAAAATAAGTTTAGTTAAAAAATAATCAAAGAGGGTCACCACCCAAACAACTATACATCTGAGCATACCACACCACTATACACTAGAAGGATACACATATGTGAAGACTAACCCTCTATAATTCATGATAACCTGAGTGCTATATTTTTCCCCACATTTTCCAAACAAGAAAATTTTAATTTCAAAAGTATAAGGTCTAAATTTGAGAAAATAAGTTAAGTTTAAATAAAATGTTAAAAAAATTAAAATAAATAACACAAAGGCCCATGGTCATGTGGCCAGAAAATAAATTCATGTGGATGTAGAATATGTGAAGCCATACCAATATGTGTAACCTCATGCCTATTGCACTTGTGGGGATGCAGAGACTGACCACATGGTCGTGTAGCATGAATATGGTGTGATGCAACAATCACTACATGTTGAATCCTATAAAAATACCTTAGGAGATTATTTTTACCCAAAGCTTTATCTAGATATAGTGAATAACTTTACCTAACTCATCTTTGCTCTTGCAAAGACATATTATTTTTAAAATACTATTAAAATTCTTAGTTTTTTAAGTACGTAGTGCTACTGTTATAATTCAGTCATATGACTCTTCAATTTATAACAATGGATATGATGAAGATCCCAAGTATCCAAAGCCACCTAGAAAAACTTATGAGGAAAGCCCTATTGTGGGAAGAAAGCTAGAGGCTAATACGTATACCATGTTGTAGTCCTATTCCTCCTCTCTTGGTGATCCTTCTCTATTAATTCCTAATACTAGTCAATAATATCTTTCCTCTACTTAAGGAGAAACTCATCAAGTAGATGTTAGTGATATGTAAATACCAACCTCTGCATCGACTTTAGTTTATCTATCTATTTCACCTCCTCTAGAGGCTTCACCTCTGAAGTAACCTACACCGCCACCTTCAAATACTTACTTGATTAGTTTCAAATAGATGTCATTTCAATAGATGCAATCAATGTTGAACAAAAGAAAGAAGGTGGTTGAGGAAAAAATTCCATATTTTGATGTAGTCACCAATTTCTTTGAGACCCCTCCTCCCAAGAATGCAAATACCACTTTGAGGTTAGTCTTAAATCATTTAGGAGCCTAGTTTTTGGATATTATTGAGCCTAATTTTGATAATAATGAGGAGGAGATGACCGTAATTGATTATACTATGAAGAGAGTATCTCTTAGGTAGCCAACCTAAGAAAGTGATGTTCATAACCTATGAAAAACCACAAAGAGGATGATCAAGAGATCTAAACATGATGAACTCACTCAGGAAAAAATGAAATATTAGGTGCAACAGTGGGTCAAATATATCAATTATACTCTCAATCTAGTCGAGGCACCAACAATTCCTCAGGTAGATGTTCCTTCTCATGTTCTTGGGATTAGTAAAGATTCCATAGCCACCATCAACAAATATAACATGTACGATAAAACTGTAGAGGCATGGGTTGATGAGTTTCTATTATATGTCATGAAGTATATTGAAGAGGTCCTAAAGTTATATGAAGAAATTGATGGTGAGATTATCAATGTCAATCTAAAAATGAAAACACATGACAATGAGCTGAAAGTCTAGGAGAATGTGAAAAGTGATGTTCTATAGATGATCAACATTGAAACTGATGTTATGGTTAAGGTTGGGATCTTTTAGAAATCTGAAGATGATACTTGTTTTAAATGGTCAGAATGCATCCTTTAAAAGATTAAGATTTTGAATCAAGCTATAGGTGAATTTCAAGAGCAATTTCAAGTTGGAAGAGAAAAGAAGAAATAAATCTCTTCTAACTTAGTAGAAATGCATTGTGATCTTTTGAAGGAGGATTCAACAACCTAGTTCATTTTGGATGAAGTAAAGGCTCAATTCAAAAAGTTGATAAAAGAATAATTGTTCAAATAAAATGCTTTCAACATTGGTTCAATGATTGTGCTTAGTGTAATCAATGTTTCACTTGAAGAAATGAATAACCAATTGACTGAGCTCTTGGAAGTCCCAAGTGTCATGTTACTGGTATCTAAAATATGGTTGACATGATGAAATCATGTGGACCTAAGGGGAACACAGTCGTTAAGGCAGTGAATAAATTTAGAAAAATTTAAATTTGCTCAAGACAAAGAATAAGCCAAAAGCTCTGATGCTACTCCAAGTTCTTCAATACTGGTTGCCACCCTAAAGAAGACATCCTAGGATGTTATAGGTGTTACATCTTGATTTCTCACGAACCAAACTTACTTGATTACCCATGGATTTTCTATAGTTGATAATTTGATTTGATTATTACTAAGCTGTAAGTCATATGTTGTTATGGGACAATGGTATGTTGATTTAGTTTCATGTTTTTCACTGCTATGAGTTAGCTGTAGTGTATATTATTTACTTTGTGATCATGTTGACTTTTTTTTCAACAATAATTTATGAAATATATGTCATGATGTTATGGACTAACCACTTACTTATCATTAGTTGGATGCAGGAGAGATTCATCCCTCAGAGCATGATATAGGGAGAGCATCATCAGAGAGGGTGACGTAGATAGAGATGTTGGAGGATGATTGAGAAATGGCTAGAACCTTGCACACACCACCATATCTACTACATATTATATGCACAGTTGAATGGTTAGTGTAGTATGTTTTGATGTTTCTTGCATTTAAATAGTTATTTATGTATGGTTTGATAGCTTAGTTTAATGGTTCCATAGAACTCATCTTGTGTGATTGCATTTACGACCATTAATATTTTTGGAAATGTAATTTGCATAATTAGAGTAAATTTTAATTTATTAATTAAAGAGTTAGTCATTAAATCATTATGATAGTAGAGGTTCTAATTTAATTAGCAAAATATATTATTTTTTATAAATTGATAAATAAAAGAAGAAAAATAAATAAATAAAAAATAAAAAATAAAAACAAATAATAGAATAAAATAAAAAGAGAGAAAATCAGTGTTTAAAGAAAGTGCAACTCTCATATGGGAAGAAAAAAAGAGAGAAATCATGGAATAAAAATAGAAAAAAAAGAAAACAACGTAAAGCTCATAAAAGGAGAAAAGGGGTGCATTGCTATAAAATAAAAGGGAGAAGGAAAATAAAAAAGGAGAGAGAGAGACACAATTGGAAGGGACACAAAAGAAAGAGAGATTGTAGAACAAGGAAACTGGGGAAGCTTTGATAGAATTATTATTGAACACAGATAAATAAATACATATGTATATCTATTTTGTATATATAGAAAAAAAAAAAAAAAATATATATATATATATATATATATATATATATAGCGATTCAAATATATAAATTTAATGGTTTAAATAGGAAAACTATAATGATATCAGGCTATATGTATGTTAGAATATACCATATGGGGCGATAGATATGAATGAGGTATACAGTGAATTAGAGTAGGTCCATTTAACCTTGGCATTCTAGTTAGAAGGGAGCTACACCTGATATGGTGATCTACAGATGATTGAATTTTGACCAAGTTACTCTATCTTATTGCAATTGCATTTATGTTTTGATATTGGCCATACATATATAAAGTTATCTATTTTATATGATTGAATAGATGAGCGAAAACCATGATATCTTATACAGATTATCATAGAAAAAAATATTAATCAGATTTATGTGTATTAATCAGTGTTATTATATATATATATTTATTTATTTATTTGTGTGTGTGTACAATCAGATTACATAATAAGTAATGACAAGATTAATGTATTAATAGAAAATGTGTACCACCCAATGTATTACATGATAGGCATGTTGTGAAACATAGCTATGAAACATGACTATACATACATGTTTATTCATGAATATTCTTAGATATATTAACATGTATATCATATTCTCTATGCATTATATAGATTATTATTGTATATTGGTATATAAGATTTATAGAAATCAAGTATCTTATCCATTACATAGTGAATTAAAGTTATCTATTTATATCATTTAATCAATTTTTATGTGCATTACATTTGTATGAGTTTATTAAGGAGTCAAATTGTGTATACCATTTTGCAAACAAAGACATTATTCAAATATAGTAATCTACATATACTTGGTTACTATATCAGGTTGGTTAGTATCGATCTGTAGTGGTATGTTTACATGAATATATACAACAAATTGTTATACTTACCTATAATCACTACAGAGACTTGATCAATGATTTATATTTAAGAATAACCACATCAACTTGTATTTAAGAATTATCATACAATGACTTGTATTTAAGAATTACCGAAACGAATTGTATTTTAGAATTACCGCAATGACTTATATTAAAAATTATATGGATCTATCTTTATTTAACTACAATGATTTGTATTTACATATCAACCCATATGGCGATAACATACCATTATTTTACTACTAATCGATATAACTCTTAAGATCTGTATTCTGATATAGATACTAGAGTATAACCAAATCAAAGAGTATAATAGGGTGAACTTTGGCTCAGGAAAGTGCAGTGACTTAGTATGAATATACACACATATTTTTGAGGATAAGAAATACCCTAAACCAATGATTTGTTTAACAGATACTCAATAATTATTATAGTGATCTGATGTGGACATAAAACTAATTATAATCAGACACTAGTAATTGTAAATAGTATATGTCGGTATGGACATTAAACCCTCACTTAAATACCATAAACAACCTATGTATGTGATGAAATATGTTATAAACTTGATCTATAATAATAATATAGGTGATATTTATTATCTATATAAATATGTAGTGGTATTTTGCTCTCTATATATAGTTTTTACAATTCTACATTGGGACTTACTTTATATTTACCTTTGGGTATATTCAAGGATCCATATTATTTATATTTTAGGATTCATATTATTTTATATCTGGGGCTCTTGGGGATATATAGTAGAGTGGATATATATACTTTATAAAAAATATATAGTAAATGTATTGAGGATATATATATATATATATATATATATATATATATATATATATCAACGAGCTAATTGAGGATGTCCGCTAGTGACTCAATATAAAGTCTAGTTAGTAAGCAAATATCAAGCTATTGAGAGTCTATACTTATGATTGTTGAATGATACATAACAGATATCCCATTCTTTAATGTGGCAACATGTGGTTAAACTATATGTAATATAGTATGAGTATTTTATATATTATGTGGACTATATTTGTATATTGTCACGACCTCATTAATTTTTATATTTGATGAAACCATTGTGTATCATTTAAGAGTAACTTGTATATTGTCAAATACTCATAGTTGAAACAAAATGAGAAAGACTATGTTGTCTCGAGAACTTGCATATGAAGTTATGTACATTTTAAATATATCAGTGCAAAAATATATTTAGTTAGGGATAAAAACTATGTAGGAGACTTTACATTTTTGAATCCCTTATAGATCATCAAAATATTTTGTGAGCATGGAAGTTTAAGGATTGTTGAAATCAAAGGGAGTTCTTGATTAAGACATATAAGTGAACTTTGATATAGTATTTACATATCTTTGGAGTGCTTACATATGATGCATATTATGATGTACAAATACTCGTATATAGGAAATATAACTATAACACTGAATGCTTAAAATAAGACAAAGTTTCCTAGGGACCAAAAACTATAACCATATGAAAACAATCTCCTATAAACTATATGAGTTATTTATGTGAAAGGTTATGTTATTACTGGTTATCTACAATATTATGATTGACTTCTTGTAAGTAGTGTGTACATAAAAATGGTGGGCTATGTTGTTACTATTTTTATTATATATGTTGAATCTACTTATGAAAATTATATTATACAGTTTTAACATAGGGCATACTTGGTTGGTATGAACTATACTTGCTTATTATTTAAGATTATGAGACATTGATTCTTGAAAATGTAAGACTGGTTGTTCATAATTGAGTAGTTGTGCTCACGAACAATAGACTGTGATATTATGGGATGTCATAGAGTGTTCTATATTTGAAAACTATAGTCTAAATGTATGTATACTTGGGAGGTACAAACTATAATGGACTTTGGAAAAGTATGTCTTAGGTTTGTGTTTTTTGAAAAACATAGTGACTGACATCGGTCAATGTCACCGACATCGGTTACAACCAATTGAGATTTGATCGATGTCAGTTCTGCTGACCGATGTCGGTTAAGCCAAGTAACCAATGTTGGTATTTCTATCGACATCAGTTACTGTGTAAAAACTGTGGCAACCAAAAAGGGCAAAATAAAGTTAGAAAATCAATTTTCAAGAGTTTTAAGAGCTCAAATAAATATTTTAGAGCTACAAAGTGATCTTCTTTAGGTGTAAGATGTATCTTGTCCCACTGGGCATACCAAGATGTATAAAGGATTATAAAGCAAGTTAGTCAATCATTAGTCCATAAACAATGAAACATACATAAAGAACTAACTAACCAAGCCTATCTATTCCTATGGGAATTACAAAGGATAGCAAGAAACAAATGAAAGAAAGAAATAAATCACCCTGTTACCTTCCCAAATAGATTCACCATACCTATGTGGCTCAAAAACATGTTCTCCCTTGATCAAGCATCCTTGTATTTGTCAATAATGGTGGTAAGCTCCTCCAATGCCTCAAGAACACTCCATAAAACCTAGGCTCTTGATGTGGAATCACTAAACTAGCCTATCAATGAAGCTTTGTGGAAACAATTTAGCATTATAACTTTGCAATGTTCAAGCTTTGAAGATATTTGAGTATAATAACCTTACACCAAAATAGATTAGAAATGACATTCATGGCCTCTCTATTTATAGATTTTTTAGATTGGTCAGGATCAACCTGAAGCATCCGTGTTAAGATAAAGATGTGTGGTTGAGGACAATCCTAATATTTAGAATTAAATCCATAAATATCTTCAAGATAAATAAGCATTAAAGAGGCATGAAAGGTATTAATTAGGCATGGGTGACCCATAATCCTGATATTTTATGCACTTATGGCTTGATGGATGCCACCCCATAGATGATGTCACTAGGTGATGCAGATAATAAGAATCAATTTTCAAAAATAAATATTCAACAACTCTCATGGAAAATCCACTTAACCTCTTGATTTGGATTAATTATCCTTAAACAAGGTTTATAATCATTTGTGTAATTATTTGAAAATTGGCCCTTAGTTAATCAAAATGGTCAAAAAGTCATATTATTGGGTTATAATTTGACTAGAGAGGAACTAGAAGGTGATGTTATATGTGTTGGAGATGTGTTCTCATTTAGGATGATGCCATCACCAAATAACAAAGGTACATGATGTGTACCAGTGAATTAGAAGAAAAAGAGTGATCCAGAGCACTAAATGGCAAAATGGTCATTTTGACTCGAAATGATCTAATCAAAGTGAGTTGGCCCATAAAATGCATTGCCCTATTTAGGGATACTTTGACCTAAATTGACACTTGTAAGTGACAATTTTGAACCATTTAGGATGTTTTATGGATTTTGACCTAAAATGTGCATTTGAGTGCAATTCGAGTAAGATGGACAATTTTAACACAAATGGTGTTAGGAATTAGATGTCTACATTTTCCCCCTATTTGAGAAGGTGTAACGAGACATTCAAGCGAATAAACATCTTTTCAAAGAAAATAGTTGTCAAGAAGAAATTGGAATAGACCCATGATGATGCCCCCTCGAGAGGACATACTAGGATGAAAGAGAAGGATGGACTCTTGAAAAGAGAAAGAAAGTGAGACATTAACCCATGGAATAGATCACATCTAGATGAGATAATGCTTGCACACGTGATTACTATCAATGATCAAAATATGATTAGAGGTATAATAGGCTCCAGAGATGAGGGGAATGAGAAAGATACAATCCATAAATGTAAATGACACACTGTAAACGTACCCAATTTGAGAGTACAAGCTAGATGCTTATGACATTGATCAATCCTAAGACAAGTTACATACTAAAATATTGCCATCATGGGCTTTAATGTGGAGAGCTTGGAATTAGAGGAAAAGGGAGAACATTCTACTTCAGGAAGGGAGGCACCACTAGAATGGAGTCTCTAAAGAGAAAATACCAAGAAGTACTTTAATAGAGCAAATGTGATCATGATAAAATAGGTTTTTGCCCTAGTAAGGTGAATATTGATCATTGATAAAGAATAAATAATGATTTTCCCCTATAGATTTGATTTGATTTAGATAGTGTTTAGATATTGTGCCCCAACATGGGCAATTGGCAAGCAAAATAGCTCAAGGATATAACCCAAAAGATAGGTTAAAGCGAGTGGGTGAAAATGTATATGCAATAGGGTAACAACTTAGAAAGCCATATAAAACCAAGCATATAAGAATGCACAAATTGATGAGAGAGATGAAAAGAAGAATAGAGATAGACGAGCTGACCTTAATAGAAATTGAGTGTTGCCTACATAGTTCCATGGACTCATGTTCCATCATGAACTTTAGGCCAATGTAGTTCACCCAAGTTTGGGAGAGAATTTAATGAAGAATGATGAAAAATGACTGAGAATTGAATAGACTCACAATGTATGTGAAGAGATGCACATCTAAGCATACACAAAGAAGCTAAAATGCATGCTACCTAGAAGCCTAATTCTATATCATGAGCCTAGGTTTTATAGTGTTCTTGAGAATCATTCATCGGAGTTGATGTTGATGTTAAGACGTTGAGACATGAGCACAAAGTGCTTGCTATAGAAAAACAAATTAGGCATCATAAGCATAAATAACTTAGAATAACATAAGATTCCAATTGTGTTGAGCCAATTCAAATGTGAATATCTATAACTAAGGATAATGGTAAAAAAATGACCAAAACTTGAGTTACAATGCTTTACATTTAAACAAAAAAGCAAAAGACAAAGAAAAAGATAAACATAAATGAACCTAACTTGAAATCAAGATATGATCTATCAAGACTTAAGTATGAACAAAAAATGTTTAAAAACAAACTACAAGAACATGTTAATGACATGAGACCAAGATATGAATAATCAAGATCCATGTGGACCATCAAGGCATTCTTAAACACAAAAGAGAAAAACAAAATCAAATAGAAAAAACAAGACAAAGAAACACAAGACCAAGAATGGAACAAGAAGCAATAAAAAGAGAAAAGGAGAAAAAATAAAAGGAGAGGTGTGAAAGCATAATAAAACACACACAAATAAAAACCAAGTTAGTGTGGTTTAAAGACAAATGTTCATGCATGTGCAGTACAGGCATTGCTTTCCACCACATCATAACAAAGAACAATGACATGATAATTGTTCCCTAATTAAAGAGGGACAATGATAAATTAAAAGGGGGAATAGAAGAAAAGGAAGGGGTTGATCGAGCTGACTCTAGATGTATAAGACAAGTGGATGTTGCCTACATAGTTCTATGGATGTATGTTCTAACATGAACTTCAAGCCAAATGTAGTTCTCCTAGGAAATGGGATAGAAGAAAAATGATGATCAGACCAGCATGAATAATGTAATAGAAGAAATAGAAGATACAATAAACAAATGAGAATAGTCTAGCAAACAAGAAGCTAATGAGACGAGAAGAAATGATCTTTCAAAATGGTAAGTGCATGGGACAAGATGAAATGAACTGGTGTTCCTATGCTTGCAAAATGGCAAGATCATTCAAACTTAATAGTTACTCACAAAATGATGAGAGCATTCAAACTTAATAGTTGCTCACAAAATGATGAGAGCATTCAAACTTAACAGTTGCTCACAAAATGACAATAACATGGGATGGTAGAACGGGAATGTACAAATGTATAGAAGCATGAGACAATGTTTTTGTTCTTTTGTGGATCATGTTCTAATGTTTTTGGTATTTTGGGATAAAATATGTACAAGGTGGGACCATCTAGTTAAGGAGATGCACGTCCTAAGAGTAGAGGTTTCAATAAGATAGCTAAATCGGCTGCAATGGCCCATGCTCACAAATAAATGAGAGCGAGGCTCTTGATAAAATAAGAATGCAACAAAATACTTGTACTAAGAAGATGCAACTATTCACTTGTAAGAAGTTGTACAAGATTGTCCTAGATGAACTATTGTGTAGAACTGCTGTTGAAGATTTTCATAATGCTCATGAGACAATTGAGATCATAATTGGTCAAGGGACAAAAAGTGTTCAAGCTTATAACATGTCCTAGACATAACAAATAATATGCATCTTGAAGAGAACAATCTAGAATGGGATGAAGAATGTGTTTAGAGTGCTAAGATTTTAAAGACTTTACCATCAGGATTCATGAAAAGTGGACCAGGTAGTATAAAATGCATTCAAGGCAAGATAAAATGGTGGGATAAAATTATGACAACACAAGTTGCCCCTAAGTCAGGGGGCTTATTGACAATGGTTAAAAGTTATTCATGCATAGAATCTCTTAAGGTGTATGATGTTCATGGGCTTTAAAATTTATTCATCATTATGTTTAGCCAATCGATATGATCCTAATCCATAGTTTGTTGTGACAATGTATGGTCTTAACCAATTAGGCTAGAATTTGCCTTTCTTTTTGGGTTCATCATTCATGTTCTTCTAGTTCTCTTTCAAAACTAAATCACCAATCTCAAATTCTTGAGGGAGAATGTGTTTGTTGTAGTTTTTCCACAATCTATTTTGATAGGCCTACAAGTTTTCTAAGGTATCCAAACACTTACCATCAAGAAGTTCTAGTTATTGCAATCGTGAGGCTCTGTAGTCTTGATCATCTTCAATGTGCTCCAATGATAATATTAATGACGAGATCTCAATCTTGATGGGGATGATAACTTCAGTGCCAAAAACAAGGGAGTATGGAGTAGCTCCAGGTAGGGTGCAATGATTGGTTCTATAAGCCCAGAGGGCAGGAAAGAGTTATAAGTGCCAATTATGACCAACATCATTGACAATCTTTTTTAAGATGGCTAGAATGGTTTTATTTGATGCCTCAACTTATCTGTTGCCTTATGGGTTATATGGAGTGGATTTCTTGTGCTTTATCTTGAATTTTTCATAAAGAACTTTCACATGTTAGTTTACAAAGGATCCATCATTATCGGATATGATACGAGCTGGGATGCCATATCAACAGATGATATGGTAATGAATGAATTTGGCTATTTGTTTCCCAGTAACATAAGTGAGAGGAATGGCCTTAATCTATTTGGTAAATTACTCAGTTGCAGTTAAAATGTGCTTATGGACATCTAAAGATGTTGGGTCAATTTTTCCAATGAGATCAAGACCCCATGTGGAGAACAGCCATGGTGTTATAATTAGCTGCAATGATAAGGAAGGTGCATGTATGAAGTTGCCATGCTGGTGACAAGAAACACAATTCTTTACATAATTACAAGCATCTATCTCCATTTGGGCTAATAATAACTTATTCTGAGAAGTTTCTTTGCTAGGACTACACCATTGGTATAGGCCCCACACATTCCTTCATGAACCTCTTTTAGTGCCAGCTTGGATTCTCCAAAAGATAAATAATGAAGAAGCATTCCATCATAGCCTTTTCGATAAAGCATGTTTCCAAGGAGGATATAACATGTTAGGCAATGAAGAAAAAGTTTTTTTGGTTATTGGAAAGGGTGGCAGGAAAGACATGGCTATGGAAATAGTTATAAAAATATTGTTACCATGGTAGCTCAGGTGAGAGATTAGGATCAACAATGGTGCATATCCTCTCTGAATCTGATAAAATATGTGCTAGTTGAAGAGGATTTTTAATCAAGAACTGATACTCTTTAGCACTATCATGAATTTGAATTATGGGATCAATTGTTGCCATGACATCGACAAACCTTTTGACTCATGAAACTTGCTCAAACTGTAGAGATTTAAACTGTCTTTTAAGGCTATCAACAATTTGCTTGTAAGGGACAAGCTTATCATCTCTTATTTGATACTGATCAGTTGTTTGATTTATGATTAGCTAGGAATCTCCATAGACCTTTAAGCTGAGTATCCCATTGTATGGCAAGATGGAGCCCTGGAAGTAATGCCTCATATTCGATCATATCATTTATACACTAGAATTGTATATGGAAGGCTTTGAGGATCAAATCTCCTTGTGGTTTTATCAACAATATGCCAGCTCCATATCCTCAAGATGTGAAGGATCCATCAAAATAGAGTGTCCACTATTCAGGTTCTTATGATGCTTATTCTATTGTCATGATAGAATCATCTAGAAGATCAAAGTTGAGAGGTTGAGTGGCTGTAATAGGAGCTTCCATAAGAATCTACCCTTTGATTGCCTTCTAATTTTGGTATTCAATATCAAACTCACTGAGGAGTATAATCCATTTAGCCATGCATCCTTAGAGGGATGCTTTAGATAAGAGAAACTTGAGAGGATCTACCTTAGTGATAATAATAGTTTTATTATTTAGCATATAATGTCACAATTTTTGAGTGGTGAACACCATAGCTAAACATGCCTTCTTAATAGGCATATACTTATGTTCATAGGCTACCAATGTGTTTCTTAAATAATAAACCATGTGTTCCTTACCACGATCATCATGCTGAGCCAAAAGTGCCCCCAATGCATATTCAGTGGCCGATATGTAAAGAAGTAGTGGCTTTCCTTGTGTTAGAGGTCGTAAGACCGGTGGATTAGCCATGTATGTTTTAAGCTTTACAAATGTTATCTGACAATATTCATCCCACTAAAATGTCACCCCTTTATTTAAGACATGGATAAATGGGTGGCACTTATCTACTAGTTTAGAAATGAACCTGCGTATAGACTAGATCTTGCCTTGTAGACCTCACAACTGTTTAAGATTATTAGGTGGAGGCATTTACATAATAGCAGTGACCTTTGCAGGGTTGACTTCAATCCCTCACTGTGATACAATGAACCCTAGAAATTTTATTGAAGTGACTCTAAAGACACATTTATTAATATTTAAGTGGACTTTATATGCATGAAGCCTATCAAATATTCTTCATAGAATGTCAAGGTGTCCAGCTCTTGTTCTTGATTTTGCTAGTATATCATCAACATAGTCCTCAATATTTTCATGCATCATGCCATGGAAGATGATATTCATTTCATGCTAATATGTGGCTCTAGCATTCTTCAAACTAAATTACATGACTTGGTAATAGAATGTCCTCCATAGAGTGGTGAACGTGGTCTTATGCTGATCTTTAGGGGCTATCTTGATCTGATTGTAATTAGAAAATCCATCCATTAAGGATAACATCTTGTACCCAGCAGTCGAGCTGATGATAATGTCAATTTTGGGTAGAGGAAAATCATCTTTGGGACATTCTTTATTGATATCATGAAAATTAGTACAAGCACGAATGCCTGGGGTCTTTTTACTTACTAGCACTATGTTAGAAATCCATTCAAAGTAGTCCAGTGGTCTGATAAAATTGGCTCCTAACAACTTCTCCAACTTGGCCTTAACCAAAAGGGAGATGCATGGATGCATCTTTCTTACCTTTTGCTTGACTGGTTTAGCATCAGGGTGAACAACTAGATGATGCACAACTAAATTTGGATCTAGGCCTGACATGTCAAAATATGCCCATGCAAAGATGTTTATATAATCCTTAATAATGGATATAATATGTTCACGCTCTGCTTCAATAAGGGAAGCTCCAAGATAAATAGTTTTGGGATCCTCATGGGTTCCCAAATTCACTTCTTTTGTGCTCTCCATAAGGAGTGTGGATCCATCTTCTAGAATTGTAGGCAATGTATGGTCATGATCATCTTCTTCTGCTATATCTTCTTTTTGTTCCTCTCAAAGATTTGGATACTATGAAGAATCTGAATCTACCTTCTCAAGTAAAGGCCAATTGGCAAAGGCCTCTAAAAAATCAAGAGCAAGATGCCCAAATATTTGATGTTGTTCTAAAGAGATGCTTATACTAGCGATGGAACTTGGGATAGATGGACTTTATACGGCCTGAGGGGATGAGCAAACTTTCCCACCTGGGAGCACTTGAAATAGGTTTTCACTCAAAGGCTTATTTTTTTCTTTACTTTTTCCCTAATCAATGAGTGCCTCAAAGAGGTTTTCACCTAAAGATCTCGATGTTTGTTCTTTTTATGACCAAGAAAGTTTACCTACTATCCAAAGTAGGCAAAAGAATTCAATGAAAAATCAAAACCCTGTTTATGATCACCAATGGGGAATGCATCTTGTAGGCCCATGTATTCTACAATTGATTATTCATTTTGAAACTCATCGAGGCATATGACTAAATTCTATTGATCTTAATCTATGAGTTTAGGATGGCAAAGGCATAGGTTACAGTGAGGGTTTGCTTCAAGACACGAAGCACCAATGGTAAAGATATAATGTCCTGCTTTAGGAATGGAAGCACCACTAGGATAAGTTTTTTCTTTAGGACACAAAGCTCCAATAGGATAGATTTTTGCTTTAGGATGGGAAGCTCCAATAAGATGGATTTTTGCTTTATGATGGGAAGCTCCAATAGGTGTTATGGTAAATATTGCATTTAAATCAAACAAATCTAAATCAACAAGGTCATCGAAAAGGCTATAATAGGACATTGCATCGCTGCTAGGAGTCTCATTACCCATCACTTCAAAAAAATCACTACCGAATATTATGAGGTCTTCCTCTAGTGGTTTAAATTTGAGACCATGATTCCCATTGACAACTCCAGCTGATAAAGGCTCTAAAATTCCTTGTGCTTGGGGGCCAAGGCCTTTCCCTATATAGTCAAGATGATCCATTATCCTATTAGGTATAGGATACTTTGGATTATGAAAATAATCCACAAGGCCCTCAAAATATAACCAATCTCCCTCAATAAAAGCCTCTCAATCTTTCTTTAGTGCAATTGCAGGTACAAAAACCATAGGAGGTTTTCTTTGCTTCTTCTTTTGTTGCCAAATCTGATCGAGTCTATTAGGAGTCTAGGAAATTTTAGGCTTACCAAATGTTTTAGGGGATTTCGGTAATTTTTTAATATAGAGGACATCTTTTAGATGATATGTGGAAATGCCTGCATCTTTAATAAGCATCTACTTGGCCAGAGCTATAGGAAATGGATCAGTTGAAGTGGAGGCTAGATCACCAGGGTCTATATAATTAGATGGAGATGGATGAGACATGATGGATTTTTTCTTCTTTTTAATGAATTCAGAACTTGGGTAATAGTTATAATTATGAAACTATGCTTCAAGATGCTTGTAGTATTGGTATGGCTATTGATCAGTGGGAATAGTAACCTTGATCCCATAATGGGGAAACGTAAGGCATTGGTGAAGAGTAGATGGAACTACCTGTACTTCATGGATCCAAGGATGACTAAGAAGTATGTTGTAAGGAAGCTCAATATCCACAATATGGAATAACATGTGATGATAAATAGCCCCAACCATGACTGGAAACCAAATTGTATCGAATGACTCCCTCTCGATGCTGTCATAAGCCTTGATTGTAATAGTCTCTGGCTAAATGTCTTTATCCATGTAACCCAATCATCACACCAATTTAAGAGATATGATGTTCAACCTTGAACCATTATCTATAAGAACCCACTTGATCTTATGATCTGTAATTAGTATATCACTGTATAGTGGGTTATTGTGGTTTGGGCCAAGGGTGGACATGTCCTTTTGATCAAATGTGATTTACTGAAATGAAGATAAATGTCCAACTAGGTTTTGGAATTGATCAAGGTTTATATCATTAGGCACAATATAGTCTTGTAAAAGTTTGTTGAAGATGGTTTTATGGGCATCAAATGTCTGCAAGAGTTCTAATATGGAAATTTATATAGGTGTTTTATCTAATTGGTCCATTATACCATAAGGCCTTTGAATTGTGGATTTAACTAGTTTAGTCTTTGTTGGGACTGTATTCAGATTTAGAACCATTGGCACAATGTTCTCATTGGGTTTATGGAAAGAAGTGGGTGAAGGGCCCTAGATAGTAACTCACGGGTGTCTAGTTGTAACTACACAACCTAGAGGTGGAAAGGAGTCATTATAATTAGAAGGACAAGGCAAAGGGCCTTGGATGGTGATTCATGGGCGATTAACGGTATTGCTATAATTTTGGGTCAGTGAGGAGCCTCTAAAAGAATGGTATTGTTGTTCAAGATTAGTAACCCATGCAAATGGTGTAGCAACATGATGAAACAAACTCGACATGGTATTCCTAAGGGGAGAGGGTGCTGAGCCTATAATGATGGGTCTCATACTGAGAAGAACATGAGATTGGCCACGTGATGTCACAATAACAGTGGCAATGTGGGTTACATAAATGTGTCCCATAGTGTTATTGTAGTCGTAAGGTGCATTGTTATAAGCCACATTATTAGTGTGGGGATCATGATCTCGATTATGCTCATTATGATTCTGATCTTGTTGTTGGTTTTGATTCTACCTCTATCCTTGATTGTGGCCATTTTGATTATTTCTTGGTGATGGTGTATCATGTCGAAGATTTGGGTCTTTATAGATTCCCATATCTTAATTTGTGTCCTAATTAGGGGCCAACTTAATTTATAGCTCACCATTTTTTAAAAAGTCCTCAATAATATGTCACAATTAAATGTAATGATATGCACCATGACCAACAACATGATGAAAGTTAAACCATTCATTTTCTTTGTACTAGTCTAGTTTTGGTTGATCTTGAGGAAATGGCCTTGATATTGGCCATATAATTAAGTTAGCTACAATGAGATTTTGTAATTCTACTTCAACCGATTCTCCTAACTTGCTAAAGACTCTAAAATTATTATGAAATGTCCTTCATCGAGGTTGTGTTTGTAAAGTAGGTAGCAGATTTGAGGGAGTTAATTATACATTTGGAAGAGACATAGTCCATAGCATTTATACATGTCTTATTTCTGTCACCCCATTTCTAACCATTCTCTTATTTTTGTGAAATCCCTTAGACTTATCCTATGTAATTGTTTGAGGAGTGAGTGATTTAGTCTGATTAGATGCTTGTCCTTGTGCAAAGATCTTAACAAGGCCCATAGCAATAAGAGCCTTCTCAATCTGCACTCCTTTGTCAATAATTTCTTCAAATGAGTTAGCACAAGCTAACCATAGATTATGCACAATTTCAAGATGCAAATTTTATGCAAAGATATCAGCCAACTATTTTTTGGTAAATTGTGTTGAAAGCAACCTGCCAATGCTCTCCACCTTTGTAGATATGTAGCAAAACTTTCACCATCATGTTGCTTAGCTTTGCATAAGTCAACAATGGTCAATTCATGTTTTATGCTATATGAGAAATGGTTAATGAACTTTTTTAATAAGTCATTCCAATCTACAACTGATCCCTTAGGTAGTTTAAGTAGCCAATCAAGAGCTTGTAATGCTAAAGTTCATGAAAACAATAATAGTAAGTACTCGTTACTAGAAGCAACCTCTTGACACAGGATGAAGAATGCTTGTATGTGCTTATGTGGATCTCCTTTCCCTTTGTATTTATCAAATTTGGGTGCCTCAAAGTGAGGTGGAAAGGGGTTTTGGAGAATAGATAAGTCAAATGGATATGGGCATATCTCATCAAATTTGTACTTTTTGACTCTATTAATCTCCAATCTTTGGACAATTTCCTTCATAGAATTCCATTCTTGCATGTTTGGTGCATTTGTGGATTGGATAATATGTTGTTGGGGTGGAATTTGCCCCTGGTTTTGTTATTTTTGGGGTGGAATGTGCCCCTAGTTTTGTTTTTGTTGGGGTGGAATGTGCCCCTGATTTTATTGCTATTAGGGTGGAATGTGCCCCTGATTTTGTTGTTGTCGGGATGGAATGTGCCCCTAATTTTGTTGTTGTTAGGGTGGAATGTGCCCCTAATTTTGTTGTTGTTGGGTGGAATGTGCCCTTGATTTTGTTGGTGTTGGGGTAGAATGTGTCCCTGATTTTGTTGTTATTGGGGTGGAATGTGCCCCTAATTTTGTATAGATCTATAGGGAGCGTATACCTTTCGACCCATGTTTGGTTATGAATTGCTGCTTAAGTTGAGAACATAGGCCATTGATTCTTGGATTATAAAACATTCCCTAAATTTGGTTGGATTGTACTTCACTAATTTTGGAAATGTCTATGTTTATTTACCAATCTTGGGTTTTTTTTAGGGATTTCCTCAATTCAAACTAAATGTTTGGGTTTCTAAGTTTGTAAAGTAACAAGAAGTTCTTGATGATTAAAGAATGTATGTCCTATGTCAAATGTAACATCTTGTAAGGTCTCTCATGACTTTAACTACTCGTTTAGATTACCTTGAACCACTATGGCAATGTTCTCATCCAATATTTGTTGTGTACTATCCACCATATCTTCATGTTCTTTTGAAGCATTATTGTGAATTGAAGTGGCAACTAGGGAGTTAGTTAAGTCTGTGACAAGTTGATCTACATATCATTGAATTATTATCTTCATAATAACTAGAAGATCCAATTTTGACTCTATTTGTATTTCCTTTCCTTTGTTAGAAGAAGAAGGTATGTCTGTTTTTGCAAAATCTTGCTCTTACCATCATTATTCTCCTTCTCTAACCAAGGTATGCAATTGTTCTATAGGAAAGTCAGAAGGTAGTCTAGCACCTAATTCTATCAATCTAATAAGGGCTTCATCTTGATTTTCTTGGGGTTGATATTCATTGTAATCATCTTCAAATCCTATTGTTGAGGGGATATCATAAAAAATAATGGGATTATCTTGACCATCATAAAATTTATCATCCTTATAACTAAGACCATAAGAGGCCCCACTACGAGTGAACCTTTGAGTCATGTCTAAAAGGAGTTGTTATAAGTATTTGAATAACTTTGGTCCAATGTTTGACAACCAATCAAAGTATGCCTTGGCTCTCTTTTTAAACAAATAACCAAGGTACCAATGAGACTATAAGGTAGGGTGGTTTGAAACCACACACAATTTAGAAGATTTGGTTCATGAAATTACTCAACCATTGGTGAATTTGGAATCATATAAATCAGAAGAGAGTAAGGTAACTCAAAGACCCAAGGTGAAAACTAGTACACCAAAGCCTATATCTTTGTGATACACCCACACTACAAAAGCTAGTTTCAACTTCTACAAGTTGGACCTAGAAGCTTAGAGGAAAGCTCACTAGATTACAAAGAAGATGAAATGAACTAAGCAACTCAATATGTAAAGACATACATGAATCACTAAGTATAAATCTAGGACCAAATAGGCAGCACAACATCACCACATGATTCTATTAGGATAAAATATGTTCTAGGACCCAAAGCGTGAGTGAAACGCAAGATGACTCGAATCCACCAAGATGATAATGTGATTTTGAGTCTTAACAAATGACCTTCAATCCAAATAAAAAATTAAACCCAAGTTAAAACAAGTTTAGTGCACAAATGGTGGACCCACTTTGACGTACAAACCCTTAGAACTCAGAAAGGTTCAATTTTGAATGTGGATTATAAATGAAGGATTTAAACAAATTGGGTAAAAGTTCTAGACTCAATTGGGCAACATGACTGTGCCAAAGTGGATGTCATGACACAAAGCTTTTGATAATAAATTGAACAAGGAAAAGATGAATTTTCCATTTGGACAACATAATGCCTCCCTTACTCAAGAAAATTGAAGATAATGTGTTTTGGTTAAGTTCATTGAGTTAAAAAGTAATTTTAGACACAAATCAAGACCAAATAAGCTAATAACAAAAAATAAATGTCTTAAGTCTAAACTGACAAGGTATGGCAAAGTGGGGTCTACTGAACTTTCAAGTTTCAAATATTCTAGGGGAATCAATTACACAATGACTTTCATGCCAAATAATGCAAAATAAAATCATGGATTTTGGGTCTGTATCACTTGACTTATTACAAAATTGTCTAGTCCTTTTTACAATCACTACATCTTGTTGTTCACTTAGTGTAGTGCGATGTCCAAAGCACCACTATGTCCCATGTGCAACTCCAAAGGAGCCAAATGAAGTCAATGTCAGGAGATGAAACCCCAAGTCAAAATTTTCTTAAAGAACTTGTAGGAGGTGATGAAGTCCCCCTCACAAGCCAAGATGCATAAAAATAAAGAAAGCATGAAAGTAGGACTTTAGGATCATTTTTAAGATCACCCAAACTTTAGTGAGTTCTTAGGGAGTGCTTTAGGTGACATTCTTTCCAAGCCTTAGACTAGGACACTTGCAATAGAAATGGTGCTTTTGATTCTAAGGGTTCCCTATAAGGGACATATGGAAGAGCATACACACATCATTCCTCTCTTTGCCAAACAAAATCTATTAAACAACTATTGCAAGCAAAATTTGATAAGTGTGTTCAATTTTAAACCCAAATGAAATGTTTGGTGGTGTTTATTTGATCCCTTGGTCTTAGTTGTAAACTTTTGAAAAACATTCACCAAAAACATCTAAAAATCTTTGTTAAACACCAAAACAAAATTTCTAATCAAATTTTTTGAAGCATGCAAGGGTGATTTAAAAATGTTTTAAGCAAATATCCTGCTTGGTCCTATAGAAATATTGTTAGAATGTCCTTTAGCTTTGAAGCTCTTTTGAGGTTGAAATAATGGACTTTGGAAAAGTAGGTCTCAAGTCTATGTTTTTTGAAAAACATAGTGACTTACATCAGTCAATATCACCGATGTTAATTACGGCCAATTGAGATCTGACCGATGTTGATTAAGCCAAGTAACCAATGTCGATATTTCTATCGACATCAATTACTGTGTAAAAACTATGGCAACCAAAAATGGAAAAATAAAGTTAGAAAATCAATTTTCAAGAGTTTTAAGAGCTCAAATAAATATTTTAGAGCTACAAAGTGATCTTCTTTAGGTGTAGGATGTATCTTGTCCCATCGGGCATGCCAAGATGTATAGAGGATTACAAAGCAAGTTATTCAAGCATTAGTCCATAAACAATGAAACATGCATAAAGAACTAACTAAACAAGCCTATCTATTCCTATGGGAATTACAAAGGATAGCAAGAAACAAATGAAATAAAGTAATCACCATATTATCTTCCCAAATGGATTCACCATACCTATGTGGATCAATAACATGTTCTCCCATAATCAAGCATCCTTGTCTTTGTCAACAATGGTGGTAAGCTCCTCCAATGCCTCAAGAACACTCCATGAAACCTAGGCTCTTGATGTGGAATCACTAAACTAGCCTATCAATGAAGCTTTGTGGAAATAATTTAGGATTATAACTAATGTTCAAGCTTTGAATATATTTGAGCATAATAACCTTGCACCAAAATAGCTTAGAAATGATGTTCATGGCCTCTCTATTTATAGATTTTTGAGATTGATCAGGATCAACCTGAACCATCCATGTTGAGATGAAGATGTGTGGTTGAGGATAATCCTAATATTTGTAATTAAATCCATAAATATCTTCAAGATAAATAAGCATTAAAGAGACATGTGAGGCATTAATTAAGCATGGGTGACCCATAATCCTGATATTTTATGCACTTATGGCTTGATGGATGCCACCCCATAGATGATGTTACTAGGTGATGCAGATAATAAGAATCAATTTTCAAAGAGAAATATTCAACAACTCTCATGGAAAATCCACTTAAGCTCTTGATTTAGATTAATTAGTCTTAAACAAGGTTAATCATCATTTGTGCAATTATTTGAAAATTGGCCCTCAGTTAATCAAAATGGTCAAATAGTTGTAGTTGTATTACCATTTAGGATGTTGCATTACCATTTAGGATGTTTCCAACACCAAATAACAAAGGTACATGACGTGTATCAATGAATTAGAAGAAAAAAAGTGATCCAGAGCACTAAATGGCAAAATGGTTATTTTAACTTGAAATGATATGATCAAAATTAGCTGGCCCATAAAATGCATTACCTTATTTAGGGATACTTTGACCTAAAATGGCACTTGTAAGTGACAAGTTTGAACCATTTAAGACATTTTATGGATTTTGACCTAAAATGTGAATTTGAGTGCAATTCGAGTAAGATGGATAATTTCAACACAAATGGTATTAGGAATTGGATGTCTACAGAGTGTGTACCTTTAAGAACACTCGTACCCTATTAGAGTTGTTAAAGGGTTGGCTTATTAAGTGCCTCGATGGTTATGGTTGTATATAAGGTTTGGCTATGTGAGTACATAACATAGTTCATGAGCTATGAACAAGAGATTCCTAAAGTATTTTTGATCATTTAGATTGAACAACTCGAGAGTGATTACATATTTACTTGATAATCATGTCGCCTCTACCATTTATGTTTTGGATTATGAGTGTTAAAAAAAAGAGAGCATCGGATGCTTCTCACTTAAGTATGTGTGCGTTAGATTTGTGTCTTATATGCACTAATCCTAGAAGTGGGAATCCTAAAATATCACTTATGTATTGACAACACCTATTACAATGGGATTTTTCTTGTTGTAGAGTGTACATGTCTTGGTTGAGAATTACCATGTGTTAGAAGTTCTTCATGGATTTGCACCCCTCGATTTATGTGGATTAGGAGGAGGTGTCATCTCTCATAGCTAGCATGGAGATGAGTTGTTACTCTCTCACTCTCCTTTGACATCATTATAATTCCACCGAGGGGATTCATATTTTCATGATGTTAATTTAGTGTTTCCAAAATGTTATTTTGACAATATTCCTTGGAGTTTGTGGGTTAGTGTCTTCTACTTATTATTGATAGAGAAGTTGTAGGAATGGAATAGATTGATGCATCTATGTGGTTAATATTCTTCCTCTTGGTTATGGAATCAGGTTGTGATATTACACTTACAGGTTTGGTAAGTGTGAAGTGATTTTAGCAACTTAGGTTGTAGTGTTTTTTTCATACCATGTGAGGGTGTTTACGAGTTTTATTAATGGAATGTTAGTTCACTACTTTCTCTTGTGGATTTTTAGAGTTACACTTTCCAATGCTAATTTATCTTCACTTGTAAACTTAAACCATGTGGATTGGTGAACCTTGAATTTATATTAGTTCTAGGTTAAGATTTATAAGCTAATTTTAATCATTATGTTTTGATTCACCCTTGATAGATTGGTATTATTCTCATCTTGTTTTAAATGTATTATTTTGATGAGACATTTATGTACCTTTCACCTAGAGCGAGTATGAAATAGGATGTATGGAACATCTTATTAGTCTGAGGGGTTGAGATAAGTTTATAACTTATTGTATAACTAGCCAAGCAAGTAAGGATGCATTGATTCACTTATTCCCTTTATAAGATTGTAAAGATGGTGTGATCCTTGGCCTTTGTATGTTATGTTAACTTTAAACATTATTTCCTCTTGACTATAAATATAAAAAAATAGGTTAAGCTATGAAATATGATACTAAATATGTTTGGCTAGTGGTAACTTATTGCCATTGTGGAATGTTTATATGATTTTTTGGTGATGGATATTAATGCATCTTGAATTATTTATCATATATCATCACTCTCTAATATTTTTTAGTATATATTTGTGATTCATTGAACCATGTGCACATTTTAGAAATCATTAGGTTGTGGAGACCTAAGGGACAAGTGGTAAATTGGAAACATGAGTTCTAAGTTATGGGAGTGGATCCTATTTAGTCTCACATTGACTTGGTAGTTATTGAGTTTGGTTTTGATGAGGGGATATTGATGAATCTAGGATTTGGCAGACTGGACTTGTCAAATTCAGACGTATGGCCATACACATGTATATTATGGAATGTTTATTCCTTAATTTTGTATACATTAGAAATGTAGCATTTACAATTCCTATTCGTCGTCATACTTGTCAAGAGATACTTGGAGTAACAATAATATTGATGTCATGTTTATCATAGGTTACATGAAATATCAATAGTTTTGACTTATACACATAATTTTTTCTAGGTTCTCTAACCACTTTTATCCAGAATGAGAAAAACACTCTCTAGGGTAGAGAGATGTGTAGAGGGACTGAGAGGCTTTGTGGAACTCTCCCTAGCCATTCATTTTTGGCTTTTATGATGATTTCATGTGTTGTTGGCTGAATCTTAAATTTGGAAAGTTAGTGAACTTTCATCGAGATATGTAGGACCCTTTGAGGTATTAGAGTGGTCAGTCCTATAGCATATAGGCTTGCCTTGCTTATTCTAGACCCTAGGGTGGTCATGATAGAACCAATAAGAGTAAGTGGCACTCACAAACTTTGGTTTTAGAATAGGGAGATGTCATAGTGTAGGGTCTTATGGGACCAATACTCTGAGGATAGTGTTACTTGGGAAGATTATGATGAGTTCTACAAGCGATTTCCATATTATTTGCTTGCTTTGATACTTTAAACTATGTTGTTTTTCTACTAACCAATGTTTTTAATTCAAAACTTATGTTTGAATAAAAGTCATCTGGGATGATGACTAGCTTTAGGGGGAAGGAAGTTACATCCTGATTTCTCACTAAGCAAACTTACTTGATTATCTATGGATTTTATAGAGTTGATAATTTGATTTGATTATTACTAAGTTGTAAGTCAAATGTTATTATGGGATAGTGTTATGTTGTTTTAGTTCATGTTTTTCACTATTATGAGTTAGATGTAGTGTATATTCTTTACTTTGTGATCATGTTGACTTGTTATTCAAAAGTATTTTATGATATATATGTCATGATGTTATGGAATAACTACCTGTTTGTTGTGAGTTGGATGCAGGAGAGATCCATCTCTCATAGCATGATGGAATGAGAGCATCATCAAATAGGGTGACGTAGATGGAGATGTTAAAGAATGATAGAGGAATGGCTAAAACCCTATACATACCACCTTAGATCTTACATGTTAGATACATAGTTGAATGGTTAGCATAGTACATTTTGATGTTGTTTGCATTGAGATAGTTATTTACGCATGGTTTCATAACTTAGTTTAATGGTTACATGGAACTCATTTTGTGTGTTGCATTTAAGACCATTAATGTTTTTGGAGATGTAATTTGCATTATTAGAGTAAATTTTAATTTATTGATTAAAGAGTTAGTCATTAAATTGTTATGACAATAGAGGTGCTAATTTAATTAGCAAATATATATTGATTTTTATAAATTATAAATAAAAGAAGAAAAATAAATAAATAAAAATAAGAAATAAAAAGTAAAAACAAATAATAGAGTAAAACAAAGAGAGAAAACCAAGCTTTAAAGAAAGTGAAACTCTCCTATGAGAAGAAAAAGAAAAAGAAAAAAGAAAGAGAAATCATGGAATAAAAATATAAAAATAAATAAATAAAGTAGCTTAAAGCTCATAAAGGAAAAAATGGGGTGCATTACTATAAAATAAAAGGGAGAAGGGGAAAAAAAAGGAGAGAGCGACACATTTGGAAGGGACACAAAAGAAAGAGAGATTAGAGAATAAGGAAATTGGGGAAGCTTTGATAGAGTTGTTATCAGACATGGGTATCAGGTAGGTGTTGTCTTAAATTGTGTTATGGCATTCATGAAAACTGAATATATATATATATATATAAAAGCAAAGTATATAAACAAATACATATGTATATCTATTTTTTATATATGAAAATTGCATATATATTTATAGAGTGATTAAAATATAGAAATTGAATGATTTACATAAGAAAACTACAATGATATCAGGTTATATATATGTTAGAATATACCATATGGAGCGATAGATATGAATGAGGTATACAGTGAGTTAAATTAGTTCTATTTAACCTTGGCATTCGAGTTAGAAGGGATCTGCACCCGGTATGGTGATTTGGAGATGATTGAATTTCGACCAAATTACTCTATCTTATTGCCAATGCATATATGTTTTGATATTGGCCATACATATATAAAGTTATCTATTTTATATGATTGAATAGATGACCAAACATCATGATATCTTATAGAGATTATTATAAAAAATAATATTAATCAAATTTATGTGCATTAATTGGTATTATTATCAAATATATATGTATAGTCAAATTACATAATAAGTAATTACAAGATTAATGTATTACTATAAAACATGTACCACCTAATGTATTATATGATAGGCATGATGTGAAACATAGTTGTGAAACATGACTATACATACACGTTTATTAATGACTATTCTCAAATATATTAACATATATATCATATTCTTTGTGCATTAAACAAATTATTAATGCATATATTGGTATATTGGATTTACATAAATCATCTTATATGTTACATAGTGTATTAAAGTTATCTATTTTATATGATTTAGTCAGTTTTTTGTGCATTACATTTATATGAGTTTATTAGGGAGCTGAATTATGTATATCATTTTTCAAATGAAGGCATTATTTGGATAGTATTGATCTATAGCAAAAAATTTTACATTGATATGGACAATGAATTGTTATACTTACATATAGTCACTGCAGTGACTTGTATTTAAAAAATTACCATAGTGACTTGTATTTAAGCATTACCACAGAGACTTGTATCTAAGAATTACCACAACAACTTGTATCTAAGAATTACCACAATGACTTTTATTAAAAATTATATGGATCTACCTTTATTTAACTACAATGACTTGTATTAAAATCTATTTAGTTAGGGATAAAAATTATAAAGGAGATTTACATTGTTGAATCCCTTATAGATCATCAAAATATTTTGTAAGCATGGAAGTTTTAAGGATTCTTGAAATCAAAGGGAGTTATTGATTAAGACATATAAATGAACTTTGATATAGTATTTACATATCTTTGGAGTATTTACATACAGTGCATATTATGATGTACAAGTACTCGTATATAGGAAATATACCTATAGCAATGAATGGTTAAAATAAGACATAAATTTTTATAGGGACCAAAAACTATAACCATATGAAAATAGTATCTTAGAAACTGTATTAGTTGTTTATGTGAAAGATTATGTTATTACTAGTTATCTGCAATATTATGATTGACTGCTTGTAAGTAAGTACTATGTACGTAAAAATGGTGGATTGTGTTAATATTACTTGTACTATATATGTTAAATCTACTTACAAAAATTAGATTATGCAGTTTAAACATAGGGTATACCCGATTGGTATAAACTGTAATTGCTTGCTTATTATTTAAGATTATGAGACATTGATTCTTGAAAATCTAAGACTAGTTGTTCGTAATTGAGTAGTTGTGCTCATGAACAATAACCTATGATATTATGGGATGTAATAGAGTGTTTTATACTTAAAAATTATGGTCTACATGTATGTATACCTAGGTGGTACAAACTTTAATTATATGTCTAGATGCATTCATACGTTTGACAGATTAAATGTATGCATTTTATTATTCATGTGTTTAGCATGTTTTGAGATTACTAGTAAGAAGTAATTTTTTTTAAATTGTTAGTTATATATATGTTAACCAAATCTCACTTTATTTTTATTGAGTAAGTAATGAGATGGACTTCACTAGCTTACTAGCATCATGATGCCAGATGAAGGTAATATGATCAAGTAGTGTGTATGAAATTAACTGGTCCTAGAGGTCAATAATTATTTGAAAACCTAGGCTAGGTAATGTTAGTGAGACATTGTCATTTCATGTATATGATTTACATGTTTGTTCAATATCTTGTTAGAATGGATTTCTGTATGATAAACCACATGTTTAGTTTTAGAAATCATACAACACATAGGTACTAGCTTGTCTTTGTAGATTCCAGCACCATCACTATCTACTCATCCATGAAGGGAGGGCCATTCCACAATGGGAATTGTATGGGGGATCGATGGTTCATAGTTGGTGTGGAAAAGTACTTAGATGATGCTCTCCCTCCCTACAATAGTACTTACGTGAAGATGACACTTGAGATTGCCAGAGATACTAGAGTTTGGGAACTCATGCTTTGTGGAGCTTTGTATCTTATATCTTGTACATTGTATTGTATTTATTATTATTGAGACATTAATATGATGAGATGTAATTATTCACTTGTTTACACTTTGAAAATAGTGGTAGTATCATTATACCATCCATGGCTGTGTATTTATAATTACTTTCCATATTTGGTTATGATATGTTTCATATGTTGTTAGTGATCAACAACTGTTAGATGTCATATACTTATTTATAGTTAATATACTTATAGTGTTATATCTGAATCACTAATTAAATTCTCGTGGTGAATTCTAATGAAGGAATGTGTTGATTAAACTAAAAAATATATATCATGTTTTTCTAAGCCAAACTCAATGGGGTTGTTACAATAGGTTTCCATTCTATTTTTGTTAGTTTTTTATTTTGTGAAAGTTAATTTTTGCCTTTTTTATAAATAAACAAATTAGTGACAGTAGAATAATACTAACATAGGAATATCAAAGATCACATGTAATGTGAAGTGTTAGTCCATTCCCTCCTATCACTATTAATAAGAGAAATGGAAATTGTACAAACATGTGGTATAAACTTGTGGTATAGGAGAAATGGAAATCAATCACATAGGGGAATTTTAGAACTTTTTATCTTTTTTTCTATATGGATGTGTATTTTTCTTAAGTTAATGCATATTTATTTCTTCAATCAATACTTGTGTTAATCTCAAACCAAAATGTTATTTTTTCAAAAACACTTTATTGTTGCATGTTGGATGAAATATGCATTTCCTCATTTATGTATGACCCTTTGTCTCCCTTTATTTTATCTTTATTTTTAGGTAAAATCAGTACAACCCAATACTCTGTTCAAATTGTAGATATTGTAAATAGGCTTAGTTTATATTTTCTTATTTTCATTAAAGGGAACCCCATAGAAATAGAGGAGAGAATTTTGTTTCATTTCCTATTTCTAAATTTACTACTTGTCACTAGTGCCAAATATTTCACCAATAATTTTTGACACCCATCATGGGGTACATTCTGTGTATTCCATGTAACTCACAACTATCAATGTAGTCACTTACATGACTATCTTTAGAAATCAAAATGTAACTCAACAACTAAACCTTGATTGGATACAAACTACACATGTGAATCTCTCTTTTGATCATTGATAGTTCACTTGGGATAAAAAAGTGAGTAAATCCCATTTTAAAAGATATTCAACCGTGTTAGATGAAGAATAACAATGTGCTAATTTTTCCCAAAGAATTACTGCACTCATTGCTAGAAGAATTGTAATCATAGTAGTACATTAAGTTCATAAACAATAAATTCTTAGCATCCTAGATGATAAAATATACATGATGTCTAACAAAAATAAAAGTATTTTTGATTTGTTCTTTGACTTGTAATAGTAGTCTAGTTTCATACTCTTTACTGAGCGAATAAGAAGTGTACAACCTATAAACATAACATTGTCATTGCCTAATATATTAGTTCCTAGGGAAATAATATTTCAAAACATGGTTGAAGTTGTACTATGGAGTATCTATATTGACCCATTTATATTAGGTGATCTACTTCATGAATTACCAAAAGGTTCAAGAAAGAATTTTCCTAAGTTTACTGGTGATGGTAAACAACACCCTGATGAACATATAAAGGCTTTATTCTTCACTTGTGATATTCTTAGTGTAGATCATAAAGACATGTTATTCAAGTTATTCATGGAAATATTGATTGAATGAGTGGCAAAATGGTTTCACCAATTTCTCACACCTTCCATTATGGGTTGGCAAATGATGAGATTTTTTTTTGAAGAAACATTAAAAGCTACTGAGGATGAACACTTTTTATTGGCTTAGTTGTCTCAAATAAAGAAATAATATCATTTCCTGATTCAACAAGTTGGTACATAAAATCCTTGTAGATGCCATGCATACAATTAAAAATCAAAAGTGATTATTTTTTAATGTACAAGTACTAAGGTAAGTTTATTCCTTTGAAGAAATTATCCCCTAACTTTAGAAGTAACACAAACCCAAGCCACTGAAATCAAAAATGATATGATCATGTATGGGAAGATTTAAAGGGATTATTTCAAAATTAAGGAACATAATTCAATAGGCCCTCTAGTTCAAAGATTGGAAAATGATATCTTGGCATTGGATAAATAAAATCCCTAAGCTTAAACTACTCCATGCAAGGATATGCCTATGAGACCATTTGTCCCATATCATGGAAATGTTCATCTTAGACTTCCTCCTCCAACTCCTCAACACATTATTGAAGCAACCCCTATTGTTATTCACTATCTATGCATATTCCATGCCACTAATGATCATTATGGTTCTAACTACCTATAAATGGGCATAATGTTGTAGTTATACACCATTAAATAACCACATAAAGAATGTGTTTTGGGTACCTCTAATCCTGAGATTTAATAACCCAATGGTAAATATATTATGGGATATTTTGAATATGAACCTGATAGTAATGAATATGATGAAAGAGTGGAGATATGAATAATCATTCATATATTGTGTTCACTAGAACTCAGAATGATAAGTTGAAGGTTACAAAAAATAACAAAGAATCTAACATTCCATAATCTCCCTTAATAGATCAATAAATCCCATTACATGCTTCAAACGAGATTATCGTTCAAAAATGCAAATTTGAATTAAAAGAATAATTAACCAAGCTCTCTTCCTTAAGTTTCATATACAATTTATGATCATAGATGAAATCTTATTTCATGTTGATGACCCTCCTCTGTTCATAAATTTCAAATGTTGTGATGTCTAAATAAAAAAATATATAGATAAGCTTCTAAGGTTATAACTGATCCTAAATTCATTCTCAATAGAGGTATTCCTTTGTTAAATTATTCAAAAGATAAGCAATCAGAAAAGATAAGGAATGCCATATTTCCACCTAATGTTTCCATCAATGAATAATATGTCAATTCTTATTTTGACATAATTAATCACGTGAACAAGACTAAGGTTAAAATTTTACAAACTCGATATCTTAGGTAAAATCCAGAGTAATTATACATATTGATCAAGTTTATAAATAGAGAGAGTCTTAGTGTAAATCCTAATGAAGCCTATATCAAATTGGTTGAATCTGCTTTATAAAATAATATAGCTATTTTTGCTTAAAGTAATGAAAGCCTTGAACCTTTCTATGTTTCACTATTCATTGGTGAATTTTGATTGAATAATTTCATAATTGATTCATAAACTTTAGATAATGTAATGCCAACCAAAGTAGCACATGCCTTAGGGATGACATGCATCAAAAAAATTGGTCATTGTTTTAATATTTAAGCAAAACAAATCCCATTGACTGGATGGATAAAAGATGCATAGGTTACTCCGGTTGTGTTCCCTTAGAAGAGATTCAAGATGAATATTCCAGTGGTAGATATTCCTCCTAGCTATGAAATATTGATAATTAGAATAATCTAAAAAGATATTAGATGTGAAATAAAATTGGGCTGGACACAAACTATTATTCCTATAAAAGGAATAAATGAAAAATTGTTGCTAGAACAAAGGCCAAACTTTTAGTGTAGAAATTGAATGACCCTCAGGTAGACATTATGTATGAGGATATAGGCCCTGGTAATTACATGATGATGAATGATAAATATATTAAACTTATTTAACTCATAGAAGTAGATATAAATGTTGTTTAGACATTAAAATTTAATGGAAGTTGCTAACTTAAAGTTCAGGAGCTGGCGTGGTGTTGATTTCTAAAAGGAATTGTCTCTTTTTTTCCTATAAACTAAAATTTGAATGCACTAATAATATAATTGACTATGAGGATTTTCTCTTAGGATTTCAAGTAGAAAAATAAATGGGAAAATTCAAGATCTCAAATCTCAAGGAGACATTAAGTTAATTGTTAAATACATAAGAGGTCAATACCAAGTGAAGAATGATAGATTGAAACATTATAGAAACATAGTCTGGGATTACATCAAAAATTTCAAAGTTTTTTCCATAAATGTTGTCTCAAGAGTATAAAATTCTAAATTTGATTTCTTAGTTGTATCTGCATCTTTATTGATTCCTCATCCAAAGTTTGATAAATACTAATATAAAATGGAAATGGTATATCGCCCAAGTGTTCTAGACAATTATGAGCATTGGAAAGTGTCCAATAATGATGACTAAATTATTTTTCTCTTGGAACAAAGAGAAATCTTCAAAAAAAATTGTTTTGAAGGAAGTCCAATAGCATATAGGGATTATTTTTTACTAGAGAAGAAGGGTGAAAAAATATTGGAACCATCTGATGTTGAAGCCAATGAATTTGCTAGTTAAGTCATTAAATTAAAGGGAAATAAGATTCCAAAAGGCATGGTCTCTTTAGAGGAAATTTTTAACAAGCATGACATCTACATAAAGAATAAAATCCAAGAAGATCCCCAAATATCACCTAAGTATGAGAGAGTGAATATTGGGACCAATGAGTCATGATATGTCAACATTGGAAAATGTTGTTCCAAGGAAGAATGTAGAAGATTCATTACTCTTTTCAAATTGTATAGAGACATATTTACTTGGTGCTATGCTAATCTGAATTCTTTTAGACCTAAGATCATGAAACATAGTATTTTACTAAAGCCTAGTTTTAATCCTTTCAAGAAAACTATGTAACATTATAATCCTAAAATTGCTAGTACTATCTATGAAAAAATCAAGAAGTTGTTGGATGCAAGAATCATTTTTCCTATCCATCATTCTACTTGGGTGTCTAACATCATGCCTGTGAGAAATAAAAATGGAGAAGTTAGGATATGCATAGATTTAAGCAATTTTAAATAGGCTTTGCTCAAAGAATACTACCCCTTATCAATCATGGAACAAATCCTATAAGATATCACAGGATTCAAAATGATGTCCATGCTGGATGGATTTTTTGGATACTATTAGGTCAAATTTGCTACATAATATGAATATAAGATGACATTCACCACCCCATGTGGAAACATACACCTACATATGCCTTTTAGTCTCATCAATGCAGGAGCCACATTTTAGAGAGTAATGGTTTTAACCTTCAGTGATATGAAGAATAATATCATAGTGATCTACCTTTATGATCTCACAATTTTATCAAAGAAAAGGGAAGATCACTATAAACACCTGAATATAGTCTTTGAGAAATTCCAAACTCATGGGATATCTTGAAATCCCAAAAAGTCTATCTTTGTAGTAATTGAAGGTAAACTCCTGAGACATGTAGTTTCCAAAGAAGTTACTAGGATTGATCCAAAAAGAGTAAAGGCAATTTAACAACTATGTTTACCCACTGGTAAGCCTGACAGATATATGTTCTTAAGTAAAGTCAACTTTCTAAAAATAGTTGTCCTTGACTTCACAGTAGACACATTATGTAGATGATGCATGGAAACAACTCTTTCAAATGGAATTATAATTGGAAGAAAGATTTCAATAAAACTAAGGAAACTATTACCAAAGCACCACTTTTGACTTGTCTAGGTTTTCAAAAAGAGTTCATTGTGTACTACTACTCCCCTAAATATACATTGTTTATTATTTTGGTGAAAAAAAATGAAGAAGAGATTGAATCCCCAATCGCTTATATTAGTTGTAATCTGAATGAACATGAGCTCAAGTAATTATTATTTTAAAAGAATGGATATGTTGTGGTTAAAGCAGTGAAACAATTTCAAGTTCTACATCTTAAACTCTCACACAGTTATGATGGTCCCATATTCAACAGTGAAATCAATTTTAACTCAACAAGAGCTCATATCAAAGAGAGGTAGATGGATCACCAAGGTATAAGAGTATGATTTGGATATCAAACCAAATAAGTTGGTAAGGATTTAAGGCCTTTATCAGTTGATTATTAAAGGTGCTAATTCATAGACAGAAGAGAAAAAAAAACTACCACTGGTAGTCTTTATTGATTCCCTTAAATAATGGTAATCTAATACTACATACTTTCTCTCATATGGAGAATACTTATCTCATCTAAATACACACTCAAATTGAAGGTATTTAAATACATAATTTGGGACAACACTTTGTTCAAAAATTCCATGGATGATACTTTCTTGAGATGCATGAATAAATAACAACAAAAGAAACTTTAGGAGGTTTTTCATGATAAGGCCTGAGGTGGAAACTTTTTTTCATTTTTTGTGATAACTTTCAAAAAAAATCAAGCTCATTTATATTGGCTAATATTGTTCAAAGATGCAAAAGAATGAATGTCAAAGTGTGAGGCTTGCCAATACTTTATTGGAGGCCCTAAACTAACAACATTGCCCCTCCACCATGTAGTCATTAAGGAAATTTTTCATCAATGGTGATTGGCTTTCATCAAAACTTTAAACTTGCATTCTAGTGCAGGGCATACTCATGTGTTGATGGTGACTAACTACTTCACTAAGTGCATAGAGGTTATTCTAGTAAGATCCATCACTTCCAAAGTTGTTAAAAACTTCATAAAAGATAACAAATTGGTTATATTTGGAGTCCCTTAGAAAAAGTTTATGGACAATGCTTCAAATTTTTCATCAACTAAATTAATCAATTTTTGCTATGGATATGGGATCTCAGTTGCACACAAGTTCAATCATTACCCCCAAGGTAATGGCCAAACAAAATCTAGAAATAAGAACATCACCACCATTGTTCATAAATTGGTTAAAGAGAATCAGAAGATTTGGCACAAAAAATTATACAATGCCTTATGGGTTGATTGATTAACACCTAAGAGAGTAATAAGGATGTATCCTTTCCAATTAATTTATGGTATAGATGCAATGATTCCCATCTCCTTGGAATTACTAACCTTACGACTAGCTCAAACTATAGAAGATGATCAATTCAAAGATGCATTATAAAAAAGAATCATTTACCTGGTTAGATTAGAAGAGGAATGAATAATAGTGATTGATAGAATTTCAGTGCACTAGAACAAAGTCAAAGTTGTGTTTGATTAGAAATCATGACAACAATATTTTCAAGTAAGAGACTTGGTCCTACTTTGGGATAAAAGAAGATAACCATGAATAAGTTAAGGGACGTTCAATTCCCTATGAATGGGGCCTTTCAAAATTTGACATTTTTATGGTGAGAATACATAATACTTAGCATATGGATCTCAAACTCATCTTTCGTTGCCATATAAGGGACAATATTTTAAGCACTAAGGTAGGTTGTCACCTACCTTCCTCGTGGGTGATTTGGGTTAGGTGTGTGTGTTTCCATTCTTTTTGTGTGTTTTTCTTTTTGTTGTGTGTTTCCAATCTACATTTCTAGTCTTTCTAGTTTCCTTTTTTATTTATTTCATTTTGAGAAGACTCCTTAGTTCAATGGATATGACACCTAGTTTGTGAAACTAGAATATTCTGAGAGTCCATCCTATATACTTATGCAAGTCTACATCCCTAACTTGAGCTAGTTAATGTTCCCCAAATTTGTCAAATCTAAATTTTCCAAAGTCATGAACAACATGAAATTTTTAATGTAAAAATTATAAGGTCCAAATTTGATAAAATAAGATGAAATAAAATGTTAAAATTTCAAAGAAATAATGCAAATTTATGTTTTCATGCCCTATGTGGATAGGAGTCCACATCTATTATGGCCTCCAAGATGCGTAAGTCATAGAAACACACATGAAATGAATTGCATATTTGTGTATCCCATATTCATGTGATTGGCCCATATGTCCATGCATCCACACAGATGTGAAGACACACCCACAATCATGACCTCGTGCTCATCATGCTTGCAGGGATGTATAGACTAATTATGTCACTACAAATCATATGTGAATGTGGTGTGATGTCATGCTGATTGTATATAAAAACCCATAGTGAATCCTATAAAAATCCCTCAATGGCTCATTCTTCTTCAAATATCTATCCTAACATAATGATTAACTCTACCCAGCTTGTATATCCTTATGTGAAGACATATTATTGCTGAAGTATTGTCAAAATTCTCAGATTTTTTATTACAATGCTAATGTTGTAATTAGGTCATATAACTATTCAATTTATGATGATGGAGATGATGAATTTTATCAGGCTACAGTCCTCCTCCTCCCTTCTTGGAGATCCTTCTCTATTAATTCTTAATACCACTCAACAATATCTTGCCTCTGCTCAAGGAATAACTCAACATGAAGCTCTTAGTGATATTGACATACCAACCTCTACATCCCCTTTAGTTTTTTATTTGTTTCATCTCCTCTAGAGGATTCACCTCCGAAGCATCCTACACCACCATTTTTAAATACTCAAATGACTAAGTTTAGCTAGATGTCACTGCAATGGATGCAATTAATGTTGAACAAAATAAAGAAGGTGGTTGAGGCATAAATTCTAGATTTTGATGTAATCACCTATTTATTTGAGACCCATTATCCTAAGAAGCAAAAAACCACATCGATGTTAGTCTCCAATACCTCAAGAGCCTAGTTTGTGGAAATTATCAAGCCTAATGTTGATAAGAATGAGGAGGAGATTAACACAAGTGATTATACTCTAAAGAGAGTATCTATTGGGAAGCCAACCTAAGAATGTGATGTTCATAACCTAAATTAAACCACAAAGAGAATGATCAAGAGATATGAACATAATGAGCTCACTCAAAAAAAATGAAAAACTAGGCATGATAATTGGTCACATATGTCAACTATATTCTCAATCCAGTTGTGACACCAACATTTCCTTAGGTAGATGCTCCTTCTCAAGTTCTTGAGATTGTTAAGGATGTTATAGCCATAATCAACATATACAACATGTATGGTAAAAATCTATAGGCACGAGTTGAGGAGTTGCTCTTGGATGGCATGAATTATATTGAAGAGGTTGTAAATTTATATGAGGTAATATATGCTTACATTATCGATATCAATCTAAAAATCAAATCCCATGACACTTAGTTTAACATCTGAGAGAATGCAAAAGGTGGTGTTTGATAGATGATCAAAATTGAAACTAATGTGATGGTTAAGGTTGGAATCCTTGAAAAAGTTGAAGATGATACTTCTTAAAAATGGTTAGAATGCATCCTTTAGATGATTGAGATTCTAAATGGAGATATAGGTGAATTGCAAGAGCAAGTTCAAGTTGGAAGATAAAATTAGACAAAAATATCTTCCAACCTGGGATAAATGTATTGTGATCTATTGAAAGATGATTTGACAACCCAGTTCACAATGGATGAAGTAAAGGCTCAATTCAAAAAAATTATCAAAGAAAATACATTCAACATTTTTTTAATGACTGTGCTCAATGAAATCAATGTTTCACTTGAAGAAATGAATAACCAACTGACTGAGCTATTGGAAGTCCCAAGTGTTATGTTACTAATATTTGAAAGTTGGTTGACATGATGAAAGCATGTGGTAGTCCCTAAGGAGAACACCATCACTGAGGCAGTTAAGAAATTTAAAAACTTTAAAGCTACCCAAGACAAAGAACAAGCTAGAAGCTTTGTTATTGCTCCAAGCTCTTCAACATTGGTTGCCACCCCAAAGAAGATATCCTAGGATGTTATATTTTTCCGTTCTATTTTTGTCAAATTTTTATTTCGAGATATTTGATTTTTTTTCTTTTGTATTAATCATAAAATTAGTGAAAATAGAACAATAAGACAATAAAAACATCAAAGGTCACATGTAATGTCAAGGGTCAGTCCATTCCCTCTTATATCTATAAATAGGATAAATGACAATTTTAAATAGGTTGTTTCATGTCCATTGTAATTTTTTTCAAAGGAAAGATAAAAAAGCTTTGTGTTTGTTCTTCAATTAAGAATGCAATAAAATTTCAAGGCTTTATGTCTTAAATTGTTTTGTGGATGTGTATTTTTTTATTAATGCATATCTCTTTATTCAAGCAATACTTGTGTTAATCTCAACCCAACATGTTTTTTTTTTCATAAACACTTTCTTGTCATGTGTTGGATGAAATTTGTGTTTACTCATTCATGTCTGACCCTTTGTCTCCTTTTATTTTATATTTATTTTAAGTTGAAATTAGTGAAACCCAATACTCCATATAACCTATACATATTATAAATAGGCTTAGTTTAGTTTTTATTATTTTCAATAAATGGAACCTTCTCTCCGAATAAAGGAGAAATTTTTATCTCCTTCATTGTTGTGAATTTTCATATTTGTCACAAGTGATGAATATTTCACCAACACTATCTAAGGATTATTTGTTTAAGCATATGTTAAGAACACCCAAAAATTAGTTAGTCTTAGCGCTCACTCCATAAGATTATCCTAAGGGTTAGTTTCTCATGCCCACACCCACCTCCTAAGCTACCCACATATCTACAATGATCACTTTCATACATTGAATCAAAATCAAATGCAGTTTACCCATTCCTAAATGAGTGTTGGATTATATGTGAAGGCATTCAACCTTCACCATTCAGTTATATGATAGAATGAAATGAAGTTACCCTTGCACTAACTACCCTGAACACTAGTTGGTCTAAACACATAAATGCACTACCAAGAGATTACGAGAAACATCCAAGCATATAGAAAGTACTTGCATTTAAATTTATAAATTTGAGAATGGAAAAAAAACTTTGCTCTAAAATTACATTCCAACAAATAGCTAACAAGACCCATTGATAGACCTATCAAGGTGCGTATAAGGCCTGAAGAAAATAAAAGCGTTTAAGGCTCAAAATCTAATTTAAGGTTATAAATATACATATAGGGTTAGAAGTGTTAAGTATATTCATGAACGAAATTAAATATGGTCATGGGCAATCTAACAAACACCATAACAAAAGACATTCCTAAAAGATATAACACACACCCATATCCAAGATCGATAAATTGAGTACAAAAGTAATGAGATTAATCAAATATTTGGTAGAACCAAAGGCTTAGAATGTCCAAAAAATAATATTTTCTATCTGTTAATCAACACTTTTATTAATCAAGATACATACAAATATATAAGAGACATTTTTCCTATAATTGGGGATGCTCTGATCCCTACAATCTCTTAACCTATTAACCAAATTATATATATATATATATATATATATATATATTCACAACAATAACATACCAAATAATATATTCTAACTTAGGTAATAGTATAACTACTAATTACCAAAGTAAACTGCCTAATGTAATTTCTAATCCTTAACATTCCCTTCCTTAGAATTTACATGGGGAGAGAAAGGACAACTACACATCATTATATTGCCCTCCCACAAGATTGACATGCAGATGTTGAGTTCACTCGAAAATGCATCCATTACATAATATGAAAATTTTATATTGGAGAGGAAATTTATTACAAAATGCCTTTCAAGACTTATTTTCAACTTACGGTAAAAAAAGGACTTACCTAAAGGATGACACATATGACTTTTAACAAATGAAAAATGACTCAAGACACTAATGACAAACAACTAGAGACATGGATAAAACAATGCAAAAAAGACAAGATACTCACAAATGATTATTTAAATGACACTAGACCTTGACACAAAATTATCGACTCGCTATAAACACAAAACAATAAATATATTATTTGACAACAATAATTTAATTGACACTAAAACTATTTAACTTATAAAAGGCTGAACACTTTAATTTAACTGACCAGTTGACTAGAAATCAAATCTTAAAAGAAATCCAATTGAATATTGGATTTAACGAATAAATATAAAAGACATATAACTTAGTGACTTAAAAAACTAACTAATTTTTTAAACTAATGACATAGACTAATCGATTTTAACAAAACTAAATAAATGTAAACCTAAATACTATGAAAAACTAAAAAAAACTTTTGACAAATAAAAATTAACATATTTAATTATAAATCTAAAACACATAATAGTTAAACCTAATAATACTAATCTATAAGCAAAACCATAATTTTTTAGAAAATCATGATCCTCATATGAAAGGCAGATTTGATGCAAAGGCTCCAAGGTGAAAAATGTTGTCTCCTTATTTTTGGTGCTACGCTCTAAGTAAGTTTGATGCATTTAGCTATGGATCAAAACTAGATAGTGAATGAGTTTTATGCCATTCAAATGATGTGGGAGATCTTGTTAAGATGGGAAAATATTCTCTAAGTTGTAGGTGTTGGGATGTAGATCAGAGCTCATAAGAATCATAAAATCATGAGAATAAAAGATGTAGAGATTTTTTTTGCTTCTATTTGATGTTTCAGATAGCTAAGCTACATTCAAAGATCATCAGATCTGAACAAAATAAATAGGATAGTAACACAGATCAATTTTGAAATGGCAACTTGTAAATGCCACTTTTACTTCACATGGATCCAAATATGATGAAATCATATCTTTATGCAACCAAAATTGAAATCTATAGATAGAGCCACTTGAGAAACAATAGATAATATATATGAGTGTTCTCATCCAATGTAACCCTTTAAATGTGTATCTGGAAAAACTTTGAACGCTCATACAAAGACATTTTTTTTATATATGCATACATAAAACTAAATCACAAAAAAAAACACTATAATTTAATCACTCATACACATAATAATATATCTACACGTGGTCTGCACTACCCTTTTATTATTATTATGAATGAAAAGCCTCTCAAATGATCAGACTTTCGCACATGGTCTACATTGTTCAGTCTTGTTACAGATATGGCTTGAATTTGTAGAGAGGTCCCATAAGAAAAACTCACTCTGATACAAGATAATGAGATTAATGTATTATTTGGTAGAGCCAAAGGCTCAGAATGTGCGGAGCACAATATTTTTTGTTTGTCAATCAATACTTTTATTAATCAAGTTACATACAAATATATAGGAGACATTTTTCCTATAATTGGGGATGCTTCGATCCCTACAATCTCTCAATCTATTAACCAAATAATTTTATCAATCTATACATATATTATTATTGTTATTCACAACAATAACATACCAAATAATATATTCTAACTTAGGTAATAGTATAACTACTAATTACCAAAGTAAACTGCCTAATGTAAATTCTAATTTATCTTTTTTGTTTCAAAAGTACCCTTAATCTTCGAAAAAGATAAATAAAAATTTTAGAGTGTTTAAACCCATTATCTAATCTCCAACATATTTTAAACATTGAAATATTTTTATTGTGAATAAAATTACAAATTTGTTTAGCATTCCAAAATGAATTTATCAACTGAAAGTTTTCTTACAAAGAAACTGTTTGTAAATTGGTTTCAAAATTACTTTTTTATAATAGCAAGGACTCGAGATAAAATTATTTTACTGTTCTCCTAATAAATTTTACTTATTATAATTTGGTTACAAATTTTAATTTTGAGACTTTCCATTTCTTGATATTTTATTTATGCCATTTCCAAATCAACTTTTGATACAAAGAAGATAAAGACATTTTGACCCTATAATTACCTTCATGAATTGGTTGAAAATGGCAATTCTCGATGGAAATAAAAATTGTTTGATTACTAATTTCATATTTTGTATCCTCTTAAAACTATTTCTAAATCTTAGATTTTTTAAATTTTAAATTTAAATATCTATTTTACGTCAGATCCAAATCAGCTTTGGGGGAGAGAAAAAGGTAATTCAAAATTTGATCTTGCAAATGCCATTTGGAATTGATCAAATTAAAAATTGTCTAAATATTATTCACACATTCTACAACCTAACAAAAATTAGTTTCATGTCTTAGTTTTGATAAATTTCTAATTTAGTTATTTATTTTCTTTCGATTTTGAATAGGTTTTAATCAGTCTGTGAAGACATTAAAGTAAAAAGCTTGATTTTTTTAATTTAAAAAAATATATATATTTATCAAAATTTGATTGGTTTATTATTTAAAACATCTGAAATAGTATTTTATGGAACTAAATGTAATAATAATAAAAATTTAATTAATTCATAACTTAATTTAATAGAAAGTTTTTGAAGATTTTAATTACAAGGTGACTTAGTAGAGAAGGTCCAAGTGTTAATTTATATATTAAAGTAGTAAAAAGTAATAAAAAGTTCCCACTTTGACTTGAGTGGTGGCAGGTCAAATCCCCGCTATTGGAAATTCCTCTACTCTTCTTTATGGCAAAATAAAAATTCAACTATTTTATTTTATTTTCATTTTCTCTATTTCATTTTGTAGGTTGAAGGATTAGAAAGAAGAAACATCTCAATGAAGAAAACACAATAAACTTAGTGGACTCTTTTATTTTCAAGGTGTATATTTATGGTATATTTAAATAAAAATTCAATCATATATATGTATATATATCCAAACCCTAATGGAAATTATATATAAATAAATGAATAAATAAATAAAAATAATATATATATATATATATATATATAATTTTTTAATAAAAAATACGTCAATCAGTTGCGCTAGTCTCGATTGCTTCATAGACAGGCTACAAGACCTCGATCATGGCTATGAGCTGATGGCTAGCCTACGATCTACTTCATACAGAGGGGGAGTGTGCGGGAGGGGCAAGCTAGCCCGAACCCTTCTCCCTTCCATGAATGAAGGGGGGTTAAGGTTGACTCAACCACACACCCTTACCCTCCCCTTCTTACCATATATATGAAAAAAAATTTAAAGAACCCTCAATTCTTATTTTGTTTATATTAAAATGAACATTCATATGTGTGTGTGTGTGTGTGTGTGTGTGTGTGTGTGTCTTTTATTTTAGATATATGTACACATATTTATTTGTGTATCCATTGTTAAGCATGAAATATACTGAGAGCAGGGGGGAGTGAATCAGTATATTATATATCTTTTTATTAATTTGATTTCTTTTCTTTAACCACTTAATCACACATTCAAGATATGAAATAAAACTGAAATAATAATATGCACCACATAAGAGAGAGAGAGAGAGAGAGAGAGAGAGAGAGAGAGACCATATTTTTACATGAAAATTTAAAGTGAAAAAAACCATGGAGAACAATCTCAAGTATATGAATGAGCACCAACTCAAATTATAAAGTTCATGAGCACCAACTTGCAGGAGCAACAACCCCTTTACCAAGCACCAACACAACAACTATTTGTGAACACCAACCCACAAGAGCACCAACCCCTCTTGTGTATAAAACACAACTATCTATTAATGTTGCTTACTTAACAAATGATAGAACGTTACAATATCCCCTATTTTTCTCTCTTCAAAAAAAAATACAAACCATGCACTCTCTTACATTTCATAAATGGCTTCTCAATCCTTTATTTATAGCTTTCCAAATGACCTTTGGCATTCACCCTTTGTGACCCTTCAATCCTCATGGAAAATGGTGCCAAACTTGCATGACCCTTCTTATCCTTGCATTTGAAAAGTCATATGGTGACTCTTCATAAGCAAAAGCATCCTTTCTTCTTTTGTCTTTATTTTGGTGACTTTTCATATTCCTCATAGTGTCCTTTCATGGAAAAATGTGCCATACCCTCTTTTGTCTTCACATGATAACTCTTGGAATTCCTCAAGATGACTCTTCATGAGAAAATGCGTCCCATTCCTCTTTTATCTTTTACCCCGTGACTCTTTGACTTCTCTATGGGCCCTCTTTTGACTTATATGCAACCAAAAATCTATTCATTAATATTAAATAAATATTAACATACATTAGCCAAGGTATGAATATTAATAAACACCATTAAATGCAATGGGGCATTTATCACCAATAATGGTAGACCTTTGACATCAATGACAATATTTTCAACAATCTCCACCTTTGTCATTGATGGCAACCTCAAACTGAAACTGCCACACCCTAAAACCTACACATACTCCCATCTAAAAAACATATAGTAACTCATCCTTACTATAGCAACCTATACCTATACCTATACCTATTTATATTCTTCTCCCCTTTTGACATCAATGGCAAAGGGCCTACCTGGAGCTAAAACTTAGCTCCCTCTTAACTGATGTTGAACCTCAATGGCAGGAAGTAAAAGAAATTAATCCCAACTTCTCCTGTAGATACTCAAATGTGTCTTTTGGTAGTGCTTTTGTGAAAATATCTACAATCTTCTCTATAGTAATGATATATTCTATCTTAACCTGTTGATCTGCAACCTACTCTCTCAATAAGTGATATCTAATGGGAATACATTTTGTTTTTGAATGCATCACTAGATTCTTCAAAATAATAATAACACTTGTGTAGTCACAAATAGAAATAGGTTCATCATATTTTACCTTGATATCTTCCAAAGTTTGCTTCATCCAAAGCACTTGCGTACAACACAATACCGCTACAATATATTCTGCTTCAGCTATAGAAAGTGATACTGAATTTTGCTTCTTGATTAGCCATGATACTAAGCTATCATCAAGGAAGAAAGTTCCTTCACTTTTACTCTTTTTGTCATCCAAGCACCATGCCCAATCTGAATCTGTATAAGCATCCAAAGTAAAATCTTTGTTTATGGAATACCACAATCCATAATCTAATGTCCCCTTGATATATCTAAATGTTCTCTTCACCAACAAAACATGACTATCTTCTGGAGGTGACCGATATCTTACAACCATACCTACTATATTCATGATGTTTGGCCTCGATGCTATCAGATATTCATCCTTGCTCACCTTATTTCTTGTACACATTAGTGTGCCAACTGATGCACAATCTTCAAAACCATATCTCTTCAACATTTCCTTGGTATATTTACTTTGAGATATGAAAATTAATTTATCTGACTAAAATATTTGCAATCTTAAGAAAAATGATAATTTTCCAAGCATAGACATCTCAAATTCTTTTTGCATATTATTAAAAAAAAAATTGTCATCTTTTCAATGTTTCCTCCAAAAATGATGTCATCAACATATACAACAATAATCAATTAGTGCTTACCTTCTATTTTGATGTAGAGATTACTATCAGCAAATCCTCTCTTGAAACCTTGATCTTGCAAGTACTTATCAAGTCTTGCATACCAAGCTCTAGGAGCTTGTTTCAATTCATACAATGCTTTCTTCAATCTGCATACATGGTTACTAATATTTGAGAGAATAAATCTCTCCAACTACTCAATGTAGACCTCTTCTTCTAGATTCCCATTTAAGAAGGCATATTTGACATCCATCTAAAACACTTTGCAATTTTTAAACACTACATATGCAAGAAACATTCTAATAGCTTCTAACCTTGCCATTGGTGCAAAAGTTTCTTCAAAATATATTCCCTCAATTTGAGCATATCCTTTACATACTAATCTTGCTTTATTCTTAGTCACTTCTCCATTTTCATTCAAATTATTTTTATAAACCCATTTTGTTCCTATCACGTTGTGATCTTTAGGTGTAAGCACTAATTTCCAAGTATCATTATTTTCTATCTGATTTAATTCTTCATCCATAGCCTTAACCCAATGCTTATCATGTCTAGCTTTTAAAAATGTTTTAGGCTAAATTTTGAATAACAAAGAGAAATTAACTTACTTAGATTCACTTACCATCATTCTTCTGGTGCAAATTCTTTCATTTATGTTTCTGATGATGTCACTCTCTTTATATAATTTATCTGAACATATTTGGATGGAGTTTTGGTATCCTTTTTTTCCTTCTCATCTTCATCTAATTCTTCAAAATCTTCCTCTTCAATGATTTCAAGAATGTCTACTGGATCACTGATTCTTTATGTTCCATCTTCTTCTATCCTGATACTTGCAGTTTCAACAATTTTTTTAGTTCTTTTGCTATAACATTTATAAGCTTTACTTTTTCAAGAATAACTAAGAAATATACCTTTATCTGCTCTAGATTCAAATTTATCAAGTTTTTCATCGGTTCTCTTTATGAAGCATCTACTATTGAAAACTCTAAAATAATCAAATGTTGCTAGTTTGTTTTTCCATAGCTCATAAGGAGTCTTATCACTATTGACTCTTAATAATGCTCTAATTTGAATATGCACTACTGTAGTAACTACCTCTCTCTAATATTTATCTAGTATTTTAGATTCATTTAGCATTGTCCTCACCATCTCCTAAACTGTTCTATTTTTCTGCTCAACTACTCTATTTTGTTTTAGAGTTCTAGCTGCTGAATAATGTCTCTTTATTCCATAGTCTTCACAAAACTCAATAAACTGATCTAACATGAATTTTTCTCCTCGATCTGATCTTAGACACTTAATCTTCAAACTGGTTTCATTCTCAACTAATGCTTTGAAAGCTTTGAAATGTCTGAAAGCATCTAATTTTTTCTTTAAAAACATTACCTAAGTCATATGTGAAAAATCATTAATAAGCAACATGAAATATTTCTCACCTTGAGTACTTTGAGTTCTCATAGGTCCACATAGATCAGTGTGAACAAACTCTAACATCTGAGTGGTTGATTACTCTCTTTTTTTGAACTGCCTTTTAGCCTGCTTCCCATGCTGACAAAGTTCACAAAGTGTGTCAAATGGCTTTGTAATCTTTGGAAGATTTCTGACTGCTTACTTCTTATTGATGTTGATAAGATTGTCAAAATTCATGTGTCACTTTCTCTTGTGTCATAGCCAACTTTCTTCAATCTGACTCAAAAAACATCTTTGACCTTTGATGTCTGATAATATATACAAATTATTATCTATTCTCTAAGCATCTGCAATCAAGACATCTGAATATTTTCTCCTAATTTTACAACCTTCTGCATAAAATTTTAGTGTATGACCCTAATCACACATTTGACTTACACTTAAAATATTATGCTTAAGACCTTATACATATAAAACATTTTCAGTTTTAGTTCTACCATTATCTAAACTTAGTGTACCTTTTTAAGAAATTTTGGTAGTAATATTATATCTAAATTTCACTGTGCCACCATTGATCTTCTTCAAGGTTATGAACTTGCTTTTATCTCCTATCATGTGCCTCGAACATCCACTATCAATGAACCATGGATTTTTTTTATTTTTTACATGCAAAGTTGTCTATACCAACATAGATTTTTTAGGTTATTTTTTCTGCCATGAACATATCTGAACCTTCTTCTTGATGAATGGAACCTTAAAACTCTAGTCTTTTTTTATTAACTTGAACACACTTCTACAGTACCAAGCTATGTGTTCAAAGTTGTTTCACTTGTAACATATTATGGCCTCTTCATTAAATCTTAATAGAGGAGCAAAACAGTTGTGGCTTCTGCTTGACTCTGCATAACTTTCCTTCTCCTTATTTCTAAAATTGTTAGCCCTTTTTCGACATTCTATTTTCTTATGACCATATCTATTACAATAAAAATAGAAACCATAAAAATAAGACATGTTTGTGTATCTCTGATCTGATTACCTTTTTTAGCTCTATTCTCTCCAACCTTCTTTATTTGAGATGTCCTCTATATTCTTAACTTCTTCCCTTTTTATTTCTTTTTTTGTAAGAGCTTCAGCATAGCTCTTTCCTTTTTCCTTGTCTATGAAAGTAGTGGCCTCCCCTTTCTCTTTTATAAATCTAATACTTATTTTATCTAATATTGATAGTTAATTTTCTAATATCTTATTTAATATATTAGTGTTATTTTCAAAATTTGAATCATTGACTACCCTATCATTGATTTCTTTATTTGTTTTCTTAAGATTTTCTTTTAAAAAAATAATTTTAATAACATACATTTCACATTCTTTACTTACTATTTGTAACTATGTCGTTAGATCTTCTTCATTCTTCTTGGCTTCTTCAAAGTGTGCTTGTAGATCTTCAATTATTTCCTTTGACTTCTTTTCATTTTTCTTGATTTGGAGCTTTAATATTCGATTCTTCTTTTCAAGAGATTTTAACTCTTCTAAGGCACAAATGACGACTTCTTCCTAATTTACTTTAGATTCATTTTGTTCTTCTTCTTGATCAACTGTAATTTTGCTTGTAGAGGCATCTTTATGTATGGCCATGAATAGAATCTCTTTTTCTTCTGAATCACTGACTCCACTATCTTTGGCTAAGTTAGGATCTTTAGAATACAAACTCTTCTTCTCGAATCCTTTCTTAAATTTTCCTTTGAAATTCTTCTTATATGTAAACTTTCTTTCTTCATTTTCACCATTGCCCTTATCTGGGCACTTAGCTACAAAATATCCAATCTTTCCACAATTAAAACATTTAAAAGGTAATTTTCCTTGATATTTATTTGTATACTTTTTTGGCTTACAAATGAATAGAGCTCTGTTGTCATCTTCATCATCACTAGAACTGTCACTTGATTCTTGAATCTTAGCCTTCTCTTTCTTTGATGTCTTGAAAGTAACTTCTCTTTTTAAGGGTTTTTTCTTATTCAGTCTGCATCTCATATGCCGTAAGAATATCATGTATCTCATTCATCTTTAGCGTGGCTAAATTCTCCATCTCTTCAATTGCTGAAACTTTTGCATCATATCTCAATGGTAGAGATCTCAAAACTTTTTGAACCATAATTGATTCTTCTAACTTTTCTCCAAGACCTTGAACCTGATTAACTATTTGATCAACCCACAAAAGATAACTTGCTATATTTTCTTTCTCTTCCATCTTTAAACTCTCAAACTATCTTTTGAAAGTTTGAAGCTTAGCTTGTTGAACCTTTCCATCACCTTTGTAAATATTCTCAAGTTTTACCCAAGTTTAATGAGCATATTTACATTGCATAACTTTAACAAATTCTTATTCACATAAACCACATAAAATAGCATTTAAATCTTTAACATTATTTTCACTTGCCTTTTTTTTTCCAGAGTAGTTACAAGTGTTTGTGGCTCTTCATATTCCTCCACCACTGCTTGCCAAATGTCGAATCCAAGGGCCATCAAATAAGTCTTCATCCTTATGCTCTAAAAATCATTTTTTGTCCCATCAAACAAAAGTGCCTTATTTGTAGAAAAACCTTTATGTGATCCATCCATCATGCTTTCCCAATCTACCTTCAAGATGTAAAACTTTTTCAAAAGGAACTTGCTCTAATACCAATTGTTAAGCATGAAATATACTAAGAGGGGGGGTGAATCAATATATAATATATCTTTTTTTTAATCTGATTTCTTTTCTTTAACCACTTAATCACACATTCAAGATATGCAATAAAAATTGAAATAATAATATGCACCACACAAGAGAGAGAGAGAGAGAGAGAGAGAGAGAGAGACCAAATTTTTACGTGGAAACTCAAAGTGGGAAAAACCATGGAGAACAATCTCAAGTATATGAATGAGCACCAACTCAAATTACAAAGTTTGCAAGCACCAACTTACATGAGCACCAACATAACAACTATTTGTGAGCACCAACCCATAGGAGCACCAACCCCTTGCAAAGATTTGTGAGCACCAACCCCTCTTGTGTATAAAACATAACTATCTCTCAATGTTGCTTACTCAACAAATGATATAACTCTATAATATCTCATGCTTTTCTCTCTTCAAAAACAAATACAAACCATGCACTCTCTTGAATTTCACACATGGCTTCACAAGCTTTTATTTATAGCTTTCCAAATGACCTTTGGCATTCACCCTTTTTGACCCTTCAATCCTCATGGAAAATGGTGCCAAACTTGCATGACCCTTCGTATCCTTGCATTTGAAATGTCATATGGTGACCCTTCATAAGCAAAAGCATCATTTCTTCTTTTGTCTCTATCTTGGTGACTTTTCATATTCCTCAAAGTGTCCCTTCATAAAAAAATGTGCCATACCCTCTTTTGTCTTCACATGGTGACTCTTGGAATTCCTCAAGATGACTCTTCATGAGAAAATACGTCTCATTCCTCTTTTGTCTTTTACCCCGTGACTCTTTGACTTCTCTATGGACCCTCTTTTGACTTATATGCAACCAAAAATATATTCATTAATATTAAATAAATATTAACACACATTAGCCAAGGTATGAATATTAAAAACACCATTAAATGCAATGGGGCCTTTATCACCAATAATGCTAGACCTTTGACATCAATGACAATATTTCCAACATCCACTTCAAATGTATATTTAAATTTAATAGTTTTCACATTTATGTTTTAAATCCATAATTTTTAAATAAACAAATTTCATTACAAAAGTATTTTTTTAACAAAAAGAAGAATATTAAGAGAGATAAAGAGATGTCTAATTTTCATTTTATTTACAATATTTAAACTTAAAATAGATAACCATCATATTTTTCATTGTAGCACATAACTTCAACAAATAATTAATTTTCACTTTCATTTCTTAAAACTCAATAGAAAAAAAGCATCCTCTTTGTATTTCAAGATTACAAGAAAACAAAATATTTTCATATTTAAATTGTAAATTTTTCTATATAACTTTTGCAACATATACAAATCCAAATTTAAAAAAAAAACATTCCCAAGTGTTAACCTTATTAACTAAAGGAGAGAAAGAGAGAGAGAGAGTGGAAACGAAAGAAGAGAGAGTTCAAGCATATGATAACTACTAATTATAACTCTCGTTTTCATTATTTGATTAGCTAACTCTTTCTTTTACATGTGATGTGCTTAAATGATACTTACCTCACCTCCCCCACTTTTCGTGCATGCAATAAGCTCCCAAGATCCATGAAGTTCTCCTCATCCTTCCAATAAGTTCTTCCTCCCACCTAGAATTATGAACTCCTAGTAATGACCAAGAATTTGAAATATAAGAGAGTTGAGTTTCTTTTCCTCAAAACTCATTAAGTGACGAGAAGTATCTTTCTTACAAAGGTCATATTCATGTCATAAAAGGACCCATTCTTTCTTATGATGCCCATACTCTTTTCTCACACACTTAAGGCTTTCTTACAAGAAATATGTCTTACATAATAATTAATTTACTTACATGCCCACATGGGCCTCTTACACACAATTAAATTATCTTACACAAAGTTTAAAACACTTTATCTAGTGGGTCAAGCCTACCAATAAGGCTAGGAACTTAAGGTTGTAGGCTTCCTAGAAAACCTATTAGCAATGGCTCAAAGCCTTTCTAGGAGACCTATGATGCTTTTAATAAAATATTGACCATTTATGCGAACTATAATTCATATGATAAATATATCAAAGTTTAAATTTAATTAGTATTTATTAAATTATTAACAAATATTAGTCCATTAGTAATAAGGAAAGAAACTATAGTTTTAGAATTCTTCACAACCATGAGTTATTGTAGTTGGTGAATGCCTCAAAATGGTAGGGGAAAGGGGTTTACTCATGAGGGGCATTAAATTATCCTCATGGGAAAAGAGAGAACCAACAAACTTATCAACGCTTATTGTGTTCATGTCCTTACACTCCTCAAGAGTGATCACAATATATAATCATTTTTTAGTCAAAGATCTCAAAATTTCCTTACTATGACCTTATCTTCTATGATTTCTACATAAACCCTTATTCTATATATTAAGCAATTTATCCTTATGAAATATTCTCCAACTCCCTTTTTATCTGTCATTCTCAAAATTTCAAAATTTATTTTAAGATTTTGGATTTTTGCTTATTTTACCTTAATAATCATACATATAAAGTTCCCAAGGTATTCCATGCCTCATGGGTATTTTTGCATCCAATAATTCTTGGATAGTTGTTTGGGTCTATAATGTTGTGAAGATAAAAGAAAGCTTGTGCATCAACATTTTATTCATCCTTTTTTTTTCTTTACTAATTCCAATCTCAAGGTGGTGTGTATTCATGGAGAACATTATCCCAAACTCCCTTCCAAACAAGTATTCTCTTCAAATAATTTATCTAATATTTAAAGTTGTCACATTTTAAAATGAGAATATTCATAGAAGTAGAATTCACAAAAGCGATGATACTCTTTATAATGGCTTAAAACCCTTATGAAGCTTTCTTGAATGATGATATGATATCAAATGAAGATTTTAAATGTGTAGAGGGAGTGCAAATCAACTCTGATTTAATCTGAAAATGATGTTATATATTATCTAATATATCTTAGAATTACTAGTTGTTAATCTAGAAGTATTGTAAATATGATTGATGATAAAATATGCATTGAATAACTTACAATTAAACTTCTAAAGATTATTGGTTTTCATTTTTGAACACCTAAAATAAAATTATATATAAAAATATTTTTTAAAAATAACTATGGTGCCACACTATTACACCATCTCTTATTAATAAGAAAGGCTAAAACTTATCAATTACAAGTAACTTGCATGGCGAATTATGATAACAAAAAAATAAAGTGAACACCTAAAATAACTAAATCTAACTAAAAATAGTCTAAATTAACTAAAAATAGACTCAAGATAACAAGTTTGACTCATTGATAATATATGGTCATCATGAAAGATGTATATTTCTTAATAAGTAAAATATGCACACTAGATAAGATAGATGTTCTAAATCCTTATAAAGGAGGAGATTGACTAAAATAACATTAAATTCAATTAACTTAGTTTTATAATGTGTCTCTCACTTGTTAGATATGAATGGATAAATATTTGAGCTTAGTTAAGTTCATATTCAGTGAACTGTACTCTAATTGGCACTTCTAACTATTTTTTAGGAAGTTCCTAAAAAATGTCCAAAATTAATAAAATAATTAATTTAGGACAGATAAATTAAATAACTCTCATAAACTAATAAAATACTAATAAACTCTATTCTAACATCAACAATCAAGTGTTGACATTGGCATCATATTCAACAAATGTGTATTAATGAAAGTTTGTACAAATAATAGTTTATTACTATAGTTGTCCTATGGGATCTTATGGTTGTAAAATGTAATCGATGAAAGCTCCTTAGTGACTCTATGAACACACATATGAACCCATAAAGAGGATGAGCATTAGAAACTGGTGGAGACTATTCTTTAAATATCATATAAGCATCATTGTAGTTTTTATTAAATTTAATAGCCTGATTTGGAAGAGGGTTTTAAAAAACTTTAAAATGTTGATTTGGTTAAGCAAATGATTCATTCAAAGCATTTTTTTAAACTTACAATTGTATTTCATTGTTATCAATCAAGTCTTAAATTTATGCCTTGGTGAGAAACATATGTTGGTAGTATGACCAAAATCTCTATGATAATCATAATATACATCAACATTATTGTTTGTTGGTAAAGGTAGAGATGGGTCAAACTCTTGTGGTGTGACTAAAGATATCATATTACATTCAAGCAATCATTTAAGTACTTGGTGAGGACTCTCAGCTAACTATGTAAATTTTCTCTGCTCTTGTTGTGGAATGACAACCCTGTCAAGTGGTTGAGCTACTACATTAAATACATTATTGGTCTCATTATTAGGATGAAAAGTAACATCATTGGCCTTAAATTTGAATCTTGTTTCACATTAATATTTAGCTCCTCTAAAGGTAGGTGAAATAGTCCTATATTTAAGCTTTTTGGCCTATTTAAGCTTGTTGGCTCATAATTTTGATAAGCATAAGATCACACATCATTGAAGAATGGATTACACAATAAATTTACACATTTTGAATACTAGTCACACAAATAAAAAGATTAAGCAAAATAGATAAAATAGATAAATCTCCAATTTTTATATAGTCTAGCAGAGTGCAGAGAAGTGCATATTGTACATGAGGATGAGACTATATAGATGTACATAAAGACCCAAGAGCACACAATTATTTTAACCAAGTTATGAGTGCACTAATGGATACATATTGGTCAACATGGGACAAGGAGCACTATGATTTGGGAGAATGTTGTATAAATCACATAGTGTCAGAGAAGGAGTTATAGGCCAAGTTGGTAGAGGGAGTCTACTGACAAGGACATTAAGGAAAATGACTTTGAGTGAAATGAAAGAATTATGGAATATATTTTGGAGTTAAGTTGGTTAAGAAATTAAATGTAAATTATAAATGAGTGATATTTATAGAAAGTGGTTGTGTACCCTATGAGGTGCACTATAATGAATTATAACTGTAAGGTGGTGATTGAATCTTATAAAATCCTACTTTACCTCTTTGTTTAGTAGTAGATATATTTTTAACTATTATGCTACTAAATTTTTGAACCAGTGTTAATTAATGAATATGTATCCACTTATTTAATACATTATGAATTTTAATGAAAATATGTACAAGATTTGTCAAGTGATTGCCTAATTTTGTACTCTATTTATGCAATAGTTTATATATTAGCTTAGAAATGGTTCATGAATATTTTATTATGTGTTTAAATAATTAAGTGAAATCGTGTGTTTGAACTATGTTAAACAAATGTGTTATGAATAATCCAAGTATTGGGTTGCACTCGTGTTGTGTTGAATAAAAAGGTATTAAGTGAATGACATCTTTAAAAAATTGTCCTAACTATGACGCAGTATTCTCTCTACACCTTGAGTGAGCATGTTATTCATTAATGTGATATGTTCATGCAATAAGTTATAATTATTTGGGTGTGTGTATGGTGTAGGACTTAGAATGTGTGCAAAAAATCCTAATATTTAAATTTCATTGTGGGGACTAGAATTGAACAAATTGTTGAGGTGGCAAGCAAAGACAATTCATCATATCTCAATGGAAATATTAAACAATGATTGGAAATTTAGAATGTCACTTTAGAATCTATAATCTTAGCTTTAGATAATAACAACCTAAGGAATGATTTGAAGATAATTTACATGATCCATTATATGAATTTTTCATATCTAAGTTGCCTAAACATTTTCATGCATGGTTTGATACATATGTTATGGTCAGAATTAGAAACTACATATAGAAGTATCTCTGGACTGAAGAATGTGTAAAGCAATTAAAGTGTATATATACTATTTAGACTAGAGTGGTTGATGTTTGGTGGCATGTCACTTTGAAAAACTATCTACTAGAGTTTTCAATATCAACATGTTTGTATCGTGGGGAAGCTGAATATCATTTTTGTGTGAACCTAAAGGTTATTATTTTACACAACATCCTTTAGAGATCAATAAAATCATGGTATATTATGAAATTGAAAATCTACCTATGGCCGGTTAATTTTATTTCACACATGGGATACCTAAAAGGTAAAAGGAAAATGGTGGATATGGTTTTCATGTGTTGAAAAGGAGAGGAGTGTTGGACATAAGCATGCAAAACTTTGTTGAACATGAACTCATATGACATAAGTATGTTGAGGATTGATAAAAAGAGATTATCGCCAAAGACCCAAAGGAGATGGGAGAATTAAGTTTGGGAGATTTAACAAGGACTCATGCAATGTGGAGATGGTATTTATATGGATTTCATGTTCATAAAATTTGCTCTGATTAGGTTGAAGAACATGCTAATGATCAAGGGGAAATATTGGAGAAATAAAATAAATATTAGATCCCTATGAGTATACAAAATAAGGTAGAAAAGGAAGCACCCATAGATTTCTGAAGTGCAAGCCCGTGTGTTTCTTGACCAAACAATAGTAAGTGAAGATTATGCTAATTTGTCTTAGATTGGAGATTTTAAGAGACAAGAAGCATAAAATAGTATTGTTTAGCAAATAATAACATATAAGCATTTAGGGCTTGTTTTGAAAAATAAGATCCCAAATATGTTGGGAATGCCACCAACAAAGGGTGGTAATTCCCCTGCTCAAACTAGTAACAGTTTAGGAGCTATAACTATAATGCAAGGCACTAACCCTACAATAGAATGGCCTATTTTAGGTGTTGGTAGATTTATGATCCAAATTAGAGGGACCATTGATAACCCAGGAGTAGAGTGTGAACTCCCAAGCAATATATAGTGTGTTAGTAGCACTGCTAGATCAATGATATCCTAAGAAAATCATGTACAATATGTCCTTGGGTTTTATAGAGTATAGAAGAGTAAAAAATGTCATGAAGCATATGCATAATTTTGAGCTCATTTGGCATGCAAAGGGCATCATTATTTCTGAGAGGAAGGTAAACTAGTTTAGCACCACACTATTAGATCATACACATACTTGGTGTCAAAAGTATAACTCGAATAATGTTATTATAGATTATGACTAGTTGATGGACACATTCTTAAAAAACACTGATATTCTATAATTTGAATATTATAGTGATTATGATTTGAATGAAATTAGACATGAGATTATTGAGAGCATATATGCTTATGATGCAGGTTCCAAAACCTTGGTATCAAATATATAGTTTGAAATACATCTAGTACAACACACATAAAGGTTCTTGGGGGGACTAATACCACCATTCAAGTGTGCCTTGTTAATGAAGACCTCTATAGACATGTACGATACATTTATTTTAGTATTGAGATATGATGCTTTTGGAAGCATGCACATGGGCATCAACCTTTATTGAGGCATATATTGCATCAATGATCTCATAATTGTAAAATATCACTACTAATAGTGCATAAGAAGCACACAATGGCTTATGATGTATGAACTGTGCGTTTGAGGGAAAAGAATAAGAATAATTTCCTTATGTGCAACATCTAGGCACTCCTTGAATCTTGTGATATTTTCCATGAAGGACATGATGTGTGCAATTTTCCCCTACCTCAATGAGCTATGTAAATAAATATCTCCCCATATTTCCAAATTTGAGGCTTCCACCCAAAACACCAAATATTTTCAAGTGATCAATAAGATATGTGAGGCATGAGAATGGGGAAATTGAAAAATAACATGGCCTTCAAACCAAGGCCAAGGTTAATATGGTGGGAAACACCCCTAACATGCAAGATGTGGTGAATAAGGTGGTAGATAGTTTCCTCCTCACACATGTTATAAGTGTGGTTCATAGAACCACTATCAAAATGACCACAAAGTTTCCCACTTGAGGGTATTGTCATGGTGAACACTAACTGAAATAATGCCGATATTTCTATGTAAAGCTAACACATAAGGATAATTTATAAAAAGGGGTAGGGATGATATGTATTAATCACCTTGGAGATTGGTGGGTACCCAAGGAGGAAAGTCAAAAACTAGATATGGTTTAAGAAGTAAATGTTACAATGTGAATCACACTAATACCTACTCTTGAGCAACATCTCTAATTGAAAAGGTTATACCAAGATATAAATCCAAATTGAAGGAAAAATTACATCACATGGAACCTTCCACTAATGATTATCATGATGTCTCATTCAAAAAGTAAATATTAAAATAATTGATGGATGTCATATAAAACTTGTAGGGTGAGATTCAACATGTTTATAATTTAGAGGCTAAGGAAAGAGAATGGATCCAACAAAAGGCTTAAGAGGTAGACGATAGAAATGATTTTTTAATATTTTAGCACTATTATGTTTAGAAGGGACTATTACCATGGTTAAGAATTGGTAAATGAAATAAGTAGTGGGAATATTTGAATTTCCCACATTGCACCTAGTAAGAGATCATAAAATTAAAATTGTATAAAATAATGGCTATGACCAAGGATTAATATATGACACAATAGAGAGTTGGCTAGTGTTTGATATTATCATCAAAACAAGATCTGAGGTCAATATTCTCACATAGGAATCTTGGCACAAAATGGGAAGTCTTGCTTTGAGGCCCTTGCCTTATGTGTTGTTTATGGCAAATAAAACACGTGCACAACCTTTAGGAATCCTAAATTATGTTTGTGTTGACATCATGTGAGTAATTTATTAAAAATATTAAGGTCATTGATTTAGCCGAGGTTGAAAACTATCCAACACTCCTTGGTAGGCCATGGTTCTATTAAAATAATGCAAATGTGTGCTTCAAGAAGTGTTACATAAGCAAATGGGGATCAACATGTAGTTATTCCCTTGATAAAACCATGGATTAACTTATGTTCAAAGTGTAGAATTTGAATAGAAGGTTAACTATATCTACAACATAACTATGTAAGATGCATATTATCTATATGTTTATGATGAAGGAGTGCTGAGTTAGGGTGATGCTAAATATGTATCTGACACTACTAGTGTCACTTGTGACCAATGGGTACAAGAATATTATGAAGTAATGGGTAAAAAGTGTGGTGCTTTGAATTAAAATTAGATAACTTCCACAATAAAATAAGATTGGAAGGATACAAGGGTTAAGGCTAGTTTGAGTCCATGGACCAAGGTTTAGATTCCACTTAGCTACAACCAATATGAAGAGGGTGTTATGCCTCAGCAGAGCAAATTTTATGCACATAGATGCATGTGTTCCAAAGGAGGAGGAGTGGTTGAGTGATTTAATGTACATCTTGAATATTATGGTCATGTATTGGTGGGAAATACACAAGCCAAACCTCCCAACATGGCCCATGTCAAATAATCCATATGCACTCAATTTTAAAATAATAATAAGAGGTGGGGAATAATTTGTTATGGAAAACATTCTTCCTTGAAAAACACCTCCATAACTACAAATAATAATGGACAAAGTGTATGCATTGACTTCCTAAAACTTTATGGGTCCACGTATTTTATACAACATTGAAGACTTGGCCTCGTGCATGGTAGGAGGGGGTGAAAAATGATTTTGTTCATACCTTTCCATTCTCTTCGTAGGCTTGAGCTTTATCAACATTTTATTTGGATTTATCAAGCCATTATCAATGATAAATCCATCATGGAAGAGTGCGTAAAAAATTTTAATAGTGAGAAGGGCCTCACATTACCAAGATTTTTAAAGAATGCATTGTGATTAGTGATTCTAATGAGAGAGCTGAGGAGATTTCAATCAATCATAATTGGCATTCCAAGTGCAGAAGTGGATGCAACACTGTTTAAATATACTTTGGACCATTTTTAAGCCAAAACATCATATGGATAACACAAAATTATAGATTCACATGGAGATAAGCACAGTTCCTATTGTGAGATGCTAAAAACCACAAAGGTCAACATCAACATAAAGGAAGAACCAAATATCTCCATTATTGGTGATTATCAACTGTATGAGGAAATAACCTGAATCATCAAGTAACTACATAGATATTAGAACATCTTCTTACACAACTATACATATATTTAAGGGCATGCACCCTTCTTTGGGGAAAATTAAAATAAATATCATTAATGGCACAAGACATGTAAATAAGAGGCCATATAAGATGAATCTAAATTTGAATGCAAAAGTGAAGGAGTAAATAGACAAAATTTTGGTTGTTGGAGTCATCTATCTAGTTTAATAATCTAAGTGGTAAGTCCCATGGTAATAATCATAAAAAAGGATGCGCATATTTAGATATGTGTTTACTTTTAGTTACTCAATGTTATGTGTGGCATCATCATGTTTCCAACTCCATTAACCAAATAAATCCTTGAGAGAGTGGCGGGTTGTGAAATATATACCTTTAATGATGATTTCTCTAGATACCATCAAATTTAGATAGAATGGGAGTATAAACCAAATATGAAGTTTGTAATGGAATTGGGATATTTTGTATACAATGTTATGTCCTTTAGGCTAAGGAACACATTAATCATGTTATCATGCAACATTGTGGTTATGTTCAAGTATTTCATTCATCACTTCCTCCAAGTATATCTTAATGACTAGACAGTTTATGGTTCATTAAGAACCATTGCACTAACTTGCACATGATGTTTGAGCATTGTCAACAGTTAAAAATCTCTTTAAATTTGAATAATGTAGGTTTATGAATCCCTTTGAAACCTTTGCTTGGCCATGTAATTTTCAAGGAGGTAATGCTCATAGATCTAACTAAGGCAGCTATTATTGTTAGTTGTAAACTCCACCACACAAATGGATGTGCGTATATTTTTAGGTCACATGGGATACTATCATAAGTTCATTAGGAACTATGGAAAAATTACAGCACCATAAAAGAGTTATTGTAAGAGGATGATCAATTTTTTGTGGACTTAAAAGTAACAAGAGGTATTTAACACCCTAAAGGATAAATTTTTAAGTACACCAATCTTACAGTTTATGGAATGGACTACTCCATTCTATGTCCATGTTGATGCATCTAGAATTGCCATCAACACCATTCTACCACAACTAAGGGATGATTAGGTTGATAATCTTATTTACTTTACTATTAAAAACTTACCATAGTTGGATTGAACAACATAATCACTATGCATAAAGTGCTCGTGACGGTTTATGTATAAGATAATTTTTTCCAATTCTTTCTTGCTACCCCACTCATGTTTTTCATAGACCATGAAACACTCAATTACCTCATAAACAAGTTAATTTATAAGGAATAATTTGTATGTGAATAGTTCTATTTAAGGAATTTTAATTTTTAGTAGTATACAAACCAGGAAAATAAAATTTTGGCCCAGATCATTTCTCATATATCACCACAAGGGAAGATGTGCAGAACATAGAAGATGACATGTTTAATGCCTAGTTATACATAGTGTATCACATTCTTAAAAACCTCACAAAGATAGTAACTTTACTCACATCAGGAATTTCCCCTAGTGAGTTGATGTAAAAGGAAAAGAAAAAAAAAATAGAATTTGCATCACTCCCTATCAGCTCATTAGTGAGGATTTGTACAATATAGTATGCAATGAGATTATACTCATGTGTGTGTTGTAACATGAACATGCAAGAATTATGCATAAAGGGCATGAAGGGGTTTTTATTGACCATTATGTGAGTGAGGACACTATATAAAAGATTTTATTTTATAGCCTTTGGTGGCCAACCATTTTCAATGATGCAAAGGAATACTCACAGAAATGTGATGTGTGTCAAAGAACTGGTAAGCCCAACCATTGGGATGAGATTCCATAATTTATTATTAGTGCATAATATCCATTCAAGATTTTGGAAAAATGTTTTTTCTAAACTCATATCCCCAGATACACATAGAGATAAAGCATGTTATATCATCACTGCAATAGATTACTTAACAAGATGGGTGGAGGCAATGTAAAATAAAAATTTACTACAATGATGGTGGCATGCTTCCTTTGGAAAATATTATTAGTAGTTATGAGTGCCCTCTAAGCCTAACCAGTCATCATGGAACACATTATTCTAATGAGATGGTGTGTATCTTATTGGAAAAATTTATGGTGACACACCATAAAACCACACCAAACCACCCTTAGGTAATTGAAATCGTCGAAGCTTTCAATAATATCCTTGGTAAAAAAATTAAAAATATTTGCAACATGGGATGCAAGGACTAGGATGATCAAGTTTTTATAGTGTTATGGGCATACCAAACCACTTACAAGCACCTAGACAATTCTACAGCCTTTTAATTGATGTTTGGAATAGAATTGGTTTTGCTAATAGAATTTGTGGTGCCTTGTGCACTGGATGCATCAGATGACTTGATGGAAAGGAGTCATTAGATGCACATTTGGGAAAACATATGAAGCTAAATGATAGGTGCATCATCACTAAATATAATCAAGGAGTCAAGATATATACGTATAAGGTTTGGCATGATAAACATAGTCAAGGGAAAATTTTGCACAATGATACACATGTTTAGTTATATGATTCAAAATATTCATATCATCAAATAAAAATCTAGATTTACTAGATGGGATGTTATGTAATTCATGATATTTTAGAGACTGGTGAATGCAAGTTGTGCATACTATATGGAAAAATGCTTATTGGGAATTTTAATGGGAGCAGGCTCAAGATTTGTCATATGTAATTTGTAAATCCACTACTTAAAAATAATATGTATGTTGGATAGTTTTTTACTTTCATGTTTCTAGGTTGATTTTTTAGTAGTTTGTTTTTTCTTTCTTCAAATAAGTGCAATTTTTTTGTGCCATTAGGATTAGTAATAAAAATGCATAATCTTGTAAAGCCAATCAGATGAGTCAAGTATAATATTTAATTGAGATACTTCTATAAAACATCTAGGTGTTTCTAGGAAGGTGTTTTTGTGCCTTTTTATTTTAAAATTTGTATCTCTTAATTTTGGCTTTTAGAGCTACATATTTCTAGGAAGGTGAATGCAAGTTGTGCATACTATATGGAAAAATGCTTCTTGGGAATTTTAATGGGAGCATACTCAAGATTTTTCATATGTAATTTGTAAATCAACTACTAAAAAAAAAGATCTATGTTGGATAGTTTTTTACTTTCATGTTTCTAGGTTGATTTTTTAGTAGTTTGTTTTTGCTTTCTTCAAATAAGTGCATTTTTTTTGTGCCATTAGGATTAGTAATAAAAACACACAATCTTGTAAAGCCAATTAGATGATTCGAGTATGGTATTTAATTGAGATCCTTATGTAAAACATCTAGGTTTTTCTAGGAAGGTGTTGTTGTCCCTTTTTATTTTAAAATTTGTATCTCTTAATTTTGGCTTTTAGAGCTACATGTTAATATTTTTAGTTTTTTCAAAGTATTATATTATGAAAATTTGATGAGCACATGTAATGATTATTCTAGAAAAAATTTGATTCATCATCATGTATGACTTTATAAAAAAATATTATCCATTTATGCACTTGTTAAAAGTTTAATTGAGAACTACAAAGGTACTAGTTGTGCCCGCACAAGTAAATGAAAGAAAAAAATTCTTAGCACCATAATGGGCAAGCTAGATAGCCAAGTCAATTGATGTGTTATAGGACCAATCATATATTTATTGTGGGGTAGGTTTAACTAAGGCTTATAAAATTAAGGGAAGAAACAAAGGAAGACTAGTAGATGCACCCAAATTTTAACCAAGTATCTAGATACATGAGGTTTATGCATAAATGGAGTGTGAAGAGAAGGAATACATGAAGGAAAAGGAAAATGCATAGGTCATGCCAAAAATAAGTCATGTAAGGGATGATGTCACCATAGGTCATGCCAAAAAGGAAATGAGAACATATGAAAATGATAATAACAACTATGTAATAGTATGACTTGAGCTGATAGATCATTTAAACGTCAATGGGTGTTAAAAATTTCTCTCTGAAACTAATTTTCATCACTTGTCAGTATTGAAGAGATTTGGAGCCAAAATTAAATAATGAATAGAGTACACTAGGGAAATAAAATTCACACTACAATTATAAAAATTAAAGATTTTCATAACTGAATTTGAATCTATAAAGGATTTGAGAGTGTTTTCAAGCAAAATTCAAGCAAAACGAGCAAGAAAAAAGTAGAATTGAAGGAATTTGAGGTTTTTAGGTAGGGAATATACCATTAATGTGTCACAAAGCTCATATATATGTAAAAAATTAAGGGTTATGGTTACAGGGTTTCAACAACACTACAAAATTAGGGTTTTTAGTAGGATAAATAATCAAAGTGTGTGCCAAAGTGGTTTCCAAACCAAAATTTTGATAAAAAACAAGTTGACCATGTTGTAATCGAACAATAATAAGTTCAAGAAAAAAAATGGGTCCATCAAGATCCAATGCAATATTAATTAAATAAGTACTAGAGTAAGTTCAATTCTTGGAGAACCTCAAATCTTTCTTATGTGGGAAAATTGAGAATTAAAGGTGAATGAATGCAAGGTGGAATACTAAAACCACCACACAAGGAAGAATGAAACTAATTTGATGAAGGATTAAAATTTTATGAGCTACCATTATTTGGAAATCTATAAATATTTGTTTGATTTTTGCTTTGGCGTGTTCATGTGGATAGGTTATAGTTTATGGAATTTTTCCTAAAGTTTTTGCCTAAGATCATAGGTAGGTCCACAATCCTACCATGTTCCAGGATGATATAAAGCTTGTGCTAGCCAATAATCAAGCAGTGGAGAGAGTGGATAAGTTTATAAAGTATAAGAAAGAGAAATATACATTTCCCATTTAGAACATTTTTGATCAAGCCAAAAGAGTTGTAGCATGTCATGCATATTTGGTAGATGGGATAACATCAACAAATAATACCTCTATATTGTGTACCAAATGGGCACATATAATGTTTAGATTAATATTTTATTTATTTTATGGTGATATAATAGAAGGCATAGAGCAGGCACATATAACTACTTACACATTCAGATGGGTTTCATATTAAATCTCTTAATGATTGATGAGATCGACTTTATTGATTGTTACAACAAACATATTTGGGCATAACCATTGTGAGATAATTCATCTTTAAAAATATATCACAATCATATATGCACCCACCCCTAAATAAGAATTATAAAAAATAAAATGGAAAGGTGGGCTAACAACATGTTTATAAATTTTATCAACGAGTGATGCATTCCAAGTACCTTTCTAGAAGAATAAGGACTATGTAGAGTTTGTCATGATGAGATGTTATTCACTCACCAAAATTTGCCTTGAGAATGACAACATGTCTAGATGGTTTAAGTTGTCATAGGGATCATCTACACACTAATTTAAAAGCATTGTACAAATAATACCAAACACATTTTAGAAGAAGGTGAACTCTATGCAAATTAAGGGAAATATTTTGAATCTCAAAGTAATACTCAAATATCCATAGAAAGTGTTGACCAGTGATGAGAATGAGTTGATAATGACTTGACTATAATTTATCCTTAGATAATGGATAATTTGGGAAAAACTTATGTAAAATATCATATGATTTGAATCTATAGAAGGGTGGACACCAAGATCAATAAGATCCAAAATAGGGACAACAAGTAGCCACACATAGTAATTCAATAGTCAATCCAGTTGTGGATAAAGGGGTAAATGTGGAGGTCCACCATATGTTAAAGAAATAAAAATTCACACATGACCAACCACATACAAAAGTATCATCCAACATAGCAAATAAAAAGACACAAGCAAATAAACATGCCCCTAAGAAGAACCAAAAGTAGAAGATTCAAAGCACACAACAATTAAAGAATAAGATAACATGAAACTTTTAATTTTCTAGTTGTGCTCCAATAAAAACTCCAACAAATACAAATTACACCACAAACATGACCTGCTCTACTAAGGCAGTTATCCCCATCAAAGCAACCCACACCGCTTATATGACTTACTTGTAGATGAATATAAGGTGCAGTATTCGATGAATAACACATTAGATCACATCATACACTAATATTGAGGGATATTTTATTTTGAGGGGGTGGCTGAGGAAGAAATGAAACCAAAATATACATTAAACATGGATATGAGCACATAGTAAGATGATGAGGTGCATAATACTAATCAAAAATATAAATTGGAAGAATAATTGAAGGATGGAAAAGAGATGAGTGAAGGAGAAGAATAAATAGGAGATAAATATGAGGAATAGGAAGTAAGAGGAGCCAAGGATGATGAAGAAGAAATGGGGTGCACACACACGATCAGCATGAGCATGAATTATTAGATATTAATTCAAGAAACAAAGAGCTAAACAAAGACAAATAAATACTAGCTACCCAAATTGGACATGACACATGCCAAATAATGGTGATGGGTAGAAATTAAATGTAAAAGCAATAGTGCACCAAAATGTAAATGATGTAAATTTATTCATGTGAGATATAATGCACAAAGATAGATATTATGTCCAAAATCTTGGTGCATGTCATTCATTTTTGACACCCATATAGATGATCCATATTTTGAGACACCCTTATATTATGTACAAAAGAGTGATCCATATACCGTGGGTGGGGATTTCATGATAGTGCACATGGACTTTACAAAACTTTATGAATTCCAATAGAGATGTGTTCTAGTTAAAATTGTTGTCGAAGTATCATGCCAAAATATTATAAAAAATGCAATCATAAGAAGTAGTAAGAAAAATTTAAGTGAAGTCGAATGTGAGAATAAAAATTTAGATCATTAAGTAACAAAAATGGAGTTGAAAGATCTATATATTTGCTAGTGGATTTTCACATAAAATCTAGATTTAGTGGACAAGGTTAATTTGAAGGGAATAAAATATATAGATAAGCATCCTTTTTTGTTAACTATATTTTAGAAAAGAGTAACAAAGGAAAGCACGCATGTTAGGAGTAAAGTGAAAATTGAAGGTGTGGAAAGAAATAAAAGAACAACTACAAAGAGGTGAGAAATTATTCATTCAACTTAAAGCTAAAGTAGACATAACAGACAAACTATTCAATATTTTACATGCCAAATAATAATAATAAATGTTTGGTTGCTCGATGATCAATTGAAGAAAAAAGAACTTGAGGCAAAGTTATTTCAAACTAAAGATCAAAATGAGAAAATATTCATCCTTAAGGAAACATAAAATCTAAGAAATCGTATTGAAAAAAGATGTAGGGATCTAGAGAAGAGCTTCAAATTCCTTCGGCTCAGGTAAAAGACAAGGAAAAAACATTACGTGAAATATATGAGGGAATAGCTCCCAAGTTATAGGCCAAAAAAGCCAAAGAACATAAAGAGGAAGAACAACTAGATGTGCATAGGATTATAATAGTGGACACAAGTATCAAAGTTCAAGTCATCCAAGCTACTTTATTAAGATTGGAAAGTTTTGAGGAAGAAATTAAGAGAGATAGACCCAATTTTTTGGAAATATAAGTAGTTCAAGGTGAGTTCCCCTAGGGTAGATAACTAGAATAGTGTGGAATGATGTTGGTCCCCAAATTTTCTAAGTATAAGAGTACACATAATTGAAGTTTGGATGGCATAATAGATGCATGCATTTTTAAAACTAGTCATGTAAATGAAAGGAGTGCATAAAATATATAAGACATATAGAGCACCAAGTTTGATAAAGTATAGAATAAAATGAGAAGTGTGTGTTTTATGCAAGCATGAGGTTACATATATGTACTTAATGAATTGGGACCACTTAGAAAAATATTGACCAAGTTATGACATGCACAAACAACATCACATTGGTCAACACATAGCAAGAAGAACTAGGATCAGGGATGAGGTTGTGTAAATTGCAGAGCATAAGAGAAGGATTTATAGGCCAAGCTAGTATAGTGATTCTACTAGGAAGGACATTAAGACAAATGAATTTGAGTGAATATAGAATATTATAACATAGATTTAAAATTCAACCCAGTTAAGACATTCAATGTAAAACAATTGTGACTATTATTTATAGGAAGTGGTCGTGCACCCTATGAGGCACATAATAATGAATTTTAACTAAAAGGTGGTGTTTGACTATTATAAAATCCCATCATGCCTCTCTATTAGGTACTATATATAGTTATTATTGTGATACTAAAAGTGTGAACCAATGTTACTTAGTGAATTTGTATGAACTTATATACTACATTGTGAACTTTAATGAAAAGATGTACAAGGTTTGTCAAGTGATTACCTAATTCTGTATTTTTTTTCATGTAATGGTTTATGCATTAGTATATAAATGGTTCATGAATATCTACTTATATGTGGAAATAATTAAGTGTAACCTTATATTTGAACTATGTTATACAAATGTGTTATGAATAAGTGAAGTATTGGGTTCTGCTCACATTATATTGAATAACAAGGTATTAAGTGAATGACATATGTATGAAATTAAACTAACCTTGAATTGGTAGTCTCTTTATGACTTGGGTGAGTGTACTATTCACTAGCATGATATTTTAGAGTGATGAGTTTTAAGTGTTTGGGTGTTCACATGGTGCACTACATATAATGTACACAAAAACTCCCAACATAGCTTGATCTCATAGTTGATACCACATGAAAAAGGCCATAAAAATATTTAAATGAGTTAAAAAACAATTTATCTTTAATGGGTTTAAGTAAACTTTGAGGGAATATGCTTTGAAATTCCATATCTAGTAATTGGTGAGTCATTTTGTAATCATTGTTTTAAATTTAAGCACGCACTCATTAGCATTCTCGTTATAAGGTTTTTGTCTAAACTGAGCTAGCTAAAAAAACATGAATTTTTGGCTAATGTTAACTAAAACATGAGATAATAAATTATCAACCAATTAATTTAATGAGCGTACTGAACTTGATGATAGGGCATAAAACATAAAACTAATTCAAGGTATAATACTTAAGACTTATAAGAAAGAGCTTAGTCAATAGTTTATCATTTTGTACAAATTCAAGACATAAAGCATACACATATTTGACATAATTCTAATTTCACCCTTACCATTGATTACTTCAAAACTATGAGCTATAAAACTAGCAGGCAAGGGGTAAATAAGAATATCATAAGCCAAAAGATCGAGTAATATATCATGCAAAGTAATCACATGACTTGATTATTTAGATCCTTTCGAAAGGAGTTGAATTTGTTATTGCACCACTTGCATGGTTTAAATATTTTATTTAAATGTTATATCGAGAGTGGAAACCAAATTATAAATAATGTATGATGAAATAGACACCTTTGGTGTTTAAGAAAGATTTTGAAAATAGATATAGATTGATAAATCAGTTTGAAAAGTTGAGCAACTTCAGGAGGCACAAAAGAAACATTAACACTAGTTTATTAGGGTATATGAATTGTTATCTATGAAGCTAAATTGGATAAAGGCACAATAGTAAAATTAATGTAAGTAATAGCCTTTTTACCTAGTATAAAAGGGGAACATCTAGAAGGTAGAATAGAAGCATTCAAATATTCATGATTAGTTACGATAAGTATTTCCTTTGATAAAGATTCCTTAGTTAAGAATTTATTTTGATTTTCTCTAAATACATATATCATTGCATATATTTCCTTGGGATACTTCAAAATACATTTCTAAACTAAAGTTCTATCAATTGTACTCATAACATTATCTTTCATAGCATTTTCATGTATGACATTGGCATTCATAGCATTATCACCAAAATTGTTATCATTCAAATCATTTAAATTTTCATTATCATCCACATGTGAATCAATAGAATATTTAGCTCATGAACAATTATCATTTTGATTTTTAGATTAAGCTTTCCAACCTCACCTTCCTCATGCCCACCCTCCATGGGGTGTTCATCATCATAAACATCATCATCTGAATCCACATATATATGTGTGTGTGTGTGTGTGTGTGTGTGTGTGTGTGTGTGTGTGTGTGTGTGTGTGTGTGTGTGTGTGTGTGTGTGTGTGTGTGTGTGTGAATCCTAATGTTGTGGAAACTTTAGTGTCAGATGGGCCCTAGTCCATCATACTCACCACATATGTCACTCTCACATCCTCAAATCTAGAATTAGGGTATGGCTTGTCCACTTAATCATTGTCAGGTTATACCATATCTGTAGGCCCTAGTGGGGGCCACTCTCTTGGTTTATAGGGTAAACTCTATGATATCGTCTTCTAAAATATGGTTTAAGGCATACCCCCTAATGATCTAATTACCCAACCACTCTCTCATATGGAAAATATCCGAAGCACTCTAAAAAACTAGTCTTGATACCATTGGATGACTTAGATCTACAGAATTTATGGTATATCATTAGACCAACCTAGATGACCCTAATAAGGTCACCAAATGATATCACCTTCATGTATTATATCCAATATATTTTTATAGTAAGTAATACCACTCTCTTGTGGCTTCTTGGCCAGTGGTGTGACCCATAACCATACATAATGAATCTCTTTATCTGAAAAAACCAAAGGTAAACCCATGGGCATTATCACTGGTAAATGTACATATGCCATTGCATGCAAGAGTGTACTTGCCAATATACCACTACCACGTGCTTCACAACTAAACCAATTTAATAACTAATACATATGGAATAACCTACATTTCTCCCATTATATACCATTAGCATAAAATCTAAAACCTTGGTTACAGATGCTTATGTAGTTCAAGATAACTTTAATGAGGTTAGTATTAATTACAATTAGTTAACTCATGCATTCATCAAAAACATAATTAGGTGTGATCATTCATAGTATATAGCACACAATGTTTCTTACTCTAACTTATCTTTATTTATATAAATATAATAGAAATAATATTTATAGTTTCTAAAGATCTCTCTATTCTTTACTACTTTACTTTATTCTATTTCCACTCTTTACTAAGCTATTATAAATATTATTATGATTTGTAACCTCTTTTACTCACTTATGTAGTACACTACTACTCCTCTATGTTATATAAACTCTATTACAATGTTGTGGTATAAATATGGACTAGCTACCTTTACAACTAAAGTCATGTTTGTGTGAGACCTACCTTTTCTTTAAGAAAGTCATCATGTGTTACCATAAGGATCAAATCTTTACCACATACCCAAGTCAGTATAAGCCTATGTCTTGCCAGGGTGGAGATGTATCCTGATGTTATGATAGAGTTGGAGGCTTTTGCCCTTAACTACTGAATAATCCTACAAAAAATTGCCCCAGTTTTATTCCTTTATCTCATCCTAGAGACAACTTTTGAAGATCTTAATAGGTACAAAAAAAATATCTAACTTAATGCCAAAATTTTGACTTAAAATTTTTAGTTCATGTGTGGATTCCCCCTCCTTGGGTAGATGTTTCTCTTGTTCATCACTTATTTTTAAAAAGTTTACCAATTAAAAATTATTACTCTGGCCACTACAATCTTATGTTTTATTGTCGCATTCTCTTTGGTCACCATTATTATATCTTTTAGGACTAGGAAATTCTCTAGTATGTGTAGGTATGCTTCATGACCCTTGATCTAAATTTCTATTTTCTTAATTTGGGTATTCATAAAAAGTCCCATAGTCTTCCATGTCTTCATAAAGAAGTATGTGTTGAGATTGTTTCTCATTATACTATTCATGCAAACTTATCCATTTGACTCACTCTAATTTAGATGGAATTTTATGAGTACCAAAATTGGTAGAAGGAATATTTAATTATCTCTATATATCAACTAATTCCTTTTTCTTTTCTTGGGTCCATAAGGGGATGCTAATTGAATAGGTGAAAAAAGTAGATGTGTCTCCCATTTCTTGTAGTTTTTCCACTTGTTCTTTGTATTTCATTCTTCTAACTTGATTCTCCCTTAATTGTGGGCCCAAGATTTCTTCCTCATATTTTGATCTAGCCACTAGTTTGATGAGGATCTTATCTACTATAGATCTTGCATGACTGATGAAATTCTCCATAGTTTCCTCCAATTATCTCTCTATCAACAATTCAGTGTCCAGATCATATTGAGGTCTAGCAGTGGTTAAGGCAGTCAAACACCTTTTGAAGCCTTCTTCTAAGTTTACACACCACATCATCTAGTTTACCCTAGAACTTTGGATAAGAATCTCTCACAATGTTTATTTTTCTATTGGGGTTAATTTATGCAGGGCTACTACAATCTATCCTCCTATACTAGGCTAAAGTAACAGGGTGGCACCATGATTGTAAATGTTAATTATTTGTGTCATGCCAAATAAATTTTTATCTACTTCAGGGGTTCCATGGGAGTAGTTATACTACTCTAAACCATTACAACTAATCCTATGACACGATGCAATGATATATTACTAGTATCTCATGTTTCTATAGAACTTATAGAACGGTTGTTAGCCTCTTTGCCCTTTTTTCCATTTTTTTCTTATTATATTTTCTTTTTATTCTTTTATTTTCATCTTTGCCTCCCCTTCCTTTATCTTCTTCTCCTTTATTTTTTATTTTTTATTTTTGCCCTCTTCCTCTGTTTTCATTTTCTACTCTTATTTCTGTTTCTTTTCCTCTATTTTTACTTTTTCTTCCACTTGTTTCTTTTCTACCTATTTCTTATTCTCCTCTTCTTCTATTTTATTTTTCTTATCCTCCTCTATTTTCCTTTGTTCTCCTTTGATTTCCTTTTTATTTCTCTTCTATTTTTTTTTCCTCCTTTGTTTTCCTTTTTTATTCATTTTCTTTTTATAATTTTATTTTCTCTTCTTCCTCGTTTTTTACTTGTCCTTTCCAAAATCTATCGATCCTGTTGGGAAACTATCTTTTCAATTTCCTATATTTTTATTTTCTCCTCAGCTAGTTATTTTTCTAATTACATCCTCTCTTGTATTACAATGTCTTTGTTGAGGTTCTAGATTTGCTCCCTAGCTAAGGAGGGGATTGTTCAAATCTTCCTACTCAAATCTAGTCTAACATGGGACTGATTCTAGGCTTTAGGTATCCTAATAATAGATCAGACCTTCAGAGAAGGTCGGATTTCTTATGGATCTATCACCTACACTAAGCCTAAACTTGTACTTGCTTGGAAAAGGGAGAGAGATTTTGATAATAACTTATAAAAACATGTAAAAGAGGTGATGCACCAATGATTGGATCATTCAAACACACACAATACATGCTATGAGACACTTTCAAGACCAAATAATATCAATCTCACATAAATATTTTAGAATAAGGCATTAATCAATTATCAAATTAGCAAGAGAGGGCAAATATCCACTTTCAAGCTAGACAATAAACTAGAAATTGCACTTATAATGACTTGTAAGAACTACTAAGCACTTCTTGAAGGTGAGAAAAACTCAGACATAAGTAAGGAATATACATTCACTTAACCATAATACATGAATTCATGGAACACTCTTTAATCTAGCTTAAAAAGGGATGGATTTCAGTCTTTATTACATCAAAGAGGTGTCATAGTACAAATTTTGATAGAGTCTAGTCATACCAAAAAGATGGATCCATTTTAAGGCTTGGAAGCCTATATTTATAGGAAATAAAAAGAGAGAGAGAGTTGTGCATCAAAAGAGGCCCAACCACTTTCGATGGACTAAAACTCTCAAGGATGTTGACTCATGACCTTATCAATAAGGAACAAATTCTATAAAAGAATCAAATGTCCATTGCCCTTATCCAACTACCTAGTTTCTTTCTTGGAACTATGTCATTATCTACTTAATCTACTGATGAGGATCATGTCTTAGAATTGATTGAATTGTGCCACATCTACTTTGGGTGGTCATCTAGACCTATTTATTGAAAAAATAATTCTAATGAGAATCGAGACACTTCTTCATGGTCACATTTATGTCTATATTAGCTCTAACTCAAACTTGGGTCCATTTTATAAATAGAAAACCAATCTTAAACCATTGGTTTTCACATAGTCACAATATTCATGAAATCCTATAAATTGTTTGATTTTGCTTCACAGTTACTGGTTCTTTAATATTTGTATTTGGTACAAAGGAACTATTCTACCTATATTAAGCTCTATTGGTAATGCTTGGTCTTTGAAATGTGACCCTAGTTCAACCCTAGGTTACCTTCGAGCTTGACTCCTTGACAATTGCTTTGCCTGGGTCTAAAATAACTTCTTCAACTTTCATAAAAAATGTCTCGATCTTACTTTTTTTATTAGCTATCGAGTAATTTACATTGTGCCTAACTATACTTATGCTTATTGGTTCCACATATATTCTAAACTATTGACTCTGCTCATACCATTAGATCTGGATGTATGAATGCACGTGAGTCCTCGATCTTCTTCCAGGACCCACTGACTTTTAACACTTGTCTTCTTTGTATTGATCATCAAGATCCTCTCACCCTTTTTGACATATCTCACTTTGTCGATCTTGCTGTATGAATGCACGTGCTCCATTGATCTTCTGGGGACCCATTGACACTATTAGGCTACCTCACTCCATCGGATCAAGGTGTACAATTGAATGTGAGCCATTGATATTGGACCTATTTGAAACCCTAATGACTACTTTATGGTGCTTAAATTTGACATTCGCATGAACGTCATTTAACATTCCCATGTAATGAAAATACCCCTAGTGGAGAAAGAGGTGAAGGCCCAAATATAAAGTTTTATCAATCTCAATAACATAAATTTCATTAATTGAGAGATTACAGTATATAAAAAAATCTTCTAATAGCATTTCTAACAATAGGTTAGTTGTTAACAGCTAACAATTAACAAACAACATTAACACTAATTTAGGATTGGTTGTTCTAACAACTAATATCCTATATTATTTTATGCTACGTGATTTGCACAACTAAATCACTAATAATAAAATTAAATAATATATCCTTGTTAGGACTAATTCCTAACATTCCCCTCTTAGTTCTAACATAGGGTGAGAAACTACATATCTAAATTATCCTCCCTAAATGTGGACATAGGGTTCACCCAAAAATATATCCGGTATATTGATTAGGAGAACTTATTACAATGAAGATCATAAACGATCTTAGTTTATTGAAAATACCTTTGAAAAGTTTATTTGAAATTCAATTTTTTTTTTAAAATGGCTCTTTGACAAAAATGACAAGGACTTGAATCTCTTAAAAATATGATTCAAAAAAGTGACACCCTTGTCAAAAACTTAACGTCAATTTATTGACGACACAAAAAATCAAAAAATGACTCCAAAATTAAAAATACTAATTAATACAATGACTTACTAATGACAACACAACACACCTTTAAAACAATAAAGGATTAAAATATAAAAAATTCAATAAAGACTATAAACACTAACAAAATAAAAATAGACTAAAACAACTTAAGTCTATATGAATTAAAATAGAAGAAATACCACATAGTACTAAAATCTAAAAAATAAATCTTTAAAAATAATAATATAAAATAAACAAAATCTAGAATTAAAATATAAAAACACACAAAATCAAATGCATACCAAAACTTAAATAAATAAAATACTTAAAATAACTATAACATAAATTCAAAAACTAAATGTTAAATACTTTATAAAAGAAAAAGAAAACTAAGCAAAATTACAAAAACCTAAAATAGAAGATAAAACCTCATATGAAGATTCTTCATCAGTTGATGGAGAATTTGCCACTGTTGGAATGGAAGAGCGGCAAAACGGCCATATGTGCATCTGTAGGGATTGAGATTATAGTTTATATAATAAACCAAAGGTCTGTGAATTGCATGAATACCGTGGATCATGGAAGAGGAGAAGGCTTCTCATAACTACCATATGAGAGAATATCAATATTTTCAAAGTTGACATAAAATATAATAGAGAGTAGATCCAGAGCTAAGATGGTAGGTGTGTGGATGATGATGTTATTTAAGAGGAGATCCAAGGATATGGAGTAGTGGATCAATGTTAAGGTTGATGATGCAGGTATGTGGGATGTTTGGAGGACATCATGCCATAAAAACTACATTTAAATACCTCTTTTTCACTGTGAACAAATCTTTGGATATATAGAATTTTGCCAAACAATTTATGAGTTTGCTTCCGCTTATATTTAGATTTTTATTTCAATTTGAATTATCCAATTTCATTACAAAACAAAAAAGATATGATGATTTTTGTAATGTTGTTCCAAACTGATTTTTTGCATTTTTTTCCCAAACATATATCATTTTTTTCCCCATATACATGGAACAAACGGCTCAAAATTAATACACAGATACAAATCAAAAGCTATTATATATATATATATATATATATATATAGGTTTATCATAATGCAAACAATTAACAAAATAAAGTGAGAAAACTGTGGAAAGAATGAGTAGGGTGGAAGTAGAGAGGGAAATGCAGATGGGTGATGTAGCCAACAAATATGCACGTGGTCTTCACTGCACTTTGTGGACAACGTGCAAGCAGGGGTGGATGGACTACAATGGCTTTTACTCATGTTCTGCATAGCATAAACATCAATCCAATTTGATAAAAAAAATATAATGGATGGAAGGCACAGAGGTCCCATCAGGGTTCCTACTCTGATATCAGATAATGAAAATACCTTTGGTGGGGAAAAAGCTGAAGGCTCAAACACAGAGTTTTATTGGTCTCAATAACATTTTTTTTTTTAATTGGGAGATTAAAGTATATAACAAAATGCTTCTAACAATATTTCTAACAATAGGTTAGTTGTTAACAACTAACAAACAACCTTAACAGTAATTTAGGATTGGTTGTTCTAACAACCAATATCTTATATTATTTTATGTTACGTGATTTACACAACCAAATCGCTAAAAATAAAAATAAATAATATATCCATGTTAGGACTAATTCCTAACACTATGAACATATTTGATGTTTTATAGACCATCAAATTTAAGCTCGTATGGATTTTTATAGTGGTTTAAATTTGACTCTCGTGCAAATGTCTCCCATTTTTTTATCAACTTTGAAGATTTATATCTTGAAGCGTACAATCATGGAGGGGCCAAATTTTATGGAGATGTTCTTAATATCAAAAGGATTTTTCCCACTTGATCTGCTAGTTGCACAAGCTTTCTAAATGGAGATGGAAATGCTCAAACTAGATAGACTGTGTGTCTTTGCATGACATCTATGCGAATGTATCCCATTTGATCATTTGAATCTTAACAACTATTTATCGAGGCCTAAATTTGACACTTGCACTACCATCTTACTCTGCTTGAACAACTTTGTAACTCTATAACTTAATATGGGAAGCTTATGCAGACTTGAAACTTATAGGATATGTTCTTGGCATGTAGAACTACAATTGTGCATGATCTGCTGGTTGCATGAGGATTTTTGAGTGGATATAAAAATTACACGAGTTGAATAGTCTATTTGCTCCTATGTGACATATGTGTACTTGTCATGGTAAAAAATGGCTAAGTATGGAAACTTAGTGAATTTTGTCTAAGGAGCCAAATTTAAACATGCATAAATTTTGTCGTACTTAGATGCATGGCCTAAAACTTAATGCATTTCAACTAGGGACCAAGCTAAAAAAACCCATGTGACCATCTTCTCTTGAGACTACCATATGTGTGAGATATAACATAATTAAATTGCGTATTCATCTCTATTTGAACTTCTTTGCAAATTGGCTAAGTATGGAAACTTAGCAAATTTTGTCTAAGATGCCAACTTCAAGTCTTCATATCTTTTATTGTATTTCATTTGATGACCTAAAACTTAGTGCGCATATTCTTGGGACTAATGTGATCAGACCTATATGACCAATTATTCTTGACTCATCCACATGTCGTAATGATGGTGTCAACAAACTGCCTACTCAAAATTTTTGCCACTAGACCCAAAATGTCTAGATGAACATAAAGAGGAAACAAATGAATGTTATGCATTCCCATACTTATTCTAAGCACTCTTGACATCTCATAGGGTATCTACAACACTTTATACTTGTCCCTTGCAAATTGACAACTTACACTTTAAGTGAACTTAAAGTGTTTCAAAATATTTGTTGGTAAAATGAGATCCTTGAACCACTCATTCCATCTAGAACTTTTGTTCATCTACTCATTCATTAGCAACCTAGTCTATCTAGGCACAAGCATGGTATGTGGGCAAAAAATGGTGAATATCTTTGGTGACTTGGCTTGGTAGCATGCATGTTATGCTTGAGAACTCATACCATCTCTATGACTCTTAGATCATTTTTATGATACATGGGCCATTTACATGATTGCAAGACAACCTTTTGACTTGTAAAGACAAAAGAATTCCAACAAATAGGGAAAGAAATAAACTTGAAAGGGAAACTAACCTAATAAAACAAAGTTTACTAAATAACTAAATAATTGTGCAAATAAAATCACTTATTTGGGATAAAATAGAAAGAAAACTAAATGTGTTAGAAAAACACTTAGAAAAAAATAAAAAAAACAACTATGTACAAGGGACTTAGCTTCCTTAATAGTAGTGCTTAAGATGTATCCCATTGACTAGGATAGGAAGCTCTTCACCATTCACCTTGTGAGCTAGAAAACATTCATGGATTTACAATTGGGGATTATATATGGATCACTCCAAAGCAAATCAAATTTTGTGTGATTTCTTGGCTTAGCTCTCTCCTCATCCCACTTGAGGACCAAATCTCCTTACAAACGTCTTGAAGAAGCTCCTTTGTCAAATGATCTCTTTGTCATTGCTTGATGGGCTTCCATGGCCAACATGGATTTATGCCTTATCTCTTCTAGCTCTATGAGCTCAGTATATCTTATTTTCATTGGCTCATTTTCCAAAAGTTCAAGTTGATGCATTAATTCCAAAGCAAGAAATTCAAGAGAAATAGGAATTCTTGCTTCCTTACCATATACTAGCTTGTATGGAGAATTGTCTATGGACCTTCTATAGGTGATCCTATCATCCCATAGAGCTGATTTCAATTTGAGATGCCATGACCTCTAATTGTCTTGAATAGTCATCCTAATGATCTTCAACAAATTCTTGTTAGTGGACTCAGTAAGACCATTGCCTTATGGATAATAGTTTGATGAGGTACTGAGGAAAACACTATGTTGAACTACCCACTAGTTGATCTTAAAACCTAAAAAAACCATAACATTATTAGAAATTATAGTTGAAGGGACCCCAAATTGGGTAAGCAAACCTTCATAGAAGTCCAAAACATTGGTTTCATTAGCTTCTTTTAATGCCACTGCCTATGTCATCTGATAAAATAATCTATGGCGCTTAGGATCCACTTGTATCTTGAGCTTGAAGTGGGGTTAATAAGACCAACAAAGTCTAATCCCCATTGGAAAAATGGTTGATTTATTAAAATTGGTTAGAGAGGTAAAGCTGCAAGCTTCAATTTTCTAACAAACATATCACATTATCTACATTTATTGATCCATGTACAACAATCACCAAATAAACTTAGCCAATAATACCCACCTCTCATGATCTTTTGGGTTATGATGCTTGCTAAATAATGTCCTCCACCATGTCCAACATATAATTACTCAAGTAACCTCTATTTTTGGCCAGGTTCTATGCATCTTAACAATATTCCATTGAGATCCTTTTTGAACAATACATTATCAACAAGAATAAAAGGAATTGATTGTAATCTAAAATATATCCTCTTTGAAGGGGTCAGATGAGAAGGATAAATACCATCCTGTAGATACTTACCATATCTTGGAACCAGTTGGAAGATGAGGCCTGATCAATTTCAATTTATTCATCATTTAACACCATAACCAGTTCATTAGTATACTACAAGTCTTGGACTAGATGTTCACAAAGTCCTTTGCCTCATACCAGCTTTGTGACCTTGATCTCAACATCATATTCCATGACTTTGGTTATCCAACCATCTCTCTTGTCATTTATATCCTTGTTCAGAAGAAAATCTTTGACACTTAGATGTACAACCATCAAATGTATCTTAATATTGGACAGGAAATACCTAAAAATTATAAGAGACCTTATGACTAAAAGAACATGCTTCTCAACAAAAGAATACCTCATTTCATATTATTCTAAGCTTTGACTGAAGAAGGTTGTTGGTTGTTCTAAGTTTATTTATTTTTCCACATGAGAATACCTAAAATTATGTCAATATTAGCACGGTTGTATAAGAAAAAATCTTTTGTAAACTTAGGGTTCAGGAGTGTAAGGGCACTGGCTATAGCTTTATTGATCTCTTCAAAAATTCTTATTCCTTATTTAGACCAACTAAAACTTTGACCCTTCTTTAGCATGGAAGGGAGTGGCCTAGCTAAAGTAGTAAAATTTAAAATGTATCTCTTTATGAAGTTGATCTTGCCTAAAAAGCTTTGCAAGGTTTTCTTGTGCTTAGACAATGAAAGTGCAAGAATTGATTCTATCCTATCAAGGTCTATGCTTGTACCATTTCTTAAAATTACATGTCCAAGATGCCTACCTTCATGAATAGAGAAAACACACTTTTTTGGATTCAAAGACACTCCAAATTCTCTACACCTTTTAAACACTTGTCTGAGGTGAATCATATGCTCATTTGTATTGTTAGAGAATACTTTTATGTCATCCAAATAAACAAGAATGAACTTGTTAAGGAGACCTTGAAATTCCATATCCATGGCTTTCTAAAAAGTGGCTCCAGCATTAGATAAACCAAAAGGCATCTTTTTGTATACAAATGTCCCCCACTTTGTGGTGAAAGTTGTTTTGAATTGGTCTTCTTTGACTAAATTTGGTTATAACCACTGTAGCCATCCAACAAGGAGAACCTTTCTAAAACTACAAATAGCTATAAAATTTGTTCTATTGATGTCAATGGATAGTGGTCTTTAAGAGAGGCCTTGTAAAAGTCATGAAAGTCAACACATAGCCTTATTTCATCATTCTTTTTAATACTGGAATAATGTTTTCCACCCAAGTTGAGTGCTTAATTAATATTATAACTGACTCAATGAGTTTATGAAACTCAACTCTCATCAAAGGTTAAAGCTTTAGGTTAATAGGCCTTTATCTCTATTTGACTAGCCTAGTTTCATCTTCTAACTCAATGGTATGTTGAGTTATACTTGGATCAAATCCTTTAAGGTCATTGTACTACCATGTAAAGACATCTACAAAACTTGAACATAACTCAATAAAAATTTCCTTCTCTAAAGATGTGCAAACTTTACTCATCTTTAAAATCTTACCAGTTGCAATATCTACATTCATATAGTGTTTTTCCTTGGATGACAAAGCAAACTTTTCTTTTCTCAATTCATCATCTCTACTGAATATGTTTTCAAGTGTGACCAACCCTTTAGGCAGCTTATTTATCTTCAATTACACAATTTGGTCATCATATTGCTGCAAATGTTTGATTTAGTTCCTTTAAGAGAATTCAAATTCCTCTTATAAGAATCTGACAATCTGACAATCATCTTCAAACATTTGCCAATTGTCATGGTTGTCTAGGACAAAAGGTCTCACAACTACCTTGATATGTGATTGAACTTTTTCCCTTTTTATGTCATTTAGGATACTTTATTGTGACCCAATAGTAGCTAGCCTATTTGCATGCTTGTTTTTATTTCTTGATATGGCTTGAATATTTAAGGCTTGAAAGTCTTCAACTAGGTACCATACTCTATGCTTATAGGACCTAAGTAGTGGGTTATTGCATATATTAAGTACTCGTACTTGGTAAACTACTAGTTCACTATCTCCAAAGACTAGTAAGGAATTGACCTTCATCTTTCTTGCCCTTTGCAAACCATGCACTAGTGCTTCATATTGAGTAATATTATTGGAACAACCAAACTAAAACTTGAGAGAAGAAAAATACCTTTGATTGGTTGGAGAAATTGACATCATTCTAAATCTAGTGCCATGTTTGTTCCTAGATCCATCAAAATATAGTTTTCACAATCCATCATTAGGCTAATCATATTTCATTAATTTTGGAATTGGTGAATCATTTTCATGAAGATAAAAGATACCAAGTCCCTCTTCTTCAATTAAATTATAGGGATCATATGCATGTAAATCAAAGGCCCATTCATCAAGGAAAATATTTGGGACTCTATTTAGAGGTGATTCAGTTTCCACCTCACTGTTTTCTAGTACCTTGTCTAAGATAACATAATTAATGTTCACCATACTTGGTGTATATGGCTCCAAATGAAATCTTACAATAGGTTCAAAATGTATTATCACCTTAGTACGATACCTATTTTTGAACATTAAATAGGTCCAATCAAGTGATAAATATCCTCCAATCTTTGAAGTAAAGTCTCTTGATAGACACATGGCAAAATAGGGAGGCAAGTCCACTACAACTACATCTTGTTGAATAATAACATTAGGGTAAGCATGTAATGTCAGTTTTAGATATTTTATTATGCCTACTATCTTTGTTGGTGATCCATTGATTTGTAATACTCCTTTGGCATTTAGCTCATAGACAAGACCAAGCTTGTCTACAATTTATTTGGGCATGACAGTGCTACTAGATCCAATCTCTACCATATAATTATGGACTAAACAGTCACCTACTATCAAAGAGAGATAAAAGGGAGGGGTTTTTTATGATTTGACATTGGTTTTTTCCACCTTTATCATGTTATGTATATACTGATCAGGTTGCTTCATTTGCTGGTCTGAATTAGCTAATGCAGCTCCTTGTTTCTCAATTGGTTCTTTAGATACCTTACGATCTAAAAGTTCTTCAATAAGCATGTCCTTTTTCCCTAGAATGGCAAGGGAATCCCCCATGCTAATACTAACATTTAATTTGTTCATTTTTTCTATTATGATAAAAGATGCTCCACTAAACTTTGATTATAACTTTTGAGCCACTGGTTGTTCTTTAATTAGGGGCATTTGGGGAACTTTCACTGTCTCTATATTCTAAATATTTTGTGCTATAAAAACAATAATTTTATCTTTGACACTCTTTAAAACAAAATTAGGAACATTAGAAGTATTGATCACATCTTGAGATTTTTCAACTACTTTTCTTTTAGCTCTATTCAGAGCTGCCACTTAATCATTTGTGTTGCTAGTCTCACCAACTTGGTTGAATGCAATGTGATCATCCAATTGCCAATTAACATTGATGGCATTAGGATGTCTTGGAATTTTTTGAGCTTCTCCTTGGAATTCCATAGTCATGTCTTGATACTGACCACCTTGAAGAGAGAACTCTTCCTATGTCATTTATGGCATAGTAACATCTTGTGATACCAAGGCTTGATTTTGAGTGTTATTTGGATTGGAAGGCTACCAACCTGGATCTTTCATCAAGTTATTTTAGGGAACAATAGAATTTGAATTGAAAGGTACATTGGATCAAGGGCTGCATATGGCTTAGTTAGGGTTATGGCTCCTTGATTTTGATAACATTGTATGTTGTCCTTGAAACCTTGATAAAGGGTTCTTTGGTTATTGAAATAGTGATAAGTATTATGGTTTTGTTTCTGATAAGGTCTACCTTGGTACTATTGTCTCTTGAATTAAACAATCTCATTTCCAAAATCTTGTAACATGCTTTTCAAATCACCAATCTCACTAGATTGATTAGGAGGAGCTATAATTTAGACTTTTAGAGATGGAATAGGGGTTATCGATGAAATTTAGGGAACTTGAAGAGGAGGAACAAGTTGTAATTCTAGGAATATGGGCATTAGCGGTCTTAAAGAAAATTACCAGCTTGTATTAAGCTATTTTCTACCCTTATAACAATTTCATAAGCATTTGGTAGGGTATTACCCTCCATAGACTGTATCATGACACTTATATCAAAATTAAGGGCCTTAAGATAGTACAAAAATGCATACTCTAGGGATGGTCTAACCAATGCAACAATCCTAATCCATGTCTTTTGGAATCTAAGGTTAAAATTAGACATGAATTCATGGGGGTACCTTTGTATGGTAGTCAGTTGTTCAACCAAATATAGATGATCAGACTTGTATACAAATTACCTAACTAAGGCTGCACCTAAATCATCCCAAGTAGAAATGGAGGTCAAAAAGAGGTTCATATACCATTGCAATGCTTTTCCTTTGAAGGAGGCAACAAGCAATCTGATAGTCACATTATCTTGAGTAACATTATGAACATAACATGAATTAGCAACATCTTGGATATGATCAATAGCAGTAGTTTTATCCCATTCTCCAAAGAAGAAATGCATAATTTTTAGGGTATACATAAGAATGTCATCATATTGGGCTAAATTCAGGGGACTACCCCTATTAAATGGGACAAACACTTGATTTTTGATAACCATTTGGGCAAAATGAATTTGGATTTTGCTTTAGAGGATAAGGTCTAGTACTATTGAATCTTTATTTTCTATAATAAGTAAAAGGTAATTCAATGTGTTCAAAAGGATTACCTTTACTTGATGATCTTGTTGTAACCTTTGGCATGAAAGCACTATCTGAAGGATGTTATGAACTATGCAACTTAGAGGATCTTCAAATTTTGATGATGGTAGATCTCACACGTATGGTAGTCTCAAGAGAAGATGGTCACATGGGTTTGTTCAGCTTAGTCCCTAGTTGCAACATATTAACTTTTAGGTCATGCGTCTAATCATGACAAAAATTATGCATATTCAAAGTTGGTTCCTCAAACAAAATGTCACAGAGGAGAAAATGGACTAGTCAACTTGTGCAATTTTTATCTCCACTCAGAAATCTTTGTGTGACCAGGGAATCAAGTGAAATTGTATTTCTACATGCATAGAACATATCCTACAAGTTTCAAGTCTGCACAAGCTTCACAACTTAAGTTATAGAGTTCCAAAGTTGGTCAAGCAAAGCAAGACAGTCATGCAAATGTTAAATTCAGGATTTGGTAAATAGCCATTGAGATTCAAATGATCAAATGGGATATGTTCATATAGACATCATGTAAAGACACATATACTAGCTTGTTTGAGCATTTTTATCTCCATTTGGAAAGCTCACATGACCAGCGGATCAAGGGGGTAGAATCATTTTGACATCAAGAACTTCTCCATCAAAATTGGCCCCTCCATGATTCTTATGCTTCAAGATATAAATCTTCAAAGTTGATCAAAAAATGGGAGACGTTCATGTTAGAGTCAAACTTAAACCACTATGAAAATCCATATGAGCTTAAATTTGACAATCTATGAAACGTCAAATATGTCTACAGGGATGTCAAATGACATTCACGTGAAAATCAAATTTAAGCACCATAAAATGCCATTGGGGTTTCAAATAGGTCCAAGATCAATGGCTGACATTCAATTATACACCTTTATCCAATAGAGTGAGTCAGCCTAAAAGTGGCAATGGGTCCCCAAAAGATCAATAGAGAGCATGCATTCGTACATCAAGATCGATGGAGCAAGATAAGTCAAAAAGTGTCAGAAGATCTTGACAAGTGTCAAAAGTTAATGGGTCTTGGTAAAAGGTCAAAGATTCACATGCATTCATATATCTATATCTAATGGTGTGAGTAGAGTCAATAAGTTAGTGTATCTATAGAACAAATAAGCATAAGGATAGTTGGGTAAAATGTAAATGGTCTGAGTTGGCAATTAATAGCCAATAAACAAAAGTAAGCTTAGGATATTTTAGATGAAAGTCAAAGAAGTTATTTTGGACTAACATCACATTTCAGAGACCAAACATTACCAATAGAGCTTTATATAGGTAGAATAGATCCTTTGGAACAAATACAAAGATAAAAAAACTAGTAATTGTGACGTAAAGTCAAGCAGTTTATAGGTTTACATAAATATTGTGACTATGTGAAAACCAATGGTCTAAGATTGGTTTTATATCTATAAAATGGACCTAGGTTTGAGTTGGAACTAGTACAGACATAAATGTGATCATGAAGAAGTGTATTGCCTGTCATTAGAGTCATATTTTCAATAAATAGGTCTAGATGACCACCCAAAGTAGATGTGACACAATTCAGTCAATTCTATGACATGATCCTCATCAGCAAATCAAGTGGATAATAACATAGTTCCAAGAAAAACATTGGGTAGTTGGATAAGGGAAATGAACATTTAATTCTTTTACAAAATGTGTTACTTGTTGATAAGGTCATGAGTCAGCATCCTTGAGAGTGTTAATCCATCGAAAGTGGTTGGGCCTATTTCTATGCACAACTCTCTCTCTCTCTTTCTCTTTTCTATAAATATAGGCTTCCAAGCCTTAAAATGGATCCATATTTTTGGTATGACCAGAGTCTACCAAAATTTGTACTATGACACCTCTTTGATGTAACAAAGATTGAATTTCATCCTTTTCTAAGCTGGATTGAAGTGTGTTTCATGAATTCATGTACTTTGGTTAAGAGAATGTATGTTCCTTGCTTATGTATGAGTTTTTCTCACCTTTAAAAAGTGCTTAGTAGTTCTTACAGGTCATCATAATGGAAATTTATAGTTTATTATCTAGCTTGAAAGTGGATATTTTCCCTTTGTTCCTAATTTGATAATTGACTAATGCCTTATTTTGAAATATTTATGCAAGATTGATATTCTTTGGTCTTGAGAGTGTCTCATAGTGTGTATTATGTGAGTTTGAGTGATCAAATCATTGGTGCATCACCTATTTTACATGCTTTTATAAGTTATTTTCAAAATATCTCTCCCTTTTCTAAGCAAGTGCTAGTTTATGTTTAGTGTAGGTGATAGATCTATGTACCAATTATTTAAATGTTCACTCCTCAGATGGAGTGGTACTTGTACTAAAATGAAATCATAGACTCTTAGTATTATGTGTTTCTTATTTAATAGAGCAAACTCACCCATCTATTAATGCCTTAAAGAGGCTTTCACCAAAGGATACAACTTTGTCTTTACTTTTACCCTAGTCTAAAAGTGTCTCATAGAGGTTTGCACTGATAGACCTCAATGTTTGATTGTCTCATGGACCAAAGAAGTTTGCCTACTCCCCAAAGTAGGTCGTAGGGTTCGATGTGATTCTAAGTTCTTACTTGTGATTACTTAATGGAAGATTATCTTTGAGGCCCATGACTTTTACAATTTCTTCATCACTTATAAATTTCTTCCCTAATATAATATGATTTTGCTAGTCCTGGTCAAGTAATTGAGGGTAACTAAGGGTAATAGGGGAATTAGTCATAAATGGTATAATGGTATTGGTACAAGTGTTAATGAAGATGTTTGTATTAGTTAGTCCCTCATAAATACTATAATGGGATTATACATCACTATTGGCATTGTATTCATTAGTCTTCAAAGTTGTATCACTCTCAAGATTGGAGGGGTCACCCCTAGGTGGTATGTAGCCAATGCCTTGAGTTAATTTATGTTTAGTTATAAAAATGGGTTGAATAGTAACTCGTTGCCTTGGCCCCAAACCTTTCCCTTTGTAATTTTAATGACTCAAGATTCTATTAGGAATGGGATACTTAATGTTTTGAAATCATGAGGCAAAATCAATGTTATACAACTAAAAATGCTCTAAACTATTGATTTGATATTAGCATGACAAACTATATTTAACGAAAGTAATAAGTCTGTTGAGACAAGAATCAAGATTTTTATGCCACTCCATATTATAGTTACTAGGGGATTTGGTAGTGTTGTGTCTACCTTGGGATTTGGGAGACTTGGGTAATTTAGTAATATGAAAAACATCATGGATGTTATATGTGCCAATGCCCTTATCTTCGATGGTAAAATGAGATGAAATTTGAGGAGGTGGGGAATGGGCTGTGGAGGCTAAGGTATCTGGATCAATGTAATTGAGATTAGGAGATTTAGGTACTACATTCTTTTCCTTTTTAGGTATATGTTCTGAGCTAAGTCAATAATTATATCTCCCATATTTAGGTTTCAAATGTTTACAATATTGGTATGGCTACAAATCACCAGGATTAGTAACCTCCATTCTAGAATGTGGGAACTTTATGCATCGATGCAAAGTGGAAGGGATGAATTTGACTTTAAGGATCCAGGGTAACCCAAGGAGAAGATTATACGATAGCTCAAGATTAAGGACACGATAAAGTGTATTATACATGATAGGCCTAATAATGAAAGGGAAACAAATGGTGCCTTTAGATTCTCACTCTTCATTGTCATATGCTTTTATAGTAATTATATCTAGTTGTAAATCTACTAATGTATACCCCAACTATTTAATTGATTTAAATGAATCAATATTCAAACGTAAACCATTGTCTATGAGAAATTGATTGATTTTATGGTGAGAAATGATTGCTCCAATATAGAGATAGTTGTTATTTTTTATAAACCAAGGGTGACATATCAATTTGATTAAATGAAAGTTGTTGCCCTGATAAAAAATACCCCACAAGTGTTTGGAATTGAATAGGTTCAATTTCATCAAAAACCTTGGATTAGTGTAAAATATCATACAATATTTCCCTATGAACTTCACACATACACAAGAAGTTTGAAATAGAAATCTGCATCTATGTTTTATTTAATTATTCCACAAGGTTATATTGTATTCCAATGGAAGGAGATGGTGTGGATTCTTAAGGCAAAGTGTCTTAAACTAGAATATTGCTAGAAGGTGATGAATGAACTTGAAGGGTAACCCGTGGATGTTGATTTGAGAGAATGTAATCTTGATCTTGAGTAGGGTTACTAGAATTAGAAGGACTAAATGTAGGGCTAGGAAGAATAACCCATGGACAACAAGTCTCATCAATGCAAACTCATATAATAAGAGGGTTATTAGGATGTGGGTTGATTCTAATGGTGGCCACATAATTTCTTATAAAATGACCTACAACATTATTATAATTGTGTGGGACATGATGATAGCCAGTCTGGTTGGAATGAGAATCTTGACCTTGATTATGATTGTTGTTCAACTAATTTTGATTTTGATTCTGACTTTAATATTGATTATTTGAGTTGTGTTTTGGAAAGGGGTATTTGTATATACATGTATTCTGATTGGAAGTGGAACCACCATTAACTAGTTTAATTTTGACTTACTCAAGTAAATATTAAATGAAGTGCCTGAGAAGCATACATCAATAGACTCCATGGCATTTGACTCGATGGTAATCATAATATTCATTATCTTTATACCAATAAGGTTTTAGTCGATCTTCTAGAAAAGGATTTGGAATTGGCCAAATAAACATGTTTTCCACAACTACTTTTTGAAATACCACCTCAATAGGCTCACCAAGGTTAATAAAGAATCTTCATTGATATTGATTCCTAGTGCTCTTTGTAATGCAAGTGATAGGGTAGGTGGAGTATTTTTGACAGGCGGTGGTTGTACCATTTTCATGTGTCTAGATTTTATGGCTCCATTGCCTAAAATATGGTTATTTTTATCAAATATTTTTGGCTTCTCAGATGTATTGGCTTGTGTTTGTGCCAAATTTGGATTTGGATTTTGAGAATAAATAAAATTCAAGCCTTTATTAACAAAAGCCTTCCTAATATGCACACATTTTTCAATAATATCTTCAAATGTGATATCACATTGAAGTTGCAAATGATAAGCTATCTCTCCATTAAGATTAGTAGCAAAGATGATTGTTATTTACTTGTCTAGAAAGGCAAGTGTAAATTGATTGGCCAAGGTTCTCCATCTTTTTAGAAATGCAAGAAGCTTTCTCCACCCCTTTGTTGGCATTACACAAATCAGTCATGGTTAATTCATGTTCTATGTTATACAATAAATGCTTGAAATTTTTTTTTCTAATAAGTCATCAAAAGTTGTGATTGATCCTTTTGGCAAGTGAAGGAACCACTTCAAGGCTTATCCACCCAAATTGCATGGAAACAAGCAAAGCAAGTAGATTCTATTGTAAGCTACTTTCTGTCATGCAACAAAGAATTCCTATAGATGCTCTCTTAGATTGTATTTTCCTTTGTATTTATCAAATTTGGGTATCTCAAAGTGAGATGGGAAAGGTAATTGAAGGAAACTCATGTCGAATGAATACAAACACATCTCATCAAATTTATACTTTTTACCCTAATTTCCTACTTGGAGTTCCACAATTGTAAATTTACCCTCTTATAAGTCCTAGAGGGTAGGGGAATTTTGTTAGGTATTGAATGGTTTAATGAATTTATTTGAGAAAAAAATCATATTTGAATTGGAACAAGTCTGAATGGGTACCCTATTAGTTGTTCTACCGGGAATGTATACCCTTTGATTGGAAATATATTATTGATAGGGTACTTATTTTTTATTCATATTTCGAGGTGGATTATGATGTGTTATTGATTAAGAGGTAATTATTATTGGTATGGAACTTGTTGTTGAAACATAAGAACCTACTATAAATGAGAAGGAACCTGCTACGAATTAGACATTGTTTGATAGTTATTGACCACTTATTATGGGGGTGGGTTAGCAACTTGTTATTGTGAATGGTTTGGGATTTGATGTGATTATAGAAGGAATTGACTGTGAATTAGGAAGGACTTTTTTATGACTAAAAAAGGTATGTTGTGGATTGTTTGTGACTTATTGCAATGGATCCAATTAAGGTGGCTATTTAGAATTAGCCAATGGGTTATATCAGTTGAAGGATTGGTTAAAGGATATTGAGGTTGTTATAATTGTAGATTTTGGTCCATAAATTGGGAATTGTTAAGTGAAGTGGTGGCAAGAGAAGTAGTTAAATTAGCTAGGAATTGATCAACAAAGAACTGACGAGTCTATTGCACCCTAAAAACAATGATCTGGTTATGTTGGGATGGGTCTAAAAGTTGATAAGAGCTTGATTTTAACTAGAGGTTGCTTATAGAGGTATTTAATCTATCTAAACAAGGATACATAATTATGTGACATGAAAGTTAGTGAAGAATTTTACTCTAGACTCTAACAATCTTAGAAGGGATTCATATTTGCTTTCATGAAGCATGTTCTTATACTAGATTTAACTATATATAGCACTAGGTGACACCTCTTTGTATGTAGTTTAGTGTTCATCCATGTCATCAGTGTTTTGATTACTTTGAAGATACCCGAGCAGATCATAATAGTGCTCATCATCCAAACAGGGACCATAAGACACCCTACTATGAGTGTATTTAGACATGTCTGAGTTAATCGTCTTTGCTTTGGATTCAAGATAAGATTTTTGAATTGACTTGATGTGAGTGCATGTAAAGCTTTACTTATAAATTTGAAGTTGTCTTTAGATTTGAAAAGTGTTTGACATGAATTGTTTAGCATAGGTGGACTTGATTTGAAATTGGATTGTGTTTGACTTTAAAATTTTAACTTTTGTAAATGTTTGACCGATTTGGATTTGACTTGTAATTAGATTTGAAATTGAAATTGAAATCAAAATTGGATTTAAATTAGAGTAGACTTGCAATTGGAACTGGAATGAAATCAAAATTGATTTAGATTTATCTTAAAATGGAGATGAGACCTGAATGGCCTGATATGAACAATTAATTTCAAATTGAATTTGGATCCAAAAGGACTTGATTTGAATTATTTTCAAATGGACAACATAATAATATAATATAGAATAAAATGACCCAATAATTAGGTAGCATAACACCTAATCATGCAAGTATGGAATGAACAATGTTTGGATTTGGAATGACGTTGATTCATTTGAGGTGTAAAGTATGTAACACATAACACATGGGTATAACAACACAATGGAACACAAGCTATTAATACTTCATCTATCTATCATTATACTTCAATGATTTGTTAAAATACATTAGCAGCTTACTTGCAAACTTCAGCGACTTAATAATATATAATTTAACCTCATCAACTTATGCAAGCTCAGTGACTCCACTTATTTAGTTAGCGATTTTCAATATTAAGTTAGGTGTTGCATGTGACTTAGCTTGTTTAAAGACACAACACTAATTAAAAAACTGACTAAGATATTCTATTAACAAATAAATAACATGCAACATTTAAATTCAAGACTGAGAGCTTCATTCAAATAAGAGGTAAACTTTATAGAAGAACACATGCCTATTGGTAAGGGATGCAACATCTTTCAATATTCAACATAGGCTAAAGGAAAAAACACAATGCAGGCCATTAAGAATGAGAGGTTGCTTTATAATGGAACACAAGGTCTAAATATAAACGCTGACTTCCAAATATATATATATATATATGGATGCTAGTCAATTTGGTTTAAAAACACTAGATGTATTTAATCATTAATATACTATTTGAAGAGAATGTAACTCAGCATAAAGAGTAACACACAAACTAGAAAGAATAAGGTGTTGCGCTAAGAAATAGCTGTAGATCTTTAATCCAAAATACAAATATATAATTCAATTAAAACGTGGGTTTTATATGGAAATTAAAATGCAATCCTACTAAGTAGCTAAAGCAATTTCAATACAACCACTTAAAAATCATGCACATAAAATCATTACACAGGTTGAATAAAATAATATGTTGGCTAAATAAAAAATACTTGGCTCTTAATTAATTAATACACATCTAAAACCTATTTGCACATGAAAAATAATTACATAACTTACTTGAATGTATGCTGAATATTTCTCCTCCAATTTTCTTGTTTCCTCCATGTCTCTCTATGTTTATGTGTTGTTTCAAATCTATAAATTCTCTCTTATTTATAAACTCACTTATCTTTTTTCAAAACTGCATCATTCCTTGCATGCCATCTTTTCTATTTTCCATGCATAAATCTTATTTAATTTAATATTTAGTTCTTAAAATTAAATCTCTCAATTTACCTTCCATTATCTTTACTAACTTCCGTTAATCTTTTCTTTCACTTTAATTTACCAAACTAATGTTAAAACATGCTAAGTTAACTAGGATAATAATGAAATCTATTTTCTTAATTTCCAAATAAATATCATGCATAATTTTTAATTTTAAGAAAATAATAATTATAAAGATAATTATGTAATTAATTGCCTTTTATTTACAAGATAATCGTATCTAAAATAATAATATCTTTTTAGCAATTTTATTTTCCCATTTTAATTCAAAAATCAAATCAATTATAATAAATAAATCTTATGCAAATTAAAATTAAATCCACACACACAAATATAATCATAAACCATACGCATTAACATTTTTACGCAACTAACATTTAAAATCTATTGTGCATGTGTGTAGGGTCACTAGCATTTCCCAATAATATTTCCCCCAATCGCTCCATCTAGCTAATCCTCTCCGATGATGTTCTCCATCATCAACCTCTGAGGGTAGGACTTATTCTGCATCCACCACACAACAAGTAGGTAATTATCCCGAGTCATCATTTATATCAACCAGTGATGCTAAAATAACAATATGCATCTTTAATGTACAAAATTATCAAAATATAATTGGTCACGCAGTGTATACTAATCAACAATATCACTATCTCATTTTAGTATATGTCATAAGCTCAAAATCAAAGCAATAGTAATTAGATATTAATCGTACTAATTTATGGATTTATAGGTTATTAATTATAGGGTGAAATCATAATGTAATACTAATTCTTAGGACCTCATGAATGGGTAAGAGAAAAACATAGTCCAATGTTCTTTCAAAAAAATACAAGAAGTAATCTATGTGGTTTTTGGTCAACTCGACTCTCTAAAGGGGGCAAGGGGAGAGCATACGTATAAAGAGATTACACAAGCAAGCAAGCAATAAAATTAAGTGATTTAAAAGCACTAAATTGAAGTGTTAGTTCTTTGATTAAGCACTAAATTGAAATGTGAGTTAAAAATAGGCTTAGTTTGATAATAAATCCACTTTTTTGGGTAGCATAACCTGCAATAAAAAAATTAGAAGTTTTAAATTTGGCCTTTAACAAGTGTGGTAAGTTGATAATCTAATTGCTTAGCTCACAAAAAAAATACATAGTGCAATCCCACTATTTAGCAGAGCAATTATACCATATAACAGGGTGATGTCACTATTTTATACAATCAAAAAATGGTAAACATGTAACTAGAGATTCCACTAATTAGTAGGGAAATATCACTGATTTGTAAGGTGATATCTTCATTTTATAGGGTATTTCCACTGATATAAAAAAATCATAGAAAACATAAACAATAAATGTTACCTTAGCGATCATGTTGTTCCACAGTGTTATCTCATCATTTAACAGGTTGTTATCGTCATTCAATAGTTTTAGATGTAATAGCATGTTCCCATCATTATGCAATGTGATATTAGAAATACATAGAGTGATCCTACCATTTTCTTGAAAACACACAAAGATAAAAAATAGTGTAAGAGCGATATCATTGTTACACAAGTTGATATCAATGATTACATGAAATCATCCAGCTGAAATGTAAAATGATCCTATTGATTTGCAAAAAATAAAAACATGGAAAAAATAGTGTAAAAGAAGCAAAAAAGGTCCAAAATGATCTTTTTTCAAATTTATAAGGTGCTTGAATGTCCTCAAGGATATTATGAGGTGTGTCAATCCCATTGGGCATGTCAAAATATAGATCATGATTACAAGAGAGGTTAGTTCATTGTTAGTGATTCAAAACCAAAACAAATTAGCAAACAAGACATCTCAAGTGTAATCCCTTAGTCTCGGAAAGGTCTAGGAGAATATAAATAAATAGAAATACATAAAAAAAAAGTTATACCTTCCCAATGGATTTGTTCTCCAAGCTGGATTAATGGTGTATTGAGCCCAAGATTGTAGCCGTGGAGTCTTTGTCAATGTCTCACAATTGTAAGAAACATCTCCCCTAGGTTACACCTAGTTTGGTCTAATTGATAAGATGAAAATGGAATAATGATGAAACTTTCCTTTATATTTCTACTTAGTTTGTTTGCACTAAAAAGCTTGTTTATTATGTCAAATAAGCCTTGTATTTATAGACTTCTCAGATTGGTTCTTACTATTGGATCAAGATTAATATGTGTGGCTAGAATTCAGTCTACTTTGAATAACAAATGTCATTAATATTTAAATTTTGGGTCTACATTTATTAGGCATGGCATCTAATTCCTAATATTTACTTGTATTTATTACTAATGCTTAACAACTTTATGTGTGATGTCATGATGATATCACGATTCAAATATTTGTTAAATAATTGAATATTTCATAACTATAAATTAGCTAATTTATATTGATTTTTTATTTATCCATTTGATTTGATTTAATGGGATAATTAATCATGACTAGCTTATGGGTGTTTTATAAAATATCAAAATTTGAATGTATGTTCTAATTATTTATCCTAGAACATTGCTTATAAAACATCACTTTGACTCACGATGAATTATACGAAGTTGATGGTTATGTATAGTGTATTTCTTCTATCATGGATATGCCATTATGTTTCATAATATGCACATCAAGTATGCAAACTAATTTGGGTGTTTTAGTGATTTGTGTGTTATTGCTAGAAATTATTCTGATTATAATTTTGACATGAAAGTGATGAGACCTGAGTGTCTACACATGCAATTATTTTTATGGCATACTAGACTCTAGGGTTTTTAATTTTATAGATGGAAAGAGCTTTTAAAATGAAAAATGTGCCTATGAGTTTGGCCACCAATTTTTACTGAATTTTTAATTAACATCATATTTGTGAGTGTCGTACCCTTGATTCATGAACCTCGTCAATGTATGGATGACATTTAGTTTCAAATGGTAGGATCGATCCAACTATAGGATGTCTTCATGTGTTCAACTAAGTAGTGTCTTCATCATATTTTCCATCAACATGATATAGGGGAACTGACTCTATACATCTAATTTCATTCTTGGGAGGATGTTATATTCCACTATATATTCTAATTGTTGTGTTTGTGGATTCTACTACATCATTTCCCTTATCTTGAGTTACATATCTCTATGATCATTTTTTTCCAAGTGCAAATGAATGTATTTATGTGTATCTTCAACATGTGTTATCAATGATGGAACTATGGAAAATGCCCCTAGAGATCTAGATTTTATGATTTCACTGAGCATTTCTTATATTTTGGCTACTTAATTTTTTCTACACTCACGACCTATGGCACCTCCATCTCTTATTTTTGTGTCTTTAAGAAAGCTAAAATAGAATTTGTTGCTTCACATGAAATCTAAGAAAAGTGTTGTTATCAAAGGATTGTGTAATTTTTTTGTTAAGTGAAACTCATGTTTTATAATGTTCATAATTCTATCGTTAATCATGGGGTTCTAGTGGCTTATTTATTTTCATTTATTAATTTTGTCCATTTTTAACTACTTTTACTTTATGTCTTAATTATATTTCTTTTCAATTATTTCTTCATTTATTTTCATCCTCATCCTATTACGTCACCATATTTTCTTCTTAACTATTCTCACAGTTCATGCCAACCACCCACTTGTATTTTTAGCTGTGTTCTAGATTTCAAATAACCCACAAGATATATCTTTATGTAGAGACAAATGTAACTACACTATGTCTTTCAAATATTATTTTATTTATTGTTGTTTTGATATTCTTTCTGAAAAAACTTCTACTTCTATTTATGTTTTTATATCCTCCTATCTATATATTTATTTCCTTGGGGTTTGTATTTTTCCTATCCTTTTTTTTTCTTTTTTCAAATTATTTTTGCTAACTTATATATATTTTTTCCACATTGCTTTTATGTTTTTCTATTTTTTTCTAAAATAGTTTTTATTTTTTTTTCTTTTTATTTCAATTTTTTTTAATGTTTATCTAATTTTTTCATCACTCACTCTCCTATTTTATACATTTCCTAATTATCCCACTAGGGAGATTGACATGATCAACCACCAGGGACTTAGACATCTGGCATAAGATATCACAATTTTCTCACTCGACATGCCCAGTTGGAAAGATAATATATTCCTAGTGGGTGGTAACATAATAAATAACCAAGTACTTAGAGGTATGACATAAGGTACCATAGTGCCCTCACTTGACTCACCTAGTTAGAAGGACAATGTCACCCCTTAAGTTCCATTATTATTTTTCATTGTATTTTATTGCAATTATCTACAGTGTATGGCTTCGATGAAGATCCATTTACAAACCCTTTTCTTAATGTGCCTACAAGTGTTCTCAATTTTAATGCTCTAGAGTCTAATATGTCTTCAATTATATATGGCCCCAACCATCTTATTTTTAGCTTGCCTGACTTTTTATATTTTCTATCATAGAGTAATACCTTATCTTCAATTTGAAACCTTTTGACCTTGAAATATCTATCATGCAAGATTTGTTTTGTCTTTTCTCTTGAGTTTGATTGTAAATTGCTAAAAATATTTTCTTGTCGAGTTTTTACAATTATACAAAATTATTTTGAATGGAATCCTTCTTATTTAATCTAAATGTCACCAATATTCTCAAACTTGGTAGTATATACTCCATTGGTATTGTCACTTCTATACCATATATATTAGCTAAAAAAGGTATTATTTGGTTAACATTTTGTATGTTGTGTGGTAAGCCCATAATACTTATGGTATTTTAGTGTCTTGATCTAAAATATTTGTATTACAAACCTTTGTTAATACCTTCTCCAATACCTTGTTGAATGTCTCAATTCATTTTCTCAAGGGTGGTAGGGAGTACTCTTGTGTTGGATCAAAAAGTGTTTAAATAATTCGACAATTGTATTGTTGACAAATTTTTTGCCTTGATCACTTTTTATACTTAATGAACATCTAAACCATGTAATTATATTTTTTAGGTCCAACACGTCCCATATTCATATCTCACATGGGGACCCTCTTAATTTAACATACTTGTTTCTTGTTTTTACTCTTACATATTTTCATGGCTTCGTTTATTAATGTTATTCAAGTTGTTAAGAAAGAATTTCATTTTTTTTAGGTTTTGACTCATGTGTCCAATGTGTTTGATGATTTTAACATAACTTCAGTTGACTCTTTATTCATAATGATCAATAATCCTTTGTCTAGGGTTCAAACATATAAATGGTCTATTGAGGTGTTTCTTAAAATGAGTTAAGTTTTCATTCAATTTAGACTTTTGAACCACATTTATTTCAAGATCAAGTTGAAGTAGGATTTCATGTGTTCATTTTATTATTGCTTTGCCTTGGTTAGAAGCATTATCTTTGATTGTTAAAGTTTTGACCTAATTTTCCCATTATTAATGTAAAGTCTTTCATTTGTTATAAAACATTTATCTAAAATGTTGAAATATTACCTTATGGTGCTCATGATGTATTTGAATGATTATTTTAAACATTTATGCCTTAATTTTTAAATCATAACATTTTATAGGGTTTAAATTGGAAAGGGGCTAATTTCACTATTATATTTTATTAGACCTTGGACTTCATTGAGTTATTTGAAGTTAAATTATGGTATTTATTTATTTATTCATATGTAGTTCAAATTGTAATTTAAAATGGTCATATTATCAATTTGAAATTCTTGATTTGGATTTTAAAATGGCTTACTTGAGTTCATAGTGTATTTTTTCTAGCCAAATTTGCTTTGGTCAAGTTCTCTTTTAAGTCTTTCAAACTCTGGATTGTGTTAATTCTATTTTTATGGATCTATTTGATACTTTTATTAACTTAAATTAGGTTTTATTTATGCCTTTTCAAGCCTTTGCTTATATAAAATTTCATGTTTTATAGGGCTTTATTCAAAATGGTTTCATCGACTAACTTATTAATTATTTCCTGAAATGGTTTTGTCTTGTCTTTTGTTCACATATATATTTTGAAGTCTTTTAAACCATCGATCTTCACTAGCTATCAAAAACTCAAGTGTTTGGAGTTTATGGGAGGGGGATCATTTGAAAATTCCAAGTCTTCTAAACCCTAAACTTCTAAGATCATGCCACGTGGCCATATCTTGGGCACTTAGAACTCAGAGGGATGTAGTCAATAGTTAAAAATCTAAGTTATCCCAAGCTTTTGTGATTTTTCCACATGTTGATAGCTTAGGAAATCTGAGCAAAAAAAAATTATATTCATCTCTAGGGCTAAATCCTCAAGATTATGCCATGTGGCATGATACCAGAGAGCAAGGGAATGGAAGGTTGATGACATTCCATAGAACCTCTGAGGCCTGAAGGCCTGCGATGAGGCCTCATAGCATCATCATGGGAATTAAAGCCTTAGAGAGCTAATTAAAAACAATGTATGGCTTCAATGGAAGATTCAACATAAAGGCACCATGTGGTATCATCGACTGTTTGCAGCTCGCTAAAAAATGTAAAGGAGGAGAATTATAAAATCAGCTAAGTGTCAAAGGTAGAAGAATCCCAAGCTCATGTCATGTCACATGATTTCATTTAATTAGAGTGGATTGATTCTTGTAAAAATGATTAAGTGTCAAAGATTTCTAAGTCTCGAGATCATTCCATGCGGCATGATCTTGAGTACATGGGATTATGAAAGAAAATAAATCAGATAGACAGTCTAACTTCAAATTTTTAATATCGCAACACATGGTTGCATCTTGGGGAGTCATAATTTGGAAGGGTGAGTACACATTCAATGGTTGAGAGATTCTAAAATTTCTAAGATCATGCCACATGGCACAATCTCAAGGACTCAATCCATGAAAGATATAGAACACAAAATAGTCGAGCAATGATCTTTCAAAGTCTTGATATCATTCCACATGGAATGATCTTGTGGACTTGGCCTATGAAAGGTATCTAAATCCAAATATGAAGCTCAAAAGACCTCCCCAAAATCTATATTTCAAAAAATGTCAAAATCATGTGCATCTATGGCTAGAAGGGCAGATAATAAGATGACCTCAACATACAACGAGTCTAAATTTGACAACTAAGGAGAGACTAGGGAGATGGGTAAATGATAATTTTAACCTCAATGTAATTACAGGTTGTTATGCAAATAGTGCAGATGGAGCAAGGCTAAAATCCCCCTTAACAATCATGTGGGATAATAAAAAATCAAAAGAACTAGATAGTCACAATCATAACATAGAAATTCTAAAAAGGCTTGCAATGAAATAGGATGGATGTCGTGGGCCAATATCATTAAATAAAAATGAACACGAAGGTATAAACAACCACAGTGATAGTTAAAATTAGATGAAGGGAGAGAAATGAGATCGAAGAGAGTGTACACAACATAAGTTTACTTCACTATTCAGAGAGATCGATAATTTTATCAAAAGGAGGAGATGCACCTATCTATATATTGAAATAATCCATTATTCTAATATTGATCCACCTAGTTATTATCATTTAATAAGGAAATGATATATTTGATAGAAGCTTTGTTGTCACAAAGATAAGCATGTGGAATTGATAATTGATAAAATAGAGCATGAACTAGTTAATCCATCATTGAAATCCTTTTACAATGATGTGGATTTTCTTGTTTGGGTTGTTGATTCATTTGTGAAAAGAATTAAAACTGAATAAAATTTGGATCATTGGATCTTGAAATGCATTGGATATTGCATCCCCTTTCATCTTGAAACTATTTATAATCTGGGAGTTGTGCCATGACTAGATCATTATCCTTTCTTTTGTTGATATGTTATCTCAAGAAATTGAGTTGTAATCAGTGACCACATTTAATTTTGGGTAATAAGGCCATTGAATTTTGGTTGTGCATCAAGGCATTAGGTCTGATTGCCTTGCCTATATAAGCAATAGTGCTTGACATTATAAGGGATTGACTACTTTTGAACTAAAACTCTATTAAAATTGTGCCAAGATTGTACCCACCATTCTCCTTTATTTTGTCATGATTGTCTACTAGAGGATACTGATTTGAGTGAAGTAGTACATGCCGAGAAGTTATTTGAATGTTTGTTTTGAAAGTTAAAATACAATCAAATTATGCAACAACTAGTTTGATTGATTATGGATTCTCATTCTATTTATTTTGAAGTTTTTATTATGTCATTATGTGTAATAGCTACATGCTTGTGTATTTGATTTATCTTGATAGAGATTTTGAATTATATGTTCACATTTTTACTTTGAATCTTACTCATTAAGTTATTTAAGTTGTGCAATAGTTAAATTTGATGCTAATGATATAATTACAGCGAACCATGATTTCTATTTCTTAGCACCAATATATCTAATCTTAGTTAAATAATCACCCCTTTTTCTACCTTACGCTTTTCCTCTCTTTTACATTCTTTAATGATATAATGCCCTAATTAGTAGATTATAATTTCCTTATCTTATGAAATATGATATTAAACCTATGATTTCAATAAGCCCATGACGTTAGACAACTTTTATTTAGATAAAGAGATCAGTTGAACCTTTGGTGGTAACAATTGTTGCTCACCCAGTTAAACATTCTAGAAAATTCTTAGCCCTTGGATCCCCAAAAGAATCTTAAAAATAAGGGGACATTCATCCCATGTGTTGTAGACTCATTTTGTCCTCTTAGATCAAATAATTCAATAGTTGCACTCTGACTGGGTCATAAATTGAACCCAACAATATTCTCATAAAGGAACTTTTGAGCAATCTTAGCCATAAAATCCTTCGTGGGTATCACTTTTACCCATATTATTAAATATTATGTTCCAATTATAATAAATCTGGCATTACTTTTTCATGTTGCAAGTTTAATAGGACCAATGAAATCATGTGTTGTAGACTCCTTTTGTCCTCTTAGATCAAATAATTCAATAGTTGCATTCTGAGTGGGTCATAAATTGAGCCCAACAATATTCTCATAAAGGAATTTTTGAGCAATCTTAGCCATAAAATCCTTCATGGGTATCACTTTTACCCATATTATTAAATATTATGTTTTGATTTTAATAAATATAACATTACATTTCATGTTGCAAGTTTAATAGGACCAATGAAATCAATGGCTTACTTTTGAAATGGGACTAGTTATAATATTGTATGGAGAGGCATTTCATCTATTTCATTAGGTTTTCCCAATCTTTGTCATATGTTACAATTTCTAGCATATTTATGTGCATCCTTGAACAATGTTGGTCAGCATAGTATTGAAGGCATTATCTTCTTACCAGTACTTTCTCTTGATTTATGTCCTCTTACCACTCCATCGATGGCCTCTCTTATAATGCTATCTCATTTGTACAGTAACACTACTCTCCTCAACATTTCATCTCTTCCCTTTTTGTATAATTCTCTTTCAATTAATGTAAAAGGAAAGCTTCAATCATCAATATTTTCTATTACAATGTGTTGTATTCTTCAGGAAACTCAAATCTGGAAACAAATTATGAAATATTTTCCATATCTTTGGGAATATCCTCAACGTAAAAAATATGAGTTCTAGGGAACTCATCCTCAATTGGACCTATGTCTTATCCTATATTAACATGAGATAAGTAATCATGCCCATTATTTATCTTGTTAGGTTTTACCATAATTTTAAACTCAAATTCTTAGAAGAACATTAACCATTAGAAAAAGATTCCCTATATAATTGGTCTATTGATCAAGTATTTGAGTGGCTTATGACTAGTAAAGAATATAAACATGGTTGCTAATAAGTAATGTCTAAACTTTTAGACCACATATACCATATCAAGTGCCTCTTTTTCTATGGTGGAGTAATTTGTTTCCTCCTTTGTCAATTTTTTTCTTACAAATGAGATAAGATGGTCTATATTACTGCGAGCTATGTCAACACCTCTCCTATTATTATTCTAAAAGCATCTACATGAATGTGAAATGAAAATTTCCAATCAGAGAACACTAATATTGGTGCATCCATAATTTTGTTTAACTTATCAAAATATCCTTGGTATTGTGTCGACCATTTCAAAGGTTGATTATTTCATTTTTTAATAAATCTTCTATTATTGCACTAATTGCTACATAATTTATAATAAATCGGTGGTGATAACTAGTCTAACCCAATATTGTTCTGACTTCTTTTTATGTCTTAAGTGGTGGTAGATTTATGATAATTATTATTTTTAATGGATCTACCATCAATCCCACCTTGCAGATTATATGTCCTAGCAATAAATTGAATGGTGTGGTAAAAAATCATTTCTTTGGGTTGAGTGAGATGTTAAGTTTCCTACATCTTTGGAACATTAACTACAACACCTGAACATGATCTTTTAACAAGCCATACACCATCCAATCATCGAGTTATACTTCTATAAACTCATGGATAAAATCTATGAATGCATTCACCATTATTTTACTAAACATAACTAGAGCATTATTCAATCTGAAAGACATTACTGTATACATGAAGGATCCACATTCAGTTGAAAATGTGGTTTTTGGCTGATATTCAAGGGCTATCCTTACCTGGTGGTGTCTGGAGAATCCATCAATAAAAGAGTATATTTCTATTCCTACAACACTCTCCAATATTTATTCTATGGATGGTGTTGGGAAGGAATCATGTAAACATGCCTTATTCAACTCCCTATAATCAACACGTATGTGAATTTATCATATTTTCTTATTTTGGATAACCAAAGGGATTATCCATTATATGTCTTCAACGGTGGTTATTATTCCATCGATTAACATTTTATACAGTTTAATTTCACATTAGCTTTAACATTTAAATTTAATTTGTAAAGTATTTTGTGTAATGGTTTTGAATCTTATTTTCATTGTATTTTCATGGTACTAATCTCTCCCTTTATTACTTTTAATTCAGTGAATGTTTGTGGGAATAGGTCCTCAAATGATTGTATTCATTCAATTATCTTTTGTATTTCTTCTTTGGCCCAATAATTTTTGATTTTGGCTATTTTTGCATTGCCTTCTCTAGCTATATTTTCCTCCCTTATTTTGAAGGATTGATAAAGGTATTATATTTTTTCCTCCACCATATCAGTAAATTATCTTTCTTCTTCTTCTATTTCTATTTTTATATTTTCTGGTTTCTCCGCATTATCATCCACTTCTTGTTTTGTTATTTTCTTACAATGTATATGATTCTCAATTTCTCTTTTAAGACTATATTCTTCCACATTCTTAGGTAGTACTCTTATGCTTGTGTCAATAGGTTCGTAGTTGTCCATGTGTATAAATACTATTTATTCTAATTTTGATTTGATAAATTGGTGTTTTGGGGTAGAATATGACATGGATAAGAAGGTTTTGATTTTACACAATGCACAATAGACTGTGGTATTTGAGTCCCAAAAGTTGAAATTATGATTCAAATCCATTTTAATGTCCTCCCATTTATAAGTTCATTTTCACATATCTTGATGCATATAACATATTCTTATATATGTGTTTAGGGTCCAATAGAAAAATTGCATCGAAAGGCGTCTATCAATGTATCCTCTTGCAGTTCACACCTTTTCATAGTTCTCAATGTGTAATATAGGCTTTGTTGTTCGCATATAACTCTGTATTTCTAGAAAATAGCCTTCCACTTTAACAAACCTTATCTTAAGTAGGATATTGAAAGTTCCAATTTTGGATAGTGGCTTTGTGGGTATTACACCACCTTATGACGATGATAGTCATTATGTCATCAATTCCTTGTATCCTTATTTGTCCATGGGAAATACCCTTATCATCTGTTGTAGGAAGTATTCTACAATTTTGATTCTAATTAAGTTTAGTACTTGGCATGGGAGGCTCGTTCAATGTGGTATGCCTTTCTCCTCTGCAATATCATATTATTTAGTACGATAGTTTTATTTACCAAATGTTAGATTTTTTTCATGTGGTACAATTTCATGACCATTATTTTTTATTCCCCATACAACTAAACCTTAATATCATCATAAAAATATGTTTCAACTTCCTCATATTCTAGCATTATTTCTCCCATCATTGGATTCATGGTCATCTTCAAGTTTTGTGATTTTCTTTAGGATGTATATGCCAGAAAGTTCATTGAAATCACTTCCTTTATCATCCAACCATAACTCCTCCAATTATGCATCTCCCATGCATGTTTCCAATGGAAAATGAACTACCAACCTATTCCCTTCAAATGTAATTTCCTTTTCTTCAGAGTTCAATGTGTAATTATAGTTTACAAATCATTCTCAATCTAATAAGATCAAGTAGCATGTATCATACATGTCAATTACTTCAAAATCCACTTTCCTTTTTAATTCTATTAGATTTACTTAGACATCTTGTAATGTTCATATCAGTGAGCATAGTGTGCCATTATCCATAATGATATCATATGATGTTGTGTGTAGTTGTGAATTATTGATTAGCTCCCATGTACTATGTGGTAAGACATTTGTATCTGCTATAAGATCCAATAATGTCTTCCTTACTTCATGGCCATCTATTTTAACATCTGGTAAGAATTTTGTTTTCTTCCATTCATTATTTGATCTAAACACATTATTTGTAACCTTTTTCTATTTTTTTCTCAATTCATTGTAATTGATGATGCCTCTATTGTTTATTTTAGTACTTAAAAAATTTCACTAATTTATTTACTAGATATTGGTTTGTTATCAACTTCAACATTCATTTTAAGTTCCCAATCTCATCCTCATCAAAATAAATTAGTTTAAGTTGATCTTTGTCATGTTATCCTATATGATTTTTATACTTTTATAAAATATTTGGTCATGTTAATGTATATAAGGGTGTTTTCTATCACTATATATTTCAAACTCAACTTCAAAATCTATATCTTTCACTTTTCCTTTTTTGTTCTTATTTTTCTCTGAATGGTTACCGCCACTTGAGGTTTTGAATCATCAAGGGCAATGTTAAGATTGTCCTTATGTTATTTTAATGTTTATTGACACTCTCTTGTTTTATATAAATAATTGTTCATTTAGGTGGGCCTCCTCCTTCTTTTATAGTCTTATTATCTCCTACTTCATGGTGTACCTTATTGCACTGTCCTTTTGTATCATTTTCCTTTGGATTTTTCTTCAAATGTGTTGCCCCTTTCCATGGGGGATTTTGATAAATCTTAACTATTCATACCTCCATTATTGTAAAATTGTGTCACCTTAGGGTAAAGTAAAGATTCATGAATTTAATTTTCATAACAAAATCCAAATTCCACCTATGGTTCTTCTATGCAATTTCTCATAATATGGCTAATCTTTTTGCAGTTATAGCATTTTAGAGGTGGTAATTGTGGATAATCTTATGTGATTAGTATTTGTATGCCCACAATTACATCTATCATAAGGAATGTATGATTGCAATGATTAAAATATATGCAATTAGTGCAATACAATAACTAATTTTTAGGTGGAGCCACTTCCATAATTATACATAATGCTAGGGATGTTGATTAAATATTTTTCCATCAATGTTTCCTCATATACATGATATTAATACAAAAATAAACCACTCAATTCATTGCTTTTCATTAAATGGTTCCTCTAGTTTCCTTAATATTGATTCGAATATTTAATCGTACTCTTTCACTATTTATTTTTCTTTTTGTATCAACTCTCTCACCTTACCAACACTTTTAATAGGAACTTCAGGGTAGTGAAATCCTCCTTTGAAGGCTTTCTATACATCTGCCCATGTACTTGCATGTCTGGAATAAGTTTTCATGTACCATTTAAGGGCATTATCCTTAAGTGTTCCAACAAAGTGAAATAGAATTATTTTCTCATCAATGATATTATGGCTCCACCAATATGAATCCATTACAAACAAATTTTATTATGCATCGTTAGCATCTTTTCCAAATAATGGCAACTTAATTATTTTGGGTCATTTTCCTTGATTAGGTTGTGTGTGAATATTTCTACCAGTATTGTTATTGCTACTATTCCAATTACTTGATGTACTTGTTTTGGAAGTACTACTAGAGTTTCTCCACTATTTTTTTTTTGTTTAACAAGATTCTGACCATGACCTTTATCTCTTTCTAAATATCTATGAAAATATTTCCTTCCTAAGACTTTTACTTGATTTCTTATAAACTCCCTTATGTTTTCAATCTCTTCACTATTACTTTTATACTTATCCACTACTTATTCTCCTATATATATTTTAATTTGTCTGATAGATGGATAAACATATATATTGTGAATTGACATAGGTGATGTTATTTGGTTAAAGGGTTAATTTACTCGTGAGGCCTCTTGTGGTTGGGGTTTTGGAGGGAGAGGCGGTCACTTCAAGTATGCTCTTCATAATCCTATATCTCTATTTTATCTTCTTGTCCAATATTTTCAATAACTAATCTCTCTTATATTAATCTACATCCATCCTAATCTCTATTTTGAACTTTTCAAACATATCTACTATAACTTAATTTTGAATCATTTTCCTCTTTAAAGTTGGTATCTCTTCTAACATCTACTTATTCCTATATTTTTCCTTGAATTTATTCTAGATCATTTCCTCTTGGACTCCCTTACATTTATAAAATATATTATTTTTATTCTACTCTATAACTAACATCTAGTTTTATAATGTTTTCATCGTCTCTTCTTCTACTACTTTTTATGCCTCATCCATTGTGGTCCAAACTGCTCGCCATCAGTTGGTCTTCCACCCCAAACATTTTGTTTAGTTTGGGGATTCCCATCACTATATCTAATTTCAATAATCCTTGATGCATATAATTCATGAATTTTTTTGGTGTGTGATATAACATCTATTTTATTCTATACCTTTCACTAGCTTCCTTTACAACCTCTAATAATGTTAATGCTAACTCATTTATTTGTGGTAGTGGGATAGCATCTATATATTCAATATGAGGATTTCTGCTAGTAGAGACTAGATAAGTTACATCCCTTATCTTTGTTCTCCTTAACATTATGTATTATCTCTCTTTATTCTGCATTTCCTTCCTAGCTTCTATTTAATTCTTTCATTCTCAATCTATTTTCTCATTTCTTCATTTACCATTCTTTCTATCCATAATTTATTTGATTCTTGCTATTATCTTATTTTCTTTCAACTAATCTATTCTTAATCAAATACTTATATTCCTAACTTAGTATGTCATCCATCACTATGTAAGTACCACATGGATGCCAAGGAGCTAATAAAATATGTAAGTGCCAAAATTATTTTTTATTCTTTTGAATGTTTTTTATTTTTTAAATGTTTTGTGATTTTTTGGGTATTTTTGGAAGTTTTAGGATTTTTTTTGGTATTTTGGGAATGGTGACATGAACAAGGAAAATTACCATGAGAACCTAAGGATATCATTAATAATATGCCTCTATGCAGGCTAATCTACACCATGGGGCCCAAGATCGAGGTGTGCAGTGGAAAACTGAGCTATAGCTATGCAGAGCGAATGCATAATATAATATTCAAGCAGAATAAACAAAACACATTCAATGGAGTGGAAGTCTTAACTTGTGGTAAATGTAACTTCTATTCATTAAAGGAGAATAGGGAAAATAATGCATAGTTCAATGCCAATAGTGTGTGTGTATCAACTAGATGCACAAAGCAAGCTAAATGATGTCATGACTATGTGAAAAATGGCATCCTCTATCTAACTAGATGCGTATATTATATATATACAACATAATAATATAAGATTAATCATAATTGATGTTCAGTTACCAAGTACGATATTTGTGGAACATCGATCCTGTCAGATGTGGTAGTTGGCAACGGTTAGACTAGTTAATGTCTAGGTTGTCAACCATTTGAATTCAAATTTAGGATCTCCTTTTGGTGACAATAGTAGTCAGATGACTTGAAGCACATAGATGGGTTAACGTGTCCATGAGTGGATGTCATGAGCCACATTATAACATCCCCATTATGATCTACCTAGAAATATGTGATTTAAAAAAATTAAAACAACGTATTCTTTCATTAGATTACACCATGAAAATCTAAGTAGTGATCTAGATAAAATAATCTAAGTATGATAAATGTAAAAGAATCATGTGACTTCATACATCACTAATCACTATCATCATATGAATACAACATAACTGAATGTTGAAAGTAACTACATACTTCCAACTATAGTTGGTACAAACATGTAGCCACTCCTATCATGGTACAACAAGCAAATAATTACATCTCATCAGGCATAATGCTTCAATAATAATAATTATAATACAAAGTACAAGATACAAGGCTCCATAAAGCATTATTTCCATGTACTCTAATATCTATGGCAATTGTGATCAAGGAATTTGACTCGAAAGAGGATGGTTAGTATGGTGTTAGTTCCAAAATGAAAACAAAATGAAAGAAAAACACAAACTAGCATAACATCTTTAGGCTTAGACATTAGGGAGAGCTTAGTTAATAAACATGAATAAAACACACAACTAAAATTTAAAATAAACCCTCTTTTACCTTCTTTGGATGCTTTAAAATGCTTGTTGTAGTGGCTTGCTCGACTTGTGCTCATGAAGTCATTGACAATGGAAGCTTGGCTACCTCCATCTCTCCTTGGCACCTTTAGATTATGGCTTAGCTTGGCTTGGAATCAATTTGGCATGGTAACACTAATTGCTTGAAGCTTTTTAATTGATTATGCATTATAACTTTGAATAATCATGTCTTAAAATTCATGTGGTAAGGCCTCCTATTTATAGATTTATGAGATTGTCTAGAATCAACCCGAATCATCCATCTCAGGATTGAGATGTGTGGTTGAGGATTAGTTCAATTTTTGGAATTAAGTTTATAATTATCCTCATCATGACATTGGAACAAGGGTTAATTAAGAGTCATGGAGGGCATCATGGAAAGTATTGATGAGGCACGAAGGGCATGAATCCTAATATTTGTGGCATTTATGGCCTAGGGATGTCTTCCCAAGAAATGAGGTCACCTGATGATGCAGATATTCAATATTCATTTATAAAAATAAGTATTCAACAAGTTTTCATGGAATTCTTGATTAGGTTATAACTTGGTTTAATTAGCTCTTAAGCATGATTAAGCACTTTGTGCACAAATTACTCAAATTGATCAGAATGCCTTGTTATTTGTCCAAAATTTGACTAGATTGGAATTAGAAATTAATGTCAAATTCATTAGAATTGTATTCCCATTTAGGATGTTACCAGCAAAAAATAACAAAGGCATGCATCTTGTGTAGAATATTTGATAGGAAAGAGCAATCTAGAATGCCTAGGTACAAAATTAACATTTTGACTCAAAATCATCTTATCAAAGTTAGCTGGCCCATAAATTAAATTGCCCCATTTAATGATACTTTAGCCAAAATCAGCACTTGAATATGTCAATTTCACATCATTTAGCATGTTTTAGTATTTTTAGGCTATATTGTAAATTTTGAGTGGAAATTGGTCAAAAACTTGGTTCGAAGTTATCGATGGCCAATTTTAGGTGTCTACAATTTGCCCTTGTTTGGGAAGATGTTGCAAACTATAGGCAAAACAATGTCTTCTCAAATAATGAGAGATGGTATGTATGCTAAGAAGAAGATGATGACTGAAGAAAAAAGCTCCAAATAGTTTTGGAAAACCTGTGATGATGCACCCTTGAGGGAGTGATCATCACATTTATTGATAGATGGCCCCTCGAAAAGAAACAAGAAGAAAGATGGAATTAACCCATGGTTAAGATTAATCCAAATGAGAAAATTCTTGTATGCATTGATGTAAAAAGGATATTGATTTTCCCAAAGGTGGTTATAATCAGGAATAAAAGTCAAAATAATGATTTGCCCATAGGCGGTTATAATCATTAAGTAGACCTGGATTGTCTAAAATTGGTGGTGCCCTAATTAGGGATGATTAACAAGCATAACTCTGGGATATAACTTGGAATATAGATTAAAGAGGAGTAGGTGAAAAGTGATGAAAGAGATGACGAGAGGAATAATATTGATCATTTGAAATGATTCAATTATACCTGCCAATGAGGAGATGCTCATCCTGATTAGCAATGATACACTTAGAATGGTCAGATGAGTTATATTGATCAAGGTAGGTGGGAGGATTTCCTAAGGTTCCAAGGAGAAAATTTTATAGCTCTATTTATTGTAGACCTTTTTGAAACTAATTTTTGCTATAGCATGTGATGGTAGGCTTCATGATAGAACACCATGAAGACTTGACCAAAATATGCATAAGGACTAATTTCCAATCTAATAAACAATCAAAAAATGTTGCACCAATGATAAAAACTATGATGACAATGTTAATGGATGAATATGGATGGACTCAAGAATAATGTGCACAAGGAATCACCCAATGAACATATATAAATTGAGTCGAGGCAATAGTGTTGAAAGTAAACAAACAAGAAAGTGAATAAACAAACAAACAAACAGAAAAATAAACAACTTGAAATAAATAAACAAACAGAAATCCTGAAAATAAAAACAAAAGAAAGCATCCTAACAATGACCATGCCCCAGTAAGGCAGATAGAGGATAACTAACTAGGCTTAGATAGGATAAATATTTTTGAATTTTTTGAAATGTTATGAATGTTTTTTATATTTTTGAGGTATCTTAACTCGTTAGAGAATGACAAGATACCTACTCACAAAATGGTGATAGCGTTTGGCTTAGATTGCTCGTAAAATAGAGATAGCATATGGAAAGGGGGATTGAGGTGACCTGAACATGAATTGATCATAACCCACATAATCCTAAAATGACCTCAAGTCATAGTAATTCCATCCACACAAAAGGTGAGGAAAAACTAACTAGGTCCCAACAAGTTCTCAAATCTGGCAAATGGCCAATCAAATGAAAATAGTAATGGCAAGGTGATGTGGCAATGCATGATAAACAAGTGTTGTACCTAGTTTGCCCATAGGCAATTATAAATAAGATACAACATAATAGGTCAATGATACTAATTTTCCCATAGGTAGTTATAATTAGTAGCAAGACTAGTGAAACATTGATTTGCCCATGGGCGGTTATAATCAAGCTAAGATAAATAAACTTGATAGGATGAAAGATATCTTACCAGATCAACTATCACACTAATTTCATAGACTATCATTTAAACACAAATTTGGATTGATTTTTTAAACTTGATTGGAATCCCCTTAACAAAAAGTGCAAGAAGAACCAAAGTAACCAAGATCAAAACAAGATTGGGTAGGATGACTATAAACAGGCTTTGGTCTAGATAGGAACGTAATGGTAGGATGGTATGGTTTTGCTAAGGATAATGATGGTTTTTGATATATTGGATAAAATGGTAAGAGGTTTGCACTCAAGTGGTGGGGTGAATGGTTGGGATATACAACAATGGCAAATGAATATGCAACAATGGCAATGGCAATGTGAGATGATGTGTTACATGTTTTTAGCCTAGGTATGGTAAAATGGCATATGATTATGTTTTTCCTGTTAATGGGGAGATGCACATCCTAATAAAAAATATAACAAATAGAATACTCGATCATGTTAATTACTATCCCACACCTCATCTGAATAGTTGCTTTGTCAAAAATGGCCTATAGATTTTGATGTCGAGAATGGTTTTGTGATCGTCATTGGTCATTAATTTTTATTCCTTCAAATGTCGAGACAAGTTATCTTTGTAGCCTCTATAGAGGAAAGTGTAACCATAAATCATAAATAGGGACAAATAATGGATGGTAGGTTTAATTGTGAAATGGAATGGTCGATGATAATAGAATGTGGAATGGTTGGGAAACAAATGAAGATTAGGACTTTCGGTCACACATAATGTTATTGATGTCAGATTCATCATAATTTTTGTTATGGTGGGGCCAAAGACTTTTTCTCTCAATAGGACCAACATATTTTTATGTTATTTTATCTTGAGGGTAGCTACCATCTGATTAGGCTGTAGATTGGAAGTTATTTTGATTTGATCTTTGATTTTGTCTTCATGAAGTAGTGAAGAACTTTTGTGCTCAGCTATTGGTTCGTCAATGAGGTTTTCACCAATAAATTTATCTTGATTGTCCCATAGTACCTTCGATAAGGTTTCACTAATGAACATTGGCTTTTGACTTTGATTTTCTTCTAGCACTTCTAAAAAAAATTCACTAGATAACGTTGAGTTTTGACTTTGATTATCCCCTAACACCTCCAACAAAAATTCACTAGGAAAGTGTTCTTTAGCTATATGAATGTGGTCTTGGTCTCCTTGCTCTTCTTCAACTGCTATGTCACCATGGATGCAGTTCAACAAAGTGTAATTCTATCGATCCCAATCAACACTTGTGAGAGATGGAATGTCAATGATATGGCTATTTTGGTTGATAGTAATGGCCTGTGGAATGGTAATGGAATTGGGAGAGGTTGCACAATCCTTGTAGAAGATACTAGGATAACTTGTGTCAAAGTTGAAGTACTCATATTTAAAAATTATAGAAGGATAATAAATGTATTCAAATTGATTTATAAGGCATGTGTAACCAATGTTATAACAACCACGAACATATTCTTCTTTTGAATTTGATTCTAACTCAAGGGACTCTGAATCTGATGTTGAGACTAATGTTGATTATGATTATGATGCTAAATTCAATGTCGGTTCAAGAATAGAACCTGACTCTAACTTTGATTCTTCATCTGATGGGTATTTTGTTACAATTATGTCTTACTAAATATTTAGTATTGGATAAGTAATAGCCTATGATGGCATAATGGGCTCCACAAAAATTGGTTTGTCAAAGTGAGACTTCTCTAGTATGGAAAAAAGGTCAAGAGACAACTCCTCAAAGAATGGTTTATCAATAGGAGGATCTTAAAAAATAGGTACATGGTCAAGGTAATTATTTGCCCAAAAGTGGTTATAATCATTAAAAAGTGACTCACCAAAGACTGACTCGTCAGAGTGAGACTCCTCGATAACTAGGATAGGATCAATAGGTGATTCATCATAGGGTAACTTATCACAAATGGTTGGTTCAATAAAAACATCTCAGATTGGTTGGTTATCTTGGCCTTGGTTTCCAATGAGTTGTAAAATACTAGTTTTGAACACAGCTTGGTCTTTGAATGATTGTATGGGTTGAGGTTTGGATGGGATTGGTACTAGATGAGGAATAACTTGTGGTTAGATAATGGTAGGGAATTGTGGAGCATAATTTATTGCATGAGCTAAAGGACAAAGTCCTGAGATGGTAATGATAGGGCAATGTGGAGCAAGATTGATCGCATAAGCCAAAGGACTAGGTCCTAGAGTGATGAAGGGGTGTTGTGGAGCTTGGTTGCTCACACAAGCCAAAAGATTAGGTCTAAGAATGGTAATATTATTCCTTGGATATTGTAGTCTTGGAATATAAATGGTATGATGGGGTGGAACCTGATTACTTGCACAAGTCAAAGCATCCAAGTCTTCCTCATAAATCATATCATCCCAATCATGAGTTGGCTCATAAGCTGGTTCTTAACTGTGTTCCACATATTGATTATTGTAAAGAGGGTACGGATTCATATCCCAAATAACATTATCTATAGTTGGGTCTTCAAAGTGCTCCTCACGAGCCTCTTCCTACCAATCAAGGTTGTGATTTGGATTTTATTAATTTTGACTATGTTCCCCATATGGAGTATTATAGGGAGAATAATAAAACTCCTTAGAAAATCTTTCTCTATAAGGGTTTCTAGTGGGAATTTGTTCGATCATTCTATCATAAGTTTGATTGTACATGACTTCACCATAAGTATAGCAAGACATATCCACATAAACGATGAAATCTCTCAAATAAAAAGGCTTAGAGTTCTATAAACTCTTAAAAACTATGTCCAAAGGACAAATAGTTCAAGCTTGGTCCAACTTGGTCGAAGGGGTGGAGTTGTATCTCCAATGTGGTTTGAAAGTGGAGTTATATCTCCAAAATGGTTTGTGTTAAGATTTGGCATAAAATATCCTAATGTCAAATGTCATACACATAAAAGGTCAAGCATCTAAATAACAATTGACATGTCAAAGGTCTAGGTCGAAGTGTTTTAAACAAGGTATAAACTAAGAAAGGGAAAAGTTGAGTTACTAGGTCTTTTATCCAAATGCAGAGTCCAAAGCTAGGCTCAAACAAATAGGCATGTGCTAGAACTTTTGGTCAAATGACATCAAAATCTAGACTTGAAACAAAGGCTGATGTGATTTGATTTAATCTAACAAGTTTGGAAATAACTTTGACATAAACCCAGCACACGGAATCAAACATAAACATGATCAATTGGCATAAGGCATAAGACAAAAGGCTCTTTGAGAAAGGATGTGTTCTCTCAAATAAAGGCACAAACAATTATGAATATAGGCATTAAACAAATAAACCATCAATAGTTTTCAAATTTGGGTAATCAATTAATCGAAGTTATGCAACCCAAAAGAGAAAGATCTGTGTATTAGCCCCACGAATTGAGGCCTAAATAGAAATCACTCAATGTTTGAATCTAAACTTGACAAGTCTAATTGAAAACTCAATGATGAAAACTAAGTTTTGACCAAACAAGATAGACAAGATTGGACAACATGATGACACAATACAAATGTCTAAATGGTATACGTGACATGGTTTGAAATAAGGGCTTTTGGTGCAAGGTAAACTAGTATTAAAATTAATTGAGTAGCCTAATAGTGCAAACATGCTCGAATGATGTGGCCAATATTATGTTTCAAAGACTCAAAGGCAAAATGGTTTGACATGATTTAGGTAGCATAACGCTACCACTTGCAACTCAAATGACACACACACAAACAAGTTTAATGCAAATTTCAAGGCACAAGTGTGGTGTAAAATGGCTGGAATAACACCTCTTTAGACAAAAGAGTGATGTATAGACAAATTGGTTTTGACATGGCTTTATGAACAAACAAACAAGTTTTAGTCTCAAAACATACTAAATGAGAAAATGATCCAAAAATACACTAAGTATAATCATCCAAATCCTATCAAGGGTATGGAAAAATGGGGTTGACTAAAACTAATAGGTTTTCAATCATTCTAGGAGAATCAATTACACAATGACTTTCACGTCAAATAATGCAAAAGATAAGTATAAAAATTGGGTGGCCACGACATTGGCTAGTTGTAAAAAGGTATAGTCCTTTTTATAACCATTACATCATGATATTTGCTTAGTGTAGTGCGATGTCCAAATACAGATACGTCCCATATGTAACTCCAAATGAGTAAGTGAAGTCAATGCCAAGAGGTGAAACCCTAGGTCAAAGCTTCCCTAAAGAACTCGCAAGAGGTAATTATGTCCACCTCACAAACTAAGTTTACATGAAATAAGAGACTAATAGAAATACTTTAGGGTCATTTTAAAGCTCACCCAAACTTTGACGAAATTTTGGGAGTGTTTTAAATGACTTTCTTTCTAAGCCTTGGACTAGGCTATTTATAATACGAATGGCGCTTTTGATTCCAAGGGTTCCCCAAAGGGGAAAAATGAAAGAGCATACATGTAACATCCCTCTTCTTGCCAAAAAAAAATTAGATCAAGAAACTATTGAAGACAAAAATCCTAGAAAGATGAGTTCATTTTTAAGCCCAAATGAAAATGAGGTGGTGTTCATTTGACCCCTTGGTCTTAATTGTAACTTTGAAAACTAATGCTAAAAACACTTATTTAAGCACCTTAAACATTACTTTAAGCACTAAAATAATGTTTCTAATTCATTTTAAAACATGTAAAATATGTTATAAAACATGATTTATCAAACTTGAAATCTGCTAGTTACTTGTCCACCCTTAAGGCATCACCCTAAAAGCAAATATGTTAGATTAGAAACATTTTAAATAGATTTCCAAATTTTGCAAAAAATATATGAAACTTGAATCCAAACTAATTTCAAATTCAAAAAATTTAAGAGAAAACATGTGGTTTAAAAAATAAAATCATCCAAAACAGAGTTCGTATGACCCCAAACTAAGCATTTTAAAATAGCTCTCGGGTTTATGTTTTTAAGAAAACACAGTGACTGACATTGGTTATATAACCAATGTCAGTCACACTTAATAATTGATGATGGTTATCCAACTGACATTAGTTACACAAATAATGACCGATGATGTCTATGCCAATTGATGGCAATTTTACTAACTGACGTCAGTTACTGTGTAAATTTGTGACAATAAAAAATGACAAAACAAAATTAGAAAATCAAATTGTAAGAGTTTTAATGATCCAAATGAAGATTTCAAAGTTTCAAAATGATCTTTTTCATGTGTGGGATGCGTTTGGTCCCATCGAGCATGCCATTATGTGATCTAGGAATTTGACTCAAGAGAGGATGGTTATTATGGTGTTAGTTCCAAAATGAAAACAAAATGAAAGAAACACAGTAACTAGAATAACATCTATAGGCTTAGACACTAGGGAGAGCTTAGTTAACAAACATGAATAAAACACACAACTAAAATGCAAAAGAAACCCTCTCTTACCTTCCTTGGATGCTCTAAAATGCTTGTTGTAGTGGCTTGCTCAGGTTGTGCTCGTGAAGTCCTTGGCAATGGAAGCTTAGTTACCTCCATTTCTCCTTGGCACCTTTGGATTGTGGCTTGGCTTGGATTGAAATCAATTTGGCATGGTAACACTAATTTCTTGAAGCTTTGTAATCCATTTTTCATTATAACTTTGCATAATCATGTCTTAAAATTCATGTGGTGAGGCTTCCTATTTATAGATTTTTGAGAATGTCTAGAATCAACCTGAACCATCCATCTCAGGATTGAGATGTGTGGTTGAGGATTAATTCAATTTTTATAATTAATTTTATAATTATCATCATCATGATAGTGGAAGAAAGGGGAATTAAGAGGTATGGAGGGCATCATGGAAGGTATTGATGAGGTATGGAGCGCATGAATCTTGATATTTATGGCATTTATGGCCTAGGGATGTCTTTACAAGAAATGAGGTCACCTAATGATGCAAATATTCAATATTAATTTTCAAAAATAAGTTTCAACAAGTTTCCATGGAATTCTTGATTAGGCTCTAATCTGGTTTAATTAGATCTTAAGCATGATTAAGCACTTTGTGCATAAATTACTTAAACCTGATCAAAATGCCTTGTTATTGGTCTAAAATTTGACTGGATTGGAATTGGAAGTCAATGTCAAATGTGTTGGAATTGTATTCCCATTTAGGATGTTACTAACAACAAATAACAAAGGCATGCATCTTGTGCAGAAGATTTGATAGGAAAGAGCAATCCAAAGCACCTAGGTGCAAAATTAGCATTTTGACTCAAAATGATCTGATTAAAATTAGATAGCCTATAAATTACATTGCCCCATTTAATGATATTTTAGCCAAAATCAGCACTTGAATATGTCAGTTTCACATTATTTGGCATGTTTTAGTGTTTTTAGGTCAAATTGTGCATTTTGGGTGGAAATTGGTCAATAGTCTGGTTGGAGGTTATTGATGCCAGTTTTAGGTGTCTACAGCAATCTCAAATGTCATCTCCAAATAATTATTATTATGGGGAGGGAGAGTATCATCCAAGAACTTTTCCACACCAACCACAAACCATTGATCCCCCACACAATCCCCCATCAGGGAATGGCCCTCCCTTCACAGATGAGTAAATAGTGATGGTACAGGAATCCAACGAGACAAGCTAGTACATGTGTGCTATATGATTTCTAAGAACATGTAGTCTACCATAAACAAATCAATTCTAACATGATATCACACAATCATGTAAATCATTTATATGAAATGACAACATTTAACTAATATTACTTTGGCCAAAGTTTTTGATAGTTAAAGATCTCTAGGATTAGTCAATTTCAAACACACCACTTGATCAGATTACCTTCATCTAGCATTGACGATACTAGTAAGCTAGTGAAGTTCATCTCACTACTTACTCAGTGCCAACAATATGAGATTTGGTTAACATAATATAACTGATATATTCATACAAATTATTTCCTACTAGCAAGTATAAAATGTGTTAAACACAAGAACAATTGAATGCATACATTTAATCCATCAAATGTATGAATGAATCGACATAAATAAAATAAGCAATACACGCATAGTTCATACCATCCAAGTATTTTACATATTAGAGTGCATATTTCAAGTTTTCATAAGTAGATACAACATAGTACAATCTATGACAAGCAATCATAGTCCATCTTTCTCATGTACACTATACTTAAATTCAATAGCCGGTCATAATAAAGGGGTCATAAACCTAACAAAAACATAATATTTTATTTAAACTACTAGTTACATCTTTAAGAGGCTTCATGCATATATAAACAATGATTTATTCTTCATAATTATATAACTTAGTTTTAACAACCAATAGAACTATAGATATATATGCACACGACCCAATAAACCAATATTTATTACATTCTTAATAAAATACCTAAAATTTATGATAGATGTATTCCCTGTCCATGTGTAAGTATATAATATGTGGACTATTATAGCTATGGTCGCAACAAATATCTATATATAATATCATTATGTACAGAGAGGATTAAGACAAAGCTATTACATAGACCCTAGTTATAACACGTTAACCTAAATTAGTGATAAAATACATGTTCAAACAACCCCATCCCTTGGTTATGTTACTATAGGTACTTTCAAGCCAAGTAAAATACCTATAAAGATATGAGAGATATACCTATTCTTCGTTAAACAAGGTGTATGGATGATGATGGGAATCTACATATTAATATCAATAAACCGTACATAGACAGTTATATATATGCAACATGTCATAGTTTTCATTGGTCATCATGCATATATATATCATTCAAGTGCCTAATAAGACTATAATTATTCAATCTATATTAAACAATTATATGTATTCAGTATAGCGAACTACAAAGATTATTCAAAACTGTCATCACGATTAACCAGAATTGTTTACAGACTATTGTGGGAATTACCTAGAATAACGCATGTATAGACTATTATCCTATAATCAAATATCAGATAGATCTACCTAAAAAATTTCATAACAAACATGATAATTTATTAGTAAAACATAAATGACAGTAAGTTATCTATCATGTTTGGTAATTCATGATAGATCTAATATTAGATAATTTTAATAGTCAAGTTTATGCTATCATATTATACCTAGACTATATTATTTAATCAGTAAGTTGTCTATAGTCAAGAGTCTATCAGGTACATATAATATATCTACCTGAATTTTAATCATATTCATAATATCCCCAAACTATAATCTTTAAACAGATTACTCCATAGTATAAATCATTCATATTGCTCCACTAAAATTTGGTACACCATATATATATACATACACACACATATCACCTTTTGATAGATCACTAGGTATAGATATCCTTGTGTTTTATATTGAAGAATACCCAAAACTGCACTCACTTTAAATAACGTGGCTTATTTAGGTAGTTATAGGTATATTATAGTTTTATATAAGCATTATTTATATCAGGTCATAATGCAAAAAGAAAATCTAAGTCATTGCATATATCCTAAACCATTCATTGAATACACCTTGGGTTGAATCTGGTAATTACTTTATGTATATTAAAAATCATATCTGTATATGAATAACAAGAAATAATATTTATATTCCACACAACTGTTATCTTAGTTCCGAATATGCAGTTTGTTGTTGTATGTAATTTGCTACATATGTCTTATAGTAGTAATAGTCTATAGTCTAGTCTATAACATGTTGTAAACCGTTGATTCTAGATGAAACCTATGTTGTGATGTTCATATTATCCTAGATTATTGTAGAACTTCGATGCATAAAATGTTGGAATAATATATTTACATAGCTTATCATATTTATCTACAAACATATAATTCATTGTTTATGATTAAAGCGTTGTAGATAGATATATAGGTCATTATATATAATTGATAACATCAATTTATATGAATCACTTGTTTTCTATATATTTATTTAAATTGATTCACTGTTTTGGAAGTCAATAACTTATAAAACGTGCAGAATGCTATGTATACATTATTTATTGCATACCAACATGGATATCTAACATGCACATATTACCTACATGGAGAAGATGGCAGGATAGAAAAAATTCCACTCTTCACCTGTTCTTTCTCTCTACACCTTCCGCTTCGCTCCCTTTCTTCCTTCTTCTCCTTCCTTCCATGCTCTGCTCCCTTCTCTAAAAATTGTGTCCCTCTTTTATATTTTTCCCCTCTTAAAGGAATATGGCGAATATGGCAATTTTTTTTTAAAGCTACCTTTTTCCTTTTATTTATTTTATCCCATGATTTTCTTTTTTCATTTTTTTATCTACTTTTCTAGAATCTTACCATAAGCCGCTAAGTCTTTCTCTAACTTTCCTTAAAACAAGACTAAAAATATATTATTCTATTTTATTCAAACTTGAATTATTTTATTATTATTGTTCTTATTATTATTATTATTATATTTATTTTATTTTCTAAGTATAATAAAATACAATGAATTTATTTATTATCGGATTAAAAATGTTAATAACATCGGGATTTTAATAGTAATCTGACTAATACATATAAAATCTATTATATTCTTATAATCGAAAATGGTAAATCAAACGTCTATTAAACTAATAACCAACGTAATCAGACTACAACATTATGCATTTAACCCTATGCATAACATCCAAAATATAATCACACATGATCTATTCCATATAATTGATAAACTAAGTTAACCATGAGTAAACAATTCTAAATGCAACCAATCATCAGAAACATACTAATGTTAACAATTTTACTATGAATTTAATATTCACTATTTAATGTGGTGTGTGTAGGGTTTTAATAATTCTTCTATCATTCCTTAACATCTCCATCTACGTCACCCTCTTTGATGATGTTCTCCCTTTATCATGCTCTGAGGGATGAATCTCTCCTACATTCAACCCATGACAAGTAGGTAGTTAGTCCATCCATCATGACATATATACATCATAAAATACTATTGAAATAACAAATCAACATGATCACAATGTAAGAATATACATTACAACTAACTCATAGCAATGAAATCATGAAATCAAAGCAACATTTAACTATCCCATAATAGTATATAACACATAACTTTGTTAATAATAACCAAATCCAATTACCAACTGTAAATATCCATATATAATCAAGTAAGTTTGTTTAGTAAGGAATCAGGATGTAACATCCTTCCACCCTAAAGCTGGTCATCTCTCGATGACACTTATTCAAATATAAGTTTTAAATTAAAACATTATTCACTAGAAAAATAACATAGTATGAAATATCAAATTAAGCAAATAAATATGAAAATCACTTGTATAACTCATCATAGTCCTCCCAAGTAACACTATCCTCAGAGTATTGGTCCCATAAGACCTTGCACTTTGATATCTTCCTACTAATCAAATGAAGTTTATGAGTGTCAATTACTCTAATTGGTTCTACCGTGATCACCCTAGGATCTAAAACCTACAAAGCATTCCAATACAACACGTGTATGATCAGCTACATACTTTTAAAGATAAAAACCATGAAAAATATTATGTAATAGAGATAGGGATGGTGGTAATGTAAGCCTATACACTACAATATTTACCACTTCTAACACCTCGAAGGGTTCCACATATCTTAGTGGCAGTTTCGCTGACTTCTCAAATTTATTCGAGCTCTTTTACGGTTTAACCCACAAGAACACTTTCTCATCTACAAAAAACTACCAATCTGTTCTCTTCAAATCAACATAACTCTTATGCCTATCATTGGCCTTGGTCAATATTTACCTATTTAACCTGACTTGATCTTCCATTTTTGTAAGCATATTAGGTCCAAAGACTACCCTATCTTCTAACTTGTCCCAACTGATTGATGTCCTGCACTTTTTTCCATACAACGCTTCAAATGGTGCCATCTTCAGAGTTGACTAGAAAGAGTTATTGTAAGCAAACTCAACCAATGGAAGGTAATATTTTCACTCGTATTACTGATCCATGTAATACATATGAAGAAGATCCTCTAATACTTGATTAACTTGCTCAATCTGACCATCAGTCTCTGGGTGATATGTAACACTAAAATTTAGTTGTGTACCCAAAGCTAAATTCAAAATTACCCAAAATTTAAAATTCATAGTTGGATCATGATCTAAAATGATCTTCTTTTAAAATCCATGTAACCTATACACTTCCTTTGCAAACCTCTTTGCAAGAGTAGGTGCATCATCGGTCAAATTTCCTAGTATAAAATGAGCCACCTTGGTTTGCTTATTAACGACAACCAAAATCATGTTGTGTATATTCAATGATAATGGTAAACCTTCGACAAAGTCTATATTGATCACCTACCACTTTCATTCTGATATATAATGTGGATATAACAAACCAACTAGATGCACATATTCAACTTTCACTCATTAACATTCCAGACAACGCAACATAAAATCCACTACATCTTTCTTGATTCTCTTACATAAATAAAGTGGTCTAACCTCTGCCATGAACTTGATTACTCTTAGATGTCCTGAATATGGAGCATTATGTAGTTATTTTAGCATCGTGCTTTGCATATTCTCTTGATCTAGCACATATATCCTTCTATTGTAATGCAAAAGGTCATCATTCTCTAATTTGAATCCTTTATACCTAGGATTTTGTGCATTATCAAATAATGCTTTCATAACCTAATCATAGAATTCATCTCTTAATGGTAATTTAATCAATCAATCCCTAAAAGTACTCTTGGTAGTAGCCACGATTTTTATGTACCTTCTACAACTAAGGGCATCAGCTACTCTATTTTCCTTGCCTTTAATACAGTTGATATTAAAATCATAATCAGAAAATAAATCTAACCAACATCTCTATTAAGCATTTAGATTTGGTTGGGTGAAGATGTAATTGAGTCCTAAGTTATCCATCTCAATCTCAAACAATTTTCCCAATAAGTAATACCACCAAACTTGTAAAGCATGCACAATTATTGTAAGTTCTAGATCATGAGGGGCATTGTTCACCTTATAAGGCTTTATCTTCTTGATTCATAAGCTACCACTACACCATACTACATAAAGATTCCTCCAAGTCCATCCCCAAACGCATCTATGATCACTAAAAATTGACCATTGGGGTTAGGAACTCTTAACACAGGTGCTAAAATAAGCCTTGTTTTCAATTCTTGAAAAGCTAATTCACACTTATTTGACTAGATAAACTCTGGTTATTTCATTTTAGAGAGGTAATTGGATTAGCTATCCTAGAAAAATTCAGAACAAACTTCTTGTAATCCCATAAAACTCCTTACCTCATGCACATTCTTGGGTGCCAACCATTCCATAATAGCTCTTATCTTTGTCAAGTTTACTAAAATTTCATCTATAAAGATAATATGTCCCAGATATTACAATCTCTCCTTAAAAAAGGTGCACTTAGATAGTTTTCCATACAACTTGTGCTTTTTCAACCATTGCAAAACCAATTATAGATGTTGAAGATGCTCCTCTTCATTCTTAGAGTATATAAGAATGTCATCAAGAAATACCAAAACAAAGTGATCCAAATAATTTTTGAACTCATTATTCATGAGATTCATGAATGTTGTCAAAGCATTTATCAACCTAAATGCTAGTACTATGAACTCATAGTCCCCATAATGAATTTAAATGTTGTCTTCAAAATAACCTCATCCCTTATCTTTAGCTAATGGTATCCTGCTCTAAGATCAATCTTAGAAAAGACTGTTGTTCCCCATATTTGATCAAAAATATCATATATATGATGTAACATATACCTATTTTTTATAGTTGCTTTGTTTAACATTCTATAATCTATGCAAAGTTGAAGAGCACCATCCTTCTTTTTTATGAAGACAACTGGTGCACCCCATGGCGACACACTTGGAATGATCAACCCCTTTGACAACAAATTTGAGCCTTCAATTCAACCAACTTAGTGGTTATCATCCTATATGATGCCTTAAACTAAGGTTTTGATCTAGGTATGATATCAATAAAGAAATCGAACTCATGTCCTAGAGGTAATCATGGCAATTCTTCTGGAAACACATCATGGAAATTCTTAAGAAATAGGTAATCTTCAAGAGATGGTTCCTTAGGTTCCTCTATTTCTTTTATCGTGACAATAAATGGATGGCACCCTTTTCCTTGAGCCTTCTTGAGTTGCATTACATAAATCTACCTAAGCCTCAAGTATCTTTTCTCACCTTAAATTTGCATATGATTTCTAAAATCGTCTAGACACTCAACATTCTTCAGGTAGCGGTCAACCTTGGACTTATGTTTCACAAGCTAGTTGACTCCTAGGATCACATCATATGACCCTAGTGGTGCTACATACAGATCCACAACTATTATGAATTTAGGTAACCTAACCTTTGGTTCAACTAAACAATTGTCAACCATGATTTTTGAATCATTCCCATATTGTATTGATCATGCATTTATCATTACTCTATCTCTTATACATAACTTACTAAGTATTTTAGGAGGTATACAAAATTTTATAGCCCTTATATCTATCAAAATGGAAACTGGATGTTCAAATAAAAAACCTGACAATGTATGGGGAGATTGGCTTGCTGATTATTAACTACCTCATGAATACATTGCTAAAAAATTTCCTTGCTGAGGAGTAAGACCTTTGTTTTTTGACTTGTTTTAAGTACACACATGAGCATAATGATCATATCCACAAATGAAATAACTTCCAAGTGGTCCTTTCCTATCAATGTATTGGTTTCCCTTGAAACTAACTTTGAAACCATTATCCAGTTTCTTATTGCCTGAACCATTATTGAATTTGGCATTCTAACTTTTGAACTGCTTCCAGGAGTCTCCACTCCTCTACTTCTAGTTATTTTTAAAATTTGGTTTATAACTTCCAAAGTTTTTCTTGAACATATCCCTAGCTTGTGCTAGAGACTTCAACTTCTGCTCCTACTTGAATACCTTCTCAAAGACCTAGTCCATGGTAGAAGGTCCATGAACGTCTACATTTCCACTAATCTAGGGTTTTAATCTCATGATAAACTTTCTGATTTTGAACCTCTCATTTACCTGGTACTGAGGTACATATTTCAAAAATTTGGTGAATTACTCCTAATACTCATTCACTGATAAGTCTTCCTACTTTAGATTTTAGAAATATGTAAGCTTTTGGTCAAAGTATAATTATTGAATCCATCATGACCTGAATAATGTTACAAATTACTCCCATATAGTGGTGGTTGAGTTAAGATTCATTTCCAAATTTTTGTTGGCCCACCATGTAGATGCTTCAATAGCCAACTAGTAAGCTCCCTAAACTACTTTAGTGACCTCAAAGTAGTTTTGAATCTCAAAATACTTCTCCATCTTAGTAAACCATGCTTCAGCTCTGTCACCCAAAATAGTTTCATCAAACTTAGGTGGATTCACTTTTTTCATATCTCTAGCCAACTTTATAGCTACCTATGCTCTCACATCGTGAGGGTTTTATTACTCAACGAGATGCTCTTCAATTTCTTCTTGATATTCTTCCTCTTTATGGCCATGAACTTCCTACTCTAGGGTTATAATTCAGTCCCTGGTCTCATTCATGGCTGTAAGAATCTGATCCAACTTTATTGCTTGCTCAAAACAAATCAATTAAGATCAAATAAAGGGTTACTATCATTGATAGTTGATGGACCCTCTCTAGATATTCTATATGCCACCATCTCCTTTCTAGTAAATAGAAAGATACAAAAATGTTAGTGAACTCATTTAGTCCTAGAGTTCAAGTCATAACTTTGATACCACATATAACATCTCTATTGGGATCTACCTAGAAATACATGATTTTTTAAAATTTAAAATAATGTATTCTTTCATTATATTACACCAAGAGAATTTAAGTAATGATCTAAATAAAATACTCTAAGTATGATAACTATAAAAGAAGCATGTGACATCATACATCACTAATCACTATCATCATATGAATACAACATTACTGAATGTTGAAAGTAACTATAGACTTCCAACCATGGTTGGTACAAACATGTAGCCGCTACTATCATGGTATAATAGGTAAATAATTACTTCTCATCAGGTATAATGCTTCAATAATAATAATTGCAATATAATGTACAAGATGCAAGACTCCATAGAGCATGAGTTCCCCGAACACTAGTTATTATGACAATGTCAAGTGTCTTCTCCAAATAAGTAATGTTGTGGGGGGGAGAGCATCATCTGAGTGCTTTTCCACATCAACCATAAACCATCAATCCCCCACACAAAGCCCTATTAGGGAAAGGCCCTCCCTTCACAGATGAGTAGATAGTGACGACGTAGAAATCTAGAGAGACAAGCTAGTACTTGTGTGTTTTATGACTTCTAAGAACATGCAATGTACCATAAATAAATCCATTCTAACATGATATCACACAAACATGTAAATCATATATATGAAATGATAATGTCTAACATTATTTTATCCAAAGTTTTTGATAGTTATTGATCTCTAAGATTAGTCGATTTCAAACACACCACTTGATCAAATTACCTTTATCTAACATTGTGATCACTAGTGAAGTCTGTCTCACTACTTACTCAGTACCGACAATACCAAATTTGGTTAACATAAATATAACCAACATATTCATATAAATTATTTCCTACTAGCAAGTTTAAAATGTGTTAAACACATGAATAATCAAATGCATACATTTAGTCTGTCAAATGTGTGAATGAATCCACATAAATAAAATAAGCAATACAAGTATAGTTTATACCATCTAGGAATTTTACACATTAGATTGCATATTTCGAATTTTTGTAACTAGATAAAACATATTACATTCTATGACAAACAATCACAATCCAACTTTGTCATGCACACTCTACTTAAATTCAACAACCAATCATAATAAAGGGGTCATAAACTTAATGAAAACACAATCTTTCATTTAAACTATTGGTTACATCTTTAGGAGGCTTCATGCATGTATAAACAATGTTCTATTCTTCAATAATTATATAACTTAGTTTTTAATAACCAATCAAACTATAGATATATGCACACGACCCAATACACCAATATTTATTACTTTCTTATAAGAATACCTAAATTTTCTAATTTATATATTCCCTATCCATGTGTAAGTATACGATATGTGGGTTATTATAGTTATGGCCACAACAAATATCTATATATAATATCACAATATATATAGAGGATTAAGACAAAGCTATTACACGGACCTTGGTTATAGCATGTTAGCCTAAATTAGTGATACAATACATGTTCAAACAACCCCATCCCTTGGTTATGTTACTATAGGTATTTTTAGGCCAAGTAAAATATGTATAAAGATATGATAGATATACCTATTCTTCGCTAAACAAGCCGTATGGAGGATGATGGGAATCTACATGTTAATATAAATAAACCGTACATAGGCAGAGTTATATATAACATGTCATAGTTTTCATTGGTCGTCCCACATATATATATTATTCAAGTGCCTAATAAGACTATAGTTATTCAATCCAGATTAAACAATTATATGTATTAAGTATAGAGAACTACCGAGATTATTCAAAACTATTATCCTGATTAACCATAATCATTTATAGACTATCGTGGGAATTACCTAAAATAATGCATGTATAGACTATTATCCTAGAATTAAATATGAGATAGATCTACCTGAAATTTTTCATAATAATCATGATAGTCTATTAGTAAAACATAAATGACAATAAGTTATCTATCTTGTTTGGTAATTCATGATAGATCTAATATTAGCTAATTTCACTAATCAATTTTATGCTATCATATTATACCTATGCTATATTATTAAATCAGTAAGTTGTCTACAGTCAATAGTTTATGAGTTATATATAATAGATCTACCTAAATTTTAGTCATATTCATAATATTCCCAAACTATAAGCTTTAAATAGATTGCTCTACAATATAAAGCATTCATATCACTCCAGTAAAATATAGTACACCATACATACGTACGTACATACATACATATATATATCGCCCTTTGACACCCAAAATTGCACTCACTTTAAATGGCACATCTTATTTAGGTAGATGTAAGTATATTCGAGTTTTATATAAGCATTATTTATATCAGGTCGTTATGGAGAAAGAAAATCTAAGTCGTTGCATATATCCTAAACCGTTCACTGAATATACCTTGGGTCAAATATGGTAATTTCTTTATGTATATTAAAATTAGATTGTTATATGAATACCAAGAGATAATATTTATATTCCACACAGCTGTTATCTTAGTTCCAAATATGTAGTTCATTATTGTATGTAATTCGCTACATATGTCTTATAGTAGTAATAGTCTATAGTCTAGTCTATAACATTTGTAAATCGTTGATTCTAGATGAAACCTAAGTTTTGTTATTCATATTCTCCTAGATTATTGTATAGCTTTGATGCATATAATGCTAGAATAATATATATACATAGATTATCATATTTCTTTGTAAATATATAAATCATTGTTTATGATTAAAGCGTTATAGATAAATATATAGGTCATATATAATTGATAAAATCAATGTATATGAATCACTTATTTTCTGTATATTTATTTAAATTGATTCACTGATTTGGAATTCAATATCTTATAAAACATACAAAACGTTATGTCTACATAACTTATTGCATACCAAAATGGATATCTAACATTCATAGAGCACCTACTTGGAGAAAATGGCATGATATAAAAACTTTCACTCTTTGCCTATTTTTTCTCTCTACTCCTTCCACTTCGCTCCCTTTCTTCCTTCTTCTCCTTCCTTCCACGCTATGCTCCCTTCTCTAAAAATTTTCCCCCTCTTTTATCTTTTTCCTCTCTTACAAGAATATGGCAATTTTTTTAAAGCTATCTTTTTTCCTTTTATTTATTTTATCCCATGATTTTCTTTTTTTCTTTTTTTTTTCTACTTTTCTATAATATTGCCATGAGCCGCTAAGTCTTTCTTTAACTTGCCTTAAAACAAGATTAAAAATATATTATTCTATTTTACTCAAACTTGCCTTATTATTATTATTATTATTATTATTATTATTATTATTATTATTATTATTATTATTATTATTATTATTATATTTGTTTTATTTTCTAAGTATAATAAAATATAATGACTTTATTTATTATCAGCTTAAAAATGCTATTAGCATCAGGATTTTAATAGTAATCTGACTAATATATATAAAATCTATTATATTCTTATAATCCAAAATGGCAAATTGAGTGTCTATTAAACCAATCAGCAAAAGAATCAGACTACAACATTATGCATTTAACCCTGCTTGTAACATCCACAATGCAATCACAAATAATCATTAAATTAAGTTAACTATGCATAAACAATTATAAATGCAACCAATCATTAGAAACATAATAACATTAACAATTCTACTATGCATCTAACATGTATTATTTAATGCGGTGTGTGCAGGGTTTTAGCCATTCCTTTGTCTTTCCCCGACATCTCCATCTATGTTCCCCTCTTTGATGATGATCTCCCCCCATCATGCTCTGAGGGATGAATCTCTCCTACGTCCAACTCATGACAAGCAGGTGGTTAGTCCATACATTGTGACATATATACATCATAAAATACTGCTAAAATAACAAATCAACATGATCATAATGTAAGAATATACACTATAGCTAACTCGTAACAATAAAATCATGAAATCAACATATAACTCATAACTTAGTTAATAAAAACCAAATCCAATTGCCAATTATGAATATCTTGGGATAATCAAATAAGTTTGCTTATCAAGGAATCAAGATGTAACACACATGAAACTATAAGGCATGGAGAGTGAAGAAGTTGATGATGCATGCATGATTGTATGGAATGCAAGTGCAAGAATTGGCATGAGAGTGTGAGGCATGCAAGCAATTTGGTGCACTGTAGTCAGGGTATAGGTGTAAGACTTGGCATAAGACTATGAGGCTTGAAGTGTGTAAAAGTTGGTGAGTGGGTGGATGACTTGGTGTAAAAATGTGAGTTGTGGGATACATAGGTTGTGATCTAGAGCAATCGGTGCACAAGAGTCTACAAATTGGCATGAGATTGATGCAAATGGTTGAGCACAAGCTTAGTGTAAAGAAGTGTGCATGGTTAGGTGATAAGTGTGAGTTATGCACAATAGAGTAAACAATGAGTGAGCTCAGCTACATAAGGGTTGCACACATATCATTCACCCTTTCTTTAAGAGCAATGGTTTCTATTGCATTGGCATACAATTACAAAAACTACACTTGAAGTTATTGTGAAGTGTATCGATTATCTTGATCAACGTATTGCCTAACCTTGACCACTCTGAAAAGCTAATGTGTGCAATGGCAGGTGTGTGGGTCTATCACTTCAATGATCTAGTCCTTTTTTGTGGGGCATAAGTATTTGATATCAAAATTATAAGGATGTTGTGTCACTACTGGCTCAAGAAGTGGTGAAGTGTAAGGATTGAGAAGTTCCATATTGAAGATCGGGTGTATGCTCAAGTATTGAGGTAGATCAATAATAAAGGTGTTCTCACCAGCTACGTAGAAAATGGTATGAACACCATAGCAAAAAGGCTTGATCTTCTAGTGTGGACCTTTAAAGTAATCCTTTTGAAGTTACAACTAGACTTTATCACCAACATGGAATGCATGAGGTGTGTGATGTGTATTGTGGTGCTCCTTGTACTTAGCTTGGGTACAAGAGAGGATATGTTGAACCTACTGGTGAATAGACTAGATGTAGCACAAAAAATTCTCATCTTTGTTTGCTCTTCATTCTTGTGTGCGCGACTCAATGCTTGATGGTGCATAGTAGGAGATGTCTATAGGTGCTAAAGGTTGAAATCCAAGACATGTTTGGAATGGATTGTGGCAAGTAGAGTTGTGAAGAACCTTGCTATAGGTGTGTCAAATATACAAGAGATTATCATCCCAAGTGTAAGCATGTGTGCAATTATACATTTGTAAAAGATGAATAAGTGTGTGATTGACCACTTTAGTTTGTTCATTTATTTGAGGATGAAAGGCCATCGACCAATCTAGTTGTGTACCCATCAAGACCTGCAATGCTTTCCAAAAATGACTCGTAAAGCATGAATCTCAGTAAGAGATGATGGATGTTGGTAGCCTAAAATGAACCCAAATATGGTTGGATAAAGCTTGTGCAATGTTAGTTGCATCAATGTCTTTCTTGCATGAAACCATGATGGCCATTTTAGAAAACTTATCCACTACAATGAATATAGTGTCATGTTGTCATCTCATTGTAAGTAGCCTAATCATGAAATCCATGCTAATAGATTCCCATGGTCTGGGTAGAACTGACAGAGGTGTGTAAAGTCCTAGATTCTTGTTTGTGTGTTTGGCAATGCAATAAGGAATGCGAGACTTGATGTGGTGTTTCATGTTTATACATATGTGCAGTCATAAAAAGTGCAACTACGATGTGGATAGAGTCTTTGTCATGTTTAAGTGTCTTGAGGTCTTGGTGTGGTGCACCTCCCAGATGATTCATTGGTGAGGTGCGCCATAGGGAACATAGAGATGCCCAAGCTTGTAAAAAAGCTAACTAGACAAGTAGAACTCTGGTACTTATTTACCTTGTGTGAGGCTGGTGTAATTCATTATGAAGTCCTAGTTAGATGAGTACAGGGATACCTAGTCTATGAAGTCGTGGTCACATGTGTCCAAGACTGTGATTAATGCATGAATTGGTGGTCAGCTAAGGAAATATACTACCTTATTGTTCTTACTTTTCTTGTGTTTGATCATGAGATGGAACTACTATAGGTAAGTTATCCATTTCATTTAGTGTACATTTTCTAGCTTGTTCTACGTCTGTAAAAACTTAAGTGGCTTATGGTTCGAATGAATAATTGTCTCCCTTTCAAGAATGTAGTGTTACCATTAATTAATTACTTGAAAAATAACATACAATTATTTCTCATAAGTGGAGTACCTTTGCATCATGTTGTTGAATGTCTCTGAGTGGTGTGCGACTAGATGTCCATGTTGCATGAGCATTGCAGTGAGTGTGTAGTCAAATGCATTAGTATCAATTTTGAAGGTTTATATAATGTTGAGCATTATGATAATCGGTGTTACACATAAGCATTGTTTAAGGGCTTCAAAAGTGCATTGTTGTGCATTAGTCTAATCAAACTTGGCTTTGGCTCATGTCATATGGCTGAGAGCCCAAGAGATGTGTAAAACACTAAGGATGAACCTGCAGTATAAGTTAGAAAGTTTAAGAAAACTCAATTTCATGAGATTTCACATAGTAGGATAAACTTGGATTACTTTAATCTTCTCTAGATCTACCCTGGTTCTCATGTGGTCAATGACTTAACCCATGTAGTGGTGTCAAATGTCCACTGTGAAGTTAGCTTGTAACTTATGGTTGTGCAAGGTATCCAAGATGCTCAAGATTGGTTCCATGTGTTCTTATAAAGTATTGTTGAATATGAGGACATCATATAAGTAGATTATGACTAAGGGTTTAGGAAACCCTAAGTAGATCATCCATCAAGCACGTGAATATGGCTAGTATATTGGTTAGGTCGAAAGGCATGACAAACCATTCGTGCAATCCTTCCTGTGTCTTGAATGTTGCCTTCCAAACATCTTTAGGATGAATTGGGATATGATAATAACCTAAATTCAAGTTGATCTTGGTGAAGTAATGAGCACCTTATATTTGGTTTAGGAGGCTGTCAATGCATGTAGTGGGTACCAATTATTCATCGTAATCTTATTGAGCATGTGATAGTCTATGCAAAGTCACCAAGACCCATCCTCCTTGGGTACGAGGACTATCAGACTCTTGCAAGGTGAAAATATCGGCTTGATCTTGACTTGATTGATGATTTCTTGTATTTGGCACCATATTTCATCATTCTCCCAAATTGATCTTCAATATAGGGGATATTTGGAAGAGGGGATCTAAGAACCAAATCGATGTGGTGTTTTATTATGTAGTGTGTTGAAAGGCCTTCAGGTTTTGTGAAGACTTCATTTTTTTACTCTAGTAACTTGTCGAGTCATTGTTGTTGCTATAATGATGTGCGAGTGTCTGCACTACCAGGGTATGCTTTGTTGTTCCTCATTGTGCAAATTATTAAGGTGAACCACGAGTAACATGATTTTTTGTGTATGTGATACAAGCTTGTGATATTACTTGGAAGAGACCAAGGTGAATTTGGTTGAGGGTATAAACTCAAAAAGGTTATAAAAGTGATTTTGTGTGTAAATGATCTAACACTGTGGCTTGGTTTGATATGTAGCTTCATGGTCGAATAGATACGGTCTTTCCAGTAAGATGTCACAGACCTTTAGAGGTGTGATGTCATAAGTGATGTTGTCCTCCACTAATTAACCTTATATTAGAAAGTGCATTATCATCAGACCTGTATATCTTTCCATTATTGTGTCCATCCCAAAAAGTATGGTCTAGGGTGCACAACAGTGATGAGACTAAGGTGTTGAGTTATGGATTATGCAATGATGTTCTTCTGATTACCACTATCGATGATGATGTTAAGAGGCTAACCCTTTACCTAAAATTAAGTGTGGAAGAGACATTCATGCTCTTCATATATGTCGATTGTAGTGGAGTTGGTGTTTAGACAAGAGCATATACAACAATATTGTCAATTGACAGGGGTCCTAAAGTAGACTATGTAAGTAGGGACTATTATGTACTGAATTCAGAGTTATTATGGGTGGATGAGCAATGGAGATGACATCACTTATCACCAGACTTATTTTTGCCTTTGTCTAAAGTAGAAGGCATCAGAGCCTTTGGGTGTTGAGAAACATTTGGGTGTTGCTCACCTTTGTGAGAAGTGTGTTGTTAATTCTGAGTAAAAGGCTATGATGTGAAGTTGTGTGTTGGTATGGCCTTATGCACTACATTGGATAAAGGGGTGGTATGCAACTTCATCTATGCCTTGGCTTCAATCTCGGTAGTATTGTCATATGTTTTCCCCAAAGTGTCAAAATTCAAGCACTCCGTATTCATGTAGATGTAAGTTGAAAGTCCTCCAAGGTACTTTAGCACCCTATGTTGTTTGCTTAAGTTCTCTTGCAAGCACACAAAGTAGTCATGGAATGAGTTGGTGTAGTCTTCTACTGACTGATCCTTGCATTGGCATAATTATTGGAACTTGATGTACTCATATTCAAAGTGATGCAAAGGATAGTAGTCCTCCTTCAGTGCATCAACAAAAGTCTTCTATGATTATATTGAAATGCACCTTACGTGCTCTACGTGTTGAAGGACTCCCACCAATCGACAACTAAAATGGACATATTTAGTATTATGAAAGTGATATTTTCAACATTAGTAAAATAGTTGACTAAAAAGTATGCCTTAAGTTATCAAATCCAGGCATCCAATGCTTTAGAGTCGATATTACCTTCAAACAATGGGATGTCAAGATTAACTTGTACCTTGAAGGGGGTTTGCTATTAGATTTATTATGGAGCATGTTGTTGAGATGAGGAGGAGGGCATCGAGTTGAGCTGCATCATCAACTTATAAAATTGACCAAAATTTTTAGTGTACTATGCTTCTAGAGTGTCAGTAATGAGCCTTCAAATTTTTGGGGCTGCTTTAGGTTGATTTTGGGCATCAACCATCTTGCTTTTTCTATGACATTCTGATGGAGTTTCTGAAACAAAATTGACTAATAAACCTTGTCTCTCTCATTGTGCTCTTGTGGTTACAGGAATAAGAAAATGGATAGAGTAGGGATTAGATACTAGTTCCTCCTCAAGCATTTAACCACTTTGATACCATTTGATCTACACCATTGGGGCCTAAGACCAAGATGTGCAATGGAAAACCAAGCTGTGGCTATGCAGAGAAAATGTGTAGGACAATATTCAGGTAGAATAAACAAAACACATTCAATGGAGTGGAAGTCTTAACTTGTAGGAAATGTAACTTCTATTCATTAATAAAGAATAGGGAAAATAATACCTAGTACAATGTCAATAGTGCATGTGTATTGACTAGATGTGTAAAGAAAACTAAATGATGTTATGACTATGTGTAAAATGACATCCTCTCTCAAACTAGATGCATATGTTATATATATACATCATAAGAATACATGAGTAGTCATAACTATTGTTTAGTTACCAAGGAGGATATCCGTAGCATGTTGATCCTATCAGATGTGGTAGTTGGCAATGGTTAAAACATTTAATGTCCAAGATGTCAACCATTTAAATTCGAATCTAGGATCTCCTTTTAGCAATGATGGTAATTGGATCACTTAGAACATATGGCCAGGTTGATGTGTTCATGAGTGGATGCTAGTGAGTCACGTAGAACTATAAGGTATAAAGGGTGTAGAATTTGGTGATGCATGTATGACTGTATAGAGTGTAGGGACATGATTTAACATGGGAGTGTGAGGCAAATAGGTAATTTAGTATACTATAGTCAGTAAGCAGGCGCAAGACTTGGCATGGGATTGTGAGGCACAAAATGTGCAAAAGTTGACAAGTAGGCACAAGATTTAGCATAGAAGTGTGAGTTATAGGGTGCATAGGTTATGATCTTGGGTGATCGGTGCATAAAAGTCTATAAATTGGCATGAGACCATCGTGAATGGTTGAATACAATATTTTTACAAATAAGTGTGCATAGTTAGGTGAAAAGTGCAAGCTCTACATAATAGATCAAATGAGGAGTGATCTCGATTGTGCAGGGGCTACTCATAGATCACAGGCCCTGTATCATTTATGCCATATGTGTGCATAGTATAATAATAAATGTTATCATGCTCTTTTGGTAATTTTTCACATGGTATATTTGATTAGCATTTATCCACATTTAGTTCTTTACTTGTTGGTGAGGGATTCAATCGATATGTACCAAGTCCTATGGATATGTATAGATCATGTGGTAAGTTATAGAGTGGGTTAGAACATGATTTGTTGAACTATTCATTTATATATTTCTCACCATGTATATGAGTAATAAGAGTAGAAGTGTTTTGACAAGGGGAAGGGATTGTAGTTTCCCCTTTTGTAATTGCATTTACAACTTTAAATTTGTCAAGTGTCTCTTTCTTTGTGAACTTTTTTGATATAAATCCTAATTTAGATATTTGATGCGCCTATTGCTCTTTTTGTGGTGTTACCACTTTTATTATGCTGTGTTCTTCTTAGTGTTTAGGCAATGTATCTTGTTCTATTCATTCTTTTATCTTGGATTTTATTTCATTTTAAGGATCTTGTCCCTTGACAAAATGTATCTTTGAATGATTTGCATTAGTATTACCAATATAGCCTAACCCCTTGGTGGTCATTATAATAAGATGTGGAAATAGGGTGAGTGATGCCTTGGGAATGTTTTGTCAATCCTTGACCATGATAACCAAAGTTTTGTAAATATTTATTTCCAAAACCACACTATTTGGAAAATTGAGTATCGTTATTGAAAGGAATATTTTTATCTTTTTCTTGATTTGATTTATCTTTTTGAACATTTTCTTACTCTATGTTTGTAATTTTCAATTGTTTATGCTCCAAAGTTTTCTTTGGTGCCCACATTTATTGTTTTGGAACTTGTGTTTTAGGAGAGGTACTCATAATGTGAGTGGATTTCTTGAGTGATGTATCAATTATAGGATCACCACTATCTTTGAGACTTTGTATTTGGTTCTTCAATGTAAAATAATGGACTGTATGATGCACATGCATTCTATGTTATGCACAATAGTATTTTGATTTCTTGATAGGAGATGGATTCGGTAATTTGATCACTCTGTCTCGAATCATTTCTCTTAGGCTCTTACTTGGTCTTTTAGTAACCTTTGGTATAATACTTGAAATACTTGTTTTAGATGTGCTCAATTGTAGCTTTGAATTTGGATAAGAAACCTTATTGGGTACAACATAGGTAGAAGAAGATGCAAACACATGATTAACACTAACATGTATTAGATTATGTAAATTTGATTTTGTAAGTCATTTATTAACTTGGTCATATTTGTGATTGATCTTTTAGGGCTTCGTAAGCAAAAGCCTTAAGTATTTCATATTGATTACCTTCATTTGAAATTATATGGTAGGCCACCTTGCTCCTTGGATAAGTGATAGCCTGGACCTAGTTAGAGGGATGAAAGCTATCACCTGTCTTAGGGTGAGGAGGATCATCACATGGTTTTTCAATATTTGATAAAGGAACACCCATGTCTAAAGAAGCAAAGTATATCTTTTTGAATAACACAAAGGTTAATATCATTATTATTGCAAGGTGCAACATTGCTTGAAGTTCCATGACATACCATAGGAGTAGGAGAAATGATTTCACGTTCTACTTTAGGTGCATCATTGTTATCCGAGAAAGGAAAATTTGCATTGCTATCATTTGCATCATTGTTATTTGTCTTAGGAAATGCTTTCATTGGGATACCTTTAAAAAACATGTTTTTGTTGTTTCTTTTGAGTTGGAAGAAAAAGTAGAAGAACACATGTTTCCACTACTTTGGTTAGCATTATCATTTTCATCTTTGAAATCTAAAGAATATGAAGAGAAGTAACACATGCATTTGTATCATCGGGACTTATAAAAGGATAAGTACTTCCACTATGTTCATTTGAGTGATCCAAAGAAGGGATAATATTTTCAATATTTGTGATAAAAAAGGAAAACTTTTAATTTTAGATTCATCTTGGGAATTTATGCATGGAAAATCTTCACCATATTCCATGTTAACTTACATCATGTCTATTGTATCACAGTCCATAAAAGGAACCAATTTTACCTTTTTAGGCCTTTCGCTATTGGAGACATAAGTAAGGGAAAGAGGCTCCTCATTGGTTTTTTCATGATCATAGCTATAAGGATTAGAAGCAGGTTTAGTATGTTTTTGGTGTTCTTCTAGGTCTTCATATGTAATACATTGATCATTAGGTACATTAAAAAAAATGACTAAAATAATGAGGTTTCCTTGCATGTTGGTGTCTACATATTTGCTCTATAACATTACAAAATGATTTTTGACAAGAGATTAATTGTTGATTGCTATTTGAAACCCTTTTATTGTCAACATCAGAATAGGGAGGAGTGTGCAAGAATCCAGGGTTTACATCCCTTATAGATCAACATGTGCTAATTAGGTGTGAGATATAACAGGAAAGAGCCACTATAAGGCATTGGACCATGAAATAATTAACATTACTATCCATGGGAAACATGATTTCAAAATTTATAGAGATTTAGGACTAGTGGATGAGTTTTTTGAAAATATGAGATAGGTTTTTCTGTAAGAATAGGAAATGAGATGAACCTAGAAAAATAGGGAAACAAAAGTACATGGACAACCTGTAGATCTAAAATTACTAAAAATAATAAATTTCTAAATTTAGAAAATTCATACAATATTTTGGCAAACTAAAAGAGGTTTTGGTATATGTCAAAATATTTATGAAAAACCTCTAAAGAATTTGAACTTGATCTAATATGAATCATAAATAGGCCAAATAATTTTGAATGCTTCACAAGCAAACCCTTGAATATTCCAAATAAAAAACCAACAATTATAATAAATCAGGAATATTTTTTAGAGATTTGAGAGATGTTTTTGAATAAAATCTAATTTTTGATGAAACCCAAAAATTGATTTCAGCATATTTTCACCATTCACCTAGTATGGCAATATTTACTAAAAATAGTAAATTACAAAAATTGAAAAATCTGTACCAAATTTTGGCGAACAAAAAGAGGTTTTTGCATATAACAATATGAGTAGAAAATCCCTCTGAGGAATTTTGAAATGAAACTATTTGGAGGCTGAAATGTGTCAATCAATGAAGAATCCACTTATAAGTATTTGCACATGAATCCCTTATGACCAAAGGAGGTAAACCTTAGGGTAAAGCTTCAAATATGAAAATCCATCATAATAAGTTGAAACCATAGGAGGCTTGGAAGCCCTAGATCAAAAAAATTGCATCTTCACATGGATTGGGTTCACCAAATGTTTAACCCTAAAATGAAATGTGGGGGTATGTTTTCACTTTAAGCTTAGGGTTAAGAATACATACATGAAATGGCACAAGGGTGATAATCAAATCTATAGCATTCCAACTAAATGATAAACTAAGATACAACCATACATTGAATTTATTATGCTGATATAATCTAATAATAGAAAGTACAACTAATCTAGATATAGAAATAACAAATAATATAAGTACTTAGCTTGTTCTAATGTTAATGCAGTTTTAGATATGGGACAGGTTAAAAGTAGGTAGGGAGATAATTCTAGAATAATTTTTAGATTTTAAATTTGGTCTCTTGCTATCTGGACAGTTGTGTCAGCCTTGGACAATTGCATCGACATTACTATCTAAGTTTGATGATAGTGTCCTATATAAAATATCTGGTAAAATAAGATGTGACCACTTGGATGCTTGTGGGTTTGGCTTCACCTTCATTCTGGTGCATTCATATTTGTGTCATGGATAGTTGCTCCTTATGAAATGGTAAATCCCTAGCTTTCCATCTTCAATGTGACCTTGAAAAAAATTGGGTTAATGGGCACACAGTGTCGAGTTGACCCCAATGACCCCACTATTAAAGGAGCTTGCATAACTAATACTATGAAGATAGCCTCAAACTAATGTAGTTCTCCTCTACCTGTTGGTTTGTGTGTGAATCATGCAATGTGTGTGAAGCAAGTATGATAGTGACCTAGCTTGTAACTTGGTAAATCAGGCTCTTGGGTTACTCCTTTAGTACTTCAAACCCATAGATGTGTTGTACCTATGACTAGTATGGAATAGGTAAACTTTAATCAATTGAATGTTTGATAGAGTGTTTTTTGTTAAGTGCCCTGGTCTCTTTGGTATTTTATAGGTTTTGTAGGTGAAGATTGAATGAGGGTTGATCTTGTATTTATATCAATCCCTTTGGAGTAATAACTCGCATTAAGGCACTTAGGCCGACCATTAATATATGTTTCATTTGTAAATTAGATGACTTTAGGGCACTAAACACTTGCATTGGTACATGACAATAATGTCGATGCTACTGTTTGTCCTAGACATTAGTGTATAACGAATAACAAAATAGGTACAAGATCAAAACTTGCAGAGGTGTAAGATAATTACATTTTAAGCATTTTGGGTAAGATAGGATGTTTGTGTCATCAATATAAGACTGGTTGGACTAAAAGATAGGCCAATGGTCACAAAATAGAACATATGTGAGGCTTATAAAAGCAAGGAGTGTGTAGAACTAAGATGAACAACCAAGGTCTGAGTTTTGCCAAGTGTACAAGACCGATGTGCTACATAATCACAAAATATCATCTGCAACCTCTTAGTTGTATAATGTTTCCATCAATCTTTTGCCATTTAATTACAATCCTAATACCGAACCATCCACCTCTCATGTCATGCCTGCTCAATGCCTGCTAAGAGATAATAATTCCACATGACCTACTGTGAATAATCAACAAATCGCCATCACAATAATTGTTAATGCACACTCAATTGAATAAGTTCTAAACTATACAACCACTATAATTTTATGTTAGATTTGTGATTTTAATGCATTCCAAGCACCCACTCATTAAATTGTCATGTTCACGCTTACCCAACCCCTGCTAATAAATCATAATATACTATGGCCCACTATACATTTGCAAGGAGAGGCTCCAGGATTTTTTTTGAGGCTTTATCCTCAAAGGGATCCTCATATTATTGACATGTCCTCTCTTTCTCTTCTCATTCACTACTTTGTTCACTGTCATTGAAACATGTGGCATGTTGTGATTAATTTGCACCAACTTCTCTTTGTAAATTGTAATTGTTTTTATTTATAAAAATATTTTAACTTACAACATCGAGTCTACTTATAATTTCCATATATATTAATATTTTGCAGTTGTATTTTTATACATGCAAGGAACATTATCAATTATAAATATATGCAAGAAATGCAACTTGCCAAATGAAACCCTTCCACTACTAGACTATACAAGTCTACATTGCCCATCTTGTTAACAAGAAGGTTCCTATTAGTATACCCATCGCCTCTTTTACCGTATGAAAACTGTTAAAAACAACTATCTACAATGCTTTCCTTCAAACCTACTATTGAAAACATTACTACATGCATTAACAAAAATCTGGAATAAAGACTACATAAAGGACCAAATTGTTGCCATCTACATCCTTCGAGGATTCTCCAACGCAAAAGCATTGTACATGTTGACAGAACAAACTATAATCAAAATATAATGATAAATTACTTCAAAATCCACTCTTTTTATTAAAAAAATAAAATAAAAAATTCTTTCATATTACAATTTAACTTTAAATACCTTTGCCACTCATACTTATTTTTCAATAAAATATTGTACCACCTAATATAATACTAAATTTTTTTCTGATACATTAATAAAAACATTATAAAACAGTATTAACAATCCATATATTTTACTTTATATTATGTATATATTATTTTCATTAAAATTTCTACTTAATTACGAGCCTTTTTTTAAATCTTTTTTCTCTATATCCGTACATTACAATTAAAATAATAATATTTCTATATTCAAATTATTACATAAATTTAATTAATATTTTATCTATTATACATCCCCTTATTGTTGAAATAATTATCACTGACAAATCTCATGTGGCCTTAACGATTTCCATGTAATCACTTTTTAACAAATATGACATGAACTCGTAGCCCTTTTTAAACAAGGGGAGAATGAGATTTAAAAAGCTTTAAGATTTTATATGATTAAAAGAAGATTAAAAGCTTTGCGTTTTACTTTCATGAGAATTAATTTGCAAGAACAACATTATTACGGTACTAATATGGGATGGAGATGGTAGTTATTTAAATGTATTGATAAGTTTTTAAGAAAATTTGTAAAACATTCATATAAACGGTTTTTGGTATAGAATTTTGGTTGAAATTAAAGTATGATGTATATTCATTGCATACCTTTTTTTATTATTATTTATAAATAAATAAAAAGAATTTTTTTATTTTCGAGGTTTTTTGGTTCATGGATTTTTTTCTAGCTTTTTTGGGGAGTTTTTATTGTGAAATTATAATCTCAACATTTACTTTTAATTTAGTATTAACATATTACATTATTGTATGTACACATGTATTTTTAAAATATTCAATAAAAAGTTCATCAATATTTTTATCTTTAAACTAGGCTTTTCAAATGAGTGTTCAATCGCCTTTTATTTTATTAGCTTTTAACTTTTCTCTCACCATTTTCACCCTCAACAAGTTTAGTTTCACATTAGAGTAGAAAGATGTTAGCTTAATCTAGATGTTTTCTTGGATGAAAGTACTGACTTTCTATTGTAACGCTTCAATTATAGGTGCAATATTGTTGGACATTTTGGAACATCAACACATGCCAATAACACGTAATTCAAACTATTAATTGAAAAACATAGACGTAACTTAGAATAGTACAAATTTATGACTAGTAAATACTTGGAGATAATTTTTAGACATCTGCAAAGCGTACACTTCATTAAATAATATATAAGATCGTAAATGATAAAAAATCTCTTTATAGATTTCAACAAAAGAAGTCTCGTACACCAAATTGATATCTCACTTGATAAAGACTTAAAAAACTTTATTTACCTTTATTTTTATCTTATTTTAATATTCTTAGAAAATGAAATTACCTTTACTTTTAATTTATTTTAATACTATTAAAAAAAAAATTAATTAAATAATTGAAGCCTTTTATATTGGTGTCCCACTTTTACTTTTATCTTATATTAATACTTAAAAATATATATAGAGCAAGTAATTGAAAGCATTTGTTTTAGTGACTCTCTTCATCATGACCTAAAAAATTACCTTTACCTTAATCTTATTTTAAAAAATAATTTTTTATCAAGTAAATGAAGGCTTCCACAAAGGGATTTTCATATATTTAATTGGTATCATCATGTGTATTTATGTAATCTCAAGATGACCTCTATGGATAATATCTTTCTTAATTTGTAACATCTTTTCCGATATTCCTTTTCTTATAGGGTCTTCTCTGATCTTCTTTTCTTCTAACCTCTTTTCCTGATGACCTCTATGGTTTATAACTTTCTTAACTTGTAACATCTTTTCCGATCTTCTTTTCTTCTAGCCTCTTTTCCTACTAGCAAAGCTTCTGGAACATGCAATGCTTTATTACTACCATTTTCTCAAAATTCTCACCAATTGTGATCCATTTTCATAATTTTTGCCAATTGTGACCTTTTTTTCCTATAATTCTTACCAGTGGTGGGATTTAACACAATTAGAACCTAATCATATAGGTGCTAAGTAAATACCTAAATCAAAGTTGAAGCAAATGTACATATGGACATATTTACGCTGAAAGGTGTAACATTACTATGAAAAACATCCACCAACTACTATAGCCACAGTGGGATATTGACACTTGAGAAGCAATAGACTTCCATTCACTGCCATCCAGCGTTTTAGATTCCGCTGAGTGTTGGTCATTGAATGCTTTCCTTCAAGGTGCTTTGTTAGACATTACACATGTTTGTTTTGTGACGTCCAAATCACAAGGTCTACAAAAGGAAGCCCATTCCTCATCAATGCGACTCTTATCAAGCATGAAAATGTATTGGCATATCATGAAGAATGGGGTTTGAGCAAGTATACATTCTTATAATCATACATATTTATGAATAAACGCTGTATGAAATATTTTTGCTTGACGCATTTCGAATCACAACTTATAATTCATCATTAAATCATACTACATTCGTAAGTCGTACCCCTTCCAATTGCTACTACATATATATACAATCCATCCCTCAAGACGAACTCCGAGTTACGACGGAGGGTGTGCCGATAATCCGCCTCCGACTCCCTCCCAATTCAAATATTTTCAAACTCATTTGACCTTTTTCAAACAGGCCAAAAAGAAAAAGACTCCAAACAGAGCCTGATTACACAGACATTTTTAACTGTTTCAAAAGCTGGTAGACCAGGCGATCCGCCTAGACAAGAAAAACCAGTAAAATAATACCGAAACGAGTTAAACGCATCAATTTTGTGACGACGCCTTGGAGATCGAACCCAGACGAATTCTAATCCAAGGTCATCTGTATTTATCAGGAAGGTGATTCTTCATCGGACAGGAATCCGGGGTTTAAGAAGCTGTGCGATTCCAGGGCTTGGTGAGGAAATGAAGTGGTTTTGGCGGCGTCCAGAAGAGCGTGGCGCCTGTGCTACGACAGAACCGCTTTGAACAAAACCTCCCCCCTGGATGCGAAAATGGGGGAGCAGGTGGCAGGTTTGGTGCGGGAGCTGGTATTGCGAATACTGCCGAGAGAAAATGTGAAGGAGGAGGTGGCGGAGCAGGCTTACCAGTACGCAATGCGAATAGTGGGGAGCCGAATAACGCCCTCGCTGGCCACCGACGAGGCCGCCATGGCCGAGTCCATCAAGCGACAGTTCGTCCACCAAGGCAGATCGTCCGACGCCCTTACCTTTGCGGATTTGTACAGGCGCTTTTCCGCCAACCCCTGCATTGACAACAAGTGGGCTCTGCTATATTTGCTCAGAGCCGTTTCGGAGGACCAGAGGAAGGATAAGGGAGGCCTTTTCACCTCCACCATCTCCGCCCCCGCCTCCATGGGCGGCCTTCACGCCCTTCCCGACAATTATAGGGTTTCACAGCTTTATAACAGCAACAAAACCCTAGATCAGCACAAAAACCTAGATCAGTATAAAACTCTAGATCAGCACAAAGCCCTAGATCTCTATCGTCCAGGTGGGGTGCTTTTGCTGTCTAAAGACCCCGAGAATGCAAGGGCTTCGGCGTTCCGGGAGTACGTGGAAGCGTGCCGGGATGAGTCCGAGGTAACTGAGGGTGCTCTGGTGAGAGACGCTCTTTATGCCTGCCAAGGTATTGACGGCCGCTTTGTGAAATTTGATAAGGATTTGGACGGGTTTGCTGTGGTGGAATCTTACAGGGTGCCCAAAGCTACACGTGTTCTGGTGCGGAAGCTGTGTGAGTTGGGGTGGCTTTATAAGAAGGTGAAAGATTATATTTCGGAGAGTGTTGAGCGAGGTCCGATTGAGGCGATCGGAACGGTGGGCCAGGCCTTCTGCGCTGCGTTGCAGGCGGAGCTTTCGGATTACTATAAACTGCTGGCGGTTTTGGAGGGGCAGGTGCATAATCCTATACCGGTGTTAGAGGAGGGGAAGAGTGCGGGAAATTATTTGTCAATGAGGAGGTTGATGGTGTGGCTTGCTGAGCCCACTGTGAGGATGAGATTGATGGCTGTTTTGGTGGACGATTGTAAGAGTTTAAGAGGGGGAGCCATGGCTGGTGCAATCCACATGCATGCCCAGCACGGTGATCCGCTTGTCAGGGATTTCATGAAAAGGTTGCTGAGGAGGGTTTGTTCTCCACTGTTTGAGATGGTGAGGAGTTGGGTTTTGGAAGGGGAATTGAATGATATTTATTCCGAGTTTTTTGTTGTTGGGCAGGCGGCAAAGCCCAAAACTGAAGCCTTGTGGCGAGATGGGTACCAGCTTCACAGTGCCATGCTGCCTTTGTTTATTCCCGAGCCTCTTGCAAAGAGGATTTTGAGGACAGGGAAATCTATCAATTTTCTTCGAGTGTGCTGTGAGGACCAGGGCTGGGCAGATGCTGCTGCGGAAGCTGCTGCTGCTGCAGGGACTTCGACCAGGAGGGGTGGCCTTGGTTATGGGGAGACTGAGGCATTGGAAACATTGGTTGTAGAAGCAGCTAAGAGGATAGATAGGCATTTGATAGAAATAATGGACGGTCGCTATAAATTCAGGGAACATTGCCTTGCAATTAAGAGATACTTGCTCCTGGGCCAAGGTGACTTCATTCAGTATCTCATGGACATCGTGGGTCCCGACCTATCACAACCTGCTAACACTATAAGTTCCTTCAAGCTTGCAGGGCTACTTGAAAGTGCAATTCGTGCCTCCAATGCCCAATATGATGATTCAGATATATTGGACAGGTTGAGAGTGAAGATGATGCCACACAATAGCGGGGACAGGGGCTGGGATGTATTCTCACTGGAGTATAATGTAAGAGATCCTTTGAACACTATCTTTACAGAATCTGTCATGGCTAGATATCTTAAAATTTTTAACTTCCTTTGGAAGCTCAAACGTGTGGAACACGCTCTCAGTGCAACATGGCAGACTATGAAGCCAAACTGCTCCATTGCCAGGCTATTTGCTGCTAAGGATGGCGGAGGAAAGTTGCAAATTGTAGCAGTTTTAAGGCGGTGTCAAACATTAAGAAATGAGATGAATCATTTTGTTACAAATCTCCAGTACTATATAATGTTTGAAGTTCTTGAGTACTCGTGGGCCGACTTTCTGGATGAAATGGAACAAGCAAGAGACCTTGATGAACTTATAGCAGCTCATGAAAAATACCTTAATTCGATTGTTGAGAAGTCCCTTCTTGGGGAGCGCTCTCAACAACTCTGTAAAACATTGTTTGCATTGTTTGATCTCATTTTGCGCTTTCGAAATCATGCTGATAGACTATATGAAAGTGCCCGTGAAATGCAGGCCAGGTAAATTGTTACATTTTGCTGGTCAGTGTATTTCTTAATGTTTTGTGATGATGCCAAATGGATTATACACGGATTATATTGTAGGTCTTGTATTTTTGTTTGACATTTGATATCTTACAGCCATGTTTTTTAGCATTGAGATGTGATATGTTTGCTCATTTCATGTAGAGGCGAAACATTATCAAGGTACAAGCCAAAGAAAGAACCTCAGAAGCTGGGATCATGGGCTGGAGTAGGAAGGAAATCCTCGTTACAACTTACAGGAGAATTTCTGCGTACCATGGGAGAAGAGATGGATGCTATTGCTATCGAGTATTCATCTTTATTAGAGGGATTCGTCGCTCAATTGCCTCTCCAGCAGCATGTTGATTTGAAATTTCTCTCCTTTCGTCTTGATTTCACTGAGTTTTACAGCCAGCAGCATGTGAGTATGCTCACTGGACCAATTAAATCAAGGAGAACTTCTCTGAGAGGGGGGAAGCAGTCACAGAATGCTTGAAATATTGGTATTGTTTTTGACCTCTTCATCACATGCTGAATGATCTTGATTCTTGAGTAGCCCTATCAGTTCCTGAAGTGAGTGTGGGCTTCGACAGTCTTATTTGTTTTAAGCTCTGGTAAATGACTTTCTGTAAAGGACTTGTGTGTGCTAGAAAACTTGTTTTGTCAATATTTATTATAGATAATTAACAGCCTTTTAAAATTTCCATGCAGGTGATTTTTTTTCAACCTTTAACACTATCTCAGTGTGTGGGATATTCTAGCGTGTTGCATTAACCCATGGCATTAATCCGAGGTATTTCAGTATTGTTTGACTAACAATATTCTATGTTATGTTGAATAGTTCTCTAACACAGGTCAGGTAATTCACACTATATTAAATTCCTTTTTTGACATCACTGATTGTCATGGTGATTTTTTTCACTGAAGTCTTGTGTCCAAAATTTAATATACAGGAATGGAGAATTGATTGTATGATTCTGAGTGTAATATTTGAATATTTTTATATCTTTCTTCACTTGGGTTGCCTCTTTTTGATTACAGATGTTTGCAGTTACACGTTTCCACATACCTTATAAACTTTAAGATCCCTATTAGAGGCAGTTTGTTTGATAGTTTTGTCGTTTGATTTTTCTTTCTGGCAGATGTAGTGTTTCTTCATTTAACTTTTTGTAGGATTTATTTGGTTGGGATGTATCGGAATTCCTGTACATCACAAGGGCATGAAATATTCTTACATCTATTTTGGGGCTTCTTCTGCCAAAGCCAATTAAAATGCTGCACCATGAAATGTAAATTATAATTGGATTTTCTTAAGAAAACTATTTTTCAGTTTTCAACATCAGCCAAGCTTCCTACAAACTTATTTCCGCAGGTGGTTTTTGTAGCCAAGAAAAAGTTCCGGAAGTTTGGAGCTAAAGTAAGCTAATCTTGTGGTTTTAGCCGTTACCTTTATATATCTGCCAAGATGAGAGAATAGCATTTTATAGATATATACTGTGCAGAGACGAGCAAATATGTGGTTTAATATCACACTTGTTTTCTTGAGAAGTAAAATTTACATTTGGATTTTCTCCAGACCAATAATCTGTGATCTTTGAGGCTCTAGTTTGGAGTATTTAATTTTGTGGTTGTAGCTACTACCTTTATACCTTTGCATTGACGAGAGGATATTGTCTCTATACATGTAAGAAACAAGCAAATATTTGGTTTAGTAACATGCTCATTTTTTCTCGCAGTAAATTTTTTAGCTGTATGTGTCACTCCAACCAAAATATGTGCAATCTAATAGGTCAGTTTTTTCTAGTAGTTTGCTTCTTTTAGCAGTTATTGTAGTAGTTTAATTCATTAATTGCAAAACCTATGATGCTGCAACGCAGCTTGCATTTCTAATTCTTTTTGCATGTTTTTTATTTCAATGTGTATTGGCTATTAGAAAGTTAAAAAGCTAAGGATTAATAAAGTAGTCCTTACAAAAAACGCAAACTGGGCCTTCTTACTGAAATTCAATGCTTTTAAGTTTTATGTATTTGGTTAATCTGATAATACGAGAACAATGTAATGATAATAGGCCACGCAAATCTTGGAAGACAGTTGTAAAAAACATTATCTTGAGCTGTGTGTTTAAAGCTCAAATTCGATTCTTAATTAAGGGTTCATAATGACAGAGTATATGCAACCTCTTTTTCTTGGAGATAAGAAATGAAAGGCTCTTTAGGGGGATTCGTACAACCAAATGATCGTTTAAGCATTTGTGCTTTCCACATACCCATCCTCACTTTGACTGCAGTTATTTTATTATCACGAGTATTGTTTCCCCAACAATTCTTAATTTCTGAGTTTTATATAATGTTTGTATTTTTTTTGATAATTCAAAAATATATATTGATATTAAACAATGCTAAAGTACATTTTACTTTTGCACCAAAATTCTAGATTTCTAAAAAAAACTCGCTTTCTTTTTCCCATACTTAACTAGTCCTATCTTTGCATATTTTCTTAAAAACACATGCATGCTTTGTAAAAAGAACATGGAAGCTTTTGAATGATCTTGCTTTTATTGTGCATGTTTATCTACTAACAAATGTGCATGCATGATATTACTTTTATCATGCATGCTAAACCAAAGTAGCAAAAATCGTTTGGGGAAAAAATCGTTTTTTCAAAAGTTAAAGTGTTTTTCAAAAATTCGCAATTTAATTGGGAAAAAAACAGAAAAACTAAAAACCACTAGAACACATTGGAAAAAAAGAGAAAAAAGTATGTTTTTAAAATTTAAATGCATTTTCATTGCATAGAGATACATATAAGGCATTTCAATTACATAGAAAAGAAGTACATATTATGAGAGGAAGATAAATGAGATAGTACGCCATCAAAATCGGACAACTATTTTCTTTCATTACTTTCATACTATTCAAATTTCACTAAATTTGCATTTCAAAATGCATACAATTGTCGTTTAAAAAGAAACAAAAAGGTGGAAAGAGACAATGGCAAGGGTAGACTATGGATCAACAGGTCTAAACTTTAATATCCCTTCAGGGTTGTTGCCTTCTCTTAATTGTGACATGACTTCGGCACAGAAGCTAGCTTCTTGCATGATGTCGAAGCCTTCATCCCCAAACATAGGCTCATTATTTTCAAGCCATTCAAAATCTGGATCGATCTCATCAAGGTCAATTGGTTGATTATCCTCGATGGTGCTTAACATTATCAAATAGAATCCATATGTTAGGGATTTTTAAGAATAATAATTTAGAAAAATATGAACCAACTTCGCATATGAAATAAGAAATAGAAATGCAACATTTATTAACTTTGAGCTTTTTTCATCTTTAAACGAAGATTGTGGTGGATGAATGCCAAATCATTAATTTGTTCTTGAGTGAGTCGATTGCATTTTTTGGAATGTATATGGGGCCCTCTATGATCTCTGCATTATCTTGAAATGGGGCACCAAAGAACAACATTGGATTCAAGAAGTATCCAACTGCATGGAGGGGTGAATGGATTTGTTGATTCCACTGTTATCAATTATCTCCCATAATGGCATGCACTTGGCCTCATTATTCCTTAATCTGCTCTTAATAGCTTCTTTGGCCCTATCTATTTTTTGATATAGATAACCCATAAGGGATTTATCTTTGTCAATGAGTTTCAAAACTCGAACTAGAGGCTCAGAAAATAACACAATTTGCTCTATCTCTTCCCAAAAAGTTGCTGAAAAAACATAGTTTTGCACAATTCTACCATTCATATGTTTTGTAAAGACGAATCCACCCATTTAGTTGAAATGAACATTTGTTTCAAATTCATTTGTTATTGGGAGAGAGTCTACAAGGCAAAGAAGTGGGTTTCAAACCTTGTCACCCTAGGCTGAAGAAGTTCTTTAGCATTTGTGATGAGCGCATCATATTGAGCACCCTTGTATGATTGTATATAAACTTAGTGATTGTGTGGGCCTTTTGCAAAGCCTCTTTCATCCATGAAATTTTTCCTATGTCGTCTAAGGTCAAATCAAGACAATGTGCCGCAAATGAAGTATAAAATATGGTCGTATATTTCTTCCTAAGAAGCCTCCAACAGCCACACAAGCATCAACATTATCAGTAATGAATTGGACCACATTTTGTAGCTCCACCTTAATTATAACCTCATCAAATAGACGAAATAGTGTCTTGTTCGATTTTATCATATCAGATGCATCGGCACTCTTAAGAAACATTGTGCCAATGTCACACGAAACAAGGAAGTTCATGAGTGTGGTTCTTTTTATCTGTCCATCCATCTAACATGATAATGTAACTTGTTTGTGCCTATTCGTTGCGATGTTTTGTAATAACATTTTTCACATCTTGTACGTCCTTCAACAAATTTGTCCGCAAAGCCTCGTATGATGGAGCTTTGAACGCAGGGTCTGCAACTACAATTGCATCCACCATACTTTGCCAGTATAGAGATCAAGCCACATTAAACGACAAACTTCGAAGAGTACCAAAAGTTGCAAATTGCATTAATGCATGATCGTGCACAATTTTTCTCCACCTTGTACTCTCTAGTGTGGTTTGTGATTCAAGGGTAGTGCGAGGGCTAAAGAAAGCATGAATTTTTCCCCCACCTATGTTTGGCCCATGCGGTGTTGATTGAGGGGTCTTTTGAGACCTTTCTCTCCCTTTTTTTTCATATTTTGTTGAAGACCCTGGTGTGTCATTATCAATTTGATCAGCCCTTGGCTCCGAAGAGTTAGAAGTTTAGAATCCACTTCTGTCCCTGTTCTTTCTTTTTTGGCCTTCACATCTGCATATTTTTCAAATGATGCTATACTCTGATTAGTGACATCTATAGGGCATGCATTTGTGCAAGGTGCAACTTCATGCCCTTTATTTTTCGTCAAATGCCACTTAAAGCGATATATGCCTCCATTGCATATATGTCCACAAAAGTTGCATTTGACCCTTTGTAAAGTTTCATCCATTGCAGTGCAGTAGATCCATGCAAATTTTTTGTCACGTGACATGATCAAATCTGTGATGTGCATGACAAATTCCATTAAGGTGTTGAAATGTTAGGTTTTTTTGAAGATTTAAACTTAACCCTAACCCTATAATCCTATTAGATCAGGGTTAGGGTTATTTTTTACTATTTTTTTTGAATTAAGGTAAAAAACATAATTAAGTTTTTTTTAAAATTTAGAGTCTAGAGATAGACAAAAAAAATCACAACTTAAATCTTTTTAAACCGTAAACACAAACGCTATTTTTAACCCTAGCCCCAGCCCTAGTTAGGGTTAGGGTTAGGTTTAAAAACCATAATTAGGGTTTTTAAAAAATTTAGATAATAATATATTTTATTTTCAAAAATAGTTTAAATTAAACTAAATAAAAAAATAAAAAAATAAAAAATCATAATCTAATTCTTTTTTAAACCCTAAACTCTAATTTTGTTTTTTACCCTAACCCTAACTCTAGTTATGGTTAGGGTAAAAACAAAATTAGGGTTTTTTAAAATTTAGACAACAAAACATTTTTATTTTTTAAAATAGTTTAAATTAAACAAAATAAAAAATAATAAATTTAATCGAAATAAATTTAAAACCCTAAACCGTAGGTATGTTTTTTTAAACCCTAACCCTAATCCTAACCCTAACTAGGGTTAGGGTTAAGGTTAAAACAAAATTAGGGTTTTCTAAAATTTAGACAACAATATATTTTATTTTTTAAAATAATTATAATTGAACAAAATAAAAAATGTAACTGCCCTGGTTCTCCTGATTTTTTGATGAAAATCTGACTTTTCGATAAAAATTTGGAAGTGTTTATCCTTTGCTAGAAGTTTGGGTATATTTGCTGATGCTTTTCGAAAATCTTCAATTCCAAAATAAATTTATGTCAAAGCAAAGAGATTATGGAAAAAAATTGTTTTCAGGTATATAGGTCTTAAAAATCGTGACCAACAACAAAAAACACGATTTTTGGGTGATTTAATCGGGTTAAGATCGTGTTTTAAAAAAAAATGCAATATTTTGGCGATTTATGGTGATTTTTTGACATTTCAAAGGTTAACGCAATTTTCAACGTTTTTTTTCTTGCCGTTAATTGTGAAAAAACCGTGATTTTCCTCTAGCATTTCCGCAGTTTAGGGCATGCTTAAGTTTATTTTTGGTGATTACGGTAACTATGTTAAACTACTAACAAGCATGCATGCATGTTTATATATTTATAGCATGCATGGCTATGTTTTACAAGAAAGTTCAGTACCTAAGCTAATAGACACGAAAACCCATCACGTATCTGCTTGAGATTTATTTTTTGTCCCCAATCTTAATGGAATGATTTGTAGCTGCAGTACCTAAACTAATGACTTATAGCATGCATGCCTAGGTTTTACAAGAAAGTTCAGTACCTAAGCTAATAGATATGAAAATCCATCACCTAGGCAACGGTCCCATGCTGGGGACCAGCAAACTGATTATATGTACGTACTACTGAGAAATTCTAAGAGCTTATTTTTATTTACAGTCCCATGCATTTTTTAAATTTTCGCTACTGGAATGGTTGCTAAAATCTAGGTTCCCATATATGTGGTCCCATGTATTTTTTTAATTTTCACTGTTAAAATTTTGGAGGTAACTACAGGCAACTAAGCCATGTGGCAGAAGAAAAGCTGGATATTTTTAAGCGGGTGAAAAAAATTTGTGCCCCTTACTGTTTCTGTGGGCTGGGAAAGGACTCTTGAAGCAGTTGCTGCTGAAACATTTCCGGAGCTTTTTTTTTGAAGTGGTCGAAACTGTTAAACAAATTCATGGGAACCCATTTCCCAGATTCGTAGGAGCAGTAGCCCCCAGCATGGGACCCCGCTGTTATCTGCTTGAGATTTATTTTTTGCCCCCAAGCTTAATGGATTGATTTGTACCTGCAGTTCTTGTCCACTTTCCACACTTATAGGTGGAAGATCCTCGGTAGGAGAGGGGCTTCTACATTCTTGTTTTCTATTAGTTGTGATTTTTTGCCCTTCTTCCAAAGGGCAACATTTCTTCACAACAACATTAATCTTTGAATCCTGTGGATCATGCATGCTTGGAGCTTCTCTGGATTCTTTCAGATTTTATCTTCTCTTGATTGCAAGGTGCAACACAAAGATACTCCATTGCAGCACCCTTCTACCAGATGACCTTTTGCTTTCTCTTTTGCTGCATCACTTGCAAGCTTTTTTTAGATGAGATAGCATTTTCTTCTGATATATTTTGTATTGGCTTCTGTATGTGCGGGCGGGTAATAGCCAGATGACCATACTCAAAGTATTCCCTGCATCTAAATGCAATGCTGTTGGTGCACCCTTCCAAACCAGGACAAAATCAGCAGGTTGACCTTCACTAAGATCCACCTTTACACAAATATGAGCATATGTTGTCTTGAAGTTGGCCTTTGTTGACAAATCTAGGGCAATGAATTTTCCAATAGCATTTCCTATGTGTTGTAGGGTTGGAGGCATCTAAAAACATAAAGGCAAATATGGAAGCTAGATCCATACTTGAAGCTAGAAGCATGGAAAGCAGAGGGTCAAAATCTGAGAACTTCTTGAAAAGCCTGACCCCTTATGAAAGGGCCCCTTACTGTAAATTAGATCCCGGAACGTCAGATCTAAAAAGAGTACAATGAAAAACCCTTGGGAACAAGGGTAAATCTCCGCCTCATAAGAGATGAGAGGAGACCAGTTTTGGCATATCCATTCACTCAAAACAGTAAGAGTGGGCCAAAAACCATTGAACCGGCAAATTAAACCTTGCTCACTAAGTGTAGCAGTAAAATCAGAGATCTCTTCACCTCATGGACAAATAGAGAGGGCTGAAGAAGATTTTTCAACAATAAAACCCTTCCTACGAGAGGGAAGGGAAACCTTACTAGATCCATGATTTTTTGGGGAGTTGACCAAAGATCTGTCTTTGTGAGGCTCAATATTCCTTTTGGCAACAACTTCTTTGAACGCGGATTTATCATGAAAACTTTTCTCCTCCATAGTTGTTGCTTGTATTGTTGAAAGTTGTCTTGGAGAGTGTTGACGATGGATTCTCCTTTTGGGGTTTCAGATCTCCTCCATTGCTCTTGCATGCATCCTTGCATATTTTCTTGGGTGACAATGGAGGTGGATCCTCTTTTAAAAGGGATGGATCCCTTCCAGAGCTCTTGCATGATTTCTTGGGTGACAATGGAGATGGATCATCTTCCAAAAGGGGCGGATCCCCTCCAGAGCTCTTGCATGCAGCGTTTGATCTTGAAGATTTTCCAAAGCCCTAGAGCTCCATGAGTTCTCCAGATTCTTTGAGGGACAATATTTTTCAGAGCTTGAAGATTTTCCCATGCTTCAGAGCTCCAAAACAAATTGGCTAAATCTGAGTTCTATGATGTTTATATTTTTCATTGTGTGGTAAACAACAATTTCAATTATAGCGCGTTAAAAATATATAGCAAGTCAAGATCGTCATTGTTTTAGGATTTTGAGAGTTCTAATATTTTCCTAGTTTCCCTTTGAGAATGAGATTGATGATAGATTGTATCCATAGCTATTTCGGTGAGTGTCGACATTTTCCAACACCACCAACTGATTGGTTCTTACAAGAATGCTTATATTTCTAGGGATTTTGTGAGAATACTGTTGACGCTGGAGATTGCACCCGGTGGCAAGAAAATAGGTTCCTGCCCTCTCCTCGCAACATGGAAACTCCTCTCTCGCCTGTGGGACGGCGAAGCAGGAGAGGAGAGTCTCTAGTTAAGGGCTAGCTCCCTTTGATGTATCGTTGTTTGTTTCAGGCAGTGCAAAATTACATACCGGCATATATATATATATATATATATATATATATATATATATATATAATAAAAAGGGGGGGATGAAAAGGGAGAAGAAATGCTAGAAAACAAACCTACTCTAAGGAGGTGATACACCAAAATAAAGGTGATCTTCTCACACCTACTCTCAGAATCAAACAAAGACCACAAACATATACTTAGACTCGGCAGGGAGACTAGGCTACAAGAAAATGGCAGGGAGGTTTTTGTGAAAACACAGGAACAGAGACTCACCAAGATGCTGCGGAATGCATACTGTAAATGACTTCCTTTGCTCTGTATCTCCAAAATGGAACTCTCCTCCTGTCACCTGCAAACAATGGCGCCTTGTGGATAATTGGTGTGTGGGTGTTGGAACTGTGAGAGCATTAAAACAATGACTGGACACAACTCAAACACTCAGACATACACAGAAAATCCGACCAAGAATAGGTAAAAATAGTCTTTATAGATTCAGGTAGAAATTTCAGCAGGGCTGCGCCTCACAAAAATTGCAAAAAGATGATTACAAAATGACAAGTATCAAATATATAAGGAAAGTCCAAGAGGCTCATTTGGCGCTCTTTTTACAAATGGCTATTCATGAAAAGAAACAGGCTGCTCAAAATATTAATGAGCCATGTCCTCTGTTCTGCTTTGAAGTCCGCATTTTTAATGGCAAAACGCGGTTTGTCCACCCATTAAATGAAAAATGAGGGAAACCGGTTACATTCTTTAGCTGCTACGTCCTCTCATGATCAATTCGCTGGCACTATTTCACCTGCCAAATTCTTTTCTTCAAATTGGCGCCGCTTGGACTCAACTGTTTGCTTACTCATTCTTTGCTTGTCGCTCTGTCCGTTTGCTCTTTACGCCATCAGGCAATAAATTGCTTTGTTTATGCCACTTGGACTGCTTGACTGCTCCTTGCCTTGTCATCTCCGCTTGTTACTTGGAATTTGTCTTTTTTGCTTACTCGGCCCCTTAAGCGAATTCCTTGGCGAGTCGCTACATTTTGCCCCTTTTTCTCATGTTTGGCGCCTTTTCAGATCGAAAACCCAACGGCCAAATGGCTTTGTTAAATTTGACATGTATATGGCCGTCTTTAGTTTGAAAACCAACGGCTCTTTTGCTTGATTAAACTTGACGTCCTCCGGGACGTCATCAGGTCTGCTTTATGTCTGTGTTTTCCTCTCGGCACTCTGACTTTTGAAGACTCCCCTTCGGCGAAGGACCCACCCTTGAACCAAATCCGTTGAACCAAAGGTTGGTTCAACGGTTCAAGGCTCAACCAATGCGCGCCAATTCCAAAGAAAGCCGATGAACTTCATTGAACCGTTGAAGTTGAACTCTTGACATTGAACCAGGCCATGAACCAAACATATTGAACTTGCTGAACCCGAAAATGATTGGCATTAAGACAGCAGGGGAGAAGTTGACCGAGATTTTGCCTGTGGGCAAAATTGGTCAACAGATTGGCAACTCACAGGGGAAGCATGCCTGCTATGCTTAGAATCCAGTTGCCTTGCAGTCCATTGGGCGTGGAGTCAGATTTTAACTTTAAAATAGCAACAGCTCTTATAAATTTAGAACCAACCACGCAGATCTACCTCCACGAAAAGACAGCACACACAAGACTAAGAAAACTACTTGTGCAACAACACTTAGGGGAAACAGGGAAAGAAAACTGAAAGCAATCTACTATATACAGTTAACCAAGTATTTTTGATTCCCTCCTGGATCAAAGGGAAAGCTTCTAGCGTTTCTTTCATCTGACACATCCAGTATCGATAATGGATCCCACAAGGAAATATTTATGTACAGCTCCTTCACTTGGTCTGCCATGTCGATTTGAGGATCGCTCCCTTCCATATTTTCTTTTGGGTTGATCCCAACTGGAGTTGTAGGCTGAGGCGCCGAAGGTGCAAACGGCTGTTTGGAAATTGGGGCCCTTTGAAATGAGTGTGATGGAGGAGGTGCAACTGCTGCCTGAGTGGTAGCTTGCACCTCTTCCACTGCTCTCCTCTTAAATTTTGTATTGGCTGCAACACAATCAGCCTGATTCCCTGTAGCGCCGCCATGGTTGATTGCACAAAACTCGCCCTCTTCGTGATTCATAAGAGCAGAATCCGGCTGGCCCTGATTGCTACTCGTGCTGGGTTGAGCTGGAGCCTCAAAAAACTGGGAAAGAGCAACAACCTGATTCTCTGTATTTTGGAAATAATTCACCATCTCGTTTGTGTGCACAGCCTGTTCTTGACCATATCCCATGGTCGAACAGCTAGGCTGCTCTTGTACAAGATTATTCTGAACAGGCACTATGGCCTTAGATGATGAAGAGGGACTAGTGTTGTAATTTTGAAATGCCCTGGTTGTAGTGAGCTGCCCGACCTTGATTATAATTATGAAAAGGGGGTCTAGGGGCTTGACCATAATTTTGGTACCCTTGATTTGCTCTGTTGCCTTGAGCCTGCTGTTGCTTTTTAATGTCAACGAGTTCGTTGGTCACGGCCTGCAACATACTCTTAATCTCATGAAGCTCGTTTGACAAAATAGCAGCTGGTTTCTCTATGCTTGGCAGAGGAGCTAATGCTGGAGCAATGGTTTGAATTGGGGGCAGCAATTCTGGGAAAAGCGGCATGTGAGGCCTAGGGGTGATCTTTCCAGCTTGTACCAAGCATTTCTCAGCGGTTATGGCAATGTCATAAGCAGCAGGCAATATATGCCCTCCCATAGATTGTATCATTACTGCAATGTCGTTATTTAATGCTTTTAAATAGTACAAAAAAGCATAGCTGAGAGTCGGCCTTACTAGGATGGGAATTCTATCCCAAGTCTTTTGAAACCGCGTGTTGAAGTCTTGCATATACTCGTGCGGAGCTCTCTTTATGGTCGTCAGCTGCTCAGCGAGCGAGAGGGCGTCGCTCTTTTCCTCAAAATGATCTGTTAGCTGAATACCCAGTTCATTCCAGGAATGGATTGAATTTGCAGGCAAAGTCCCGTACCAGTCAAGAGCCTTGCCCTTAAGAGACAAAGCTAGCAATCTGACTGCGACATTTTCCTCTGTGACATTATGAATATTGACGAGATTAGAAACGTTCTTGATGTGCTCAATGGCTGTGACGGGCCCCTCTCCATTAAAGGGAGGCACACTTTTGAGGACCGCTCCTGGGATTGGGTCATAACGCTGAAGGTTCAAGGGACTCTGACCACGAAAGCTCACAAAGGGTAATGCCGTAGCTATAAGGGGATTCAAACGGGGTACTTCTCTTGTGAAAGAAGCACCTGTAACCAGACTGGGAAGACGACTCGCTAAATAAGGATGAGTCCCTTTGAACCTCAGTCGCTTTGCTGAGTCGAGAGGTAATTCGATGAATTCAAAAGGGACACCCTTATTAGCGGATCGTGTGGTGACCTTAGGCATCGGAAGATGAAGAAACTGGTCTTGAAATTATAGAATTGAAGCTCTTACCAGTGGAGTTGCCAGATGTTGGAAAACTTGAAATTGCTGTGATAGGACCAGCATCAATCCTGATATCTTACTGTGTCCCACCGGGCGTGCCAAAACTGTTGACGCTGGAGATTGCACCCGGTGGCAGGAAATAGGTTCCTGCCCTCTCCTTGCAACATGGAAACTCTTCTCTCGCCTGTGGGACGACGAAGCAGGAGAGGAGAGTCTCTAGTTAAGGGCTAGCTCCCTTTGATGTATCGTTGTTTGTTTCAGGGAGTGCAAAATTACATATCGGCATATATATATATATATATATATATATATATATATATATATATATATATATATATATATATACATACAACTATAATAAAAAGGGGGGGATGAAAAGGGAGAAGAAATGCTAGAAAACAAACCTACTCTAAGGAGGTGATACACCAAAATAAAGGTGATCTTCTCACACCTACTCTTAGAATCAAACAAAGACCACAAACATACACTCAGACTCGGCAGGGAGACCAGGCTACAAGAAAATGGCAGGGAGGTTCTTGTGAAAACATAGGAATAGAGACTCACCAAGATGCTGCGGAATACATACTGTAAATGACTTCCTTTGCTCTGTATCTCCAAAATGGAACTCTCCTCTTGTCCCCTGCAGACAATGGCGCCTTGTGGATAATTGGTGTGTGGGTGCTGGAACTGTGAGAGCATTAAAACAATAACTGGACACAACTCAAACACTCAGACATATACAGAAAATCCGACCAAGAATAGGTAAAAATAGTCTTTATAGATTCAAGTAGAAATTTCAGTAGGGCTGCGCCTCACAAAAATTGCAAAAAGATGATTACAAAATGACAAGTATCAAATATATAAGAAAAGTCCAAGAGGCTCATTTGGCGCTCTTTTTACAAATGGCTGTTCATGAAAAGAAACCGGCCGCTCAAAATATTAATGAGCCATGTCCTCTGTTCTGCTTTGAAGTCCGCATTTTAATGGCAAAACGCGGTTTGTCCACCCATTAAATGAAAAATGAGGGAAACCTGTTACATTCTTTAGCTGCTACGTCCTCTCATGATCAATTCGCTGGCACTATTTCACCTGCCAAATTCTCTTCTTCAAATTGGCGCCGCTTGGACTCAATTGTTTGCTTACTCATTTTTTGCTTGTCGTTCTGTCCGTTTGCTCTTTACGTCATCAGGCAATAAATTGCCTTGTTTATGCCATTTGGACTGCTTGACTGCTCCTTGCCTTGTCATCTCCGCTTGTTACTTGGAATTTGTCTTTTTTGCTTACTCGGCCCCTTAAGCGAATTCCTTGGCGGGTCGCTACATTTTGCCCCTTTTTCCTCATGTTTGGCGCCTTTCCAGATCAAAAACCCAACGGCTAAATGGCTTTGTTAAATTTGACATGTATATGGCCGTCTTTAGTTTGAAAACCAACGGCTCTTTTGCTTGATTAAACTTGACGTCCTCCGGGACGTCATCAGGTCTGCTTTATGTCTGTGTTTTCCTCTCGGCACTCTGACTTTTGAAGACTCCCCTTCGGCGAAGGACCCACCCTTGAACCAAATCCGTTGAACCAAAGGTTGGTTCAACGGTTTAAGGCTCAACCAATGCGTGCCAATTCCAAAGAAAGCCGATGGACTTCATTGAACTGTTGAAGTTGAACTCTTGACATTGAACTAGGCCATGAACCAAACATATTGAACTTGCTGAACCCGAAAATGACTGGCATTAAGACAGCAGGGGAGAAGTTGACTGAGATTTTGCCTGTGGGCAAAATTGGTCAACAAATACACTAATGATTGCATGGCTTATCGGAATGTACATATAAGTGCATACATCGGTGTTAGACAAGGAATTATATTCCTTTATAGATGCGGCATTTCTGCAGTGGATCAAATTAGGTGAGATAATTTTTCAGGGTTCAACTGAATAGCTTTGAGCCAATCTGCATTGACCCATATTTCATTAGTGTTTCACAAGAACCCAACTCTCAGAAATATGAATGGTCCACTTGGCACTCATTGCATCTAGGTGATGCTTACAGGGGTGTGGCACCAAGTCTTCTCGGGAGGTCACCCATCCCAATACTACTCTGGTTCAAGCATGCTTAACCATGATGTTTACCCCACAATCAAGCCCGCTTAGCTTGCTGCTCCATTTTCAAAACCTTCAACAAATGTTGTGTCCTATGAACCATTCATTATGGTTCTCCCTAGCTCATTCATTTATAAAAGTGGTGTTTTCATAGTGGATCAAATTCTATGATATGAGTTTTTGAGATTTAGCTGCGTAGTTTTGAGCCATTCTACATTAACTCGAATTTCATGAATAGTGAGTGGTTCACAAGAACCCATTTCTCACGAGCTTGAATGTCCACGTGGCACTCGTTGCATCTAGGTGATGCTCACAGAGGTGTAGCACCAGGACTTCCCAGGAGATCACCCATCCTAATACTACTGTGGTTCAAACATGCTCAATCATGTTGTTTACCCCACAATCAAGCCAGCTTAGCTTGCTGCCTCATGTTCAAAACCTTCAACAAATGTTATGCCCTCTGAACCATTCATTATGGTTCTCCCTAGCTAATTCATTTATAAAAGTGATGTTTTCACAGTGGATCAAATTATATGATATGAGTTTTCAAGATTCAGCTGTGTAGTTTTGAGCCATTCTACATTAACCCATATTTTATGAGTATTGGTTCACAAGAACCCATTTCTCACGAGCATGAATGGTCCACTTGGTACTCATTGCATCTGGGTAGATTGGCCAAAACTTTGCAACTAAATCCTGAAGAATCATATCATGAAATATATTCGCATTTCCTTAGGGAGCAAAGGGAACATCCCCAAGCTCTCCCCTTCTGCAAGGGACTAGTAAGGGTGTATTTCTTAGTCATGCCTTGGGTAGCATAAGACTCATAGTTATCCCTTGTGACAAAACCACATGCAAAACAGAAAATAGAAATGGCATGAACATATAAATGGCATTAACATATAAAGGCCTATATGGGTAAGACAACTTGCATATATGAAAGTATTTTCAAATAAAAAATAGAAAGGGTATGAACATATGAAGAGGCCTATATGGATATACAGCTCGCATTTGTGATATTATTTTCAAATCAAACCGAGTACAATCAAATTATGGATCCAAAATGGGAGATTTCTTTTCTAATAGTTAAAATCTATGGGATATTGATCTCTTGGGAGTGGACTCAAGTGTATGTGCATAATGCAAAAGAGAAGTGCATTAAGATATGCTGCAAGTTCTGTAAAATTGATGAGGTCCTAATGTGCCTGGCTTTTATGGTAAGCTACTATTGGAACCCACTCCTGTAAAATTAAGTGTTGTTGAGGAGAATTTCTTCTTGGATTTTCTGCCTCTGGTGAATGATGCTAACACAAATTCATAGTTGAGATTGTCAAAACAAGGCATTGGAAAAGAACAAATCATTGTATCAAACTAGACCCCTTCAATTTTCTATACATTGTTAGATGGCATACGTAAATCCATCTCCCCTGTTTGCCCATTCCCTGATTCCTCCATTCAGTCCTTTTTCAACTGGCATAAATTTTTCATCCTCTCATCCCAGTGTTAAAGATGTTTCTGAATTTGAAATGTGGTTAGTCTATTTGTCTGAATTTTTAATTAAAAAATCTCCCATTAAAGTTTAAAAACATGTATGTTTGCAATAAGTAAGGGAAATATCAGTTCAATTTCTATCCCGTTTAGTAAGAATTTACCTCTTCTTACATACACGCGACTCAGCAGGAAAGTGGTGAAACATCTTACAACATGGTGCGAGGTTCCATTCTTTTAAACAATGTTAGAAGTCAAGTAGAGAATAGTCAGGTTCTATCCTTGTTAAACAATGGTGGTAGAGACCAGTTAACTACGATTTGACTTCAATACCCTGAATCCCAATTATCTTAGACTCCAGTACACTTGTACTTGCACGGTGTGGTGCCTCAATGAATACAATTGTCCTAACATCAAGTGGTGCCTGGATGGGTTAAATGCGGTGAGCTTTAATAGACATATTTACTGCTTTCTCTTATTTATCAACCTTTTTATAATTGCATGAGTGATATTTCCTATGAACTTTGACATCCAAATATATGATTGGTATCTTTCGTGTATTTTCAATCGTGATATTAATGGCATCTCTAATATCCTTGTAACTGCAATTTTTAAGTGTTCACTAGAAAAAATTCCATTTCTATGTTTGTAAGAAAAATTCAAGATATTTTCACAACAAAGTTATTATTCCATACATGGGTAGGAAGACAAAAGGCAACATATGAGGCGACTATATGCATCAGGCAGACGAGCACATTTATTGTGGATAGAGTGGAAGGCATCGTGACACTCAGTTTATTCAGTATTGACCATCATTTCAAAGCAATAATAATCTTTGACATCCGATAAAGTAGATGCAATAGGATGTGATTTAAGATTAGCATTTTGGTATCCAATATTTGAGCCAAATCATGCTAATTCGTTATGATCCCTTCTGCAGAACTTCTTTTGGTTCCAGAGATATTGTCAACCACAACAACAGTAAAACCCAACACAAAAGTATGTTCAACAATCTCTTAGTGTCTTGAAGCTTGGTGGAAAGCATTGTGACATTGTCAAGATATCAGTTGTATCTTATGTATCTATGTGCATTTACGACCCAAATGTTCTTTTTCTTGTGCTTGTGTGATATCAATCACCGTACGCTGATATTATGATTCCTTTCTGAAATTTTTTTTAGCATATAACTGAATTTATCTGACCCATTACCATTGTTTGGCTCCCCAATTTTCATTTTGTTTTCTTTTTCTGCTTGATATTCTGTACCATAATTTTCTCAAGCATATTGTGGCAATTCATGTAATAGTGTAGTTGGATGCCATAGCCGTCCTTAGAAAGTTTAAGCAACCCATCTCGATGTTTCATTTTTATATTTTCTTGTGTGAAACAAATGCAAACAAAAAAGATTTCCTTCAAGGTTTCTTGGATATAAGGAAGGTGGACACCAACAAAAGAATAGAAGCTCAATGGCGATATAAATATATGATTTTATTAATTGTGGAACATCTAATGTCCTAAAAGTATCCTGATTATAAGTGCTTCAAATTAGGCCCATTAACATTATGGCTACGTGGAAGATGTCTCGCAGAGTGTAAAAACAGTCCTTGTTTGGGATTCAAGTTTTTTGCTTTGGAGATCCCGAGCTTAAGCAATGTTTGACAGGATAAAATGATGCCGACCTTCATAAATTTTAATAGAAAACATTGTAGAAGCAAGCCCACTTCCATAAGAGAACATGGGCACCCTTTGACCTTCCTGCATCAGTAAAAATTTGTCACCATGCCTTAGAGACTATAAAGGCAGAGACCTGTTTGGCGTCTTGATCATTTTCAAAGAAGAAACTAGCAAAGAGAATAGAATTACTAGTGTGCTATGCTTATTATGTACAATAGAGGCAAGTGCTGCATAAAGAGATGCTGTATACATGTTACCTACTTGCCTTGGCAATGACAATAAGGTTGATGGCTGCACTTTTTCATCATACAATGGCTTTGCAACCTGCTGAGAAGCCTTAAAATATCCAAGATGAGCAAACCAACATAAGACAGCAGCAATCTAGCCAAACATTTCAAAGATAAATTTAGAAAGATTAGAGAAAACCATCATTCTTCCCCATAAAAAACAACTAAGGAGCACATAGAATCTAAGAATCTATCGGGAAGCCCAATAGACAGTGGTTGACCTGTGGTGGATGTCAGCGGTTCGAGTCCGCTTATCTCCATCCAGCCCCTGATCCCATCATCAGTGTTATTCTATACGAATTCTATATAAGATTTATATGCTGAGTGCAGTTAGACTAGGCAGTTTGATCTAGGATTCATCATGATTTATCCATGGACGTTGATAAGATGCTTTCATTGCTTTCGTAGTACCTTAAGATGGCATAGCCTTGAATGGCAAGGTTCAAAAAATAAAGGGCTTACAGTGGATACCTAAGCACCTAGGGACGAAGAAGGGCGTGGTAAGCCAGAAGGATTTACACTTTGCACTATCCTGATTAGTTCCATTATCATCATTAATCAATAATGATTATTAATATTGATAATAGAGGGATTTGTATGGATATAGTTAGTATCGCTTGGGCTGCTTTAATGGTTGTTTTTATGTTTTCTCTCACTCGTAGTATGGGGTAGAAGTGGACTTTAATACAATTAATATTTAAACTAATTTAATAGTCGAGTCATTTTTGAGATTATTCAAAAAAATAAAATTTAGATTATAATCTCTATGTTTCATAACAATCCAATAATATTGAATGATCAATAATATGAGAAAAATCAAAGATTTCTGGAATTATTTATGTTTGATATGGATAAAGGAATGCATCCTTTACCCCCGTATTTTCGAAAATACTTGATACGTATCAAATATGAAATATATATGGAATTTATGCTACTGAGCATAGTATTAATCAAAAGAAAATAGTTTATGTGTTAATCAATCAAATGATTGTGAATTGATCAAATTTAATACGAGTTTGTTCTCAGAATGATGACATATGAAGCCTATTGTGCTGCTCTGTCTCAACCAGACTTCCCTTTTCCATAGAAATTATTTTTCTTGTATGTTTTCCAGTTCGCTATAGGCTATAAAATGATACTTTTACTGTGTTAGAAATAGAAAGATATTTCACGATTTTACGATTCGTATAAGTTTTTTTTGATTAGATTATGTTCAAAACCACACCTATGTACTACCCCCATAAAGTTACTTTTTTTAAGGGCATATTAATATATTGTGATTAGCATCACTTTTTTAACCAAGTCTTGATTACATTCATGTTCCCATAGGACAAGTGCTATTCAGATTTACTTATCTAAGATCTATGTAGAAGTAGTACAAAGAAAACGTGAAAGGAAAAGAAGTTTTCTTGTTTCCTTCTTCCTTCATACTACTACTTTTCCAAATCAATCTCTACCTTTAATATGACCCCTACTACCCGTCGACCCCTCACCCCCCGTTTTTTATTGATGATCTAGAATTCATCTAGACACCATTGATCATTGTATTGATAATACAAATCAATTGCTTTGACTCACTGTTTTAACGTAAATGATGAGTAAAAAAGCAATAGGGACTAAAATGAACAATGCAACACCAATAAATGCGAGGATATTTACTTCCATGATTGATTTTCCCTTCATTTTACAATAACTCAAGATTTGATCTCATAGAGTATAGATGAATCTTTTTTTTATTGATTGAATCCCTGGAATATGAGATTCCATCAATAGGATCAATATATAGACGGATTCACTTTTTTTTCAATATTCATTCTTAAGGCCAGTAATGCAAACAAAGCTTGATATTCCATCCTTTCTATTTTGGAAAATAAAATAGGAATAGCTCATATTATATTTAACATATCTACAATTCGATCAAGATAATATTCCACTATTCACCAATTTATTCACGAAATTCGTTCATCCACACCCAAAGTGCTATGTTTATAGAGTCATTAAGTTCATGGCATAATTTCACTCGCGATACTCTTGGAAATACACCATACAGTAGAACCAATGATTGACTTCTTGAAGTGACATGAATGTATTCTAGTTATATATCCACCTGTGCGATATTGCTTAAATTCCCCAAGATCCATATCACCAATTGTTACAATATGGAGATAGGGTTCCTTTCGGACCTATAATGAAACATATGGGGATTATATCATTTCTGTCCAGTGAAAAGAAAGCAAAGAGATGGATTCACTTGAACAAATTGCGCTGGAATAATTGGCAGTAGTGAGATCTTTCTATCCCACTCCGTTTCGATATTAACCACAATTGTATTGCTATGTTAGAAGAAGGCTAGTTATACTGGTTCAATATACTTCCAATATACCCTTGGTATAATAGTGACAATCAAACAAGGATTGTAGAAGATATCAATAGTTTTCCATTTTTTGATCTCTCTTTTTCATGGGATCAATTGTTGGAAATATTGTCATTGATGTCAAAGGTCTAGCATTATTAGTGATAAAGGCTCCATTGCATTTAATGATGTTTTTAATATTCATATTTTGGCTAATATGTGTTAATATTTATTTAATATTAATGAATATATTTTTGGTTGCATATAAGTCAAAAGAGAGCCCATGGAGAAGTCAAAGAGTCATGGAGTAAAAGACAAAAGAGAAATGGGATGCATTTTCTTATGAAGAGTCATCTTGAGGAATTCCAAGAGACCATGTGAAGACAAAAGAGGGTATGGTGCATTTTTTTATGAAGGGACATTTTGAGGACTACGAAAAGTCACCAAGATGAAGACAAAAGAGGAAATGATGCATTCGCTTATGAAGGATCACCATATGACTTCTCAAATGCAATGATACAAAGGGTCATGCAAATTTGGTGTCATTTTTCATGATGATTGAAGGGAAGCTATAAATAAATGTTTGAGAAACCATTTGTAGAATCCAAGAGAGTGCATGGTTTGTATTTGTTTTCGAAGAGAGAAAAGTAGGAGATATTGTAGAGTTCTATCATTCGTTGAGTAAGCGACATTGAGAGATAGTTGTGTTTTATACACAAGAGGGGTTGGTGCTCTTGTGGGTTGGTGTTCACAAATAGTTGCTGTGTTGGTGCTTGGCAAAGGGGTTGGTGTTCCTGCAAGTTGGTGCTGGGAACTTTATAATTTGAGTTGGTGCTTATTCATATACTTGAGATTGTTCTCCGTGGTTTTTCTCATTTTGGGTTTTTACGTAAAAATCTGGTGTCTCTCTCTCTCTTGTGTGATGCATATTATTGTTTCAGTTTTATTGCATATCTTGAATGTGTGATTAAGTGGTTAAAGAAAAAAATAGATTAAATAAAAGATATATAATATATTGATTCACCCCCCCTCTCAGTATATTTCGTGTTTAACAATTGGTATTAGAGCAAGTTTTTTTGGAAAAAGTTTTACAACTTGAAGGTAGATCGGGAAAGCACGATCGCTGGATCATATGAAGGTTTTTCTACAAATAAGACACCTTTGTTTGATGGGACAAATTATTTTTTTTGGAGTATGAGGATGACTTATTTGATGGCCTTTGGATTCGACATTTGGCAAGCAGTGGTAGAGGAATATGAAGAGCCATAGAGACTTGTAATTACTTTGGAAGAAAAGAAAGCAAGTGAAAATAATGCTAAAGCTTTAAATGCTATTTTATGTGGTTTATGTGAATTCAAATTTGTTAAAGTTATGCAATGTAAATCTGCTCATGAAACTTAGGTAAAACTTGAGAATATTTACAAAAGTGATAAAAAGGTTCAACAAGCTAAGTTTTAGACTTTCAAAAGATTGTTTGAGAGTTTGAAGATGGAAGAAGAAGAAAATATAGCAAGTTGTTTTTTGCGGGTTGATCAAATAGTTAATCAGATTCAAGGTCTTGGAGAAAAGTTAGAAGAATCGATTGTAGTATAAAAAGTTTTGAGATCTCTACCATTGAGATATGATGCAAAAGTTTTGGCAATTGAAAAGATGAATTTAGCCAAGCTAAAGATGGATGAGCTACATGATATTCTTACGGCATATGAAATGCGGACTGAACAAGAAAAATCTTTAAAGAGAGAAGCTACTTTCAAGACATCAAAGAAAGAGAATGTTGAGATTCAAAAATCAAGTGACAGTTCTAGTGATGAAGATGACAATGAAGCTCTATTCATTTGCAAATCGAAAAAGGGCATAGGTAATTATCAAGAAAAAATATTTTTTAAATGTTTTAATTGTGGAAAGATTGAACATTTTGCAGCTAAGTGCCCAGATAAAGGCAATGGTAACAATGAAGAAATAAATTCTACATACAAGAAGAATGTTAAAGAAAAATTCAAAAAGGGATTCGAGAAAAAGAGTTTGTATTCTAAAGATCTTAGCTCAACCGAAGATAGTGGAGTCAGTGATTCATAAGAAGAGATTCTATTCATGGCCATACATGAAGATGCCTTCGCAAACAAAAGTACAAATGATGAAGAAGAACATGATGAAGCCAAAGTAAATTTGGAAGAACTCGTTTGTGTCTTAGAAGAGTTAAAAGCTCTTGAAAAGAAAAATTGAAGATTAAAGCTCCAGATCGAGAAAAATGAAAAAGAGTCGAAAGAAATAATTGAAGATCTACAAGCACACTCTGAAAAAGCCAAGAAGAATGAAGATCCAACGGTACAGTTGCAAAAATTAAAGAATGTGAAAGGTATGTTATTGAAATTGCTTCTTTAAAAGCAAATCTTGAGCAAACAAATAAAGAAATCAATGATAGAGCATTCAATAATTCAAAATTTGAGAATAATACTAATATGTTGAATAAGATATTAGAAAATCAAAGATCAATGTCTGGTTTTGAAAAAGAGAAAGGGGAGGCCACTACTTTCACAGACAAGAAAACAAGAAAGAGCCATGCTGAAATTCTTACAAAAGAGGAAATTAAAAAGAAAGAAATTAAGAATACAGAGGACATCTCAAACAAAGAATGCTAGAGGGAATAGAGCTACAAAAGGCAATCAGGGCAGAGATACACAAACATGACCTATTTTTATGGTTACTATTTTTATTGTAATGGATATGGTCATAAGAAAATAGAATATCGAAAAAGGGCTAACAATTTCAGAAATAAGGAGAAGAAAAGCCACACAGAAGTCACAACTCTTTTACTTCTATATTAGGTTTTAATGAAGAGATCATAATATGTTACAAGTGCAACAACTTCGGACACATAGCTCGGTATTGTAGAAGCGTGTTCAAGTCAGTCAAGAAGGATCAGAGTTTCAAGGCTCCATTCATCAAGAAGAAAGTTTAGACAGGGTCATGGTAGAAGAAACAACCTGAAAAATCTATGTTGGTACAGACAGCTTTGCATGCAAGAAATGAAGAAAAGCCATGGTTAATTAACAGTGGATGTTCGAGGCATATGATAGGGGATAAAAACAAGTTCATAACTTTGAAGAAGATCAATGGTGGCACAGTGAAATTCAGAGACAATACTACTGTCAAAATTGCTGAAAAAGGTACACTAAGTTTGGATAATGGTAGAATTAAAACTGAAATTTTTTTGTATATAGGTCTTAAGCATAATCTTTTGAGTGTAAGTCAAATGTATGATCAGGGGCACACACTAAAGTTTTATGCAAAAGGTTGTGAAATTAGGAGAAAAGATTTAGATGTCTTGATTGTAAATGCTTAGAGAATTTGGAATAATTTGTATATATTAGCAGACATCAAAGGTCAAAGATGTTTGAGTCAGATTGAAGAAAGTTGGTTATGGCACAGGTGAATGGGACATAAATTTTGACAATCTTGTCTACATCAGCAAAAAACAAGTAGTCAAAAATCTTTCAAAGATTACAAAGTCATTCAACACACTTTGTGAACTTTGTCAACATGAGACGCAGGTCAGAAGGCGGTTCAAAACAAAAGAGTACTTGACCACTCAGATGCTAAAGCTTATTCACATTGATATGTGTGGACCTATGAGAACTCAAAGTACTCAAGGTGAGAAGTATTTCATGTTGCTTATTGATGATTTTTCATGCATGGCTTGGGTAATGTTTTTAAAAAAAAAATCGAAAGCTTTCAGAGATTTCAAAGCATTGGTTGAGAATGAAACCAGTTTGAAGATTAAGTGTCTAAGATCAGATCGAGGAGGAGAATTTATATCAAATCAGTTTATTGAGTTTTGTGAAGACCATGGAATAGACATTATTCAGCAGTCAGAACTCCACAACAAAATAGAGTAGTTGAGCGGAGAAACATAACAGTAGACAATATTAAATGAATCCAAGATATCAGAAAAATATTGGAGAGGCAGTTGCTACAACAGTGCATATTCAGAACAAAGCATTATTGAGAGCCAATAGTGACAAGACTCCTTATGAGCTATGAAAAGACAAACCAACAACAGTTGATTATTTTAGAGTTTTCGACAGCAGATGTTTCATAAAGAGAATCGATGAAAAACTTGATAAGTTTGAATCTAGAGCAGATGATATATTTTTTTGTTATTCTTGCAAAAGTAAAGCTTATAAATGTTATAACAAAAGAACCAAAAAATTGTTGAAAATGCAAGTGTCAGGATAGAAGAAGATGAAACACAAAAAATCAGTGATCCAATAGACATTTATGAAATCATTAAAGAAGATTTTTAAAAATCAGATGAAGACGAAAAAAATGACACCAAAACCCCATCCAAATATGTCCAGAGAAATCATAATGAAAATGACATCATTGGGGACATAAATGAAGAAATTTGCATAAGAAGAATGATAAGTGAATCTGAGCAAGTTAATTTCTCTTTGTTATCCAGAATTTAGCCTAGAACTTTTTCAAAAGCTAGACATGACAAGCATTGGGTTAAAAGAATGGATAAAGAATTAAATTAGATAGAAGAGAATGATATTTGGGACTTAGTGCCTAGACCAAAAGATCTCAATGTGAAAGGAACAAAATGGGTTTATAGAAATAAGTTGAATGAAAATGGAGAAGTGACTAGGAATAAAACAAGATTATTATGTAAAGGATATGCTCAAATCGAGGGAATAGATTTTGAAGAAATTTTTGCTCAGATTAGAATGTTTCTTGCATATGTAGTGTTTAAAAATTTCAAATTGTTTCAGATGGATGTCAAATTTGCCTTCTTAAACGAAAATCTAGAAGACGAAGTCTACATTGAGCAACCTGAGAGATTTATTCTCTCAAATATTAGTATCCATGTATGCAGATTGAAAAAAACATTGTATGGATTGAAACAAGCTTCCAGAGCTTGGTATGCAAGACTTTATAAGTACCTACAAGATCAAGGTTTCAAGAGAGAATTTGTTGACAAAAATCTCTATAACAAAACAAAAGGTGAGCATCAATTGATTGTTGTGGTTTATGTTGATGACATCATTTTTGGAGGAAACATTGAAAAGATGACAGAATTTTTTGATAATATGCAAAAAGAATTTGAGATGTCTATGCTTGAAAAATTGTCATTTTTCTTAAGATTGCAAATATTTCAGTCAGATAAAAGAATGTTCATATCTCAAAATAAATATGCCAAGGAAATGATAAAGAAATTTGGTTTTGAGGATTGTGCATCAGTTGGCACACCAATGTGTATAGGAAATAAGGTGAACAAGGATGGAGATTCACCTTTTGCAGATCAATCTTTGTATAGATCTATAATTGGTAGTCTTTTATATTTGACAGCATCGAGGTCAGACATCATGCATGCAGTAGGTATGGTTGCAAGATATCAGTGAACTCCAAAAGATAGTCATGTTTAGTTGGTGAAGAGAATAATTAGATATATCAAGGGGACATTGGATTATAGATTGTGGTATTCCACAGGGAGAGATTTCATTTTAGTTGCTTATACAGATTCAAATTGGACAGGGTGTTTGGATGACAGAAAAAGTACAAGTGGAGGAGCTTTTGTTCTTGGTGATAGCTTAGTATCATGGCTAATAAAAAAATAGAATTTAGTATCATTTTCTTTAACTGAAGCATAATATATTGAAGTGGTATTGTGTTGTACCCAAGTGCCTGTACCCAAGTGCTTTGGATGAAGCAAATTTTAGAAGATATCAAGGTAACATATGATGAACTTATTTCTATTTTTTGTGACAACACAAGTGCTATTAATATTTTGAAGAATCCAATGATGCATTCAAGAATAAAATATATTCCCATTAGATATCACTTTTTGAGAGAGCAAGTTGCAGATCAACAGGTTAAGATGGAATATATTAGTATTATAGAGCAGATTTTATATATTTTCACAAATGCACTACCAAAAGACACATTTGAGTATCTGCGAGAGAAGTTGGGAGTAATTTCTTTTACTTCCTGCCATTGAGGTTTAGCATCAGTTGAGGGGGAGCTAAGTGTTAGCTCCAGGTAGGCTTTTTGCCATTGATGTCAAAGAGGGAGAAGAACAAAAATAGGTAAAGGTACAGGGGCAAAAACAAGTACAGGGAACAGATACAGGTTGCTACAGTAAATGGGAGTTACTTTATGTTTTTCAGATGACAATATGTACAAGTTTCAGGATATGCAAGTCTCAGTTTGAGGTTGCCATCAATGATAAAGTAAAAGATTGTTGAAAATATTGTCATTGATGTCAAAGGTATTGGTGATAAAGGCCCCATTGCATTTAATGATGTTTTTAATATTTATATCTTGGCTAATGTGTGTTAATATTTATTTAATATTAATGAATATATTTTTGGTTGCATATAAGTCAAAAGAGGGCCCATGGAAAAGTCAAAGAGTCATGGGGTAAAAGACAAGAGGAATGGGACGCATTTTCTCATGAAGAGTCATCTTGAGGAATTCCAAGAGTCACCATGTGAAGACAAAAGAGGGTATGACACATTTTTCCATGAAGGGACATTTTGAAGAATACGAAAAGTTACCAAAATAAAGACAAAAGAAGAAATGACGCATTTGCTTATAAAGGGTCACCATATGACTTTTCAAATGCAAGGATACGAAGGGTCATGTAAGTTTGACGCCATTTTCCTAGAGGATTGAAGGGCCACAAAGGGTGAATGCCAAAGGTCATTCGGAAAGCTATAAATAAAGACTTGAGTAAGCAACATTGAGAGATAGTTGTGTTTTATACACGAGGGGTTGGTGTTCCTGTGGGTTGGTGCTTACAAATATTTGCAAGGGGTTGGTGCTCCTGCAAGTTGGTGCTTGCGAACTTTGTAATTTGAGTTGGTGCTCATTTATGTACTCGAGATTGTTCTCCGTAGTTTTTTCCACTTTGGGTTTCCACGTAAAAATTTGGTGTCTCTCTCTCTTTTGTGTGGTGCATATTATTGTTTCAATTTTATTGCATATCTTGAATGTGTGATTAAGTGGTTAAAGAAAAGAAATCAGATTAAGTAAAAGATATATAATATACTGATTCACCCCCCCCTCTCAGTATATTTCGGGTGAATGTGCCTTTGCTAACATTATTATCAGTGTTCAATACTCGGTTATTCATAGGATTACTATACCCTTCTCTATTCATTGCAACTTGGTTATTTGTCATTACGTGTTTAGCTTATGAGGGAAGGGGTGAGCCATATGATGGTTGAGCAGCCTATAGATAGGAGGTTGTCGGACGAGCATTAAACTATAATGAAGAGGATGGGAATGAAGACTTGTATTCGGGTTCGGGAATCAAGACTTGTATTCAAATTTGTATATAGATTTGGTATGAGCCCCATCTATATCTATATCTATATATAGGGAGTTGGGTATGGGCCACATCAATCTATATAAGGAGTTGGGTATACCCCTCATGACTTGGGTATGGGCCCCATCTATATATAGGGAGTTGGGAATGGGCAAAATAGATTCCGGTTGATAGCCCTATATGTATAGATGGGCTTAATCCCAATAGCCTATATATCTATTTGGAGGCCAATGCCCCATATACAATATATACTCCCCATATAGAATATAATAATATATACTCTATCTCTATCTATATATTGTGGGGATTGGATATATAGGGCTCCCCACCTTAGAATAGACAGTCGACCCCCTATATATCTATTTGGGAGAAAGGTCCTCCCACTCTAGTATATATGGACGAAGTGAGGATGACCCCCTATCTATCTATTTGGGATATATATGGAAGAAATTTTCCTAGTCCTACCCGAGTCTTTAGTGCCAGATAGAGAGAACACACACATATAGATACCCATATATAAGATATATAGAGGGTGGGGCCCCCCTCTATTATATATCTAATTTAAGTGGGTGGGGATTGGATATGGGATCCGTAGCTATTCCCCGAGCCATATCCCCATCTGGGATAGGGATAGGGATAGAGATAGGGCACAATTTTATTCCCTCAATTAGGCTAACTCCCATCTCATTCCCGATGAGTAAGCGTGGGGGCCATTCCCATTCCTGCCTTGCCTTCGGCCTCCTCAATTCAATCTCCCATATATACGATAGGGGTCGGTTGAGTGCATAAATGACCGGGAGAACCTCGGCCTATAGAGTTGAGCACCATATATAGATAGGGGTCCTCGGCCAATTGATATTCCAAGATAAAAAACCACTTCGAGTTCACGGCTGCTATAGCTCTTTTCTTCAGACATGCTGGCATAGGGTTCTAGCTTCTCTTGTACATCCTTTCCAACAGAACTGAGAATACACAAAAACAATTTTTTAATTCACTGATTTGCACAATTATGATATCAAGAATTCTCTCTCTTTATATCCGTGCCAAGGTCTTTTTTAGATCAATATCCACTGTATATCTTTCTGTGGGTTGTCTTTCTGAATGTTTAATGCAATAAAATTGGAGTCATGGCCAACCCAGTTGTCTAGTGTGGTGTCTATTGTGCTGGGCCCTGACCAAGATGTATTGTGAGGGGTTTTGACCAACCTAATATTCCCACAAAAATCCCCAAGCATAAACGAGCCACATGCAAACTAAAATATTTGAAATGGCCCAAATCAGTTTACCAAGCTTGCTCACCTGCTTCTCCCATGTTGTTGTAACGAGACACTGAGTTTAATAAATCAGATTTGTATGTCAATTCATTAGATAATTTCAGATGTTCAATGATTAGGTTCAAAGCACGAGTTTAATTGGAAGTGTCTACCCACAGGATGCATGAAGGAAAGCACATTTTTTTTTTACCGGGTAACTATTATGAATGAAAAATCCTACGTCCTATGTTAGCTTAGATCAGCTGCTGTTTGAAGGTATAATTTAATACCATTTTCCCAGTCTTCCTTTGCCATCTGCACCTTTTATGTTATTTTCAAAACTGAAAATTCCTCTCGAAGAACGCTGCTTACAAAGCAAAAGCAAGAAAAAGAAACCAGGGTAAAATATTGAAGGCAGTATTAAACTTTATGAGCTTAGGTGTACCCTTAAAGTATTGTTTTATAGTTTAAGTTCACGTTGTTCTTTAGACAAACCAAATCTGCAGATCATTATTCATGTTGATACTTTTGTAAAATTTGTAAAAAACTCTCTGTAGCACTCTTGAATCAGAAGTTCACCTAATGGATTTTAATCACACTTGTATATATTTTCTTCAAGCGATTAGTTTGTAGATATGAATTAATATTTTGTAAAATTAAGAACACGTGATTTCTCTTTTTTTCTCCTTGAATAGGTGTACTTTTAATGTATCTGAAATGTTGGAATTTGTTTCATTGTACATGATTATTCCAGAAACCAACTACTAACAGCATTTGAATTGAACAAAAATGAACAAATAGTCTCTTTTCCCTAGCGGCCTCAGGATTTTAGTGATTTTCATTTTATTAAGGATTTATTAGGAGTGGAAACCTTGGTATTTGGCATGGTGCTTCCTCACCTCGTTGGGTTTTTCCATTAAAAAATGATATTAATCTGGGTTGCAGGCTTTTTTGTATTCTCTAAGTTCACATAAGCGAATGCTTGCGTATCTTGCTTTGCATGGATTTGGTTTCTTTGATTTTTGTTGTTCCTTGTTTACTTAGGCCAAAATCCATTAAGCCTATGGACCCAACCTAAGTCACAAGGTTTGAGTTCGAGTTCGATAAGGATAAAATTTGGTTCAAGTTCACCAATAGATAAAGTTTGAAAGAAAATCGCCATTAAGTTCAAAACATAAAAAATCATAAAAACATACAAAAGCAAGTTAAAAAATAACATAAATATAATTGATATAATATTTTAAATATAAATTATAATTTATCAATTTAAAATTATAATTTATAAATATTTAAAATATTAATAAACAAAAAAAACAAAAAATATTTAAAAATAAAGTGAAAAAATAAAATTTTATAAACATTAAATAAAATGAAAAATAAATTAAATAATTGAAAAATTAAAAAAACAAATAAGAAATATCTAAAAAAATCGTCATGAACCAAATACCACAAAAACATATAAATTAAGGAATTGCCGTGAACCAAATATGTATTTCTTCGTGTATTCCATCCCAACAACGCTCCATCTCTTATAATGCTTATTCACGTCTGCTATAACCTCGTCTAAATATTTAACTTTGGTCAATTTCACACATTTACCCATGCTGTTCCACAGGCTTGTGAGTTTCCCATTGTTTTTCAGGCTATTGTAAATAATTCCACTGTTTCTCAGCAGTTGAACATCTTCTTTGTCAATCATGCCGTTCATGAAATTTGTGTAGCGAGTGAAGATGAATGCACCGGGCACTGCTGAAGCTTCGAAGGCCACCAAATTTCTGAGAACGACATCCGTGTTTGCATCCAACTTCACTTTGGGAAGATAAAAACTCGAAGTCTTCTGGTTGAAGTGTATCGTGGTTAGGTCTCCCTTGGTGGGAATGAGTCTGACTCCTGCTGAGTATAAATTGGCAACAGAGGGAATGGCCAGCTTGTTCCGTGTAGGAGTCTCGACAGAGGATCAATCCATGTCTGCTTTGTTTGCGTTTTTTCCCTATGTTTTTCCTCATGTTTTTTAGCCGAACATTAATAAATTTGGCCAATTTTTTCTGCCACTTCAAAAGATTGGTGAATTTCAAACTTCATGCAAAAAAATCACAGAACCTCGTGACATAGGACCCAACCATAGGACATGGTCCTTGAGCCCACATGTTCTGTCAGAGATCCTTCTCAACTAAAGGGGGTACTAGGAGATTTGCATTTTTCATAGATACCATTATCAATTGGATAAGGATCTACGTTTGTGTACGTTCCTTCTTGAGAAAGTTCTTGAGTTCAATCGTGGAGGGAGAACATGGTCCCTCCCTTTCTCTACCAAACGCATACTATCAAACTGCAACGACAGAGATGACAGCTAAGATAATTCCCCCAATAAATTTGCCTGTCATAGGTGGCTACTCATGTGTGTAGAAACCTTGAGGAATAGCAAGAACACTCATAGATGACATGACAATGCTCGAAAATGCTGGGAACGGAAAAGACAGAATTTATGTCAGAAAAGAAACAGGACCAGAATTGCTGGGGTAGCCAGGATCAATGATAGAACTGCAAAGTGGCCTGTAGACCATCATGACTGCAAGTTTTCACCATGCCCAACATCATTGCAGGGGGATCCACTGATCAGATTGCGAACCAAATAATCTGCAAGTTCCCTAGCTTGCCAGAAAAGAAAGAGGGCTAGAATTGTGGGATAAGCCATGAGATATGATAGGGTTGCATACCAATAAACCATGTCCGGAATTGAAGAATTTGCAAGGGCCCCATCATGCCTGAAAGTGCACTCAAGATTTCTGATGGTACTGTAAACATAAAACGACACAAAGCTGATGTGGATGCATTTACACATGATGTTTACAAGGAAATGATAAAATTTTCTTTGGCTCGACTATTTTTAACCGACTCAAATAAGAAATTGCCTTTCTGGTGCCCTTTGGTTCCTTTCTTGTATTGCTGGACGTAATTGAGTTATATTATTAATGGTATTTGAAGACATTTATATGGATACCTCTGTTGCTATAATATCATCCAGTTATTGCAAGATCATTAGTTGGTATTTGCTTATTGGTTTTATTATTTTGTTGCTCTCTATTGCTATTATATCTGTTATGTTACATTGTTGTCATTGGTGATTATATGTAATCTTATTGATTTTATTATCTTGTTGCTATCTATTGCTATTTTATCTGTTGTGCTACATTGTTGTCATTGGTGTTTATTTGTAAATCCTATTCATCTCTCTGTTATAAGTGTATCTGCTTGTGAATGAATATTGTTATACTATTGTAGTTTCAGATTAGAAACCAGTTTGAGGACCTGTAATTGGTATGTGGGTTAGTTCTCTTATCTCTTGCCTTTTGCATACGATGTGAATCGTGTTTTTTTTTCCTTGCAGTGACAGTGTACTATAGTAGCTTTTGATATTCAATAATTAGTTGTTGGCCTTGTACCCCGCTTCGTGTCATGGACTTGGATAGATTGTTGTGGAAACTTGTTTTGCGTCCAGAAGAATTTTTTTTACTACTGTAAAATCAGATAGGCTGTAAATGCTTTTACAACTGTGGGATACTTTCGAAGTTGCCTGTGAATTTGCTTTCATATTGACGTAATTGCTTACCTTAGCTTACTGTAATGTGATGCATCTACTACCTCTATGCTGCAAGCCTTTGTCAGGGAGTCCACGTGGATGGGTAATTTGTAAGAATATGACTATTAGAGGATAGGGTGTTAGCTGAGTTTCTTTTGAGCATGCCATTTTTGATGACATTTTATACTCCTACCGTGTAGAAAGAATATGCAATGTGGCGATGGATGAAATCTCCAACGAGTTCTTTTGTCTTCAGAATTCTGGTTTGACCTATATACTGAATCAACTAGTGATCTGTATGTTATGCTTATTTCTACGGTAGAAACATTATGGTTCTTGACTCATTGGCTCAGTCACCTAGAGACACTCCAGAAAATGAATAAACTAATTCTGCACGATGATTCTGTATTGTAAGTTGGCTTAAAACTCTATGGACTATTATAACAATTGGTGAAATTCCATAAGGAAAATGTTTATGAACAGGTACTATTCCTTTTGAATCTGATCTGACAGGCTTATACATAAATGCAGTTCGAACTGTCTGCCAGCTAGGTTGAGAATTTGGAATTGTCTCTGAAATGTCTGTCTGGTATATGTTTTATGCAATTAATCCGCGATGAAGATTGTTTGAAATAGGTGCCCAAGATTGTTGATTTATCAAATTATCCTGATTGCAAGGCCACATGGCATTTAAAAGTTATTGAGGCACATGAGAAATGAACTTTTAAGTCATCTATAGTGGAATGAAGACATCCATTCTTTGCCCTTATGCTCGTCGTATCAATTTTTTTTAATCTACTTTGCAATATAGATGTGATTATAAGCTAATGGATATCAGCAGCGTTGTAGATGATTAATTTAATGTTTATGCTACTTAAAACAAGTATACGGTTGAAACTTACAAATTGTGCTTGAATGAAGAAAAACATAATAATGGATTTAAGGTGTACAAGTAATAATTTTGGAAATTCTATGCGAATGGGGGCTTAAATTTTAAGAAATAGGATAAGCAGCCTTAAATTGTACTTCATAAATCAAAATCATGATATCAAAACCCCATAGGTAGAGTTTAAAGATTACAGAAAGGAGTGTTATATATCCCCATCATAGTAACCATCGAGACAAAAGAAAACAGGCTATATGTCAAAAGATAGTTCAAAAATTATATGACATCACTAAGACAGGTAAATTATCAGTTATCTTGAGGAAAAAACTCGGGTCCACAAGACAAGCCAGGACGTGCCATTTCATAGTCCCTTTGTTGAGCACATTCTATTGTGGCTGCTGTTGTATGAAATTCCACCTTGTTTTCATTCTCTTATACCTTCGCACATTTTCTTTTCAGCAAGTCTAATGTTTTTTGGTGGCAATATCTATTAAACATTGAACACCCCAAAAAACATCAATCGTGGTGAGCCAACTTTTCCTCTTTTCTGTTGGATATTTAGTTTAGTACGTACATTATTATTTTAATGTACGTGAATAAGCTCTTGGAATGATTGTATTGATTGTTTTAGTTAGTATTGACAAGGATTAGCTCCTTATCTTAAGGAGAACATGAGCCTATAAGTATGTAACATCCTACAAAGTATTATTATTGTGTAAGCTCAGACCCAATTTTAGCTTTGGTATCAGAGCAGGCATATTTGTGAAACCTTGTGAGAGGTTAAAGAAAGGTTCAGTCTGCATGACTATGAGATGGAAAAATTGAATTATTAATTATTTTCAGGAGCAGCTCTATTCTTATTGCCCCGAATAATGTTACTCTACTTTCTTGTGAATCAGTTGTTTGTTTCAGTTGATTTAGATTGTGTAAGGAGATATTAGCATATAACTTTATTTTCTTTGGTTATAGCTCAAGGTGCTTCATAAGAGAGTCAATCTCAATTTCCAGATCAATATCATTACATATCTTTTTGGAGGGATCGATCTATAGGACTGCTGTATAATAATGTGCACAATAGAGGATAGATGTGTGTGAATTCAGGTAAGAAAGTGACTTTTGAAATCTATCAAGTAGATCATCTTTGACATCAGAAACACCATACATTTCAGGTAGAAGCGCTCAAGATCAGTTTATGCATCTGTTTGAGCTTACGTGGTTCTGTGATACATCAGATTCTGTGACATTACAGTTGGATGCATGCACACCTATTTGGTCAGTATGTAGCAGTTCTAGTTGATCCTCCTCATATCTAATCGATTTTGCAGCGCTCCAGTAAACTCGTTCCACAATATGCTATTAATGTCCATCTTTCTAGTCTGATTTTTAGTCCTGAGTGCATCCGGCTTTGATTTTGTTTTCTCTCATTTATTAGCGTTGTATATTTGCGGCTTCAGTGATTCTGTTGATCCACATCTATCCTCTATGTTGCATCGTGTTCACCTAGCATCCTCATTTATTTGGGCAGGTCTTTACATGCATGCCATCTTCCACACAAGCAGTTGGCTACATTCACATGCGGCTTTACATTGACCAAAGTGTTTGTGGTCTCCTTAGTGCCTTACGCTCTCATGCAGTTGCAAGGGAAAGCTTGTCATGTGCGTGTTCATTCACCGACCACATACTTTACTTCTACTTTGAGAGTTGTTTAAGATATATGGCTTTTATTTTCTGTTTTTTAGAATTTATGAACATTGTGTTGAATTTTGTTTGTCAATAGTCAATAAAATAGTCATTTAATTTGTTTAATGGTGGAACATGTTTCCAAATTAAATAGTATTGTCATGGTTCCATTTATAATCCATAGATGCGGCCTAGGAGTAATTGTATGTCGTCATTGTCAAGATCAAAAAATACAGATATCTCATTGTAAGTGGATGCATTTTCGGTGGAAATCGACATTCACAAAATATAGATCACATTGTGCGGAGGGGGAAGGGGGGCAGTGGGCGGGCAGGGCGAGGGAATATAATAAAATTAAACACAATCATAAAATAGTTAAGCTTGAAGAATCATCTTGTTGAGTGAGCAACAGTCTCGTTGTACGTAGGAGGCCATCAACGACCTCAAGTTCACCACTAACGAAGGGGTTATGTATAGCGATAGTGGCACAACCAACTGCGTCAAATTGATTAATGCTGATGACTGTTTTTAGTGTTAGGGGGATCATTTATGCTGTTCACAATTGGGTGGCAACGATTGTGAATCGAGGCTACAATGTGACGATGGGGACCCATGCTTCAAATTTTCTATATTTTGTTTCTATATACGTTGTGATGAAAATAAAATGTCGTAAACATATGCATATGAAAGCAATATCCATTATGTATCCTCTGCTGAGTACTTCTCAGTGATTTATCGGTGAGTAGAGTAGCATGGTTGGAAGTGAAAGTGTGAACAATTTGGTTCATGTATGTAGGTTATTGCTGGAAGTATGTGATTCGCTGGTGAGTAGCCCGACACTATAAGTGAAAGCGTGAACAATTGTGTTTACGGAAGTGATCACAACAACAGTTGTCATGAGTAGTGTGAGTGCATTCGTAGAGTATGTGATGACGTATCTTTTTGTTTCCAATCCGTGTAGAGTCATTCCTCACCCTATGTTGGCACTAAGAGGTCGGGGGGGGGGGGGGGCGCGGTTTGAGGGAATGTTGGATATTTAGTTTAGTATGCATATTATTATTTTAATTTATGTGTGTGTTGTTTCAACAAGGCACGTGAATATGCCCTTTGAGTAATTGTATGGATTTTTTTAGTTAGTATTGCTAAGGCTTGACTCCCAATCTTAATGAGAACATGGGCCTATAAACATGTAACATTATTGAATAATATAATGAAGCATTATTATGCTTGGTCACATCCAATTTCGGATTTTCTATTTCTGATTTAGGCTACTATGTTGAGCTAACTTCCTCGTTTGCCTTTCTTGCGTCTTTGGATTTTTTTTTCATTATTTAACTATGACCTTAGTGTGTGCACCCATGCATCTCTTCTCCCAGAAGGGTCTCCCTAATTGTGAAGTGTCAACACGGGTTACTTGCATTGTCTTGAAAATATGATATTGAGGAAATAAAGTATTGAGAGCATTGCTTATCATGTGGCTAAGAAATCCAAGTTGCTTATGCATCTCTTACCAATTTGGAAACTATTCTATCCATAAAAAGCTCTAATTGACATATAATGGTGTAGATTGTGATGTGCCACCCTTGATGAGAAAATTATGTTGGTCATTTTGAATAAAGTGTGCTTTACTTAATAACCAACACGTATGTTCAGAGTTTGTGACGTGCCATCCTTGATGAGAAGATGATGTTGATCATTTTGAACCAAGTGTGTTACCTAATCACCAACACTTAATGACATAAACACGCTAGCATATCAGTTTTTATGCATTGTTCAACCAAAGCACATAAGAATCGCCGAGTTAGTTTTATGCTTAGTCGAAGAAGCAAGTTAATGTATGTTTACATGAGAATCCTACTCTTAACACATGCAAGCATTAATATACAAAAAATAAACTAGTAAAGGCCATCCATATAAAAGGGAATTTCGTATCTCACTCAGTTTGAACATTTGAAGTATGTATAAGATCCCTTTGGCTTACAATTATTAATACTATAATCCTTCAAATGAGGTGTGTAATATATATAGGCACATGAGATGCATGTACATACATAGAAGCTTGATTAAGCAATGGATGTTATACCATAGAAAATGTGCTTCATACCAAAAAAAATGTCATCTGGCATCATCTTTGTGGTTCAATATTTCTTCATCCTCAATATTATTTGTTGTTATTGATGGTATAATTAAATATTTATGTGAAAATTAAATTATACTTAATTTGCAGGTGGATAAACACATTATCTTAATTCATGGACCTAATATTGAGGAGGACAAAGATGAGGATTTTAATTACATCGATGATTAGGATGTCTCATTATACACACCCAACATTCATGATGTTTATATGGAAGAGGGGGTGACTAGGACGTAAGACACATCAACTTTGATTTTTTTTGTTTGGAAGGGAGATTATATTATTTTTAATGCTTCCAACATCGTGCATTATTGTATTTATAAAAAATATCATAATTTATAAATCTATTTTTTTTAATCATAGAAGTTTTTTTTGAAATAATTAAATTAATACTTTAAATAAATTTTAAATCATATATCTATATATTATATTATTCTTTAAATATATTCCAACATTGTACATTATTATATATATAAAAATATCATAATTTATAAATCTATTTTTTATCATAGATTTTTTTGATATAACTATATTAATGCTTTTAATAAATTTTAAATCAATAATTTGTCAATGATCAAATTCACAACAATTTTATATATAAATACACAATATATATAATATAATATTAAAATAAAAATGAAATTGTATTAATATTATATATATTTTTATTTGTTATTTTTAATATTATATTATGTGTGTGTGCGTGTGCCATTTTCAGGGGGCAAGTTAGTGCTAAAATTTGGCACTGTTGAAATGTAAATGCAATGCATCAACAAAATAATAAAAATTGTTTAGTCATATTACTTTCATGTTAAAATTGGGCCACTCGAGTCGACGTGATTTTTTTATAATTTTAGTGCAAAAAATTCTAAAAACCATTAATTTCAAGCACAATTTCAAACCAAATTGAGTTGTGAATTGCACTAATGTAGTAGTGTATGCAAATTTTTTTTTGGAGCTTTACAATGGTATATATGTTTTATTTTTTTTGAGATGTGACCTATGGTGCCTGTTATTTGATGCCACCTAGACCATTCTCGTTTTAAATTGTGATATTGTTTGTACCATGGTGAATTTTTCCATGCAATGCTTTTTTAAACTACTACGAGAGGAATGCATTGAAAGAGTGTTTTTTTAATTTAATATCATTTACAACAAACTACATGACATTTTAGTTTAGGCCTCTTGGGGATGTTGTGGTCCAAATTTCACTTTTATACTTATTTTCCTAAATTGATTGATGATGAAATCAAAATTACTCACTTTTAAATGGCTAGGAACATTGTATTTTGGGACTCATATTAATGATATATGCCTTGTACGTAATTGTGCATTATAGGAGGATATATATATGCTTGTACGTAATTGTACATTATAGGAGGATATTGTGAGTTCTTTCTTGGCTCTTTGAGTTATGGAATAACCCATATATGCTCTTTGACAGCTTGGTGGGAGCTTTCTTTACACCTTTGAGTAGTGGTTTTGTTTTGTTTGTGCTTTTAATCGTAGAGATATATTGTTTTTACATATCACCCTTTATGTATTTTCGACTCTTTAGTAGAGTGACCAACTCTTTACGAACAACAATTTTTGATAGCCTCAGTGTTTATTAGTTTTTTGGTGTTAGACTAGCGGATTTAAATCACTCGTGTGATATTTTTTTGGACAAATTGACTACTTTTTTTAGAGAGATACTCACAATCCCATCATTTAACATTTTTAGAGATTTTACAATTTTGTAATGATACTTGTATTCAACACCATTTCCTAACTGACTTAATAGTTATAGTGATTCAACACCCATGATTTTGGTAAGATGGAATGGTGTCTATAAAGACATTTTTTTTTAACAATTCTCCACATTGTGAATAGGTATCTAGCATGGCCTAGTTTTTGAGACACAAATCAAAGGTTTAACATCATTTTTTGACTTGCTATAAGTTGCTCTTAATGGGGGTGGGTGTTGGTGCATATAACATTTTTCTTCTTTAATTTTACATAAGTTCTTGTATTTTATGAGACTTTCCCTTTATCAAATTATATCTTAAGAGTGGATGCTATTGTATATTTAAACTCGTGCATTTTTGTATAGTTTAAAATTTATTTAATATTTTTGATTATGTGCACATAGTGCACATCACTATCCATATATTATTTATAATATTATTATAATTAAAAATATTTTTCAGTGGTCATCTTTAAATCAATATTTTTTTAATTTGAGAATTTTTTTAATAAATAGAGATTTTTTCATACTTCTATATATACTTTCTTATCTATATAAAAAGGTAAAGAGTATCGTAAAAAATAAATTCAATTGAAATAAATTGTATTTTATGTTATATCCATATTATGAGGAGGGACATTTAGCTCTCTTATATATTTAATTTTTATTGATAAAAAGTAATTATTTTATCAAATTTATATTTATATATTTATTAGTTTAATATTTTAAAAATATATGCATGCAATTGTGGGTGTGTCGTGAAGTTGCTTATCAAAAAACCTAGGCCCAATCCATAATTTTAAAAGAGACTTCTTGCTAATAATAACAAATACACCTTACTTAGGTACTTAGAATTTGTAGTTCCAAAGGATCCCAGGCATATATATGTGTAATGCATTCTTGAAAATAATACATATTAAATTTTGTTTTTAATTGTAATAGTGAAATGTATTTAAATATTTCAATTTATTATATTTTATCTTTTGGAGTTTGGTGTTGGTTATTATACTTAATAAATACATGTATTTAGTTATTTCAAATAATTTAATATTATGTGTATTTTTAAATAATATAATTAGTATTTTTCAATGTTTCCACAACACCCCCACAACACATTAAATACCATTTATTATATATTTAAATAAATTATGGCACGTCACATTTCTTAAAATTTGAAACATCTTTGTGAAATATTTAGAAATGTTGTGGCATCCCCAAAAAAAAACAAATCTTAGACGCATCATTGGGATATATAAGTTAAACCAAAAAATACATATATTATTACTATTTATAATACACAAAATCTTGAAAAATCTTGCATTTTTAGGAGACCATGATGGGTCATTTTCCAATGGAAAAGATGACAACTTCAACGAAGGAATAAATAACCCTTTTTTGAATTCATTTAAAAATAAATGAATTAATTAAATAATAAAAATAATAATTATAAAATGGGAAATCTTGTTAAAGTTGATGTTTTTTTTTGAAAGTTGTAATATATAATATAATATTTTATAAGTTTTGAGGCTTTGTTAACTTAATTAGTATGTGTTGAAAAGGCAACAGTCATGTGGGTTATTGTTATTCGAGTAAACAAAGTGAAAATTATTAAAGGATCACAATGATTAAAAAGCTAAAATTATTTTGTAAGTTCCATGTTTACAAACCAAATAGTGGTAGCCGTGTGTTACAATATGATTAAATGCAAAAAAAATATTGTTGACATAAATATATAAACAAATTCTAATAGATGATGGATCTACACTCACTCATTTTGAGATCTTTCATTAAGTCTAATATTGAGTGAAGCTTAAACAAACACAATAGAAAGTTTAAGAACAAATCATGCCTATGCCCCATGCCCCAACTTTGAATCAAAGATGAGTTGCCCCTAGTAGTTGATATTATCTCAACCTTGCAACCCAATGATACTTATAACTTGGTGCCCCCACTATATGTGGATAATATCTGAAAATTGAAATAAGTACCAATGTGGAGGACATATTTCCAAAAAATTATCCAACTGTAATTTGGAGATCTTGAATATTGAACAAGTGTGGAGGACATGCTTCTAATACTAAATATAAAACTGTGAATGTGTGGAAGCCATGTCCATATGACATGCCTCTCATTGAATCTAAAAATTATGCCAAGTGTGTGGAAACCATTCCTGACATGACCCCACTAATATGCTCCCCCTTTGAGGTAAGGGAAAAATAGGAATTGGTAGTTACCTTGCCTCAAAAGGATAATACATTTGTATAATCTTTGAATAGAACTTTGTGGCATATATAAGGAACATGTCTAAGTAGATATAACATTGAAGCACATAAAACAATGTGATCACATCAAGGCCTAGAAGGGTCACGTTAAGTTGTACCATCATTAGGATCATATATGTAACCAATATTAAAGGATAATGTCATGAAGGGTGGGGGTTTGTTTTGAATAAATGGCTTCTTAATAAATGGTTTGACAATTTGAGTATCTGTGTATGAAAAACCAGTTGCACTATAGGTTGTAGCTGTGTTCTTGGAAATGTATTTTTATTGTTTATTTTCATCATTATCAACTTATGGGATATAAATTGGAAAAATATTGCACATCTTCTCTTGCTCGTTCTAAAAATATGAATTTTGGTCATTTTGTAACATTACCAATTGGGATTGTTCTTTTAAAATTTCTTGCTTTGGATCATTCTTTGGAATATTTGGTATGTCTTTTGGATAAATTAGAACATTGAAAACTTGCACATCATGTGAAGGCTCATCCACCTTTAGTGATGTATTATTTGAATCTTGAGGTGGATTTAGTAAATGTTTCTCCTTTTGTTTTGGAGGATATTTTGGTATCCATTTTTGTTCATTTGTCACCTTTGATTTAGGAGAAGTTTTTTGGTATCTTTCTTTTTAATGCAAAACAAGAATATGTAGGGTGACCATATAGTAGTATTTGGATTTTTGTAGAGGATGCATAGGAGGTAATTTGATCACATTATTTCTAAGCATCTCCCTTGGAATCTCACTTGACCTCTTGGTAGGTTTTTTTCACTTGTAGAATAATTTTTATTAGGTGAGCTTAGTTTTGGCTTCCAATATTGATTTTTATTAGGTACATAATTGGTATGTGAAGATGCAAACACATGGTTCACACTAGCATAATGTGGATTCTTTGTATACAAAATTTGATTTCGCAATAAATGATCTTTGACTTTAGAGATTGATTTTACTTTTGTAACTCATGTATTAACTTGTTCATACTAGTGATTTGATCTTTTAGGGCTTCACAAACACAAACACTGGGCATTTTAGATTGATTACCTTCATTTAAAATTATAAGTTGGGCCACATTATCCATTGGATAAGTGATAACTTGGACCTAATTAGAGGGCTGAGAGTTATTTCCCTCTTTAGGGTTAGGAGGAGCAAGAGGCTCCTTTGTATCCATTTTAGATGTTCTGAAAAATGATATGAGAACAAGATAAGAAAGGCTTATAAATGCTAAGAAGCAATTAATCATGATACAATAAGGATATAACAATTTAAGACTATTGGTTATTTTTTTTGAAAATTTGAGATAGGTTTTTTTGTAAAAATATGAAATTCGATGAACCTAGAAAAATAGGGAAACAAAAGTACATGTACGACTTGTAGATCTAAATTTATTAAAAATAGGAAATTTAAAAATTTGACAAATTCGTACAATATTTTGGAAAATAAAAAGAGTAATTTTTGTCTGTTAAAAAATTAATGAAAAACCTCTGAGTAATTTGTAATTTGACCTATTATGAATCAGAAATATACCAAACAATGTGGAATGTTTCATAGGCAAAACCCTAAAATATTCCAAATAAAGAATCAACAATTACGATAAATTAAGCATATTTTTTAGATATATAAAAAAGGTTTTGAAATAAAATATGATTTTTGATGAAACCCATAAATTAATTTCAACATAAGTACATTGTTCGGCTTGTATGCCAAACTTTACTAGAAATAGTAAATTGCAAAATTTGAAAAATCCATATCAAATTCTAGCGAACAAAAAGATGTTTTTAAATATAAGAACATGATTAGAAAATCTATCTAGGGAATTCAAAAATGAACTTGTTTGGAGGCCAAAATGTGCCAATTAAGGAATAATCCACTTGCAAGCATATGCACACAAAACCCTTGTGACTGGAGGAGGTAAAAACCTATGATAAAGTTTTAGATATAAAATTAAACTACAACCAGATGAAATCCTAAAAGGATTGGAAGCCCTATATCAAAAAAAAAAAAACATTCACATGGATTAGGTTCACCAAATGTTTAACTTTAATTTGGATGTGGGAATCTTGACTTGGTGTTAATAGGGTTAAGAATATAGAAATGATAATGCACAAGGGTGATAATCAGATCTACAACATGCCAATTGGGTGTTAAACTCATATATAAACATACACTCAATTAAGGAATAATCCACTTGCAAGCATATGCACACGAAACCCTTGTGATTGGAGGAGATAAGACCCTAAGGTAAAGTTTTAGATCTAAAATTAAACCACAACCATATGAAATCCTAAAAGGCTTGGAAGCCCTACATAAAAAAAAAATGCATTCACATAGATCACGTTCACCAAATATTTAATTCTAATTTGGATGTGGGAATCCCGACTTGGTGTTAATATAGTTAAGAATATAGAAATGATAATGTACAAGGGTGATAATCAGATCTACAACATGTCAATTGGGTGTTAAACTCATATATAAATATACACAAAATTTATTATGATAAGAATATGTAAATATAGAAATTACAACTAAGTTATGCATGAAATGACAAATAAATAATGTACTTAACTAGTTCTGATGCTAACACAATGTTGAATCTAGAACAAACAATTGGTAGGTTAAAAGGAGATTATGGAACAATCATCAGATTTTGGATATGATGCTTTTGGAGCTCTAGACACTAATGTCAGCTTGGAATGGTTACATTGACGTTATTGTTTAGGTTTGATGCAAGTGTCATGTATGGAATACCTTTTAGAAATGAATGAGACCACCTAGATGCTTCTAATTTTGTCTTCGTCTTCGCTTTGATGCATTCATATCTAGGTCACGGACTGTCATTCTTCATGAATTTTTGAAACTCTAATTTTTCATCTTCATAGTGACTTTAGGGAAAAATGGGTTAATGGACATGTGATGTCGATTTGACCCCAAATACCCTCTATTAGTAGCGCTACCTACATATCCAATACTCTGAAGAGGGCCTCAGACTAATGGAGTTCTCCCCTATGTGTTGGCTTGTGAGTGAATCATATAATGTATACAAAGTAAGTAAAATAATGATCTAGCTTGTAACTTGATAAATTGGGATTTTGGGCTACTCATTTAGTACTTCAGACCTATAGATGTGTTGCATTTATGATTGGTATGAAAATATGAAAGTTTTATTCAATTAAATGCTTGATAGAGTGATTTTGATAAGTTGTCTTGGTCTCTCTTGGTCTTTGCTAAGTGTGGAATGAATGATGATTGATCTTGTATTTATATCAATCCCTTTGGATAAGTAACTTGCATGAAAGCACTTAGGTTGACCATTATGATCCATTTTATTTACAAAATAGATGAGTTTATAGAGTACTGGACACTTGCATCAGGTCAAAACACTAACATCAATGCCAGTGTTTGTCCCAAACACTAGTGTTTAGGGTGTAGGAGAGTAGGTATAAATTCATAATTATTAGAGATGGAAGATAAGTACATTTTAAGCATTCTAAGAAAGATATAAGGTCTGGGTCATCAACATAAGATTGGTTAGACAAAGAGATAGGCCAAGGGGCACAAGATAGAGCAGATGTGAGACTTGTGGAATTGGGAAAGGTCTAAAACTAAGATGAACAACCAAAGTCTGAGTTTTCCAAGTATACAAGATGGTGCTATATAATCCATAAATATTATTTACAGGTGGATTCTTCCCATTTCATGAAACAAAATAGGGTCACTGCTCAAGATGAGCTTCAACATAGGTAGACATCCGAGGCCTAGCACACGAAAACAATAAAGGCGTGGCTATAAAAATTTGAAACAATTATATAATGGATTTTCCACTTTAATCATCTCTTATTTCATCTAAGTAAGATAATAAATCAATCAAAATATTAAATGACTAGTCATAAATCACTAGGAGGAAATAAAAAAGGACAACATAAATTAATTTAGCATTTAATACACATGTCATGAGCATTGTTTCATGTATAGGAATGATTGTATAAAAAATGATATGTGATGACCCTCTCGGTTTGAAATCATATGGGGGAAAGAATAAGATGGGAAGCAGCTAGGTAGCTTCTTCCTGTTTCATAGAGGAAAATAGAGGCACTTCCTGAGATGCAATTGAACATAGGTAGACATCCAAGGTTCAGGTGATGAAAATAATAAATGCATGGCTACACAAATAATATGAAATTTATCAAGCTCGATAAATAAATAAACCTTAGACCAAAGTTCATAAATATATACCTAACCTTAGATCTACCTATACTCTTCATCAATCCCTTCATTAGATTGACTCAACTAAAAGACACATGGGGTTATAATCTAAATAAAACTCAATATATGTACATACATACATACATACATGTGTGTGTGTGTGTGTGTACATATGTATATATGTATGTATGTGTATACATACATAGATACATACATATATATGTATATGTATATATGTACACACACACACACACACACACACACATACAATATACATATATATGTATACACACACACACACACACATATAATAAATGGTATAAAGGGGTCTATCTAAAAGATGAATTCATTTCTAGATTTTATATTCCAACCCTTAACAAAAAATTCATTACTTTGGTGGATAAAAATTAGTGTCCCCAATTTTTTGAAAAGAGATTGGGTTAGTTGGTGACAACAATAGCCAAAGAGCAAGCTCAAAGCACATGATATGCCAAATGAGGTAAATCACAATTTAGAAATAATGATATGTTCCTCATTTTTCCTAACCTCACTTCATAGTCCCTTTAGCATGGTAACTTAAGCCTGAGGGCTTATTAACAGAAACAAAGCCCACGTTGCATAGGTTAAAAAAATATTAATCATTGTGATGTATTGAATATGATAGAGGCATTAATTATATAAGGTCGTGACAATGTACCCAACAATAAATTTTCACTACAACAAAAGACTAACATCATACGTTTTTAATAAAATATATATTTTTTAAAACTATATCCCAACTAAAAATATTCCACATGGCAAGATCTTGATTGGACAAATAAAAAATGGTAGTTTTCATTAATTTAAAGTATGCTATATGGTTAGGAAAATATTTTTTAACCAATAGAATATAATAAAAACACCATTTAAAAAAAGACAAGACAAACTGAATGCCAAGTTTTACATTTAACAAGTGTCACAACATGATTGGGTAGGGCAAAACCATTAATTAAAAAGTTGAAACCTATATAACGTCTTCCATAAGATTATAATAAAATATAACTTGAACTCACTAGATATGTGTACCTGGTCTCAAAATGAGATGTCCTCGATAGCAATAAATCACTCCATTAAAAAAATAATTTACTCTATGCTTTATATTGAGGGTAAAAAACCTTTTTATAAAAAAGGATGGTTTCTTCGACAACTTTTTTAAACCACTAGAAACTTTAGTATTTATTAGTTTTTTTTGACCCAACACAACCATCACACATGAAGTAATAATTAAGATACATTATAATTTATCATTTAAAATCAATTAATTATGAATCAAATGCTTTTAATTTGTATATCAAATACAAGGAAAGTAAATTGAAAATTGTGTGAAATTCATTGTGATCACTAAGGTTATAATGCGAATATTGTCAGGAATCTAGAACAACAAACATGCTCTGATCCCACTTGTCAGGATGGGAAACCGGAAGCATACAATTGATTACCAAACTTCAAGCAACTTAAATATGCGGAAATAACCAGATTCACCAAGTAACTAGAATTCAGAATAACACAGCATATGAGAGACAATACACAACTTGTATTAACACTTTATACAGAAAAGAATACAATAAAGAAGATGCCACTTCTTTTCCACCACCTTACAGAGGTTTCCCACACCTCAAGTGAACAGTAATTCTTCTCCCCAAAGCTCTCCCTCTCACAGGTCCCAACACCCAACTCAAATATAGAGTTGGTGTTCACCTCCCGTGCTCCACGCACAATACAAGTGCTCCACGCACTCCACAAGCACTCCACGTGCTCCACAAGTACTCAAAGTACTTCAAGTAGATCTCCCATGAACCTGCAACAACCTGCAATTCAACAGACCATACTTATGGAAGGAACTTCCTTGCCTTCCTCTTGCTCTATCCGAGTACACACCTGTACTCCAAGTAGATCCTGCCTGATACTGCTCCCTGTTGTGTTGCTGTCTATATGACCTTGCACACCTGCAAATCAAACAACGGTTCTGCTCACCTGTGAACCTCGACCTTGCACACACATACACCTACAGATCAACGATCTTACTTACCATGTAGATCTCCTATATAGGCCATGCAACTGTGACCAAGATCCTACACTCTTCAAAGAACCCAGCTGGCTCTCCAATCCAGCACCAACACACCTGGTACTGTGGCACTAGGAGGAACGCACCATTGCTCTACCTCACACACAGAAGGAGCTTATAATTATGCTCTCTTACTCCCTAGCACACTTTTCCAATACAACCATGAGTCTATTATATAGATCTCATCCAAACAATAATTAGACATCTAATTACAATAATTAGATCCGCAGCTCTCAGTCTAAAAATAGATCTCTTCATGCAAACACTTGGTTCGTTAGCTAACTGCCCGTAAATAGCTCGCAGTCAAACCACACAGGAGACCGACGTCGGTCCTTGTCTGCCTGGAGGTGACCGACGTCGGCCGATATATGACCGACATCGGTTGCTTCTCAATGCTATCCTGTTGACGTCGGCTGATCAGACCGACCCCAACTTCTCTGCAACTCAGCAACCTTCAGCAACCTCCTCTCCTGTTTGCATCAGTGAAGCTTTTAGCTCCACAATCCTAACAATCTCCCACTTGGAGATAAACAGCTGCACTGTACCTATACCTGTACTCCGTCTAATCTGTTTCCTGATTTGTATCCCTCTTCAAGCTCCCACCTGAAGACAACCCACCACACAACCTGTGATGTACCTCCTGTCATCCGAGTAACCTGCCACATCCGAACCTACAACACCTGTAGTGAAGTCCTGACCCTGCATAGCAACACCTGCTGCCGGTCCCTCTCAGAAAACCTGAGAACCCACTTCCCCGAATTGGCTCCTAACTCTGATAGCTCCCACTGCATGGGAATATACAGGTCTATACCAGACCTCATGTGATTTCGGACACTGTACCTGTCCAGCCCTTAGTGTGCTCCGGTTCTGCATCCCGAACCTCGCCAACACCTGATTCACATCAGCTCTCACTCGAGACAAAATCAACCTGTGATCTCCATGCCTCCCATGTCAAAGAATTCCGCTGCTCCAAACTCCTCATGACATGCCACTGAACTAATCTTACCCTTAGCTCAGCAAAACCCTGTATGTACTAAACCTGCTAGCAAATATACCATCCACATACAGCAACAGAATGATGTCGTGACTCATCATCCCCCTGGTAAGGCAAACCATAGTAGTTACCTGACACTGACTGAAGCCATGCTTCATCCTCCACCTGTCAAACCCTGTACCACTGTCCTGCAGCTACCTCAAGACCATATGCCTGGTCTTCTGTCTCACATATCCGTTCTCTCTATTCTTCTACTAAGGCATCCATTCGTCTCTGTGCTTTCATCCAGCTTGGCAAACCTACCAAAACTCCCGTCTGGTTCTGCATCATATCCCTGCCTAGCTCACACCTGTTTCCTGGATCCTTCCTGCTCTACAATCAGCAACAAGTATGAAGAAGAGGAACACGAATTTGAGGGCCTACTTACGCCTTCAGTCCTCCATATGGGTGTTTGAGACTCCTTGACAACATGCTGTCCACCCAAAATTCGTTACAGTGACCGACCTCGGTCACCCCACAGTCTGCATCTGACCGACGTCGGTTCCATGTGTCTGTACCTGACTACCAACCTGCCAGCGCTGGTGTCCCTTCTGCCGACGTCGGTCCTCCTGACCATACTGCCGACGTCGGTCCATTGACCGACGTCGGTCTTACTCTGCCCGACATCGCCGGCTTCGGTCTGCACATGACCGACATCGACACCTGTCTGTTCAACGCCGGTTCCTCCTGACCGATGCCGGTACCTGTGTTCACCTGTGAGTGATGACTTTTTACCCGCGAGCTCCTTTGGATCAATCTCCATGTCCAAACTACCCTGCTCAGATGTATCCAGCCTCATCCACTGAACTCTGTCCGCCATCTCCTCCAAGAACACCAAGGCTTTCCAGTTCTTAAGCCTATCAAATATATCTGTCTTCTGCTTAAGAACATGCATCTCCTTCCTGCTCATGTGACCAAGCCTACGAAGCCACGTCTCTGCAATAGAAGAAGAATCAGTAATATAAACAAGTAGATAAAGTATACCTATTTTATTACCACCAGCTAATTCAAGTGCTACCGCTGTGAGAGTTTTTGTGCATCTCTCATCACCCAATCTTTCTAAAGAAATTAGCCATATCTCCAAACCTGGGACCTGCATGACCTTCATCAACCCCTGTGTGTTGGCCGCCTGCAATTTCAGCTTCACTTCCCCTTTGCCAATTCTTTGGCAAGGCTTACCAGCTCCTCTACCTGGGGCTGCATGGAAAGAGGCAACCAAATATTTTATCCAAGATTCAACTTTATCCAAGAAACCTGCAAACACATCCTGTGCAATAACACCTGCAACATCTATATCTTCAGTTTCTTCATGCTGATCTGTTACCAACCAACATATTCTTTTACCTGCTCTTTCCTTCCATCGAACCGTGAGTAACCGTCTGTGCTTTTCAACTCCTCCATTCTTAGCTTACTTTGATCTGCCGTTGCTCTACTCCCACTCGATCAAAAACCCCTGAGAGTGCCCTGTAACCAAAACACAACCTGCTTCCTGCAACCTTAGCTCTGATACCACTTGTCAGGAATCTAGAACAACAAACATGCTCTGATCCCACTTGTCAGGATGGGAAACCAGAAGCATACAATTGATTACCAAACTTCAAGCAACTTAAATATGCGGAAATAACCAGATTCACCAAGTAACTAGAATTCAGAATAACACAGCATATGAGAGACAATACACAACTTGTATTAACACTTTATACAGAAAAGAATACAATAAAGAAGATGCCACTTCTTCTCCACCACCTTACAGAGGTTTCCCACACCTCAAGTGAACAGTAATTCTTCTCCCCAAAGCTCTCCCTCTCACAGGTCCCAACACCCAACTCAAATACAGAGTTGGTGTTCACCTCCCGTGCTCCACGCACAATACAAGTGCTCCACGCACTCCACAAGCACTCCACGTGCTCCACAAGTACTCAAAGTACTTCAAGTAGATCTCCCATGAACCTGCAACAACCTGCAATTCAACAGACCATACTTATGGAAGGAACTTCCTTGCCTTCCTCTTGCTCTATCCGAGTACACACCTGTACTCCAAGTAGATCCTGCCTGATACTGCTCCCTGTTGTGTTGCTGTCTATATGACCTTGCACACCTGCAAATCAAACAACGGTTCTGCTCACCTGTGAACCTCGACCTTGCACACACATACACCTACAGATCAACGATCTTACTTACCATGTAGATCTCCTATATAGGCCATGCAACTGTGACCAAGATCCTACACTCTTCAAAGAACCCAGCTGGCTCTCCAATCCAGCACCAACACACCTGGTACTGTGGCACTAGGAGGAACGCACCATTGCTCTACCTCACACACAGAAGGAGCTTATAATTATGCTCTCTTACTCCCTAGCACACTTTTCCAATACAACCATGAGTCTATTATATAGATCTCATCCAAACAATAATTAGACATCTAATTACAATAATTAGATCCGCAGCTCTCAGTCTAAAAATAGATCTCTTCATGCAAACACTTGGTTCGTTAGCTAACTGCCCGTAAATAGCTCGCAGTCGAACCACACAGGAGACCGACGTCGGTCCTTGTCTGCCTGGAGGTGACCGACGTCGGCCGATATATGACCGACATCGGTTGCTTCTCAATGCTATCCTGTTGACGTCGGCTGATCAGACCGACCCCAACTTCTCTGCAACTCAGCAACCTTCAGCAACCTCCTCTCCTGTTTGCATCAGTGAAGCTTTTAGCTCCACAATCCTAACAATCTCCCACTTGGAGATAAACAGCTGCACTGTACCTATACCTGTACTCCGTCTAATCTGTTTCCTGGTTTGTATCCCTCTTCAAGCTCCCACCTGAAGACAACCGACCACACAACCTGTGATGTACCTCCTGTCATCCGAGTAACCTGCCACATCCGAACCTACAACACCTGTAGTGAAGTCCTGACCCTGCATAGCAACACCTGCTGCCGGTCCCTCTCAGAAAACCTGAGAACCCACTTCCCCGAATTGGCTCCTAACTCTGATAGCTCCCACTGCATGGGAATATACAGGTCTATACCAGACCTCATGTGATTTCGGACACTGTACCTGTCCAGCCCTTAGTGTGCTCCGGTTCTGCATCCCGAACCTCGCCAACACCTGATTCACATCAGCTCTCACTCAAGACAAAATCAACCTGTGATCTCCATGCCTCCCATGTCAAAGAATTCCGCTGCTCCAAACTCCTCATGACATGCCACTGAACTAATCTTACCCTTAGCTCAGCAAAACCCTGTATGTACTAAACCTGCTAGCAAATATACCATCCACATACAGCAACAGAATGATGTCGTGACTCATCATCCCCCTGGTAAGGCAAACCATAGTAGTTACCTGACACTGACTGAAGCCATGCTTCATCCTCCACCTGTCAAACCCTGTACCACTGTCCTGCAGCTACCTCAAGACCATATGCCTGGTCTTCTGTCTCACATATCCGTTCTCTCTATTCTTCTACTAAGGCATCCATTCGTCTCTGTGCTTTCATCCAGCTTGGCAAACCTACCAAAACTCCCGTCTGGTTCTGCATCATATCCCTGCCTAGCTCACACCTGTTTCCTGGATCCTTCCTGCTCTACAATCAGCAACAAGTATGAAGAAGAGGAACACGAATTTGAGGGCCTACTTACGCCTTCAGTCCTCCATATGGGTGTTTGAGACTCCTTGACAACATGCTGTCCACCCAAAATTCGTTACAGTGACCGACCTCGGTCACCCCACAGTCTGCATCTGACCGACGTCGGTTCCATGTGTCTGTACCTGACTACCAACCTGCCAGCGCTGGTGTCCCTTCTGCCGACGTCGGTCCTCCTGACCATACTGCCGACGTCGGTCCATTGACCGACGTCGGTCTTACTCTGCCCGACATCGCCGGCTTCGGTCTGCACATGACCGACATCGGCACCTGTCTGTTCAACGTCGGTTCCTCCTGACCGATGCCGGTACCTATGTTCACCTGTGAGTGATGACTTTTTACCCGCGAGCTCCTTTGGATCAATCTCCATGTCCAAACTACCCTGCTCAGATGTATCCAGCCTCATCCACTGAACTCTGTCCGCCATCTCCTCCAAGAACACCAAGGCTTTCCAGTTCTTAAGCCTATCAAATATATCTGTCTTTTGCTTAAGAACATGCATCTCCTTCCTGCTCATGTGACCAAGCCTACGAAGCCACGTCTCTGCAACAGAAGAAGAATCAGTAATATAAACAAGTAGATAAAGTATACCTATTTTATTACCACCAGCTAATTCAAGTGCTACCACTGTGAGAGTTTTTGTGCATCTCTCATCACCCAATCTTTCTAAAGAAATTAGCCATATCTCCAAACCTGGGACCTGCATGACCTTCATCAACCCCTGTGTGTTGGCCGCCTGCAATTTCAGCTTCACTTCCCCTTTGCCAATTCTTTGGCAAGGCTTACCAGCTCCTCTACCTGGGGCTGCATGGAAAGAGGCAACCAAATCTTTTATCCAAGATTCAACTTTATCCAAGAAACTTGCAAACACATCCTGTGCAATAACACCTGCAACATCTATATCTTCAGTTTCTTCATGCTGATCTGTTACCAACCAACATATTCTTTTACCTGCTCTTTCTTTCCATCGAATCGTGAGTAACCGTCTGTGCTTTTCAACTCCTCCATTCTTAGCTTACTTTGATCTGTCGTTGCTCTACTCCCACTCGATCAGAAACCCCTGAGAGTGCCCTGTAACCAAAACACAACCTGCTTCCTGCAACCTTAGCTCTGATACCACTTGTCAGGAATCTAGAACAACAAACATGCTCTGATCCCACTTGTCAGGATGGGAAACCGGAAGCATACAATTGATTACCAAACTTCAAGCAACTTAAATATGCGGAAATAACCAGATTCACCATGTAACTAGAATTCAGAATAACACATCATATGAGAGACAATACACAACTTGTATTAACACTTTATACAGAAAAGAATACAATAAAGAAGATGCCACTTCTTCTCCACCACCTTACAGAGGTTTCCCACACCTCAAGTGAACAGTAATTCTTCTCCCCAAAGCTCTCCCTCTCACAGGTCCCAACACCCAACTCAAATACAGAGTTGGTGTTCACCTCCCGTGCTCCACGCACAATACAAGTGCTCCACGCACTCCACAAGCACTCCACGTGCTCCACAAGTACTCAAAGTACTTCAAGTAGATCTCCCATGAACCTGCAACAACCTGCAATTCAACAGACCATACTTATGGAAGGAACTTCCTTGCCTTCCTCTTGCTCTATCCGAGTACACACCTGTACTCCAAGTAGATCCTGCCTGATACTGCTCCCTGTTGTGTTGCTGTCTATATGACCTTGCACACTTGCAAATCAAATAACGGTTCTGCTCACCTGTGAACCTCGACCTTGCACACACATACACCTACAGATCAACGATCTTACTTACCATGTAGATCTCCTATATAGGCCATGCAACTGTGACCAAGATCCTACACTCTTGAAGAACCCAGCTGGCTCTCCAATCCAGCACCAACACACCTGGTACTGTGGCACTAGGAGGAACGCACCATTGCTCTACCTCACACACAGAAGGAGCTTATAATTATGCTCTCTTACTCCCTAGCACACTTTTCCAATACAACCATGAGTCTATTATATAGATCTCATCCAAACAATAATTAGACATCTAATTACAATAATTAGATCCGTAGCTCTCAGTCTAAAAATAGATCTCTTCATGCAAACACTTGGTTCGTTAGCTAACTGCCCGTAAATAGCTTGCAGTCGAACCACACAGGCGACCGACGTCGGTCCTTGTCTGCCTGGAGGTGACCGACGTCGGTTGCTTCTCAATGCTATCCTGTCGACGTCGGCTGATCAGACCGACCCCAACTTCTCTGCAACTCAGCAACCTTCAGCAACCTCCTCTCCTGTTTGCATCAGTGAAGCTTTTAGCTCCACAATCCTAACAAATATAATATTAGGAAGTGGCCATATTTATATATTTATTAAATAGACATATTAATGCAATTAAAATTTGGTATGAATAAATAAAAGTTATAAAAGGCCACTCTATTTAAAAGAGACCCCATAGACATAATAATATGGTAATATTAATAGAATGAGATTATATGTTAATAAAATCTGAGATCTCAAATTAGATGAGTATTTTATATTTGATATCTTACAAGTACTAGTTTATATACATTCTCTAGGGTTTTATATGCTTCCAATACGATGGTGGGGACCATTTTAGCTTTTGACAACTTATGAGAATTTATCTATCGAGATATTAACCCTAAGCCTAAAAACATAACTTGGGATGTGCTTGGTAACTTATATCATTATTCTACGCCCATAATCATAATCTAGCATGTGGTTAACAACTTATATCACAATTTAGTTATCCCTATTAATATGATAACACTAATTATGGATGAATTTGTATGTTCATTTTACAATAGTACGAGACATATTAGTATGTGTGCTGGTATTTAACTCTGAAGCTTTACCTAATCACATTCAAACTATGGTAAAAAACATTCATGCTTGGTTTTTGGATTAGACTAGTAAAGAACTACATATTAACACTAGGATATATTTGAAGTCCATGCATGTCAATCTCATTGTCCAAATGACCAATATCACAAACAAAAAAAAATTATTTTCCTCTTCCTTATGTGATCCATCATAATAATATCCCTATTTCATGTGATTGTGACAAAGATTTTAGTAGTGATTTATACATTCCCTAGGGCTATAATATTGATACCTTCCATAAGAACTTATAGAGCACAAATTGGGTCAATCTCTATTATAATGACCCTAGCTCCAACATCCTCCAAGATTATATCACAACCCTTTCTAACATTTCCATATCCACATACAACACCAACGTTGGTAGAAACAATCATATCTAAAGATAAACACATATAACATGAAAAATTGTATTTAAAAAAATGCATAGTAGTCAACAAGATTTGAAGTCACATGGTTAAGTTGAAATTTCAAACATGATACCTTTCGAAGCCCATGGGTAGAGGGGATGGATTTCAAAGAATATTATGATAGACAAAGAACACATTTTTATTTGGCTTATTTCACTTTCTATTAAATAAAAATAAATTATTCATTTGTGATCTAGGAAGCATGTGGATTTGAACAAATAATTTAATGAATAAAAGAAAACTTTAGACAAAGCTATAAAATAAAAAAATAATGTAAATATGAATGTTCACAATGATGATATATTACAGAGTATGAATTAAAATTAAAAAAAACATCAATTAGAAGGGAAAAGGGTAGGTCAACAAATAATTTTTCCACATTTTATAGTGACATATTATTTGCCAAAGCAAAACACTTTATAGGATTTACTTCTAATTAGCCAATGTTTACCAAATCTAGGATGTGATTAGATTTAAATAAACACAATTGATATTCTAAAGATAAATTGATTGTGAGTAATTTCCCGTTATGTAACTTTGTTAGATAAATCTCCCATAGTTAATTGCAAAGAAGCACATTCATTCATAGAAATTAAAATAATATCTAAGATTAGCCACAAAAACTCATATCTCATGTGAAATCCCCAAAATCTTTCCTCTCTTGTAAAATGAGTCATAACACAATGTATCCTAAAGAGTTTGATGATCCGCCTCCATATCTCAAAATCACTTGCATGGAGAGCTAAACAAATAAATTTTTAATGTCGTAGTTGAACTAAAGTATCTAATGAAAAGATTTTTAGGTCAAATGCATAATTATAACAAAAATTCTTGGATTTCCATGTATATTCGTAATGATATTATTTCACCAAATAAAGAGAATAACAACATTAGATCACAATGATATGGAAATATAACAGAAAATATGAATAATAGATAAGCCACTTTGAGGGGGTAACCTCCCAAATGCTTAAAATAAAAAATGAGTACTTTGATATGATAATGAACAACTAACCCTACCTCCTATTTATAGTCTACCAAGGCCATGGACAACCCATAGGCCAAGCTACGAAGAATATGAGTTCATAGAGAAATGTAAAATAATATGCAAAAGGGTTATGCAATCCAAAAGTAGGATACATATATCCCTATACATGCCAACAGTTAAGGGTGTAACATGCCGCTCCCATTCAAAACAACATTGTCCTCAATGTTGAAGCAATCTCAAACATTGTTGCATGAAGGATTCATCCTCCCAGTGTCGGCATAGTCTTGTCATTGATGTCTAGATACATCTGGTGAAGATGCATGATGAGTGGTCTTTGAGGTATTCATGAGTGAAGGATGATGTCTAGGTAAGCAAGGATAATTGAGGTATAAAATGAGGTTATAAAAGGTGATAAATGGTCAATGTTTTTGCTCAGTGTTGTCTTTATTGTTGGAAGGCTTGTGTCAAGTTTGATGTTACTCTAGTTAAGGATGATCAAGGTCAGTTGTCAAGTTCTTAGAAAATAAGAGTGTTGTGATGAGGTTTGTATGAGTTCATTTAAGAGAGTATTGTATTTGAAAATTGAGTATTTTTGTGATGAGATAAGTGCTTAAGAATTATATCCTTGTGTCAAGTATCAAGAGCTTAAGGAGTCTTGTCATGGCCTAGTCATGTCATGAAGAGACCTTATGTGAAGGCATGAACATGTGCATGGTGAGCATGAATATGTATGTGTATAAGTATGAAATTATTTTAGGAGCATGTAATGAATTGAGAAAGATGTAGAGGCATCAAGGAGAGTTTCAAGGTGAGCCTATAAGGGTAAGACCTTTAGTACAAGTCTATAACTAGACCAATTCTAGATCCTACCTGACCTAAGGAGGCATCATGAGTTGTTGTTAAGACATATGATGTATGGATATATTTAAGCATGATATAAGTTTTATGAAATGATAATGAGATGTTTATCATGATATTGAGGTGTTGAGAGCATGGAAGAAGGCATGAAGGATAGATCGAGGCCTAGTGAGGTATGAAGGCTAAGGTGTAGAGAGAGAATGTAAGCCTAATGGGGTATCAATATCAGTTTTAAATTAAAGAGTGAGTAGGTGAGAATTAAAAAATGTTATTTAATTTATTTTAAGCTTAATCATTCAGTTTGAGGTCAAGGAATGCAAGAAAAGGCATGAAAAGGTGCTTTGAGGTCTCTCGAGTGCACAAAATGAAGGGTTCTCAACTTAAGAAGGATTTTATTGTATTTTTTAGCTCTAAAACCTTTGCGTGGGAACTTGAGATATTCATGGTATATGGAAAAGGTTGATATCTCAAATTTTTGGGCATTATTTTTTGGAATGAGTGGCTACGCTTTATGAATGATTGCTAATGGTGGAAGATGGTTTAAACCCTCAAAGAACCCTAATAGTGACCTGATCTAAAATAAGTTGTTCTAAAGTGATTAGAATGGTTTTGTATGGCTATTTTATTTATTTTATGTTGTATTCAAATCTCCAAGGCATATTTAGGTGTGATCGAGTAGTCAAGTGAGTGAGTGGACCCTACAAGAAAGGCCTTGTTTATGGGAGATTTGTTGTAGTAGTCAGAGTTGACCAAGTCAATGTTACTAAATGGATGGAGGAAAATTTTTGAGACCTGTATTTTGTGTCTATGAAGGTTCATAGATAATTTTTATCCCTCAAGTCTATAAATTTGATGATCCAAGTTGGCCAATCGCTAGTAGGCCTAATGAAGAAAAGCAGTGCAAAACCCAGGCAATATGAAAGGGTGGTTTTTGGTGTGATTTCATGAAAGAGTGATGGATCTAAGTGAACGAATATGTTTTTTTGGAATTTTATGTCTTATTAATTCTTTGTATAAGGTGTGGTATTTATTAAAATTAGTGAAAATGTTGAAGCCAAAATGGCTTGTTTCGCTAAATGAGGTATGTGAGAGAGAAGGTCAACAAATTAGTCTGTAAGACTGATAGTTTCCATTAGAGATTATGATATTTTTGTTGTAAGTTGTTATGATGATTTTTTTTGATCATGTTAATTAATTTTAAGTATTTTATTGTGTTTTTCATGTGTAATGAGTTCAAGTTTCCATGATCATGTTTTGAGGCTAGTCGACAGTTCAAAGTGAGCATTTTGCAAAGAAGATTTTGAATCTGTATACCCTGAGTTGAAGTATATAATTAAGTTTGTGATGAAAATGAGATCATGAGGTTTATAAATATGTGATTTTTTTATATTTATTCGAAAAAAATGTGTTTATGCTTCAATTGTTCAAGGCAAAATTTTTCTTTGTATGAAGGCCTATTGTGAACAATGTTTTGAGAAGGGGTTCAAGTGGTGGTTAGACCTAAAAGGTGTCATCGACTTAAAGTTAAGTTAAATAAGTTATATTTTATTGATTTTTGAAATGATATTATTCATCAATTAAGTGTATTTTGTTTCAATGGGTCATGAAGTAACGTGTTGCCAAAGTAGGCCTAAAAGAGTATTTGATCTATTAAATTGTGGCCAAACAAATGCATTATTTTATTCATGTTTGAAACATGTTTTAAGACCTATTTTAAGGGTAATAAAATTTTTCAATTGTGTATGTCCAAACAAGGTGTGTGAGAGCAAGAGACTAGTATAAGAACAAGGCTAATTAGGCCTATTGGTGTGTATGATATGGATGTATGAACGAATAAAATAGAAGATCATTGAGTGGAATGAAGTATTATATACCATCATAAGAGAGTAGAGGGAATATAATTAATATATAATATAAGATATGAGTATGAAGATCAAGGTCATATGACCTAATCAGTCTTGAAGAGACCTAATTGAGCGAAGGAGTCTAGAAGGCAATTTGAGAGGGATATAAGAGAGATAAGATCTGAAGAAGGTGATCATCATTTGTTATATGAGAAATAAGTTTTTTTGAATATTATTAATGCAATCAAGTGGTTGAGTTGGTGTTGAGTCATATAGGGGGTTGGTTCTTCCTTGCAAGTGGATGCTTGCTAAAGCCTAGCTAAGTTGGTGCTTAGCTAGTTTGGATAGGTGCTCCATGTGGAGTTGGTACTTTACTAAATTTGGTGTATGTTTTATAGGAATGTAGTACATTTTCAAATATAAGTGGGATTTCTTCCCATTAAGGGTTTCCCACTTATATGATATGTTATCTTGTTTCATGCTCTTGTATGTCTTTGCTTATGCTTGTTAGATCTATGTACTTGTATGAATGGCTCATGAGTGTCAAGTTGAATAGAAAGAATATTTTGAAGACTGATTCACACCCCCTTCCCAGTCATGATTCTAATAATTGGTATTATATTCTAGTCCTTTAAATCAAGTTTAACAACTTGGAAGATTATCTTAGAAGCACAAGATGGTTGATCAGTTAAGGAAAGAGAGTCAAGAGTTAAGATCTATAGTCAAGGCTCTTGAAGATCAACTATGTATCCTAAAGAATGACATGGCCAAAGAATCCATAAGGGATGAAAAAACCATCAAGGATCTCAAGAATAAATTAGAGGTTACAAATATAAGTTTGAAATCAAAGGAAGTTGAGAGTGATTAGTTGAAGTTTGAGCTAGGTTCCTTGAAGGTTGAGCATGAGCAACTCATAGACAAGATGAGTAAGTTTGAGAAAGGTCATTAGAAGACAAATTAATTCAAAAAGAATGCCAACATAAAGATAATTATGAGAAGGCCAATCACGCAACTTAACATCGTAAGGTATTTCAATTTCTCCCATGGTCATTATTTTGCTTATTATTAGTTTAGACATAAAGCAAAGTAATGTAGAAGGATGCCACCTAAGAATGAGTTTTCATGGGACTATGGTAAAGGAATAAATTGGCCAAGAAGAGATCACACACTACATCAATCAAGAGGTATATCTAACACAAGTAAGGTTATTTGATATGAGTGTCAATATATTGGTCATATTGCAAGATTTTGTAAGATCATATTGGATAAGCCCTCAAATCATAACAAGATGTTGGAAGCTACTAAGAGACAAGTTACGGTATGGAGACCAAAATAAAGTGAGAACTATTCATGATCATCCTTTGGACCAAAATGGACTAATTGCCAGGGTAGAATGACAAGAGTGTTTGGTATCAACTTAGTTATAGAAGAATGATAATGTAGACATTAGGCTAGAGGTGTCAATCATGATTAAAAGGATCCTAAAGAAAGATTATTAGCCTCATGATTGAAAGTTGGTTGAGAAAAGATTAGAGATCTAGGAATCTGTGAAGTGAGATGTCTCTATTTGAGTTCATAGAGGCAATCATCACTCAATAAAAGCATCATGAAGGTGTGTTATAGGGTTGTTCTATGTTTCTAACAGTAATTAGTTGAGCTTGATTTGTGTTAAGAAGGGGTATTGGAGTCAAGGTGCTTGAAGGAAGATGAGGATGGTCTAAGAGTCCTAATTTATATAGTTGGTGTCAAGTGTGTGGTTAGAGAGAAGTGTATGGTCATGAGAGAAAAGAGTGTTGTTGGCAGTATAAAATATGATAAGATGATCAAGTACATATTAACAATATTTGATGTAGTCAGGGCATTCTTGAAAGGGAATTTGAAGACAAAAAATCATTGGCATAGGTCAAACATGGAAGGTACATGATGGTTTGAAGGCATATATCATTGGTGTAGGTCATTAATGGCTAAGAGGATGTTTTGAGGGTCCCATAGATGCCTTGGTGAGGTTATACAAATCTTAATTGCCACTTGGAGAAATAAAAATGCATATCACAAGATTAAAGAAGCCAAGAAGTCATTGAACATCATGGAGATCCTCCCAGACCAACAAGTTTGTGATTTTATTAAATGCACATGAAAAGTCAAACTTGGTCAAAGGGTCACATAAAGATGATGTTAGATGTCCCAGAAAGTTGTCCTAAAAATTTGATGTCATGAGGAGCCTTCTAGCTCAAGTTATATGCCATCAAAGTTGGTTTATAGACAAGAGACATGCCAGAGAACGTCAAGTTTAATCTTCAAGAAACAGTTATTATAATTCAAAAATATGACCATTGAATTTGAATTTGAACTAGTTTACTAAGGAACCTGAGAACATATAAAATTGAATAGAAGCCATGATATTGATCAAAATAGGTTGGTGTAAAAATCAAAGATGAATTAGACAACATGAATAAAATCCTCCAAGTGGAAAGAGTTCTTGACTATCTATACAATTTCAATAAATGTGTGTCAAAGTCAAAAGTTGTAAACTGTGAAAAGTTGTAGTGACCCAAGTAGAGATAAATATGATTAAAAATGGTCTAAAGCCTTGGACATGATGTTTTGAATGTTGTATGATGTTATTGGCTCCTTTAAGATATTTTCCATGCATTGAGCCAGATCTGGAAGTGTATTTTGTGCAAGAAAACATCATGAAAGTTGACCATGTCATGAAGGTCTTTGACATTGGCTAACAAGGTTACTTGCAAAGTTTTTTTGAATGATTATTAACTTGAAGAGAAACTGGTCCAAAAGTCTAAAGGTGTTCCTAAGGTCATGTAGTGAATGATTATGTACTCTACATGGTTAGTATATGGGGTATGAAGAAGAACATGCAAGAGAGAGGTAAGATAGACCTATGAGGGTTTCTTGTCTTCATATACCAGTAAACCCTAGGAGAGTCCTTCATGAAGTAAAATAATGAATTGATCTATGAGAATTAGAATGATATTAGGATCTTGTGATACATGTGGATAGTGTATTAGGTCATTGACAAAATATGTGAAGAACAAGACTTATTAAAATAGTCTTGCTCAGAGGTCTGATAAGACTAGACAAGATATTTTTAGTAAGTGTAAAAATGACTTAAAAAGTTGTCATTTGGTTCATAATATGAAAGATGGATGTTGAATATAAATGGAGAGTGACCTTAGTGTCATTAAGGCAATACAAATGTATTGAGAATATCTTTGTGTGCAATATATGAAGGAGATACTATCATAGAGATTTGAGTATGTAGAACACAAACTTAGTTGACATAATGATGCAAGGAGGATGCCATGATGAGGTTTATGGACATGAAGGAGGTAGATTGATGAAAAAAAAAACTCTTATATACCATATACACAAGGCATGAGTTATCTTTTCTCTATCATGGAGGACTATATTTTTTCCTTGGAATAATATCTTTGATTATAGACAAACCTAATAGACATGGTGGACAAACATTGATTATAGAGATGTTTTATGCTCATAAGAATTGAGTGTGATTTATATAAGAATTTAAATATTAAATTTGGGTCATGTATCATAGGTCTATATGCTCGGTATGTCCTCTTTATGTGAGGTGAAGGTGATCAAGAAAGATAGAAGTCTGGCAGATAATGAACTAGGTGTTTTATAGACATAATAAGCAGTGAACTAATACAAGAAGGGTTATCATGATGTAGATGGAGTTAAAAATGTCTTATGGATCTAAGAGGCTAATAACATGAGTCTTTATGGTGTGAAAAAGGGTTGAAGGTCCAATCAATCATGAAGGAGGTCATAAGAGATTGTTATTCATTATGTGACTCAAAAGGAGAGTATGGACATAGGGGGAGCTTGTTATCTATGTGATTTAAAGGATCAAGGTGGATATGTGAAATTTCAAGTAAGTATGAAGGCAAATTTGAGGTTGACGTCAGATATCTAAGGATATTAATAAAAATCAAAATTTGAGATGGAGATTTGTATGCAATTCAGTCAAGATGTAGATGACATAAGAGACATGGTTTCTTGAGGAACAACTCAAGCATCCCAGAAGTTGTCTACAATAATTGGTATAAGCCTAAGATGAGTATTTGGTCAAAATTTCATTGTGTAGTTTATTGAAGTTCAAGTCTAAGGATCAAATAACTGTTTGTGGAAGACCCTTTGCCATTAATGTCAAAGGGGGAGAAAGAATAGTTTAGGGGAGAAGAGATTGATGAGACTATAGTGTGTTTTGCCATCAATGACAAAGGAGGAGCTTGTTTGCATACTATTTTCATTGATGTCAATCTGATGTCATTACTGTCAAAGTGTGTTGTCATTGATGTCTAGATGCATCTGATGAAGATGCATGATGAGTGGTATTTGAGGTATGCATGAGTGAAGGTTGATGTTCAGGTAAGCAAGGATAGTTGAGGTATCAACATGAAGTTTTAAGAGGTGATAAATGTTCAAGGTTGTTTCTCAGTGTTTTCTTTATTTTTGGAAGGTTTGTGTCAAGTTTGATGTTGCTCTAGTTAAGGATGATCAAGGTCAGTTCTCAAGTTTTTAGCAAAAAAGAGTGTTGTGATGAGGTTTGTATGAGTTCATTGAAGAGAGTATTATAGTAGAAAGTTGAGTATTATTATGATGAGATAAGTTCTTAATAAGTATATCCTCGTGTCAAGTATCAATAGCTTAAGGAGTCTTGTCATGGCCTAGTCATGATATGAAGAGACCTTATGTGAAGGAAGAAACATGTGCATGGTGAGAATGAAGATGTATGTGCATAAGTATGAAGTTATTTTAGGAGTATGTAAGGAATGTGATAAATATGTAGAGGCATCAATGAGAGTTTAAAGGTGAGCCTACAAGGGTAATACCTTCAATATAAGTCTACAACTAGATCAATTCTATACCTTGCCTGACCTAATGAGGCATCATGAGCTATTGTCTAGACATATGAAGGATGTATGGCTATGTTTAAGCATGAGAGAGGTTTTATGGCATGATAATGAGATGTTTAACATGTCACTGAGGTGTTAATAGCATGGAATAAGGCATGAAGGATAGATCAAGGCCTAGTGAGGTATGGAGACTATGGGGTAAAGAGAGAATGTAAGCCTAATGGGGTATGAGGATCAGTTTTCAAGGCAAGGGTGAGTAGGTGAGAATTTAAAAATGTGATTCAATTTTATTTTAATCTTACTCATGTATTTTGAGGTAAAGGTTTGCAAGAAAATGCATGAAAAGGTGCTTTGAGGTCTCTCAAGTGCACAAAATGAAGGGTTCTCAACTCGAGAAGGATTTACTTGTGTTTGTTAGATCATAAAACCTTTGCATGGGAACTTGAGATATTCATGGTATATGAGGAAGGGTCCTAGATCAAATTTATAGGCATTAGTTTTTGTAACAAGGGGCTAATCTTTATGAACGATTGTTAATAATGGAAGATAATTTAAACCCTCAAAGAACCCTATAGTGACCCGATATGAAATAAGTTGTTATAAAGTGCTCATAATGGTTTGGTATGGATATTTTAGTGATTTTAGGTTGTATTAAACTCTCCTGGTAATATATATGTGTAAGTGTTTAGGTGAGTGAGTGGACCCTATAGGAAAGGCTTTATTTCTCAGAGATTTGCTATAGCAATCATAGTTGACCAAGTCAAAGTTGCTAAATGGATGAAGGACAAAGTTTGAGACTTATATTTTGTGTCTATGAAGGTTTATAGACAATTTATATCCTTTAAGTTTTAAAAATTTGTGATCCAAGTTGGCCAATCGCTAGCAGGCCTAATGAAGAAAAATAATGCAAAACCTAAGCAGTATGAAAAGGTGGATTTTGGTGTGATTTCATGAAAGAGTGATGGATCTAAGTTCATTAATATTTTATTTGAGACTTTTATTTCATATTAATTCTTTTTATAAGGTTTGGTAGTCATTAAAATTAGTGAAAATGTTGAATCCAAAATGACTTGTTTGGTTGAATGAGTTTTGTGAGAGAGAAGGTCAACAAATTGGTCTGCAAGACCAATAGTTGCCATTATATCTTATGATATTTTTGTTTTAAGTTATTATAATGATGTTTTAAGATGATTTTAATGTATTTTAATTCTTTTATTGTGTTCTTTTAGGTGTCAGGAGTTCAAGTTTTCATGAATGTGTTTTGAGGTTAGTTGGTAGCTAAGAGTGAGCATTTTGCAAAGAAGAGTTTGAGCCTGTATACCCTGAGTTGAAGTATGTAATAAAGTTTACGATGACCTTGAGGTCATAATGTTTTTGAATATGTGATTTTTTTAAATTTTTATTTGACAAAATTGTGTTTATGCTTCAGCTATTTAAGATAGACTTTTTGTGTGTATGAAGGACTGTTGTGAATAATATTTTGAGAAGGGGTTCAACTGGTTGTTGGACCTAAAAGGTGTTATGGAATTAAAGTGAAGTTGAATAAGGTATATTTGATTTATTTTTTAAATTATCTTGTTTTTCAATAAAGTTTATTTTGTTTCAATGGGTCATGAGGTAACATGTTGCTAAGGTAGGCCTAATTGAATTGGGTCTCCTTAAGGCCTAAAAGAGGATTTGATCTATTAAGTTGTGGCTGAACTAATGTATTATTTTATTCATGTTTTAAACATGTTATAAGACGTATTTAGATTTTAATCTAAGTGTGCAAGTGTGTATGGATGACCAAGGTGTGTGATATTAAGAGACTAGTATGAGAACAAGGCTAATTATGCCTATTGGTGTGTGTGTATGGTATGGATGTATGAGAAAATGAAATAGAAGATCCTTGAGTGAAAGGAGGTATTATAAAAAATTATAATAGATTATAGGTAATTTAATTAATATATAATAGAATATATAAGTATAAATATCAAGGTCATATGGCCTAATTAGTCTTGAAGAGACCTAGTTGAGTGAAGGAGTCTAGAAGACAATTTGAGAGGGATAGAAGAGAGAGAAGAGCTGAATAAGGTGATCATATTATATTGTATGAGAAATAAGGTTTCATAAAGATGATCAATCTAATCAGGTGGCCGAGTTAGGCCTGAGTCATCTAGGGGGTTGGTGCCTCCTTATAAGTGGGTGCTTGCTAAAACCTAGTTGAGTTGGTGCTTAGCTAGTTGGGGTTGGTGCTCCATGTGGAGTTGGTGCTTCACTAAATTTAGTGTTTGTATTATAAGAATATAGTAAATTTTCAAATATTAGTGAGTTTTATTCCCTTTGAGGGTTTTCCACTTATATGATATGTTATCTTGTTTCATGCTCTTGTATGGTTGCTTATGCTTGTTAGAACTATGTACTTGTATGAATGGCTCATGAGTGTCAAGTTGAATTGAAAGAATATTTTGAAGACTAATTCAACCCCCTCTCAATAATTATGAATTCAATACCTAGGTGGCATATTCATAAGGTATATTCTTCCATTTGATTAGATACTCTGTAATCACTCTAGGCCACATATTTGTAGTGCGCATTTGAAAGATCGTTTTAGGATCAAGAATAATTGAATGTGCATCCAATATTTATTATAGATCAAGATAGGTAGACTCCTTAGTTTATTGAATATGAATGAAAAACAAATGTGCCATAAGTATTTATACAACCTTTTTTATCATCTTGGTCATTTGATATGAACTAACCACTTATGGAGCTTTAGCTCTTAATCCCTACAGTTCTACTGGCTTGCTTTCAGAATAAAATCGCATGAACAATTCTTATAAATTCATCTCAACAGTGCCTAATTTGGTGAGCCATTATAATCCTATAATAATTTCAGTCCTGCCCATAGGAATAAAACACATAAGATAATCTAGTAGATAGTCCGCCATTACTAACTTAATACTATGGCATTCTCCAGAACAATTAACTGTAACACCATCTACAATCATGACCTAAACTTTTGGGGCTAGGTAGATGAAACAATTCAATCAAGCAACCAACTTACTATTGATGAAATTATGTGTACTTCCTAAGTCAATCAACACTGTGATCTTATGTTTCTTAAGGAAACCCACCATTTTAAGATTTTAAAGAATAGAAATACCTGCAAGGGTGTGGTAGGAGATAGTAGGTTGAGAATCCATAGCATTCTCCTCAGGTCTTTCAAAACCCTCACCAAATGCCTCCTTAACTTATTAATCCACATTGGCCCTTTTGATGTAAAATAAATTATTTTCAACACATCGATGACCTTTAATCCATTTGTTGTCACAACCATAACACAACCCTTTGGCATGCTTCTCCTTAATTTTTTATGGTGTCAATCTGGTAGGTTGAGGTAGTGATGGAGTTGGGGAAGTGTGTTCTTGACTAGTAGTGAAATGATGATGTTTGATCATCTATTTTTCCTCTGCCAAGCATGCCTTGGTATAGATTTAGATACAATTGTGGGGTTAAACATGCAAAACTTCAATTGAATGTTATCTTTTAGTCCACCTAGGAAAAGGTTAATCAAATTTGCCTCAGTGATGTCCTCCACATGTAAGGATAGATTTTGAAACTGATGAATATAATCCTTCACTATTCTTATTTGTCATAGTTTGACCAACTAGCTGAAGTAGATTTTATAAACATTATCTCTATAGTGAGACATCAATTCATCAGTGAATATTGACCATGTAGCAGGAGCACCAATCTTCTTATTTTGAGCACACAATTAGCAATACCAAATATATGGCTTAGGTTCTAGATACAAAGATGCAATGACCATATTTTGAGAGCTATGAGTTTGGTGTAGATCAAATATATTTTCAATTTGAGTGATCTAAGTGAGTGGATCCTTACCATCAAACTTGTATAAGTCCACTTTTGGTAACATCAGTTTCACCCCTGTATTGGCGGTGTTAGTGTTCAGAGGAGGACCAAAATTAAAAAGTGGAATGATATTGAGTGGAAAATGAGATGAAATGGTATCCAATTATGGCGTGATCTGATTCAACTAATTGCTCATGTCATTAATCTCCCCTTGCATTGCTGACATTTGAGTTCAGACTTGCACATCCTTCTACATCAGGAAATGTAAATTTGACTAAATTTGAAAAATCATCTATAGAGACATCATATTAGAGGTTATAGACTCCATGTCATCACTTGAAGGATTTTTAGGGGTTTCTTTCCCTTCTCCCACCCATGAGTGTTAAGACCAACCATAAGAAGGCTCGATGGTGAGCCTTATTTTACCCTGTTGACCCAACTTTGACCATGAATGTTTTTAAATATGTTGGCCTTAAATCACAAATATTAAACAATAGACCGAAACTAAGTTTTTATAATCTTTCAAATAATGTAAATAAATTTGAAAAATTCTACAAAGTGTGAGTTATGGAGTAAATCTATGAAAAACCCTAAAATGGTGATAACTTTTGACAAATAGATTCAAATGAGCTTAAATTTGAAAGGAAGCTAATTTTAAGGACGTTGAATCTCTAATAAAAACATTGTATATAAATTCATAATCATTTGTGAGATATAGAAAAATTCTAATATCTAGGGTTTTTGACCTAATTATGGATGAAATTGATGCTTTGATACCACTTGTAATGATATTACTTCACTAAATAATTAGAATAAAATAAATATATTAAAATTATATGGAACTATAGTATAAAATATGATAATAGATAAGCCACTTCAAGGGGGTAACCTCCCAAATGCTTGCAATAAGAAAGAATACTCTGATATGATGATGAACAACTAACCCTACATCCTATTTATAGTCTATCAAGGAATTTTCAACATTATTTAGCCTAATTATACTCTTGGATTGGTTTGGAAATTGCTTAATATTGTTGAATCTCTAGTATGATTTTTGCATGGTGAGTTTAGTTCAAGAGAGCTTGTCTATAATGGCCAAAGACTCTTATATTTATAAAATTTTGGTTTTAATGTGAGCCATTGATCTAAGATCAAGATCAATGGTGGAGAAGGAGTCCTAAAACTCATGATTGCACACATGAAGTGTGTAAAAAAATCTATTTAAGACGTTTTTGGAGTGTGAAAGGAATTCTTGGAAGAAAAGTGCAATGATTGGTCCTTTTGAATTGTGTCACAGACCATGTAAGAGAGGAGTGTGTAAGAGGACTTGTAACAAGTGTAAGAGAGTGTGTAAGTGGCCATGTCATAATCCATCTTTCCCACACTCTGCTCAATTCCATTGACTTGCCTCTGTGATGTCACCAATGCGAGGCAATAAAGTCACTTTTCTTTATGGAAAATAGATAATTCCAAATCTATGGATATTTCTATTAGAAGAAGACTTAGGCTAATTAATGAAGGTGATTAATTGGAAATTATAAGAATGGTGCAGTTACAATGCTCATTTGTCAATCAAATATCCATTTAATTATCCTATAATTATACTTTCAAAGGGTCAATTTGATTTTGGGTGTAATAGATAATATTAATGTTGCAATACAATCCATTGCCTCAAGCAAGGATGTGTCACTATGATTTCAAATTAAACTAGTAGATGTGTAGGTAAATTAGGCCAATTTATGATTTATGAATAGATTTATGTGCGAATTCAAAAAGTCTTTTTGATTGTAGTTTAGACATGAAAATGGTTAAAATGGAATGTCTACAATAACATCCTTCAAATTCAAAGAGGCCTCCTCTAATGCAGTCTTGGTGTTGAATTTGAACTTCTCACACAAGTTCACATTAGTCAATGTCATCAATTTGAGATTAACCTTGACACATGGGATATTATATCCACTTTATTTTCCATCTTAGAGATTTTTACCAATTAAGTTTGAATATTATGCAATAATATTTAATTTTTATTCTTGGCTTCATGGAATTCAGTAAGGGAAGTGAAAAGTAAATTCAATGAATGTCCAACTTTGTCCACTATATCCTTTGAGACTTTAACTTTAATTTCTAATTATATTATCTTTACCTTGTTATTCATTCCCATAATTAATTTTTATATGATTTGATTGGTGGACTTATCTAGTAATTTGGGATCTTCTTCAAAATTTTCATCACTGTTGGATTAATCTATAGTTTTGGCTACCTATTTGCTCTGTATCTTTTTTTCTTGGTTATGGAAAATAATTCCTCCTCTATGTCATAGAGGGGAGTGGCTCCATCATTAGTGACCTTTCTTGTTATTATCCTTTTAATATTCTTTATTATTTTTTTGAATTTTAGTCTAACCTTGGACCTATCTTGAATAATCATTTCTAACCTTTGGGATTTCACCAATACTATACTTTTAATCCAGTCCTCTTGATAATTTGAACTTTGTCATATTTAATCATTGTGGGAATTATAGATGGCATTGTCAAATCTTGAGCTATTAGTGAAATGGGAGTGATCATAGGGGAAATGATGATCAACATTGGTGAAGTGTAAGATGCAATGCAAATATGTAAATTGAAACCAGTGGATGTGAGATTGGAGGAAGAAGTTAGAGTGTGCTCGGTAATCTCCAATAGCTGTGACATAAGAAGAGTATCAGGTCTCACAGGCCTCAAGTTTTTATGTACCTTAGTATGAATTGTACGAGTATAAGAGGTGGTCAAAAATAAAACTTGGCCAAGTGGAACAAGGGGACAAGTAACAAAATCCTTTAGAACTTGTGGTTATATGACTATAACTTCTAGATAATTTTAACTAGAAGGTTTAATAGCATAATTTTTGGACACATATAGAGTAGGGATAAATATAGTAGCACTAGAAAATAGAGAGGTCACTGGAACACCAAGCATTGACATAGGAAGAGTCGATATAAAAAACACTAATTATATTGAACTAAGTAAAATAGTGGTCTCATGTGTCTAAGCAATTATTTTTTAAATAACCTCTAAGGTGCTAGTACTTTGGTCAGATTGAGACACCAGAGATTGTCTACTATGAACTTGATTAAATCTTGGTGGAAAATATACACCAAGAGAAATAGGGGATCTCATTTCACTTGTGCTATAAATAGGGACAATAGAATGTGATTTCATATACAAGTTAATTAAAATAGGAGTTACGATAGTTGAACTAATAGATAGCATAAAAAAAAGGTAATAGAAGGGGGCCTCATTACCTGAGTAGTTTGAGCTATTGAAGAATCTATTAAAACTAAAGATGGTGTGTTTGAATAAAGACATTGCAACACATTTCTTATGAGACATAAACAAAATATTGTGGCTCCTCCTTTACCAAGGGTATCTAAGCATCAATTATCCCCTCAATACCTTGTGACCTTTGAGGTTGTGGCATTTATGGTGGAGCTAATAATCCTGCCACTTACAATTTTATATTAACTTCTATAGTATCTATTGAGTTTGAATAATTATTTTCCTCTAGATGTGGATTATATCGGTATACCATAAAAAAATTATGTAACAATTGTAAATATTTGGCTACATTTATAATGGGATCCTAATGTTTCAAGTCATGATAATCAAACTTGAATAAAAGGTCATGTATTGTATACTACTCTCCCTATCTTCATTAATGTAGAAGGCCATGAATTTTGATTCTTACTCTTGTATATGCCACCTACTCCAGTTACAAATTGATCAATTTCTTATGTATCCAATTTATCTGACACATAATATGGAGCTTAAGGGTTGTGACTAGAATTCCATAAATTAAAGTCATTGTAAATGATGGGTAAGAATAGTTAGATCATTCAATTTAATATTCATGAAAGTTTAGAAAATTCATTTCAATTTTAAATTCTAAATATCAAACTGAGTAAGATATCCCTGACCTTACCACTTTGTTTGCTGCCTGATTCAAGAAGAGAAAGTTATGATGAATTTTAATTTTAAAGAGAATGTCACTTAGGCACTTCTCACCTTCAATATTGTTTTTGATAACAATAAGAACCATAAATCTAACCCTAATAATGATTCTAGTTCAACTATGAACAAGAAATCTAGTAATAAGAATCATAGATCACAATTTTGGAAATTATAAGTTATGTGGTAAGTTTGGTCATAGAAAATAAACCTATTATAAAAAAAATATAATTAATAGTAAAACTTATAAAAATAACAAAGAGAAGAAATCTAATCAAAACAAGCAGAAGAATCAAAACTCTAATCATAATAACAATCGATTCAAATGTTATTACTTTATATGCTACTTTATTTACTTCAAATAAAAAGGAGTGGATTTTAAATAGTGTTGCATCATACAATATGAGTTTCTTATCTAATATTTTATGTGATCATAAATATATCTCTTAAAACATTTACTTAGGAGATCATTCTTTCTTAAAAGCAACTAAACAGGGAATGTTGAGCATGGTCATTGATGTTAGGTTATCATTGATGTCAAAGAGAGCATGAGTTACTAATGCATTAATGATAAAGATGTTATGTTTGATAGCTTTGAGAATATATAAAACTTATGTAGGTCTATAAGGACAAAAAATAAGTTGTGAGGCATCCATAGATGTTTTAGTGAAGCTCTGGTGTGTCACTTGATCATTTGGAATAAGAAACATGCATCTTCTAGCTTAAGAGAAGCTAGACCGTCACTGCACATCATATAGATATGACTAAACCATTAAGTTTGTGCATTTAATTTAGGTACTCAAAAATTCAACTAAGGTCAAAGGATTTCATGAAGATGTTGTCTATAGTGCTAATAAGCTACCGTGAAGATTTGGACTCTTGAAGTGTTTTACATCTCAAGTTATAAACCTTAAAAGTTGCTATAGTCGACTGTGATGAGCTAAAGACCGTCAAATTTAACTATGTTAAAGTCTAAGGTCAACTAGTTAGTATATCTAATAGTGCACATTAAATCATAGATTGTGATCCAATGGTGCACGTAAAGTCAATATGTCAAAGAAGGAACATTCTTGTGATATGTGTCTCAATACCATTAAGATGATAGAAGATCAATGGTGCACAAGTGTTCATACAATTAAATATCAATAGAGTACATTAAGTCAAAAAGTCAATGCATGTAGAAGGTACACATAGCTATCAAGTGGCATAATTATGGGAACTCAAATCTTAGATCAATAGTGAGCATCACAAGATAAAGACCAGGCTAATCCAAGGAGATTAATAGTCTATATTTTGTCAAAGTTTCCAGGGAGCATGAGATGAGGTCAACATGTCTGATGTTTAATAATTGTTCAGTGACCATTGAAATTGAAAATTTCAAATTAATGAGGGAAAATCAATGCCTCATTTTTGAGCTATAACTTATGATCTAGGATGTATTTTTTGATGCAATAAAAAGAAAAAATGTATAGGACTTCAAGGCACATCTAGAAAATATTTTTAAAAGGTCTAAATGTTTATATAAACAAAATTATGGAGATTCAAAGTTAACTATTCATTCATTCATGGTGTTACTGTGTATAAAATTTTGTTTGAGAAAATTGTGCTTTAGAAAAAGGGAGTTTTGGCAAGAGAAATCATCTTAAGATGTCTTAAATATCATATGGAGTGGACCCATGTATTTGAAAATAATATTGTGTTCTTCATTTGTTTGATGAAGTGCTAAATGGGCTAATAGTTCTCCATGAGACCTATAAGGGCTACTAAGGCCTAATTGAAAGACGTAACTACTTAAATGTGACCCATAGATGCTATGGCTGACCTGTGACAATGTATTTGAGCTTTGTATTAGCATGATAGATGTATTAAGGGTTAAGGAAAGTCTTATGGTTGACCAAGAAGTTCATATTCATGAAAACTCTATAAATAGTGGGGATCAAGGCAATGGTTTTTAGACTTGTATGTGTATGTGTTGAGAGAGCAGAATAAAGAGACAAAGGAAAGAGATAAGAGGGAGTGTAATCAATGGATGGACTGAAGTAAAAAACAAACTGAGGATAAATGAAGAAGACTAAAGAGATCCAAAAGAGGTGTTTTGGATGCATTTCTTGTTCGAGTAAATTTGAGGGTGTGTGATGAGTTATTTGAGAGAGATAGAAGGGTGATGAAGAGTGTAAACAAGAAAATTCCACCATCAAGTGTAGGAGACATCAGATCAAAGGTGGAGATCAAATCAAGGTAGTTGAGAGGATGCTTGGTTTCCTAGGGGGTTGGTTCCTCCTTGTGGGATGGATGTCTTACTAAATTAAGGGATGGATGTTCCTTGATCAGTTGGTGCTAGTCTAAATTTGGATCTTGTTATTATAAGACTATATTCTATTTTGCATGGGTTTTATTTCCCAAGAGGGTTTCCCACATAGATTTTGTGTTATGTGTGTGATCTTATTTATCTTTCTTATTTATTATTGTAAATGATGTGCATGTTTCATGAATGATAATGTTATTTGGTTAAGAGTTTGAAAAGATTAGAATTGAAGTTTAGATTATCTAGAATCACTGATTTACCCCCCCTCTCAATGATTGTACCTATAACTATTGGTATCAAAATAGGACCTTCATTACAAGTTTAACCACTTGAAGGTGATCCAAGGTACAAAATGATAAGTCAATAGATGTAGGGTTTCTCTACTAAGTAATCACCATTGTTTAGTACTTTAAAATATGATTTTTGGAGTACAAGGATGAGGACATACGTTATGTATCTAGGGTTTGACATTTGATAATCTATCATGGATGGTTATACTACACCAACTACTCCTCTAACTAGTGTTGTTAAAAAGATGTTGAGTGAGAATAATTCAAAAGATATGAATGTTATCATTTGTGGTCTATCCAAGATTGAGTTCACCAAAGTGATCCATTGCAAGTCTGCCAAAGAGACTTGGGCCAAATTATAGACTATCTATGAATGAGACTCTAAGGTAAAATTGGCCAAGTTTTTGACCTACCGAAGGCAATTTGAAAGTCTCAAAATGAAAAAGATATTGTGGCATCCTATCTTCTAAGGGTTGATGAGGTAGTAAACATGATCAGAGGTCTTGGAGAGGTGATTGATGAAGCTACTATAATACATAAGGTATTGAGGACTCTTACACTTAAGTTTGACTTAAAAGTATTTGCTATAGAAGAAAGTCATGATCTGACTTAGTTGAAGATGGATGAACTGCATGGCATCCTTACTACCTATGAAATGAGAGTTGATGAAGATAGACCTCATAATAAGGAAGTAGCCTTCAAGGTGATCAAGGAGATAAAATTCAAGAAGAACAAGTTAAGTATTGAAGATTTTTATCTTAATGAAGATCAAATTGAAGCCATGATTGTAATAAAATTGAATGGAATATTAGGTAAGTATGAAGGAAAACTTATTTTCAAAAGTTTTTCATGTGGTAAAGTTGGTCATTTTACAACTAAATGTCTAGGTATAGACAAGTTTGAAAATAAAGAAACTCAAAATGAATCTCATGAGGATGAACACAAGATATCTGAGGGTCCTAACAATTACATAAATTTATTTAGTAATAAAAATAGAAAGAATGAATCATACAAGGGTAGTAAGAGCCTTTACCATGAAGAAGACAATAACTCATCCATTTAAAAAGTAAACACATTTGACAGAGATGATTCTTTTCATAATGAGGACATGGAGACATTATTCATGGCTCTTGATGATGATGAAGGTGAATGTTCTTTAAGTAGGGATTTATTTGGTAGAGATAGCTCAGAGGAAGAATATGAAAAAGTCACTTTAGAAGATAAATATCTAAATACTATGGAATAAATAAAGTTACTACAAAGAAAGAATAGAAAAAAAGATTCCTTGATCGAATCCTATAAGAAGAAAATTGGACTTTTTAAAGGAAGGCTGAGTAATGAAGTCAAGGAGCATGATGAGATCACACAATTGCTTAAAAATTAGTTTTGTACTCTTAATGAGGAAGTAAAGAATAAGGATGAAGAGTGTATCATGTATCAATCAGAGATAAAGTCTTTACAAATAAAACTAAATATAGATATGAGCAAAGATAAAATTGATGATTCAGATAAATTGATAAATGCTCTTAAAGATTTGAAGATTAAGAAGAAAAAGAACAAAGAGACGATGTCACAAATCAAATACTATGAAGAATAATTTAGTGTGTTTGAAGCAGGATTGAATGATGACACTAGGGGACATAAATATACAATCAAACATCTCAACAATCAATTAAAATCTATGTCTACAAGCCTAAAAACCAAATAAGATGAGAGATTAAGGTATGTGATTGAAATTGAGTCATTAAAATCTGAGTTAGACAAGACATCTTGTAAGGTGAAGTCATTTATGAAGTTTGAAAAGAGCTCAAATGATCTTGACAATATTTTGAGTAGTTAAAAGCATGCAAGTGATAAAATTGGTCTTAGATACAAAGAATAAAAAAAGCATGTAACTCAAGACAAGATAAACACTAATGTGAACAAGGACAATTAGACTTTTAAGATCAATCATTAGTTAAGTAATGAAGGTGTTGGTAGAATGAAGATAAATTTGATCAGACAACCAAATACTCTAATGCAAGTAAATTTCAATGGTCATTGTTACTCCTACAATCATTTTGGTCATAGGTCAAAATATTGTAAAAGATCCTCAAGGAATGAATTTGTATAGAATTATGAACAAGACAATGGGAAGCATGAAGAACATCACTCAAGATAGTCTACAGGTTCAAAAGGAAATAATGACATCTTTTGCTACAAGTGTCAAGGATTTGGTCATATTGAAAAGTTTTATAATATCTTCATCAAAAGACCAAATGATTAGGTACATGATCAAATTAATAAAACTTTAAGGAATCATCATACATATCAATCATAAGGTATGTATGATCTGATAAACCTTATTTGTTTCAAATGTCATGAGAGATGTCACATAGCAAGGTTCTGCAAGAATGATCAATATTCTACTTCAAATATTATAAATCCTAACATGAATAGAAAGAGTCATGGTGAATGGAGGCCTAAGAAAGTAAATGAAAAATAAATTTAAAATATATTATTTGCCATGATAGAATAGGGAACAAGTTCAAGTATCAAGGAACAAGCCTTATCAGCGCAAATGGACAAGGAAATCAAGTAGGATCCCGAGATAAAAGAAAAGACTAAGGTTGAAAACTCATTCAAAGATAATCTAAAGATGAGGAAGGATTGCAAGTCAAGTGAAAACATGGAGATATGGGAATCTCTAGAGTTTTGGGATCTTTAGTCTCTATATGAAAAGTGGGCATCTCTACTTATGCTTCTTAGGAGACATATTTTTGTATGGAAGAAAGTATTTGTGCTCTAGGTAATGATCAAATTTCCAATCCATACAAAGCTTGAAGGGAAAAGGTAAGTAAGAGATTGTGAAAGATAATCTTGTAGATGAAGGACTTTGAGTAGGTTAAAATAACTTGGATGCTGGTTCAAGAGGTTGATCAATCAAGACAAGGATAAGTATTTTCAAGATAAGAATATCATTTGAAGATATGTTTGGATAAGAGGGAGAGAACTCAGTTAGCGTGTATGGCTTGAAGAAGATGTGCAGGATGTAAGAAGGAGCATATGTGAAGATGCTTTAGTCATGATAGAAGTGTGAAGGTGTTTGCTACAGTTAAAAATTAAAGAAGATTGACATGATGACTTGATCAAAAAAAGTCATGTATTTTCACAAGGTATTGGATCTTCATGCATGAGCAAAAAGAGTTTGTGAGTTTTATAGGTAGACAAGTCTAAAGATCATAAAAGTTCAAGTTCAGATTGGTGCATGTAAAAGGAGGAGCAATTAATTTGTATGCTTAAAATATGTAAGTATCCTGAGCATCTTAATAGTATTTGAATGTATATATAATTTTGAGGAATGATTATTGGCATGTTGATGAAGATACCCTTTGTCATTAATGTCAAAGGGGGAGAAATATCAAAATTAAGGAGTTAAAATGAAGTCATTCTGAGGGTGTTTTGCCATCAATGACAAAGGAAAAGATTATTGAGCATAGTCATTGATGTTAGGTTGTCATTGATGTTAAAGAGAGCATGAGTTACTAATACATTAATGATAAAGATGTTGTGTTTGATAACTTGGAGAATATATAGTACTTATACAGGTCTATAAGGACAAAGAAGTTGTGAGGCATCTATAGATGTCTTGGTGAAGCTCTGGTGTGTCACTTGATCATTTGGAATGAGAAACATGCATCTTATAGCTTAAGAGAAGCTAGCTTGTCACTGCACATCATGCAAATATGATTGAACCAATAAGTTTATACATTTAATTTAGGTACTTAGAAAGTCAACTAAGGTTAAAGGATTTCATGAAAGTATTATCTATAGTGCCAAGAAGGCACCCTAAAGATTTGGACTCTTGAAGTGTTTTCTATCTCAATTTACAAACCTTAAAATTTTCTCTAGCAGACTGTGATGGGCCTAAGACCATCAAGTTTAACTACATTTAAATCTGAAGTCAACTAGTCATTAGATCTAATGGTGCACATTAAATCACAGATTGTGATCCAATGATGTGTGTAAAGTCAATATGTTAATGAAGGCATGCACTTGTGACATGTGTCTCAATATCATTAAGATGACAAAAGATCAATAGGGTGTGAGTGTTCTTACAATTTGATATTGATGGAGTGCATTGAGTCAAAAAATAAATGTGCACAAAAGACATGTAGAACTACCAAGTGGCATAATCATGGGAGCTCAGATCTTAGATCAAAGATCAACATTGAAAGATAAAGACCATGCTAATCTAAGGAGATTGATGGTGTGTATTTGGTCAAAGTTTTTAAGAAGCATGAGATGAGGTCAACATGTCTGATATTTAACAATTGCTCAGTGACTGTTGGAATTTAAAATTTCAAATTAATGAGGAAAAACCAATGCTTAGTTTTTGAGCTATAAATTTTGATCCAAAATATAATTTTTGATGTAATAAAAGGTAAAGTTGTAAAGAACTTCAAGGTGCATCTAGAGAATCTTTTTAAAAGGTCTGAATATTTGTAAAAACAAAGTTATGGAGATTCAAAGTTGAATGTTTATTCATTCACGGTATTACTGTGTACAAAATTTTGTTTGAGCAAATTGTGCTTTAGCATAAGGGTGTTTTGGTGAGAGAAATCACTTGAAGATGTATTAAAGACAATAAGGAGTGGATCCATTCATTTGAAAATGATCTTGTGCTCTTTATTTATTTGATGAAGTGCTAAATGGGTGAATAGGTCTCTATGAAACCTATAAGGGCTACTAAGGCATAATTAAAAGGTGTAGCTACTTAAGTGTGACCCATAGATGTTATGACTGACCTATAATAATGTAATTAAGATTTGTATTAGCATGATATATGCTTTAAGGGTTAAGGCAAGTCTTATGGCTGACTAAGATGTTGATATTCATGAAAACTCTATAAATAGTGGAGATCAAGGCAATGGTTTCTAGACTTGTATATATGTTGAGAGAGTAGAATAAAGAGATGAAGAAAATAGATCAGAGGAAGTGTACTAAGTGTATGGATTAAAGTAAAAAATTAATTGAGGATGAGTGAATAAGACTGAAGATATCTAAAAGAGGTGTTTTGGATGTATTGCTTGATTGAGTAAATTTAAGGGTGTGTGATGAGTTATTTGAGAGAGATAGAAGGGTGAAGAAGAGTACAATCAAGAGAAGTCCATCATTAGGTGTCAAAGACATCAAATCAAAGGTGAAGATCAGATCAAGGTAACTAATTGGGTGGTTGGTTGCTTAGGGGATTGGTTCCTCATGGGATGGGTGTCTCACTAAATTAAGGGATGGGTGTTTCTTGATCAGTTAGTACTAGTCTAAATTTGGATATTGTTATCATATGAATGTAGTCTATTTTATAGGTTTCAGTGGGTTTTATTCCCTAAGAGGGGTTTCTACATAGATCTTGTGTTATGTGTGCGATCTTACTTATCTTTATTGATCATTATTGTAAATTATGTGCATGCTTCATGGATGATAATGTTATTTGGTTAAGATTTTGAAAGGATTAGAATTGAAGTTTTGATTATCTAGCATCATTGATTCACCCCCCTCTCAGTGATTGTAACTCTAACAAGGAAAAGATAAAATTTTAAATATTTTTATAAATGATGTTTTCTATGTACCTAAGCTTAAAAAGAACTTGTTATCTTGTTCACAACTTAATAATGACAATTTCATTGTAACATTACTTAAAGATAACTGGTCTATTAGAAATCTATTATGACATGAAATATTATGACAAGTTAATTTTATAAGTTTACATGACATTTCTACTTAGAATATTGTTTTTGGAATTCTTTCTATATCTTCTCATCATGAAACTTATGAGGGTTGCTTATGTGTTAAGAAATATACTAACCCCTTTCACAAGAATCATGATGTGAGTTCCTCACATCTTTTATAATTAATTCATAGTGATGTTTTAAGACCTATTAAAGCTATTTATCTTAATGGTTATTTATATACTGTTAATTTTATTGATGATTACACTAAAATGATCTGATCATGTTTTATTAAAAATAAATCTGAAGTGTTTTCTAAATTCAAAAAATTTAAAGTTTTTTTTGAAAATACGTTTAATTTTTCTATTAAGAGATGATAATGGTGGTGAATATGTTAGTAAAGAGTTTGATTATTTTTATATTAGTTATGATATTCAAAGGGAACTAACAACTCCCTATTCCCCTTAGCAAAATGATATTGCTGAAAATAAAAATTGCACCTTCATAGAAATGGCTAGAATAATGTTTCAATCTGTAAATATTCCTAAGTTTTTATGAGATAAAGTTATGAATATTATTGTGCATATTATTAATAGAGTCCCTACTAAATATTTACATCTTTCTAATTCCTTAGAAATGTGGTATAAAAAGAAATTCAATGTGGCTCATCTTACGATCTTTGGTAGTCTTTTTATATTTGTTCCTAAAGTTAAAAGAAAGAAGATTTATCCAACTTTGTATTCTTGAATTTTTGTAGGTTATGAAGGTAAGAATTTTTTTTTAAGAGTTTATTATCCTTCTAAACATCAGATCATTGAGAATATGAATGTTCTTATCCTCAAAAAATATTTTTTAAGCCCTTTGTGGAAACTCCTTAGTGCTATTTTTTTGATGAACCTAACTCTTATGTTTCTCCTTGTGATGACATGGACGCCCTTGAATAATTTGATCCAGTTTTGGATAACTTAGAGTCTAAGGAACCCATTGATTTCATGTTCAATCTAAAATACCTACATTGGTAGAATCCCTAATCCAATCTTCCAATGTTAATAATGTTAATAAATTAATTAGAAGTTAACATTATTATCATACTTTAATGACTATGTATGAATGTGCACCTCAATATTTTGAGGAAAAAACTCAAAATGATAGGTAGAATGTTGTTGTGCAAGTTGAATATAATGTCTTAATTAAAAATCAAACTTGAAATTTCATCCCTCCTCTACCAAAAAGACATATTTTCAGTTGTAGGTGGCTTTATAAGATTGAATATAATCTAATTAGTAAATTTGATAAGTTTAAAGCTAGATTAAGTTACACGTGAGTTTTCTCAAAAATTTGGAATTGACTATATTGAAACCTTTACTCTTGTAACAAAAATGAGTATTGTTAGATTATTTATTGCTCTTACAACCAAAATGGTTAGGTTATCCACGAAATAGATGTCAAAAATAATTTTCTAAATAATGATTTGAAAGAGGAAATCTACATGATTCAAACTAAAGGTTTCACTAACCTTAATAGAGAAGATAATGTATGAAAGTTAAAGTAATATTTGTATGGTTTAAAACAAGCTCCTCAAACTTGGTATTTTAAGATTTTTTTTTTTCAAAGAATTAATTTTTTTTAATTGTTACTCTATTAATGATCTTTTTGTTAAAGTTGAAAATGGTCATTTAATATTAAATATTTTATATGTTAATGATCTTTTGATTATGGGTAATCTAACTAGTTTATTTCATAAATATAAAGATAAACTAAGTCAAATATTTTAAATGACTGATTTAGATATTTTGCATCATTTTTTAAGAATGACTATATTTAAGAATAAAATTTAATTATTGTATCACAATCTTGATATGCATATAATTTTTTTGTTAAGTTTAATGTGCTTGATTTTAAATCTTCTTCTAGTCTTATTGAAGTTGGTATTAAACTTGATCCAAAATATGCATGTGAAAAAGCTAATCCTAATTTATACAGATAACTTGTTGGTAATTTTATTAATCTAACCATTACTAGGCCATATCTTTTATATGTTATTAGTGTTATTTCTATATTTATGTAAGATCCATATTTGGATCATTAAAAATTAGCTAAACGTAGTCTTAATTATATCAAAAAAATAATTACTTTTGATTTATTTTATTTTTATATTGATAATGCTAAATTATATGGTTATTGTGATGTTGACCATGCTAGTGATACTATAGATCATAAATATACTTCTAAATATGTGTTTACTTTTGGTGTATGTACTATCACTTAGATCAAGAATAAACAACCTACTATCTCTATCTTTTCTATTGAAACACAGTACACGAGTGCTATAGAAGCTATCAGAGAAGCCATATGTTTGTGAAGGTTGTTGAAAGAACTTCATTTGGATGTTTTTCACAATACAATATTTTATTGCGATAACCAAAGTTGTATAGCTCTGACAAAAATCCAATACAACACCAAAAAACTAAACATATTAAATTTCATGTGCATTTTATCTGAGAGAAATTTCTTATTGGTGATATTGATCTACATTTATGTCTTAAAGATGAACACGTGGTAGATATATTCATACAACCACTTGGTGCTACCAAGTTTTGTCAATTTTATGGAATGTTGGGCCTCTCAAAGTTATCATTGAGGGGGAGTGTGCATGATAATGTCACTTCTTAATGGCTATGCATTTCTTCTCTTTCTCTATTCTTATTCTCATTGTAAAGTATTGTAAACTTCATGTTGAAGTTATGTAATTATAAACCTCATGTGAAAGTTTTAATTTTGTACCACAATACATTTAAAAGTATTCTTTTTAATAGAGGTCATTATGTTATGAAATGCTCCAAATATGCTTATTGATTATTCATGAGAAACTATGAGATATAGTCTCATGATCATGTTATCCTAAACTTACTTTTGAGTAGTTTATGTATTATATATATTTTTATTTCAAAAGCTAATGTTTTGCATGATGAAGGTTTTTAAATCTTTCAATTGTGTACATAGTATAATTCATTTTTTTCAAGGTGACTATGACATTTATCCCCACTTAGCATTAAGGGGGAGTGTTAAAATATTTAATTATATGTGGGCTTAATCTCTCTTAGCCTTGGTAAAATAATTAAATAATAATAATATATTATTTATTAACATGAGGTAAAAATCTTGTGAAAGTAAATAAAAGTTATATTTATTTAATAATTACCAAATTTAATTAAATGGGTTATCGAGATTGATGGACTTGTTATTTCACAATGGTTACCTCCCTTCTTGAATATTATAAATAGGGTTTTACACCTATTGTAAATTATTCAAACTTGATATTTTTTTGGGTGATCAAGAGTTTTGTAAATAACATAAAAGAAGTGAGATCGAGAGGAATTTGTATTGGGGTTGTAGTAGTTTCTCAATAATTAATAATCTTTTGGTGGGTTTTTTGCCTCTTTGAGGTTTTTTCATGATAAATTTATGTCAAACATTGATTTATGTGCTCCATTTGTGTTTTTCTAATTATTGAACATCCTAGATATCATGTGTATTTCATATTACATTCATGGAATTTGTCAAAGAGTAGAGGAAATAAATAATCAAGCAAACATTTAAAACGTAAGTACAACGCACTATGTGGTGTTCAACTAAAATAATCCATATGTAGGCCCTATATTAGGTGTTATTAATGTCTCCTACCATGGTTAATTATTTTCTAATGTATGTAATGTATTTGTCTTAGAATCAATGAAGTAATCATATGTTGTATAATATCCATTGTCACCATCATATTTAAGTTGTCCCTGTGTAAGTTGTTTATCTATAGTGTCCATAATATTTCGTTCATTGTCATGTATGGTTATATTAAATGTTTGAATTTGTTATGAAATTATGCCCAAATCATGCATGAATGTACTAATATCATTAATATTAATATTTCTATAATCAATAAGATCTTGAATCTTATGTCATATTGAAAATCATTGACTCATAGAATGTCCTCTACATCTATTATAATCGTAATATGCATCATTATTGTATCCCTTAGGTAGAGGTATACTTATACCAAACTCTTTGAGAGGAGGGAGATATATGAGATTACACTCTAGTAGCTTGTGTAATATTTTATGAGGAGGTTTAGATAATCATGAAAATTGGCTCTTATAGGGAGCTGATATAATAAGTCAATTAGTAAGTTGTGATACTAGATTTTCTATTGTTTGTGCCTCATTTTTAATATCATTCAATTTGTACATGTAATTAATTTTGATTTGAATATATAATTGGTTCTTCAATTTATTTGTTCACTTGTGAATTGTACTTAAATACAAGGTCTTGCTTAGTTTTATAGTTAGATGGGGTGACATGATTAATGATACCTTATGCATGCTTACTTAATCCTTAAATATTTTATCCAAAATTTTTAAATTATTTTAGTCTAAAACCATAAAACACCAAAGAAGTAAGTGTTAGTATAAGGCTATCCTTAATAAAGGGAATCATTCCTTTATTCAAGGTAGGATATTTAATTTTTTGAGAAGAGTCAGTTGTTTGAACCATTATAGAATTACTTTGATCTAATTACAACACCCTAGCTTGAAGGTATAAAATGATCTACATGAGGTATTATGTAGTAGGCATGGATAATGATGGATAATGAGGGATATCTACAAAATCATATTATATATGGGTAGCCATATAAATTTGACTATGTTTAGTGTCCATATAATTTGACCTAGCACTTTTGCTTATACCAAGCCATTAGAGGGAAAAAACCACAAGAACCAAGACTATAACTAATATGAGGGCTATCATGGATTACTAGGGCTATAAGAATGGGAAACCTAAAAGAAAAGAAACATATATAAAAGGGAAAATTAGAAATTGGGTTTGAAAATTAGATTTAAATTTAGGAATCTGAAACCTTATAAAAAAAGATGAAATCCTAAGGGAAACTTAGGGTTTTGGTAGGTTTTAGAAAAAATATGGGTTCACTAATATGTTTCACCTTATTTTTTATTAATGCCTATCTTAATAAGATAAAACTTTGACATATTCATATTTTTAATGTATTATAATAAAATAATGATCTGAATACTAAAACATAATATGATTTAAAAAATTACACTTACTCTTTATGGAAAGTATTAAATGGATTTAGATACTTAACATGTTATTCTATACAGGTCTAAAATTGAATACAAATGATAGAAATGGATCAAGATTTTATCATATCAAGAACATGAGGGTGTATATCTTACTAGACAAGTTTTTAAACCTTTTAATGCTATCATCAAATGTATGCATTTATTGTTCCTTGATTTATCTTATGAACTTATGCCTCATTATTTTAGCATAGGCCATTACACTTTCTTGAAATATGTCTTCATGTGCAATATTAGGTGCTCAATGTGTGAACAAATCTAAAACGTTGTCTCCTTCTCTTTGAAACCCTATCTCTACTTCTGACACTAGGTTAACCTATAAAAATGGGGGAAATAGATGGGTTGATTTAACCTAAACCACTCTTCAATGAATGGTTTAGTGTTGAATACATATCCAATGCTCTGAAGAGGGATTTCAATCTATATGTAGTTCTCCCCACTAGGTGTATGTGTATAAAAGTGCTCTTTTTATTAATGCAACCTATAATCTATTTTTTGACACATGAAAATGGAAAACATGGCTTAGCTTAGGTGATTTAGACTTGGATAGGGCTTGATTCTTGTTGTTAATTTATTAATTGGTAAGTTTAAGGTGGTCCTTTTGAATGTGTAAAACTATATAGATGTAACTTTTTTGAGTTCTAAATAGATCCAATAGACTTTTATCTACTGAGAATTTATATGTGAATTTTTGGGTAATTTATCACACCATCAACATGTAAAACTTATGGGCTAACCCACAAAAAAAATTGGATTTTATAAATGATCATTTCTTGACATGGGGATAGGTCTATCATATTTGGACACCTTTGGAATTTTGTAGATGTCTAAATCTAATGAAATCATCCAGAAGGTATAAATATTGATCTAATGATCTAAAGATAGTCTAGTTATAACTTTAAATAGGTTAAGTAAAAAATATGGAATTTTTATAGGTGATTGATAGCAAATCAGGAAGATTAAACCCTTATAAAGCATTTGGATAGAATATAATGGTGTGCAAGAGACATGGGTATGAAAATGTCATGTAGTGTGAAGGTAGGTCAAGACTAACATTTTTGAGTGTCTAGTATCAAATTTTAATGTCTACACTTTGTAATCAAGAATTATCTTGGCTCTTGTGAAATGAACTAGTAATGGTGGTCATTTTTGGGTGCCTTTGGTTATATTAATTTTTCATGTGTTAGATTCATAATTCAAATATATAAAAGGTAATTTTTTGACATAACTAGCTTTAAAATTCATGAAGTAATAAAAAATAATGGATCTTATTAAATTTCCCTTTATAATGCATGTGGTGCTTTTAATTGTGGTGTTCCCATGGATTTAACCCTATATGAAGAATCTCTATTGTTTATGTTAAAATATCAGAGCATTTTCATCACATATATCACTAAGTAGCTCACGGGGCTGTAATTGATCTTTCATAATATGTGTACAAGTTGATTTCATTAATTATTCTTCCTATTTACACTTGTCATATTCTAGTCACTTGTATGTTAGTCATCCAAGTGGAAACATCATGTGACATGAATTGGAAACTATAGGAAAAACCTTCTTTACTTTACCTTCACTAATTTCTTAACACATAGTTTCTTATTGGCTTTGATTTCACATGGTTATTGAGTCTTTGGGGTTCCAAATACTGAATTCAATAATCTTATGGACATGTTAGATCATTAATTCCATTATGTATGTGTTTAAATTATGCATGTTGGCCTAAAAATAAACAATAGAATATAAGTGACCTTTGTATTAAACACTTCCATAAAATAAAAAAATAGTGATGTTTGAGACAATCATGTGACATTAACTGAATGGCCACAAAGTTACGATGTATCAAACTTCCCTTTTATTAATATTGTGTCATTGTTAAATTGTGTGGACCCATTAATTTATTCAAATTCAAATATATAATTTTTTGTAGTTGTCACTTTCCTACACACAAGACATAAATAAGTGATAATTGTTAAGATATAGTCTAATCAAAATCAAAGATTAACCAAAGCATAACTCACGCAAGATGGAGATGAGAAGAGGAGAACCAAAATGAGAACCAATAATATTGCTCAAATATTCAACATATGTGCATGTGCGTATAAAACTCCATGTTTATAAAAAATTAAAGGACATGTATATATTTTTTTATTGGCCACACTAAAGGTGGCATCTAATGAAGGTGGCACATATGGGTAGATAATATTTAAATGCATCCTTGGACATGTGAACACTCTAACTATACTCTAACTAGCTTTAGTATAAAATCTAATGTTGACCCTTAAATTAGCTAAGTCTAAAAATACCAACACACGTGAGAGATCATCAACTGAATGAATATCAACACCAATAAGTATAGGAGTTGTGCGTGTAATCCAAACTAATACCATATGCATTCACCCAAAAATAGACTAGCTAGATAAGTGCAAGCCATAAAAAACCATGTCAATGTGTGCTAAATGATAACATAATAAGATCCAGACAAGAAACCACATGGACCTAGGAACCAAAATGAGAATTTCATGGGAAGATGGTAGAAGTAATGGCTGATAAGAGGTCCTGTCGACACTTATGAAACAATGAAAAAAGATGATGACATAGTTGACCTTGAGCCACACTGATACTTAAATAAAAAGGGGTAGAAAATGTATTAACTATTAGTAGTTACAATTAATCCACCTCACCAAAAATACCTCCCTCAAAGGATAAAAAAGAGGAAAGAGGGAAGGAGTGAAAAAAATAATAAAAAATGTAAAGGAGAGGAGATATTTTGGAAAGGGTTTCCTTTAGAAGGACTACCTTTAGAATGTAATAGGCATAGTCTTGATTACTAGTAACACTAGTCTCAAGTATCAAAGAATATGTAAAGTGATTGTTTGTAATATTGGATGGCCATATATAGGAAAGTCCCACCTATAAATGAATTGATTATTATACAATGACATTCTATTATCTTTACACTTAGGGTTATGGTTGTATAAGCAAAAAGTTATAATGCAAGTTAGCTATGAAATTGTTTAAACTTGAATTCTAATCTAAAATAAACTTAACTTCAAAGATAGAGTAGTAGCAATAATAGAAAATTAAAAGAAATACTTACAACATAAAATGTAATTTCATCACCTTCTCCATTTTATGATCAATGGTGGATTTGATTTTGGGTGCTAATGTGGATGCTCAACTCCTTTCCAACACAAACAGAATTGGACAACATTTTGGGATTTAAAATGATTTTGATGGCTTTTATTCACTTGGATTCACTTTGAAAATTTCATGGCACTTTGTTAACTTGAAGGTGGATGATTGAAAGTGATGGACTACATGTCAAATTATAGGCTTATAAGAGGCTAATCATATGGTTGAAGATTATTTGAATTTTTTAAGATATATCTATATTCAATAGCCAAATTTGAGTCATCATCCATGAGGATGATGACTAATTCCATGTGTTGAGGAAAAAAGGGAGGTGGTTGAGTGACTCACCAAGAATGGGTCAAGTTAGTTGGTTGAGTCACCTTGGAGGTTGAAATGTTCTAAGATTACTCATAAGGTGGTTAAAGAAGTTAAAGGATATATTGGATGAGTCAACACATAATTGATACAAGTGTGGAGGATATTTGGGTGAGGTGGAAAATTCATATTTTTAACTAGTTTTAGAGGAAAATAGGTGTACATGATTATAATTAATTGATTATGAATTAATCAATTATTTGAATTTGGAGGGAAATGGTGTTAATTTGAATTTGAATCAGTGAAGGTGGTAGGTTAGTGTGTTAAAGTTAATTTTGACACTAAATGGTGAATTTAGGTGTCTATATTTACCCTTCTTTGAAATGGTTTTGTGAAGCAATGCCATTTCGAAGAATATAAAACAAATTAGAGTGTTAATGATTGTGGAGGAAATTTTTTCCCTAAGTAACCAAAAATTAACATGATGATTCCACCTTGAGTGTTGTGTGTTAAAACAAATGAATGCTTGAAATGATTGAAGGGAAAATGATGAAGTCATTATAATTAACACTGTCAATAAATCAAAGTATCATAATCAATACAATACTTACAAGATTAAAACATATGTAAACTGCTTTGCCCCTAGTAGATAATTGCTAAAGAGTGAGTGGAAAAAATAACATGTCTTTTTGTCAGCTACATTCTTAGATTTTGCTCAGGATTTAGGGTTTACATGAGCGAATGTGGGAATGATATATCCCAATGATGGTAAGCTGGAAGTTATAAAATGAAAAATATAATTATTTTGATTTGGATATAAGTTTACAAGATTGACATTTACAAGTAGTGATAAATATATATAGGACTTTGATCAATTGATGACATGAAATTTTGATAAAGTTGGTTGTGAAATGTGAAAATAATGATTTGGGAGGGAAAATATTTGAATGATGGGGTTAAATATATATAAGGATAGGGGGTTGTTTGAAGTTCATTTGTGCAAATTCATTTATTTTGTGTTTGATTTATATATTGTATTTATGGGATTTTGCTCTAGGGTTGGAGAGAAAAATAGACTAGATTCCAATAGATAGGCATCATAACAAGTGCTTGAAGTTCACTAGAGGTCAGAGGGGAGTAGTGATGTGGTAAGTTACAATTTTGATTTTTTTTGTTTTAGATGGATTGACATTTAATGTCACGTAAAGTTGAAGAAAATGAATTTGTTGATTATCTAAAGGTGAAATTGGTATCGATAGTGGTGAATTAATCATGGTAAATATAAAAATCATCAAGAAATAGGTCAGAGGTTAGGATTGATGAATTCATTGAATGTCATGGTGAACTTGTTAAATTTTTTATTGAAATCATTAAAAAATTTAAAAAAGCCGTAACAAAGTTCAGTGAATTTGTAATAAAGTTCAACACATTCATCCAAAACCCTAGTGAATTCATCAAAAAGAATGATGAAATCATTAGAAGTGTAAAAATGAAAATTGACATACTTTGGGATGATGAAAAATGAATAGATATAGGACTATATGATGGATATGTAATTGAATAGGAGTAACATTATTCTTTATTTAATTATATGCACAAAATCTTGTTGATGTTGTGTACATGATAGAGATGCTTGAGAGTGATTGAGCTGATGTTGAGGTTTACTAACTATGAGGGGGGACTACTAGAGGTGATTGGCTTGGCTTATTTAGTAGATATTCCTAAGATATGGGCAGATTAGGCCTATCTAACTACACTGGTTGAGCACTGGCATAGTGAGACTAACACATTTCACCTGATGATATGTGAGATAATGGTGACATTGGAGGATGTATGGAGGATCTTAAGGATTCTAATATAGGGGACACGGGTTTATTAGAGCAAGATTGCACAAGTGACTCTGTATCAATTTTTAAGGTAGGACTCGATTATAATGGTGAGGAATGGGATAGACATTGATATATATATGGGGTTATATATATATCCTTTGACAATTGTACTTATGGTTATTTTTAGTGGCATTGTGCTACCTGACAAGAGTGAGAGACTGCTACTAGTGGGCTTGTTAGACATCATTAGTGATATGCTAGACAATCCCACACAATTTTCATGGGGACCATGTGTATTAATGTACCTATACAAGTATTTACATCATGTGTTATATATAGGTGGGGTTTATATAGGCTTGTCCACACTACTGTAGGTATGAGCATGGGAACACCTAGTGATTGAGCACCCTATATGCTATATGATGAGGAGGAAAATTGATGAGCCATTTTATTATGGGTGGCATGTATACATTGGGAGACAATAGACATATTTTTTAGGTGTGTATTATTATAGGAGGGTAATTGATGAGTTAGGAGTGGATAAAATTATGTGGAGGCCATATAGAGAGATTGATCCACATTGGATGGAGGATGTGAGGCATTTAAATTATGTGATGAATCAGTGTTACATTATTGGGTGCCATGAGTATATTATTGTGGAATATAAACTTGAAAAGGTGATGAGATCATTTGGTATCAGGTAACCTATACTAGCAGGTCATCACATTTTTTCATGACTAGTATGGGAGAGAGCACAATGGGGTATAAGCATTGATTCTAGAGTGGCAGTGTAGATTTAAGAATAGGTGTAGACTATTACATTCCATGCAAGGAGTGATGTGGTGGATGTCAATATGATAGATTAATATATAACATGATCAGATTAGTAGAGACCACTTAGGCTCATATATCCATATGTACCACCTAAGACATGGAAATAGAGGTTATAGGGTGCATTTATGGCACATCCTCAGAGGAGAGGCTTGTAAGCAAGGATAATGAGAGTAGTTATAGCATTTGGTGGTGGAGGATGGGAGAGATAGGGAGGAAATGTAGGATATAGAGGTTGTATAAGTTAGAGGAGATCAGATGTAGGATGTCAAGATGGGAGAGGTTAGGGGAGATGGAGGAGGAGAGACTCATGTTATTGTTATTGAAAACAATGTGGAGGGAGATAGAGATAGAGGAGATACAAAGATGAGGCCTATTGTATAAAAACATATAGGGAGGGGATGGAGTAGGTCCAGCAAGTTTGGTGAGGTCATTAGAGGACTAGGTATCTATAGACAAATTACACGAGGAGCTCAAGGTTCACAATATTGAGATAACATGTTTTTAGAGAGATAGGGTGGGAGATATGGGTAGGTAAAGATTAGATGGTTGTAGGGAGAGGTGGATAGACTATAAGACAAGATTGATAGGATGATGGTTGAGGGATATGGTATACAGGGAGGCCCACTTACATATGATGTAACAACTTAGACTCTAAATGACATAATTTTGATATAGAGATATAGGAGAGCAAGGGACACTACACAATTTGAGTTGATGGAGGCTAAAAAGTTATTAATAGGAATTGGATAGATAGTGGCCTTGGAAAAGGTCATGAGGGCTATGGATTAGGTGACCTATTATAGGAGATTATATAAAGAGGCAATACCTAAAACTTAACAAGCATGTTATTTTAGAGAGTAATCAATAAAGAGGTCAACATTAGGGAGGTTGGTCCAACCAGTAGAGTCAAATAGATATGTGGGATAAGCATCACATGTCATGTGTACTCTAAAAAGAACACCATAGAGATATTATACAATCCTACCTATAGATGACCCATTTGAGGCTTAGGGAGAGAAATTTAATAAATACATGATGTATCGAGGGTGAGGGTATATGATGTTTTGATGTATACATATTTTTGAGATGTATCATTATATTGATGTACTGTGACACATGCAAGATGTGTGTGTGTGTGTGTGTGTGTGTGTGTGTGTGTGTGTGTGTGTGTGTGTGTGTGTGTGTGTGTGTGTGTGTGTGTGTGTGTGTGTGTGTGTGTGTGTGTGTGTGTGTGTGTGTGTGTGTGTGTGTGTGTGTGCGTGTGTGTGTGTGTGCACGCGCGTGCATGCATGATTCAGTTTTGGATTTAGACTTATGTTATGGATATGTGAATGGATATGTTTTGACATTATGGATGTGTTTAATTTTACTTGTATGGTCGATGGTTAGATGGATAGATATGATTTGGTATAGAATTTTTTTGCTACTTATGATATGTTATAGCACATGGTAATCCTTTTAAATTTTATTATGGTATAAAATGAAATAGAAAAATGTGTGTAGGTATGGTTTAGATAGTTGCATTTGTTGATTTTCTTTGATTTGGATTTACAACAATAATTCCAACATTAACAATCAAGTAAGAGTTGAGCATCCTTTATTTAATATAACATAAAACAATATGAACTAATGGTATGAAATAACCATGATGAATATTATGTTGTACAAAAAAGGACTAAAATATTCATTTGTGCAAGACTTAGTGAATCATGATATTAAAGGCCATAATTACATTGATTTTAATACACAAAATAATAATAAAATAAATAAAAATGGTTGTAACAAGATAAACTTTGTGAATGTGAAAACACACAATAAAATAAAAATTTCACACAAAATATAAGAAAATGATTAAGTGCAAAATATTAAAAAAATGACAATAAAATACATTGGGAATCAAATGAAATAAATGACACTTAAACTAACCAAATAACTTTGTGAACATCCTAAGTTGGGGTTGAACTTTTGGTCATCGATATCCATGACAACTTTGATCATTTTATGAGGAAGTCCTAAGAAAACCATATTGTTTTAGGATGGTGATGGGGAAATGAATGCATAATTAAGATGATGGGATGATGGGGGTGGTGGTTGAGTTGGTCCTGGAGACCCCATGTCTCTAAGCATTGCCTACATAATCCACCATGGACAAAGTTTAGGAGGGGATATCAGGATAGATGTAATTCTCCCAATATGGGAATGGATAAAAATATGATGTAGTGTAAAGTTGTGATGATTAAATGATTTATTTACCTCCCAAGAAAATGATCAAGTGAACAAATATGTTTAGTTGAAATATAGATGCATGATAAATTTGCATAGATGAAGTGTTGTGTGTTGGGATGTATATATAATCATGTGTTTTAGATATGAATATGTAAGTGATAATAATGGTAACATATAATATATACCTCTAAGCATGATCAAGGATATGGTTACACAAGTGCAAGGGTCAAATTCTAAGATAACACATCATAGGTGGATGGTGGATTAGTGATTAAATGGAAATATACAAGTGACTAGTACGATGGGATGACCTTAAGTAACTAGGATGTATAAAGACAATGGATTACACATGGTGCCAAAAATTGGTTTTCACCATGGTACTTGCCCAAAGTGCCATTAAAATGGTCTTCACTTTTGGACGTATAGGTTTTTCTCTTTTTCTTAATTTTTTTAAATATTTTTTTAATTTTTTTAATTTTTTTGCTTTTTTGACACTGAAGATATGTATAATAGCACTAGAATGACTTAGGCATAGGAAATTTTGAGGTGCATAATGTTTAAGGGATTATTAAGATAATCTCCATATTCTTTAACTAATTTGTAAGCTCCAAATCCATATTTAGCAATGATTATATATGGACCCAACCAATTTGGTTTGAATTTTCCATTATTCTCCCCTTCTACATTGGTATTCCATTAATTTTATTTGAGAACAAGATCATTGATTTCAAATTCCTTAGCATTAATCATCTTATTATAGATACAATGAATGTGAATTTGGAGACTTGTAGATGGTTTAGGGCATTAAGTCATTTCTCATCAAGGAGATTGAGTTTACTTGGACATGAAATGCAGTAAGATTCATCATCAATAAGATTTTTTAAGGATATGCATAAGGATGAAATCTTAAATTCAATGTGTAATATTAACTCATTTATATAAAAAAGGGAGTATGGGGTTTCCTCCATGGGTGTGTGGATATTAGTGTGGTATACCCATAAGGTAGGATAAATTTGTGTCAGTCATGACCAAATGTGTTGACAAATCTTTTAATAATTTTTAGGATATTTGTATTTTTTGCCTTAGTTTGGCCATTACCTTGTATGTAGTAAGAAGTGGACCACTTGTGGTTAATATGGTAAATATTATAAAGTGCCTTGACATCCTTATTTTTTAATGATTTTATGTTATCAGATATGATAGCAGATGGGATTCTAAAATAATAGATAATGTGGTTTAAGATAAACTTGGAAATATTTATGCTGGTGACATAAGTTAATGGAATGGCTTCAACCCATTTGATAAATTATTTGGTAGCTATAATAATATTTTTTTAGCCATCTGAATAATTAGGATTGATTTTATCAATGAGGTTTAACCCCATGTGGAAAATGGCCAAGGTGTAGTGATGGGATGTAAAGCTTGTAAAGGAATATGTATAATATCACCATGATTTTGGCAAGGCACACATTTCTTAACATAATCACGAGAGTCATATTCCATTGTAGGCCAATAGTAACCTCCACATAAGAGTTTATTAGAAAGGACTATGCCACTAGAATGAGCACTATAAATTATATCATGAACTTATCTAATCACTACAGTGTAATCCTCATAATTTAAGCATCATAACAAAGTTATATCATAACTTATTTGAAATAGGGTTTGACCAAGGATAATATAGCGTGATGTTCGTTGGATAAAACATTTTTGTTGGTTATGAGTTAAGTTATATGGAATGGTGTTGTTATGGAGGCATTCATAGATGTCATTGTACTAAGGAGAAGTGGGACCAATCACCTCATAAATCATCTCACAATCTAGAGTATCATAAGTTGGTATCATAAAATATTCTATAATAAATTGATTATGCTTAGTTTAGAGATCAAGTAATGAACTAGTAGCCACCATGGAATCAAATTCTATGTTGTTAACCCTTGGCACTTGTTCAAATTGTATAGATGTAAAGAAAAAGTTGAGGCTATCCACCATACTCTTGTATTGGATTAGTTTGTCATCATGATCTTGAAATTCATTGATGACTTGATTGATGATGAGTTTTGAATCACCAAAGAAAAGAATATTTTGGATACCCCATTATATTGAAAGTTTAAGACCAGCTATAAGGGCTTCATATTATTTTATGTTGTTTGTATAAGAAAAATCCATTTAGATTGCCTTGTGAATAAAATCCCCATAAGGTGTAACTAATAATATACCTAACCTTGAGCCATTATTGGTAAAGGAGTTAACAAAATATAATTTCCAAACTAGAGATTCATCGATTGTCATGATAGCCTCATCCAAGAAATATATGAATAGAGGTGTGTGATCTTCTAAAGGAGCCTCTACCAATGTATTCTAGCACATGTCCCTTGATTTATTTTGAATTTGCATACTCAAGATCAAACTCACTAAGAATCATGACCCACTTAGCCATCCTGCCTATCAAAGCTATTTTGTATAAGATATATTTAAGAGGGTCAATTTTGGCAATGATTTTTATTTGATTATTGAGCATGTAGTCAAAAAATTTTTGGGAAGAAAAAATAACCACAAGACATGATTTTTACATGGGAGAGTAATTAAGCTCATATGATAGCAAATTGTTACTTAGGTAATAAACGACTTGTTCTGATCCATTATCATTGTGTTGTGCCACAATACCCCTAATGCATATTGTGTAATGGATATTTACAAAATGAAAAAAATACTATAGTAGGTGGCATCAAGATTGGTGGATTTAAAATATATTGTTTAATATTCTTAAATGCCTTGGTACAGTCTTCATGATAGGTGAACAAAGTATCTTTATTAAGTAAGAATGTAAAGGGATGATATATGTCTACAAGTGTAATATGAACCTTCAAATTATTTTAATTTTACCTTGTATACTATAGATTTTATTGAGATTTTTAAAATGAGACATATTCATTATAGTTTAAAATTTGAATGGATCAACCTCTATACTATAGTGTGAAACTATGAATCCCAACAACTTTTTTGATGTAACCCTAAAGCCACAATTCTTTGAATTCAAATAGAGCTTGTACTCTCTCATTCATTAAAATAATTTGTGGAGTTTATTAGGATGTTCTTATCTAGATCTAGACTTAGCAAGGATTTCATCCACATAATCATCTAGATGTCATGAAGCATATCATGAAAGATAACTTTCATTGCTCTTTGTTATGTGGCTCTAGTGTTCTTGAGGCCAAAGGGCATTACATGATATCAAAAAGTGTCCCAAGGCATTACAAATTTTGTCTTGTATTGGTCCTATAGAGATATATTTATATGTTTATAAACCAAGAAACCATCCATTAAAGACAACATCTCATGACCAACGATGGAGTCCACAATCATGTCTATGTTCAATAATGAAAGTCATCTTTGGGACATGCCTTGTTTATATCCCTGAAGTTTGTATATGCTTTGATTTTGATTGGTTTATTTTATACTAAGACAATATTAGATATCCAATCCAATTAATCTATGGGAGTATGGATCCAACCTCTAATTTCTTTTTTAGTTCCTCCATCACTAATAGTGCTAATTTGGGATGCATTTTTTTGAGTTTCTACTTTATAGGTTTAACATCAAGATGAACCACAAGATGATGCAAAACATGTGAAGGACCAAGCCCTAACATGTCTACATAAGACCATACAAACATGTCAAAGAATTATTTAAGCAAAAGAGTGAAGATTTCTTGTTCTTCTTGAGTTAATGATGCATCAAGCTTGACTAGTTTTGGATTTTCCTTTGTCCCAAGGTTAACTCTGATGGTGTCTTCAACTAGGAGAGTTGTTTTATAAATATTTTTTGGGTGGTGGAGGAAGGTTAAGTTCCTCCTCAAAGTATTCATGATTAGATGTCTCTTCTTGAAATTTATTTGTGGTACTGATTTGATGGTGTGATAATACTTCCCTAAAATATGTAGACTCATATAACTAGATGGAAACACTCTTCTTGTGATGGTTTTCCAGAATATGGTCTCTTGCACTCAAGAATTTAGATACTGCTTCATCATTTTAAAAGTGATCAAGCATATGTGTTTATTATTTGTCCCACTAGATTAGGTTTTGATATGTTACACCAAGTGTTAAGATAGCGGTTTCATGGAATAAGTTGGTCGTGGATATATCTACGAATCAACTTTAGATGGAACCCATTTTAGTGTTAAAAGAGCTTGCCCTATACTCACTAGAAGAGTCAATTTGGTAATGTTTTATGTTCAAATTAGGTGGGTTAAATCCTATACCATGGAAAACTTTATTTTATTTGAGCATGATTAGTTTTATTGGTCCTTTTTCATGGAGGCCAAGGCCCTTACCTTTGTAATTCATTATATTACACATGATGGATTTGGTGATGGGATCTTTTTTGTCAAGGAATCAAGTAGCTTATTCATTAAAATAAATCTAGGAGGAATTAATATCTTCACTTTGATCATCAGTAAGAAGAACACCTTCAACAAATGATGTTTTTACAAAGTTACGAACCGCTTCGATATCCTTTCGATAATGGGGTATGCCATGATTATTTGGGGATATGTGGATTTTACCTAAGTAATGAGTATCTTAAATTTCATATTAATTGATGCCTTTGTCAACAATTTTAAATTGGGATGGAAGAGATGACATAGTTTTTGAATTGGAAGGTTTATTGGATGCTTGAATTATAGATGGAGTATCTATATAAATGGATGTATATGGTGTATTTAACTAGCCATCAAGTTGGGATGTTTGAATCAATGTGTTAGGATGAATGTAGTTTTTAAGCTTTGGTGGTTCCTTAATATAAGCATGTGTATCTTTAATAAAAGGGAGATAATTAGATTTTTGATAACATCCTTTCAATAATTTGAAGTATTGGAAGGGTTGAGGATCACTGGGTATGGTTACTTCCATGCCATCATGAGAAAGCTTCAAACATTGGTGTAGGGTGGAGGGTATAACATTCATAGAGTGGATTCATAGCCATCCAAGGAGTAAATTGTCTAGTAAATCCAAGTCAAGCACATGAACTAATGTCTCCCAAATGACATGTCCCACCATCAAAGGAAGATATATAACACCCATAGATTCATGTTCATTATTGTAATATACCTTAATGGTAATAATATTTAACTATAGTTTTGTTTTAGGATACCCTAAATGTTTGATTAATCTTAATGTACACAAGTTCCAAGCTGAGTCATTGTCTATAAACACCCTTTTTACTTTGTGCCTAGAGATTATGAATTCTATATACAAAGGTAAATTATATATAGATCCCATAAGAGAGATATCATGATGATCAAATGTAACTTAATTGTTAGTGGTTAAGTTTCTAAATAACACTTCAAAATTTGATAACTTGATGTCTTGAGGGACTCTTGAATCTTGAAGGACTTTATACAAGATATCTTTATATACAAGAGAGGTTTTGAGAAAATCTAAAATGGATATGTGAGATGGAATCTTCTCAAGTTGATCTATGATATTGTACTTACTCTCAATAGTGGATGAGGAAGAACTAGGGATGGTAATCTTGGCATGCCTTATTATAATAGCATAATATTGGGATTTTACAGTAATGATGGAAACATGATGGTTTGTATAATCAACACAGTCGACTATGGAATCAAAAGGGTGATTAGTTTGATTGACATTACTAGCTTGGGGTTGATCCTGATCTTGTTTACCATATCTTTGCTCATGTTTGGGAAATGAATATTTATATATGCCCAAATTTTACTTATTAGATGATGTGTATGGTTGAATTTCAATGGTTATATCCCCACAATATATGAGATCTTGGACATAATGTTTTAGCCTCATACATTGATTGGTTGAATGTTAATTAATCCTATGGTATCCATAACATTCATCATCATGATACCACTTGGGTTTAGAAAAAATTACTTTGAAGGGTTTGGTGTTGGGCCATATGATCATGTTTGCTTTGGCCAAATTTCAAAAAAATTATTCAAAAGATTCTCCCAATTGAGTAAACTTATGCTTGAAAATTTCTAATTTTTGTTGACCACTAGGTATTGCGATGTTGTTGATAGGATGTGGGTCTTAAATTTGCTTGACATTTATCAACTATCACCTACAACATTTTTTTTTTTTGGGTTTGTCTATTTGGTTTGAGTAATTATTATCATGTTTGAAAATTTTGATAACAACCTTAGTAATTAAAGTTTGTTTGATTTTAACCCCCTTTTAATGATTTCGTCAAAGGATTCTGGATAAATAAGTTTTAAGTGACGACTCAACTTTGAGTTAAGTTTGTTCATGAAGATATCAATGACTTCTTTTTTGGGGAAAGACCATGGAAAATGGCTTGATAATGACTGCCATATTTGTAAGAAAGAGTCAAAGGTTTCACCTTTTCATTATTTAGTGTTATATAGATCGAGCATGGTTAATTCCTTTTCAACATTATATGATAAATGATGAATAATTGTTTTAGATAGGTATTCAAAGGTGGAGATTGATCCTTTGGGTAAATGAAAGAACCACTTTAGGGCTTGACCAACTATATTGCATGGAAAGAGCCTTACTATAGGTAACATCAACACATGCCATATATAATTCTTTAAGATGTTCCCTAGGATCACCCTTACCTTTGTACTTGTCAAATTTAGGGAGTTAAAAATGTTTGGGAAAGGGTGTTGTCATATCGTTAACATCATATAGATAGGGAAAATTTTCCTCAAACTAGTATTATTTTTATCTTGAAAAGGTACCATCTTACAAAGCCTTGGATCTTATCCTTCATGTTTTGCCACTCTTGAATGAAGTGTGGAAAGAGTTGATTGCTTTAGATTGAAGACGTAAGAATATTGTATGTTTCACCCATAAATAGGTTTGAATTGGTGTTGGCTTGTGAAAACAAATATTGATTATGGGGTGGAATGTTGATGAATTGATTGGGAAGTGTATTGAAAGGGGGATTTTGATTATTTGATTATGTGAAAAGGTTTGGGTTTATCGGGTTTTGATTTGTGAAGGTATTTGGATTAGTGGTGTTTGTGAAAGGATTTGAATTAGTTTGATTTATAAAAGGATTTAGGATGGTTTTATTTGGGAATGGATTGATAAACGTAGCTTGGTTCAAGTTTGGATTTGGAAAAGTATGTTAACCAAAAGTTTGATTTAGATGAGTGTTGGGGTTTAGAGGTTGATGTTAATTGAAATTTGAATCGGTGTTGATGAGTGGGCTTAGATTAGTGGGTGTGTGGTTTTAATGTGATGGGGATATCCCTATAAAAAAAATTGGATTGTTAAAACTTGAAAATTAATTTGATGTACTTCCTAAAGCAAAATTTTTATGGTGGTTGATGAGTAAACTTGAATAAGTGTTCAAGTTTGGATTTGAAGTTGTTTGATTGATAGGTGAACTAAAATGAGTATTCAAGTTCATATTTGGATTTGGATTTGCATGATTATTTGGTGAACTATGGAAGTCCATATTTTTATTGATTGGAAAACTTGAATAAGTATTCAAGTTTGGATTTGATTGATTGTTGGTTATTAAAATTTAATAAACATGCAAGTTTGGATTTGATTGATTGTTGGATGGATAAATTGAATGACTATTCAAGTATGGATTAAATTGGTTGATGTTTGGTAAAATTGAATGAGTATTCAAGTTTGGATTAGATTGGTTGATTATAGGTGAGCTAGAATGAGCATTCAAGTTTGGATTTAGATTGATAAATGTAAGTGAATTTGGATTCACACTCAAACTTAGATTTTGGTCAACCAAAATACTGTTTATCTTATTAGCTTGGAGGTTTGTAATCTCTTGGATTATTTGATGAATATGTGTCTCCATATAAAACCCATGACTTGTGTGGGATGATTCCTCATTGAGGATTGATTTCCCTTTATCTTTAGAGACTTGGGGATTGGAATGGGATGAACCAATGACAACCTTAATAGATTGATCTTGAATGGGTGATGAAGATGTTTTCCTAACAATTAAGTGGTTTAGATTTTGAACATCAAAATTGGATGGAAGTTTGGTCCCTAAGCTCAAGGATTAGAGTAAAACTTCATTCTTGTTGTACATAATGTATTGATTAAATGGAGGAGGCAAAATGGCCTTAGAGCTAACCTCATCTTGATAATATCCCTCTTCTTATTCATTGTCATGGATTTCATGTATTTCAACATGATGTCCTTGATTTTCTTGACTACCAAATTGAAAGGGGTCATTACGAAAAGGCTCATCCCTCACCCTAGGATTATTTAGCATATCCATGTGCCTTATGATAGGAGACATTGATAAGAAAAATAATTTGATTGAAAATAGGTAAAAAAAAAGACTTTGGAATCTAATAAATTAAAAGGCCAAATGACTAAAAGTAAATTTATTGATAATAAGGTATTTTGAGTTTTGATTTTTAGGACTGGACTTGTGATTTTTGAAGCTTTTGGATTTTGAATTGATTTATAATACTCAAAATATTTTTGGTTTACATCAAAGAATTTCAACATGTGGTATTTCGAAAGTAAACAAAAAAGTACTACTCTAAACATAAATGCATTGCATAAAAGGGATAAAAACCAGGCAAAGAAACTTAAATAACTTGTAGGCTTTATGTGTCACTTGATTGTATGTTGCGTTAGTTACAACCTATTATTTCAAGGCACTAACCATGGAGGATAATATTGTTCCAAGGACCACTAAGCTCATTTCAAGGGTGGGTGGAAAGTAGCTTCTTAGTGCTAACTGCTAACCGATGCACTACAAGTTAGATGGTAGAAATTGCTTTCCTAGGCTTAAGGTTTGAACGAGATTATATAAAGGAGTACTCTATATACCTTTCAATACATTGAGGCCTGAAACTATGGAAGAAGTTGATTTAATGGATGTACACAAGTGGGTCTAGTCCTAATGTGCCCAACATAATCATAATATTAAAGTGTGTTGATGTCATAAACATCAAACTTTGAGTCATGTTGTGCAAGGCTTGAGCATTGGAGGAGGAAACCCTCTCATTTCATGGAGTTTTTCAAACAACCTTATTTGGCCAAGAATGACAACTCTAACTTAATTTATATATTCCATTGGTACACGAGGTTGGCCTACCATGTAGTGGTGAAACCCACAGTCAATAGAGCCCCTAATAAAAATAAAAATAAAAATAAAGAAGATCTACACTTGCATTTGATTCTTAGGTATCATCACCAATGTGATACCAAAATAAGAGCACACACATAACTGAGTATTGGGTAATAAAGTTTGAAAATTTTATTTTTGATTTTTTGAGTATCATCTCCAATATAATGCCATGAAAAAGAACATACAGAAAAAATGCCACACAACAAATTCTTGGAAATTAAAAGATTAATTAACTCTAAAAAGTAAATTGTGAGTTAAATTACTACTAAAAGTAAAATTTATAAGACAAAAATTGTTAGAAAATTTGAAATAAAACAAGAGAACTAAAAACTAAATTAAAGTTTGATTTTGGCTAGCTTTCTTTGATTTGTCTTTGACTAGTGGCTTGTAATAAAATTGTTAAAAAAATTTTGTCGCAAGAAGATCAAGGCAACCTGTAAAAATTAGAAGAATAAAAAAGATTAAAAACTAACATTTTGGAATGATTTTAATGTTAGATAGTCAGAGAAAATAGAGATTTCATTATCAGTTATAAAACTTAGACAACTAGAAAATATAAAACTAAAAATAAATGCTTACAGAATGATTTCACTAATTTTTTTGATGATTTCATTAAAATTTATGATGAGTTATCTACTATTTTAGATGAATTCACTGAAGTTTAGAATGATTTTGCTACTATTTAGGAAGAATTCATTGAAGTTCATAATAATTTTATTGTTATTTAAAAGAGAGTTAAACATAAAATAGAAAGTAAGAGTGAAATAGAAAGGGTTGAATAGGACAAACACACACACAAAAAATGTTATAAAAATGAAAAACTATAAAAAAGTGAGAAAAAAAACACATGAACAAATTCATTGTTTGTTGTAATGAATTCATTGGTATGTAGAATGAATTTGTTCTTTTGTAAGTTTAAAGAAAACAATCTCAAAAAATCATAAAATTAACTTGAATAAAACAAACAAATAACTCTAAGATAAGTGTTAAATGTATATGCATAATAGTATTAATCAAAAACATTTGAAATGACTCCCTAAATGCACCTATGATGTAAAATATGAGGGACAAGGTCCCACCGAACGTGTCAAAGTGTATTAAAAAAATTTTAGAATGTAAGCTAGCTAATAAATCATTTGAAAATGAATTCTAATCTAAACTAAATTAAACTTAATTTCAAAGATAAAGAAACAATAATAAGATAAAATTCAAAGAAATACTTATAACATAAAATGCAATTATGTCACCTTCTCCATTGTATGATCAATGATGGATTTGCTCTTAGGTGCTAATGTGGATGATCAAATCCTTTCCAAAGTAAAGAGAATTGGGTAACATTTTGGGATGCAAGATGATTTTGATGGCTTTGATTCACTTGGATTTGATTTATAAATTTGATATTAGTTCGTTATCTTGAAGGTGGATTATTGAAAGTGATGGATTGCACATCAAATTATAGGATTATGGGAGGATAATAAGACAGTTAAGGATTATTTGAATTTTTAAAATTATCTAATTATTTGATGGTTATATTTGATTCCTCATACATGAGGATGATGGCTAATTCCATGTGTTGAGGAGAAATGGGAGGTGGTTGAGTGACTCACCTAGAATGGGTCAAGTTAGTTGGTTGAGTCATCTAGGAAGTTGAAATGTTCTAATATGACTCATTATATGGTTGAGGAAGTTGAGGGATTGGTTGGATGAGTCAACACAATATTGAGATAAATGTGGAGGATGTTTGGTTGAGATGGAAAATCTAGATTTTTATTAAGTTTTAGATGAAAATAGGTATACATGATTATAATTAATTAATTATGAATTAATCAATTATTTGAATTCAGAGGGAAATGGTGTTAATTTGAATTTGAATTGGTGAAGGTGATGATTTAGTGTTCCAAAGTTAATTTCAACATCAAATTGTGAAATTTAGGTGTCTACAATGGTGATATAATGGTTTATGTGTTTTCTTTCAATTTTTAGCTAGAATACTTGTTAGCCATTAGGTGGAAAAGTATTCAAGAGTTTACCACAATGCATGAGCCCCATGGTCTAAGATGAATCCCATTTCATATAACTACCCCAAACCTATCTTAGTTCCACTCACTACACCTTGGTTGAGTGTGAAATGTTGCCACCCTATGTGATATATCAATGCAAGATTGGTTTGAAATTTTTTATAGAGTGCAAATGCCCTGATGTGCTCGAGATAGATATACTAGATTAGGTGAAATATTTTGGCTCTATTACCAAGACCATTAAATTTTATTATTGAGATGAGTTATGAAATACATATAGGAAATTTATTAATGGTTGGATAAATATTATGTGTGTGTGTGAGCTATGTGAAAGGAAAATGGGGGAGGAAGGGGCATGATCAGTGAAAAATAGGTGGATCAGCTTCAATATGAAAATCCTAGATGATCAAGAAATTAGGAGGCATATATATGATTAGCATTAGTAATAGGTAATGTATGATATGCATCCTAGGGAGAGGAGGAATTAAGACTCAAAATATAGCATGAGGACCCATAGATAATGGGAAGGGAATGAAGATAAATCTCATGTAGAGGAAATTGGCTCTATAGAAGAGAAGACACATGTCATGGAGTTAGGTTGGAATCAAGAGGGAGAATATAAATCACCCAAGGGAGAGGAAATATGACAAGAGGCCACCTAAGGAATGACTAGCATCTCCCTACCTAAAGTGTATGATCACATGTCCCATATAAAATTCTAAAAAGATTTATAAGATCCATTGAACCGAAGACACATAGGTAGATTTGTTAAATAGGAGAGGGAAGGCACTCCACCAAAAAAAGTGCTACATAAACCATTTTTTGGACCAACGACAACATAGAAAATATATACACTAAAATAGATAGGGATGTTTGGTTTGATATCCATGGGAGGGGATTTAAACCCTAAATAAATTGGATTGACTCATTAAGAAACTTTAGGAGGAGGTCAAAATTATAATGTGTTTGAGGGAAATTTACCCTTAACCCTAACCCCACCCACACTAGTTCAGCAAGTCGTATAGACACCAACCATGCTAGTCTCTACATAATAGATTTAATATAACATGGCTTTAAATTTACCTAATTATCATGAAATGGAGAATTTTATAGAATGAATGCATAAATGTGAGATCGTTTGGAGAGTTAAGGGGATAACCTAGATAAAATAGAAGGTACATCAATTTACCACTACCCTACAAGCTTGCACACAAACCTAGTATCATAAGTTGGACACGACTCAGGTAATTGTTGATTATGACATTTGAAGGACACATTCCTTAAATATTTTGATGTTTCCAAATTTGAGTAGTAGAGTATTTATGCACTTAAGGGCATCACATATCAGCATATGGAGAGTATTTGAGACTATTATTCTAGGTTTAAAACTTTAATATCTAAACTCTCACATGTTATTTACCCAATACATCACACCTATTAGTTCATAAAGGGATAATTATACCTATTTTATGTGCCCTCTCCATGAGAACATTTTTCAAACCTAAATAATCACTTGAATCAATGCTAAGAGATGAGGATTTTAGAATAATAGACATAGGAATTAACTCAACCATAGAGGCATAGGTCATAGTGGTCTAATAATTACTACAATAGGTTCTATCTAACTAGGCATCTAGTAAGACATAAGGGCATGATGTGCATAGTTTCCCTCTTCTTTAGCAAGTGACCTAGTCAAATGTGTACCTATATTGTAAAATATATGATGCCACCTCCCATAACATGGTAGATTATCAAGTGATAGGCACCCTTAAATAAGCACAAGACCTTGGATTAAAACATGTTGACATAAAATCATCTAACTGAGGGTATAGTGGGTAACCCAATAAATATTATATCAGGTCTACCACATAACATGGTGGTTAATGTAAGTGGTAAGGGACTAGAGGAGGGGGAGGTAAGTAGTTCCCACCACACTCATGATATAAATGTGGGTCATTAGACCACTATCAGTGTGGCTAGCCTGTCTATCCCATTTGTGCCTATTATCATAATGTACATAGGGTTGAGGAATGTTTTGACTTATATGCAAAGCTTATAGTTTAGGGTAAGCTAGGAAAATGAGAATGGATGATATGATTTGCAAATAACTAAGACAATAGACTAAGAAAGGGTGGAGAAAGGGGATTACTAGACCTAAAGTGTAGTCATTAGTGTGTACACCCCTCGAAACACCTAGGACACAACCTTAGGCTAAGGATCCACACAAAAAGTGACTCATGTTTAGGAAAGTTCATGATAGGTATAGGTACTGCACGATGCCATGAATTTCATCTAAGATCTCAAGAAATAAATCCATTTATCTTGCAACCAAGAGATAAGGACATGGGAGGAACTCTAAGATCATAACAATAAGATGAATGACTTGATGAAATTATCCACCTTCCTTTGCACCAATAACACAACCTCTTGATTAAATATATGTTGGCCAAATACATAGGAAAGTACATAAGTGCTATACCATTACTTTGAACCCTAAAGGCCTAGGAAGAAAGTGAAACTTTTGATGCATGATATGATCAAGAGCTATATATATATATATATATATATATATATATATATATATATATATATATATATATATATATATATATATATATATATATATATATATATATATATATATGCAAACATTTATGGATAGTCTGTAGGTGATGTGTTGACCACCACAGGAACCAAGGTCAACATACTCATAAGGGATGCATGGAGAGAGATGTGCATCCTGACATTACAACATTCACCCTATGTTTTATTCTTGGCAAATAATACCCAGGTGCACCTTATTGGGATGGTACCAAATATTGGCATCATAATAATGGATGTCAATTTCTATGTAGACTTTGAGGTAATTGAGCTAGCAAACAAAAATAATTACTCAACTCTACTTAGTAGAGCATGGTGCTACGTTAACAATATGTACATACTCTTCAAGTAGAGGTACATGACCATAAAAACTAAGCATTAGTGTGTGGTAATTCCACTTGCCACCAATAAGGGTTATCCTTATGTTTAGGATATTTAATTGGTGGAGGACTTCAACTACATATAGAACATCATATATTACAACATTAGAAATATGGCCACCTCTAAAGATATTATCCTAAACTGGGATCATATCCAAATGAGATATAAGACATTGAGTGTTACCTATGATTCTTGGGTACAATAATCATATGAATAATTTGTTAAGGGATACATTACAATGTGTTTTAAATTTTTACTTAATTCCTCATAGGAAACCATCCATGTCCTAGAGAAATTATAAAAAAAAAGTATCAAGGGATGCTATATGATATAGAGAAGGTTCTCTTCCATGTTGTAGTCACCACATGTGCACATAAATTCTATTACATATACTCAAGATGAAAGGGTACATGCCACCCATTTGACAAAATAAGTTCCTTTATTTGTTGCATCCATCATACTCTCATGCATTGATGCAAGTTGGATATTGCATGCATCTAAGATAAGGAGGGACCCTGCATAAGGAAGGGAGATCCATCAAGAAATAAGGGGCCTAAAAAGGCAAGTTTGATGGATCAGGACGATGAGACATGTGGATCTAGGAGGAATATCCATTTGGGTATTATGGTATACACCTAGCATAATAGCTTCACCAGCTTCATGGTCCCAAAACATCTCAAAAGTTGTTGACTTTCATCGGCTTAGGTTGTAAAAGAGTCCATGGCCATAGTGTAATAAGGTATTTTATTCCAAGTTGTAATAAGTTTATCTCATCCATTTTATTTTAGTACTTTTCTTTATTATGGTCTACACATGGTAGTTGTGCACTAAAGGTAATAAGACGTGCTCATCTCTTAATATCCAATTGGATGAGTCAAGTGAGGGATTTATTTTGAAAGTCATAATTGCTAGACGTATAAGTATCTTTAATGAGGTTTAGAATAATTTTAAAAGTTAAAAGGAATTTTTTTGTCCACCAAAAAATATGAAAGTATGTGCAATGGGCATCAGGTTGGGAAAAAAACACTTTGATAGAGGACCAGGCATAGATTTTAGTGTGGAGTAGGTGATGCCCCATAAGATTTAAAAATGTCATCTATGGAAAGGCATTATGAATAATAAGTAATAATAAGTGCATATAATAATAAAAAGGGAAGAATGACATGCACATGAGGGATAGGATGTGAAAGGAGTTGGTGTGTCAAGTAAGCCAAGGGTAAAATAAATAAGTGATAGGTGTCAAGCTTGAGGACATAAAATGATAAATAAATAGTCAACCAACTATATGAAGTGAAAATTGATGGTGAATAGACCAAAGTACAAGAAATAATGGCAAGTATAAGGCTTGATATGAAATTAATTATTGTTAGAGCTAAGTAGTGTGAAAAGTGACTCAATGAGGGATGGATAGGGTTGGAGGTGATTGAGGTATGAATAATGCATGCTACATGTCACCATTTTCAAACCCAAGATGTGAATCATCTAGGATACCTTAAGTAATAATGATGGGAATAGGTGATATAATTAGAGGATGGATAATTGTTGACTCATAAAACTTGATCAGCTGATGACCTATTACTTTTATTATAAATATGGACTCTTGGTCCACAACATAAGTTTCTATAAGAAGTTATGTTAAGGAGAGGTTATGCTGAGAAGGTATAGTGATATTAGAGTTATATATTGAGGAGATAGTAGGAGGATTAAAGAGGCTATGGTTATGAGGATAAGCCAAGAGGTTCAAAGGGTGAAGGAGGAAAATAGGTTGAAAAGCTAGGCTCTGAAGATTATGGGCATGCAAACCCAAAGCTAAAGATACAGAAGCCCCACTTACATTTATTCTTATGTGGGTTGATGAATCAAGAAGGATACGAAATTTTTATTTCTATCTCTTTAAGATTTCATAGGAAAATCAAAAACCTATAGGTAATAGAGGTGAGGTTGAGTAGACCATCGACTAAGTGAAGCAATCAGAGCAAAAACAATTCAGGAAGGAGTCATGACCCTCCATAAAGTGTGGATGGGTAGAGGGTGGGAAGTGTTGAAGAATTATTTATGATATCAGTGAATTGCATGAATATGACCTAAGGAAGAACATGAAGTAGCTAAAAAATGGCAAGCATAAATTTACATCGATGAAAATTGGTAATTCCATAGGCTAAGAGGATGCATGGTGGAGTGGTGCACCTAGAGGATGGAATGAATTTGAATAATGGGTCTAATGGCAATTCAAGGAGAGGGACAAATAGGTTTATACACTACCACATAGTTCAATTATTAGTTAGGCATGCCTTGAGATCAAGATAAATCATGACCATGCCTAGTAAGGTGAAGAAGCTTGGGAGTTATCCCCTAAGCTTCTTAGGTTCACTCGATGCATAGATCAACTCACTAACAACATTAATAAAGTGGACAAAGTACACCCATACAAATCCAAAAAATATGCCCCTTTGGGGATGAAAAATTTATTAGGCAACATAGGCTCTTTTGTGAGTTGTTGCATGTGCCAAGAAGTAAGAGTAGACAAGGACACATGGGTGACAAAAAATTATGCAAGAAGCATTTGGTAAGATGGCAAGGAATGCCATCAGGTGAATAGGACCTATGAAAAATAGGAATGCTCCAAAAAATTAATAGGATGGTGTCATCATGGGGGAGACTTAACAAGATAGTAAAGGAGGAGAATGACTTTTAGAATACAGAGGACAAGGTGATGCTTTACGCCTTGAAAAATCCCATTGCTAGGGAGAACGGCTTGAGCCGATGAAGAGAGAATAGAAAGAGAGCAAGGGAAATAGACCTCCCAAGGTAAGGTGGAGACAAATGTTGGGATAACACATAATTTCATGCTTGTCACTATAAAATTTAAAATCATCTCATGAGGATTCACATAGAAAGGCTTTCAAAAAATTGTAAATCCAAACGAAGCAGTTGTTTATGTCGTAGCTTCACAACAAGATGGATTACATGGGAAAATAAAGAAAGATATGGATTGGTTGTTCAAGTATGGATAATATATTTTGTTTGGAGTGATATTAACCAAGCTATATCTTTATCTTATGTTTATTTTTGGACCCCTATCTTTTATTACTCCATCTAATTACCTAAAATTGGGTAAGTCACAAAAGACCTATGTGCACAACTACATATCAAGTGAAAGATGACCAATGTAAATAATTTGAGAATTTTCAAGTGCAATATTAATTAATACCCTATGTGTACACCTAAAATTAGATCAATTAGAGAGGCACAATCCATTCATAACTGTGTTTACGTGTGTTAAATGATAAAATGGTAGGATCCAGACAAGCAACCATATGGACCTAATAATTACAGTGGGAATTGTGGGGGAAGATGAAATAAGTAATGGATGATAAGAGGTCCTATTAGGGAGTTATGAATAAAAGGTAAAATACTATGAGGTAATTATCTTCAATCCATGTTGATATTCAACTGAAAAGGGGCAAAAAATGCATTAACTGCTGGTAGTTATAGTTGATCCACCCTGCAAAAAAATTCCCCTCAAAGGATCAAAAAGAGGAGAGAGGCAAGAATTGATTAAAAAAGAATAAAAGACATAAGGAGAGGAGATATTTTGGAAAGGGTTTCCCTAAGAAGGATTACCTTTAGAATGTAATAGGCATAGAGTTGATTGTTATATAAGTAACACTAGTTTTGAGCATCAAATAATATGTAAAGCAATTTTTTGTAATATCAGGTAGTCATGTATGGGCAAGTCCCAACTATAAAGGAGATGAGTATTATTAAATCACATTATTTTATTTTTATAATCAATATTATGGTGATATAATGGTTTGTGTGTTTTATTTCAATTAATGAGTTAGAATACTCATTATCCATTATGTGGCTATGTATGTAGGAGTTTACCAACCAGTGCATGAGCCCCATGGCTTAAGATGAATCTTATTTCATGAAAATACCCCCTACCTATCCCAATTCCACTCCCTATGTGCCTCAAGTAACCACATAGGGTTCCCTCCCTATGTCAGACGTTGATGCAAGAGTTGGTTTGACAAATGTTCTAAAGCATGGATGACCTAATGTGCTAGGGATGGGTATACTATACTAGGCATAAAATATAACTACCTAAGTCAACACAACTAAAGGTGAAAAATAAATATTTTCACCAACACCCCTCCTCGCCCCGCCCTGGCCCCCACCCCCCGCCCCCCCCCCCTCTTAAGTGCAACTTATACATGTCTAAGGAAAAAATAAAGAGTTGATGGGTGTCGTTATTCCCTTCATTTAATCAGCTCTCTGTTGATGTCATATTCAACCAGGGGTGTGTTTAAAGCTATATGCAACAAGAAGAATCTTAGCGATTTAGTAATTGATTGTAGGTATTTGTATTTTTTTTTGTTTTGATGGATATTTAATGTCTTAAGGATTTCTTGGTTAAAACCTTATTGGAATTGAACTATGAAAATCTGCTAGAAATAAACATACATTACAAAAATGAATTTGCTAGAAATAAACACACTTTACAGAATTAAATTTGCTGAAAATAAACATACTATTTAGAATGCTTAGAAAATGATTGCAAAGAAATGAGAATTTAATCTAGAACACCTGCAGGGACAAATCTACAACAAATTTTAACTTAAGGAGTTGGAATCATTTTTAAATTTAACAGAACTACCTATTTGCTTTTGAAAATAAAATATAAATACTGATCAAAAATGAAGATCCTAGTTCTTGGAGTGGGCCCTTGCTCCGCCTAGAAATAGGATTGAACAACTTAATTCTCTCTCAAAATAGAAATGGCTATTTTATTCATAAAATGTTCTATATTACAAAAATGTACTAATCTATCCTTATCCCTCTATTCTTCAATTATTACCATTATTCCTATATTCTTCAGGTCTGTACATATATTCTTCTTCTTGTGGTGCATTGATGGTCGTAACTATTTTATGGATAAGATGGAATTGAATCATGCCCAAAATAGATGTTGAATTAAAATGTGGCTGGATGTCCAGCTGTGTGATAAGTGTCTTGGATCTGTAAGTATGGAAATTGGAACTCTACTCCTGATTAATGGGATCATTGATTTGATAGATTGTCAGCCATTCAGAATAGATCTTTATCAGTTCTGAAACTTTAGAAGAGTTCTAAAACTAAAGGAAATCATTCCATGTCTAACCACAAAAGTTTTGGAGCTTATCTACAGGAGTACCGAAACTAATTCAGATAATTCTAAAACTAAATATAGAGTTCCAAAACTAAGTTTGAAAATGTGAGAACTTGTAATAGTGTGGTGGAGTTCTAGAACTAAGCTGTATTGATTCTAATGCTTCCAAAAATATACAATCTGCTTCATATTTGTTCTTCAACTTGATGATGACCTATTTTATTACAAAACTTGAATTTTCCAAAACACTTGTTAGGAATTACATAGCTTTTAAATGTTAGAATCACAATCAACAGAAGATGGACAATTACATCCTAACACATATCAGATCAAAATAAAAGTCACAAAATGCAGTCAAACTTAATAGAAAGAGAGAGTAAGATGAGGTCATTTATTGTACATTTAATAGGCATATCTTGGCCTCATCATTTCCCCCATACTTACTTGTTTGTAAGTCCATTTATAAACTTTACTCTTCAAATTTAGGATTGTATATTCTGCATTCCATTTGATTGCTTAGATCAAATGGCTGGAACTGAATATCCCAATACTTTGATTCAAAGGTACTATACCCTGCTCCTGCTTCTACTTTTCTTTTCCATTCCTCAAATTGAGTGGGATCTTGAGGTTCTCTATTTTGCCAAGGAGATATGGGGTGAGAATTAGAGGTGGCCTTGTTCGCATTCTTATCCATATGCACATCGGAGTTTCATTGATTTGAGGAATTATTGTGCATAAAGATTTTGCCCTTTCTAGACTCCAGATCAAATTTGAAGGGGATATTACTTCCCTTCTTTTCAATGCCACTGGGAGAAATTCCCATCTTTTTAAATATGCATCATAGATATTATCAAAATTTTCCTTTTCATAAGAGGTGAAGGCATTAATGCTTTTCTATAAATTGGCAAGATAAGGTTCCTTGAACGTTCCATTAAATGCATGGGATTAGAAATATGAAGCAAAGGTGAATGGGTTGCCATAATGAATTCTCATACAGAGACCAGATGAACTAGCCTTTAATAGATGCTCTGACTCCCTCTCTTTCCATGCAATCTAATTTTGAAGAATAGAGACAAATGCATTAAGCTAGCTTTCCCCTACACACAAATTGATCATAAAACTTGAATTCTTTTGTAGCATAAAATTATAGAGGTAAAATTCACAGAGAAGATTTTTCTATTTTGCATTGGCTAAGGAGTAGGCTGTCGAGAAATCAGCTTCATCTTTTATTTCATGTGGAAGGCTACATGCTATCCTTGGTAACTACCAGTGAATGAATTATTCCTCTAAAAACATACTATATGCAGGAGAAGGTCTTTTGCATGCAAGCGGTTTCTCACTCATCATGCAAACTATTTGTATTTTCACAAGATATTTATATTTATCTTTTTCCTCCTTGTAAAATTTTTCTTCCCATTCCTTCCTTCCTTTCTTTTCTTCCGCCATTTTGATTTTCAAGTCCTTATTGGATGTCTTGACAACACTAAGTTCTCTACATGTATCATCCCATAACTGCTTGAGTGGAAAATAAGTCAATTCAGTCTGTGCAGAGACTGTTGACACAACAGTCTGTCTCCTGGAAATTTGACATTTTTCCTCTTTCTCCATCAACTGCCTTTTAATCTCTGCTAATTCCTCAGTCTTGGCTATGAACTAGTTTGTTAATTATTTAAGGAACATTTCTCTTTATTCTAATTTAAGTTTGAGGAAATTTAATTCCTCATCCTTTTTCTTGATAATAAGCTCTGCTCTAGACAAAAATAGAGCCTATTTAACCTACTGATTTTTTTCTTTTTCTAATTTTTTTTGGAGAGTTTAGCATTCTTCTTCCACCAGAGGGGATTTCCCCTTCCTTTTCCAAAATGCCTATTCATCTTCTTCATGTGATGGTGCTATTGATTCACCCATTTCTCGGAAAACTTACTCCTCAAATCTTTCATCTTCTTTTTCTTTTGTTGTTTGTCTTGGTCCAGGAAGAGTCATGGCCATGCTGCCCAAAATATCAGTAGCTTCAGTTTCTAGCCCTTCTTGTTCTTTCATCTCCTCTAGAATTTATTTAGACCTTTTATGACTTATCCTTCTTTGAGGAGCCTCAAAATGTACAGAAATGGGTCTCCTCTTAGAGCTTCTTCTGATTTTCACCTTTTGCTCAGGCCTAGGTGAACCATCACTATCAGAGACAGGTATTAGTTCTCCTATAGCTTCTACAAAAGAAGGAATTTCTTGAGAAGGCACAATAGGGTCTACAATGTTAACTCTTCTTCCATATCTTCTTCTTTTTGGTATTTCCTCTTCCCTTAGTTCTTTTTTTCCCTCAATAGTGGTACCGGTTTCCAAATGAATTGAAGGGGTAGGAGGAGTTGCTATTACTCTTCTAAAAATACCAAGGTTCTGCCCAAACTTGCCAAGAAAATTTTCCCATATTTCTTTTCCATTTTTATTTGAAAGGAAATGGTGCTGGCATACTAAATGCGCTAACCCATGATGTATAATTATTCCTACACCCCAAGAAAACCTCTGGGCCATTGTATGGATGGAGTCAAAAAGAAACCCTAGAAGGTTTACTATATACTCTAGTTTTTTGGCTCCATATCTAAGGTATATGAGGATTTTTAGGACTTTTTTTCCTACTGACCCAAATTTCCCATCACATGTTAAATACTTAACTATCCAAAATGCTACTCTATCAAAGGGTTTGGGCAAGCTGGCCCTTCTGACTCCTTTGATGATTTTCTTTGTGTTGTAAATATACTGGGGTTCAGCTTCCCCCTCTTTCAGCAAGGTTTTACCAAGTCTTTTAATGTCCCTTTGATAGGGTTTGGGACATGCACCATTGGTATTCCAGATATCTCACTTATTACATTCACTAAAAAAGGAATGAAAACCTTCCTAATCTTTGTCCTTGTTTGCTCTAAATCGATAACAAATTCTCTTACCAATTCATCATTATATTTAGGGAATTTCTTCAAAAACTCCAACCATCCTACCTATTGAAAGATAGTTGATAATTATTCATCCGTAAGGAGCTAAGTATCATCCTCTAGTTATGAATTCTTTTCAATCCCCATGATTCATTCTTCTTTAATCTTACGTAGGTTAGCTGAAGATTGCTTCTCTTATTGGTGAAATTGATGACTTTGGCTATGGAACTGGTGAATTTGGCTGTGGAATTACTGTACTCAGCTGTGGAACTAGAAAATTTGGCTATGGAACTACTGTACTCAACTAAAAAATTGATGAATATAATTCACTGTATCTCTCTTGAAGTTTTTCTATAGCTAGTTTTTACTTTGTCGATTCAATAATAATAATGATTCTTTATAACTATGCCACCAATTTATTAATATCCTTCTCATGATTTCTCACATTTAATCATGATGTACAATAGATGACTCATCATAATAATCTTTTTAAATCAAGTCTAATCACATGCAAACTTTCAATCTAACCTTTAACAAGTTAAAAACATAATTGCCATCCTTAATGATGTAATCCATCTGTCGTGATGACTCATCATTCCTAAAAAGTGAAAAAAGGGAAAATGGTTAGAAAAAAATTAGAATTCCAAAGAAGTTTTTATTTTGAATGAGCCATTTATTTGAGAAGATCAATCACCATCGCTGGCTTTCAATTGATCTTTGAGAGTTTTTTTTGGGGAAGAGAACACCATTTACTGGTTTTCATCCTCTTCCCTTTATTCTGGATCTATTCATCTAATTATTTGATTATTTTGGAAGAACTAGGTTCTTCCATATGATCAAATTCTTTGTTTGCTTCAATTTGCTTCAAGAATTCATCCTTAGTAGGAGGCTTCCTATAAAGTTTTAGCCTGTGTCCATTGACCAAGAGTATTCTTCTACTACCATCAATGGGAAGTAACTGAATAGAACCATTGTCAACTATCTGCTCAATCTGATAAGGTCCCAACCATCTGGTTCTCAATTTTCCTTTGAATTGTTGATACTTAAAATCAAATAGCAATGCCCAGTCTCCTAATTTGAATTGCCTTACCTTGATATGTGAATCATGCCATTGCTTCCTTTGATCTTGGATTATCTTTGTCATGTGAATTACTTCCATTCTCAATTCATCCAACTCATTAAGTTGAAGGATTCTCTCCTTTTGAGCTACATCCAATTCACTTCCCACCTTAGCTGCTGTCCTCAATGTCTGTAGTTTAAACTCAATAGGCAACACGGGCTTTTTCCCATAGACTAACTCATATAGTGAAAACCCTATTGTTGTCTTCCAATTTGTATTGTAATCTCAAATAGCTTTAGGTAGTCTCTTTACCCAATCTCTTCTTTCTGCTTCAACTATTTTAGTGAGGATGTTTTCTAATTCTCTATTTGTTACTTCAACTTATCCATTTGCTTGTGGGTGATAGGGAGATGACTTCCTATGATTGATCTGATAATACATTGTGAAAGTCTGGATCATATTGGACATAAATTGTGGTCCCTAGTCTGAAACTAAGCTTCTTGATGCTCCAAACTTTACCATAATTCTTTGCCAAAGGAAATCAACAATTGCTTCTTCAGTGGCATTTGTTAAAGCCCACACTTCTACCCAATTTGTGCTCTTTTCCCTATGAAGGAGGATTAAAGGGTCCAACAAAATCCAATCCCCATCTCTCAAATGGTTCAATCACTACTTGAGGTTGTAGAGGCATTTCATTGGTAAAGGTTGGCTATCCTATTATTTGACAAGGATCACACCGCCTGATATATCTCTTCACATCTTTGTACATAGATGGCCAATAGTAACTAGTGCCAAGTATCTTGTGAGTTGTTCTTTTCACTGAATAGTGTCCTTTACTTGGTTAATCATGACATGCCCAGAGGATGTTAAAGATTTCATCTTCTCTTACACACCTACGTAAAACCAAATCAAGACCACATTTAAATAACATTTCATTTAACCATTTGAACTGTGCATTGGTTTTCATTAACTTTTTTATTTATTTTTTAGTGAAATAAGGAGGAAAATTCCCTATTGCAAGATAATTTTCCATGTTAGCAAACCATGGTTTATCAGCTAAAATAACAAATAATTGTTCATCTAGAAAGTTATCCTTGACTGGATCCTACTCCCCTGTAGTGGTCTCTCTTGACAAGAAATCAGCTACCACATTAGATTTGATTGGATTGTCCACAATGATAATATCAAATTATTATAGAAGTAATAATCATATAATTATTCTACCTTCAACCACTAGTTTATTCATTAAATATTTAATTACTGAGTGATCGGTATGTACAAATATTTTGTACCCTGTAATGTAATGTCTAAATTTATTAATTGCATAGATCACAACTAAAAATTCTTTTTCAGTGGTAGTGTAATTTATTTGAATGGGAGTAAGATTTTTAATAAGATAGTAAATAACATACATTTGTCCTTCTTCATCTTTCTATCCAAAAACTGCACCAATTGAGTTATTTGAGGCATCAGTTTGGATGTGAAAAGGTTTCTCCCAATTAGGTCCTCTCAATATTGGATCAATTACTAATTTTTCTTTAATTTCTTCAAAATCATGTTGGCACTTTTCATCCCAAAGAAATTCATAGTCCTTGGTAAGCAACTTAAACATGGGGGCTACAATTTTACTAAAATCCTTGATAAAGCACCTATAGTATCCAACATGCCCTAAAAAATGACTTGATTTCTATGGGGGTTTGAGGAATAGACAAGTCTGAAATAATCTTGATTTTGTTTTGGTCAACCTGAATTCTTCTTTTTGAAATATGGTGTCCTAATACAATCCCTTCATCAACCATCATCAAACATTTCTCATGACTAAGAGACAAGTGATGTTGTTCACATCTTGTTAATACTCTGTCCAAAATTTTCAAGGCATCATCAAATGTATCTCCATGCATAGTAAAGTCATCCATGTATACCTCTACACAATCATTTATTAGGTCTACAAAAATTGCTAATATAGCTCTTTGAAAGGTTGCTGGAGAATTACATAGTCCAAATTGTAATACTCTGTAAGCAAAGTTACCCCATGGACAAGTAAATGTAGTTTTGTCCTAATCCTCAGTAGTAACTCTGATTTGATTGTATCCACTAAATCCATCCAAGAAGGAAAAGTACTGTTTACCTAAAAGGTTGTCTAAGACTTGATCTATGAATGGTAAGGTAAAATAATCTCTTAGGGTGGCTTTATTCAGTTCCCTATAGTCAACACAAATTCTCCATTTTCCATTATTTTTAGGGATAATTACAAGAGGAGACACCCACTAGCTCTCTGAGATATGGTAGATAAAACCTACTTGTAATAGTTTTTTAATTTTTTGTTTGACTATATCCCTTAAGGTTGGATTAATCCTTCTTTGAGGTTGCCTAACTGGTCTAATGTTTTCAGTATAAATGTGATGGGTGCAGATACTTGGATGAATTCTCTTCATGTATCTATAGTCCCAAGCAAAAGGTTTAGTATGATCCTTCAGAACATCAAATAGTTTGGCTTCTTCATCATTCTTTAACGAGTTATTAATATTCAAAATTTTACCTGGTTGAATCTCAACATATTTGGTTTTAGTATATGATGAACTGATTTGTTGAAAGGGTTCCATTAAGGTGTTTAGTGGACATGCATGTGGTAACAACATATGATATGTAGCAACATCTCCAAAAGTTCCTTGAGATATAATGTTGGACAAAGGATAGTAGGAAGAGTTATGATATTTATCTTGTTGTAGGTCAAACTCCTCATTAGTGCTATTTTACATAAATCCTTCATCATCTCCTGATATCTATAAAGCTAAAGCTATAGATCCTTCCTCTCCCCAAGATAAATCTCATTCCTTCAAAGCGAAATTAGCTTCATTTGTAGAGAATTATTGTTGGTGTGGTTCTAGAACTAACTATGATGTTTCTAGAATAGATTCTGTAGGTTTCAAAATTAATCCCAACTACTCTAATGATAATTGGTGTACATTCAATGGAGGATTAGCCATATCTTCTATTTCTCTTACATGATCCTACAATTATTATCATAGCCAAAAAAGACAGATTTTGCTCATTAATATCAGGATTATCAACCAATAATTTCTCTTGATTATCAATAAAATGTCGTGCAAAGGGATATAATGAAATTTCCTTAGCATTCTTACCATTTGAAATAGTCATATCACCTGAATTGTAGTCAATTAAGGTAACAATTGTAGCTAACCATGGTCTACCTAAAATAATGGGATAACCAAGTGTTTTACCTTTTGGCTGCAATATAAGGAATTCAACTAGATATTCCCATGACTCCACCATTACTACCACATCTTCAATAACTCCTTTTGGTTTTGCTATAGATTGATCTGCCATTTGCAATATGGTGTTAGTAGGTTGTATGCCTTTTAATGGTGATGTTTTCAAAGTGTCCACTGTCATTACATTGATAGCTACTCCCAAATCAATCAAAATGTTATGTATATCTCTATTTCCTATAGAGATAAAAGTAACAGGGCTTCTAGGATCTCCATATTTGGGAAGTAGGAGTTTTTTTGCTAATAAATTAGCAAGTTTCCCATCTACCTTAATAGTCTTGGGGTACTACTTCTTTCTTCTAGGTTTTTAAAACATAACAGTTTGATTAATTTGTTCAACTCTAGAATATCCTTGATTGCTTATAACAATGGTATTTCAATATTCAATCTTCTTAGTTCCTACACCAATTTCGATTCCTTAATTTCTATGGCTTTTTTAAATCTTTCTAGAAATGGAATCTCAGTAGATTTTCTTTCTGGTTCCTTATCTTTTTCTTTTTCATCTTCCTTAGGTGCAACCAGACTAGGGCTTTTAGCCTTTTATGTCATCTCAGTTATTATAACAGGTGGACTGCTAACTATTTTTGTAGATCTAGTTTGAATGTCTTTACAATCCATTGCATTTAGATCAATTGATTTTTCTGGTTCTATTTCGTATACATGAGTTATTTATTTGTTTCTTGGGTTTGCTACTGGTTATGCTGGCATTTATGTTTGGATTACATTTTTAGCTTGTGGATTTTGTGTTAGAGATCCCATTATGGCTTGTTGGTTCTGATTTGGATATATTTTCCCTTGTACATAATTACTAGGGCCCCATCTAGGTTGTGGCCAAGCATAAGGATTTCCTTGACCATCCCAAGGTTGTTGATGTCCTTGAGTTGACCAAGATTGACTTGCCCAATCCTAAGGATGTCACATTGGTTGAGGGGCCCAAGGTGGATGTCCCCAACTTTGTGGTACTATTTGAGCTACCCATGGCATCATCCAAGGATTAGGAGCTGGTCTTGGCATAAACCACCCTTGGTTGGGTTGTCTCTAAACAAGATTCAATTCTTCTGTGGTGGATGATGTACTGGTTTGTTTGAGCTAATTTTTTATGAGTGGAAGAAGAGAACAAGCATGAGTATCATGTTATTTAGATTCATAGACAAGACATACTTCTATTTTATCCAAAGGACATTCCCTTATTTCATGCTTTATCATGCATCTAGGATAGTACATGGCTAATGGTTCCATTTTGGCATTTGATTTAGCTTGCAATCCATCCATAGTGGAGGTTAATTGAACTAATATGTCTGTTTTAAAGTTTTCCAATTCATCTATTAGTTTGTTCATATCTAGATTTGAATTTTTAATCATTTTTTCCTTTCTAGATCCACCCCTTGTCCTTGAATAGCTTCTACAAATTTCTATGATTTCATTCATTCTTAATTGAGCAATTTTTCCACCGCCAATTAAATCAAGGGTTTCCCTAGATTCATCATCTAGACCTTAAAGAAAGATGGTTTTAATTAACTCTTCTTGAAGTACAAATCCACATATTTTACTCACAAAGAGGAATCTATCCAAATAATCTTCCACATTTTCATCCTCTTCTTGTTTAATTTTAAAAAATTCTTCCTTTCGATTTCTTCCTCTATAATAATCTTGATATTTGTCTAGGAAGATAGTTTCTATTTGTTCCCAATTGGTAATAGAATTAGATGCTAATCCCATAAACCACCTCATTATTTCATCCTTTAGAGTAGATGGAAACAACTTGAGTTTTTGATGATCTATCTTGTAATCATAAGTCTGACATAGTACTTTAAACTCAAATAGAAATTGGTCAGGATCCTCAAATGACATTCCTCTAAATGTGGGAAAGTGTGTAGGTGAAATGTTCTTCATAGTGGTTTCATCATCCCCCAACTGAATGGGATCGATAAAGGTTCTCTCAGGTTCTCTTCCAGCTTCTCGTGCCATCTCTCTAGTATTTTCTAGTCCCTTCTCCCAGTCAATGTGGTATGTGATCTGCTCTAGGGATGGTGAAAAGTCAAGAGTAGGAGGTTGACTACTCAATTGAGAATCAAAACTTTCCCTCAATATATCTTGAGAAATAATCCTCCTCCCTAAAGTTTTACTTACTTCTGGTGATTGATCCAAAAATTTGAAAGATGGCAACTCTGCTTCTTGTCTTGTAGGAGATAATGGTGTCTCCAATTCTTGGTCAACTTCCTTATTTAAACTAGAGGATGATGGAAATTCTTGTTCAGATATTTTTGGGAGAAATATACCCTTGGAGTCTCTTGGTCTACTCATAAATTTTGTGATAACTTAGGGAAGATTTTTTCAATTACTAAATGTATGATTATTGCTCTTGTTGACACCTAATTAAAAAATTCCAACTAGTGGGTCCCCGGCAATGGTGCCAAAAATGATGGGTGTCATTATTCCCTTCATTTAATCAACTCTATGTTTATGTCATATTCAACTAGGGGTGTGTCTAAAGCTATATGCAACAAGAAGAATCTTAGCGATTTAGTAATTGATTGTAGGTATTTGTATTTTTTATTTATTTTGGGGGATCTTTAATGTCTTAAGGACTTCTTGGTTAAAACCTTACTAGAATCAAACTATGAAAATTTGCTGGAAATAAACACACATTATAGAAATGAATTTGCTAGAAATAAACACACTTTGCAGAATTAAATTTGTTGAAAATAAACACACTATTTAGAATGCTTGGAAAATGATTGCAAAGAAATGAGAATTTAATCTAGAACACCTGCAGGGACAAATCTACAACAAATTTTAACTTAAGGAGTTGGAAGCATTTATAAATTTAACAGAGATACCTATTTTCTTTTGAAAATAAAATATAAATACCGACCAAAAATAAAGATCCTGGTTCTTAAAGGAGTGGGCCCTTGCTCCACCTAGAAACATGATTAAACAACTTAATTCTCTCTCAAAATAGAAATGGCTATTTTCTTGATAAAATGTTCTGTATTACAAAAATGTACTAGTCTATCCTCATCCCTCTATTCTTCAATTATTACCATTATTCCTATATTCTTCAGGTCTGGACATATATTATTCTTCTTGTGGTGCATTGATGGCCATAACTATTTTATGGATATGATGGAACTGAATTGTACCCAGAATAAATGCTAAATTAAAACATGGTTAGATGTCCAGCTGTGTGATAAGTGTCTTAGATCTGCAAGTATGGAAATTGAAAGTCTACTTCTGATTAATGGGATCATTGATTTGATAGATCACTGGCTGTTTGGAATAGATATTTATCAGTCCCAAAACTTTAGAAGAGTTATGAAACTAAAGGAAATCATTCCATGTCTAACCGTAAAAGTTCTAGAGCTTATCTGCAGGAGTACCAGAACTAATTCAAATAATTTTGGAACTAAATATAGAGTTTTGAAACTAAGTCTGAAAATGTGAGAACTTGTAATAGTGTGGTGGAGTTCCGGAACTAAGCTGTATTGATTCCAATGCTTTCAAAAACATGTAATTCGCTTCATATTTTTTCTTCAGCCTGATGATGACCTATTTTATTACAAAAATTGAATTTTACAAAACACTTGTTAGGAATTACAGAGCTTTTAAATGTTAGAATCATAATCAACATAAGATGGACAATTACATCCTAACTCATATCAGATCAAAATAAAAGTCACAAAATGTAGTCAAACTTAATAGAAAGAGAGATTAAGATGAGGTCATTTATTTTACATTTAATGAGCATATCCTAGCCTCATCAAGAGTCTTAGAATACTCAAAAAATAGGTCCTGAAAACAAGGTTAGATGAGGTACCTATGTACAAATATCACTAAAATACACTGAACTCAATAAATTGGGTAGTAAAGATCTGAGGAAGCATTACATAAATATCCCTAAGGAAGATGGTGATATAAAATGGATGTCTCTCATAGTATGATTGTAAAATATTGAAGTAGGTGATGCTTTAGAATAGTGATGAGCTTCACAATACTATAAATAGTAAAAAGTGAAGGCCTAGTGAACAACTCCTGATATCTACACAAGTGGTATAGATCCACTACTCAAAATAGTGAAATAATCTGGTAATTTTGATACCATCAAATAATATTGGCTTAGAGATAATGTTATGAATTTTGATACCAACAATGATGGCTACCTTTGGTAATTATTAACCATGACTGATGTTAAGGAGACTAAATGCGATTCACATCATGATATGATCATACTGTCAAGGAAAGTGTCAAAAATATATAATATTACACCAAAGAATACCATTTAAAGATGAGACATACTAAAATCCTCATATGGGTTCTAGTAAATAAATTGCCTAATTACATGTGAGGAAACCAAACTCAATATTGTAATAATACAAAGAAATCACATATGCACAAAAAAGGTGTTTATTTGTAGAAAATAATCTCTCCTATAAAATTCAAATAGGTGCATTCAAAGGGCCCCAATTGTCATAAAATAAATGGTATGAATGGTAGTGGTATGGTTAATTGACCACTAACTACTCAATATGGTGAATAAACTCATAACAATCCAAAAATGTCCTACACAAGTGGCCTAAAATCCATTATTATCAAACACATAAACTAATTTATGTTTAGAATGCTAAAAGTCATAAAGAAATATCATGTCGAGTGTCAAAAAATACAAGGAATGAAGGAGCTAACCACATGAGTGGCACAAAATTGACTACTTAAATAACATGTTAAAAAATGCAGGAGTTTGAAAAAAATGTGCCATTTAGAAAGACAAAATAAAATAACTCAATATGGTCCCAAAAATGATGCAATATTAGGTACTCTAGAGAGAGAGAGAGAGAGAGAGAGAGAGAGAGAGAGAGAGAGAGAGAGAGAGAGAGAGAGAGAGAGAGAGAGAGAGAGAGAGAGAGAGAGAGAGAGAGAGAGAGAGAGAGAGAATTTTCAAAGCCTATGGATTTGTAGAAGATGTGCATAAGAGAGATAATAAAGTTACAAAATTTTATTATTGGGGGGGTTTGACCACCTATCAAACTAGACCCCACCCTTTAATCTTAAAAAAAGGATATCTATAAGAATCTTCCCAAAAACACAACAAATGTGCCATTGTATTTTTCAGATGCAATAAAAATGACGTCAAAAAGGTCTTGCTAAGACAAAAATTACACCCTCCAAGTGTAATAAAAGTGCCATGTGAAAAATCACCCAAATTAAAATTCATAACTAACCACTCCACTATTTATAACTTGAAATAATAGGCAAGTTGAAAAAAAATCCACCCTCCCAACAAACTTAAATCTAATATGTAAATAAATACTATAGCTAATGACTTATCACATGCTACTAAAAAATATGAAATTTGGCTATGAAAACATGCCAAATAAGTTGAATTTTTTTTTTCCTTCTCTTTGGTTCATTTTTACCCCTAAAATTTTTCCATATTTGTGTGGAATGTGACTTACATGGCTTGGAAAATGAGGTCATGGTGTCAATTTTGCTCTAGGATGCCACAGAAAAAAATCCTTCTAAAAAATGCCTAAAAACATAATCCTAAGCTATGGAGATAGACTTCAACAACTCTAGTACCATGTTAAGATCTAGTCTATCTAGGATCAAAGAACCAAATCATATCTTGAGTAAGATAGAGGCAAGAAGAGGAGAACCAAAATGAGTACCGAGAAGATTGCTCAAATATTCAACATCCATGTGTATGTATTTTATCCACATGTCCAACAATGTAAAATACAAAGGAAGAGGAGTATTTATATAAAATTCTATGACTTTCATCTCTTTTCATATTGGCTATATCAAAGGTGACATCTAATAAAGGTGGCACATGTGGGTAGATAATCATTAAAGGCATAATTGGACAAGTGCACACTCTAACTACACACTAACTGGACTTGGTAGAAAAGCTAATTACCTGAGTTAACTGAACTAAAGTTTCATAATAAACATAGGCACAACATGCAAACATATATGCACGATAAGTTGAGACATGTGAGGTGCCATCTAGTGACCACGCTCTCACAAACTCACATAGTTAAAGAAATTATGAAATGATCAAGATGAAGTATGTGGTTCCATAATAAATTATTTTAAATATTTCCTCACATCCATTTTCAAATTGATTTTATTTCCAAAAAATGAAAATAAACAAAATACATAGAATAAGCATGGTTCTTTTACCATTCATTCAATATCAAAAAACATGATCCTAATAAAAAATAATACATAAAAAATCATGATTCATCCATTGCAGTAAGAATTAAGATCAAAATTTATGTATTTATCCTAGTGTAAAGACTATTCAAAATATGTCCCATAACCATTTAGTAAAAACTAATCCAAATACAAAAAAAAGAGAAAAAGAAACAAAAGTTTAGATAAAAAATTATCTGCACATTATTTTATATTGAACCTTAATACAACTTGGGAGGAGGATTAAAGCCATTCTAAATTTGATCCTTGATATAAATGATTGCATATTATAACAAAAACTATTTTTTCTAAATTTTCACATTAAAACCTTACAAAATAACTCCTCAACTTCACATTGAGGAATGTTTAGTCAATTTTTTTGGGGATTGGTTGATGACATTGGTTAGGAGATGTGAAGTAGGGTGCGCATAATTTTGTATTGAAAGGTGTAAGAAAAATTCCCACAAACCACCCATGGAAAATGAGTCCTTTGAAAAGTTTGATAGGCATTTCAACTCATCCAATTAGTCCATCTATTCATAGTAGCAAAAATGAGAACAACATCAATAATAAAAATCAAAACCAAAGGTTAAAGTATCTTTAAAAAGGGGGATAAATGGGCAGATATAGAAATTTAGATATATTTATGTGATTAATGAACAAATACATGAATTTAGAAGTTTGTTTTAAATGAAGGGATATATGAACAAAAACATGAATTTAGAGGCTAATATTTTAAAAAAATGGTCTTACAAATAAAAAAAGTTGTGAATATACAGGTTAAATTTTCAAAACACAAAATGGAATAAATGAACAAAGGCTAATTTTTGAAAAAATGAAGGAATAAATAAGAATAAAAAATAGTGTGGAACATTACAAATATCACAAAACGTAAATATAGATTTTTTTTAGGGTGAAAGATACTGGCATTGTTATATTTACTAAAATTAAATATAGTCTTCTTAATCAGTCCAAAAATTATCTTTTCACCTATAAATCCTATTAATACCAAGGCATGAGATGTAGTCATCAAAATCTCTAACACAATATTTGTACAAACTTAATGTACTTTTTTTTTCAATAAAACATATATCTTCTTCCTAAAACTATAACCCAACAATATTTTTTCCATTTGACTCTTAATAGGGCATAGAAAAAATAAGTATTTTTCATTAATTTAAAATAGGGTTGCATGGTTTGGAAAATATTTTTTTAGCCAATATAATGCAAGATAAACATCATTAAAGAAAGTTTATTTAATCACCAAACTATATACCAAACTTTACATTTCACAAATTTTACACCATGATTGGATAGGGAAAAGTCACTAATAGAAAATTTAGAACCTAAATAACTTACCTTTGGTAGGATAATACAAACAAAGAGGGTAGGGCATGTATGTGATTTATTTTTAATATACTACTTACAGAAGTGGTTAGATGTTGTTTAAGAAGATCTTGTGGTTTTATGTTGATTAAACTAGGGAGTTTTTATTTGTATTCATGTTAAAAACTATTGTGTAAATAATACACATGTTAAAGGGCAAGTGTGTATAATCTCACAATGACGGTGGAAATTATTTTCATTGGGATGTTTCTATTAAAAACATATGTTAGTTACATGGTTTTTTTTAATACAAAAGGGGCACTGTTGCTTATGAATCAAAAGCTGCTTTAGTTCTCCCAATAATACAAGATGCATTGGTACTCCAACATTAAAATTTGTACCAATTATCCTAATGTTAAAATACCATTTTGTAAAAATAATAATGGGGGAATCGATGTCAATTTTAGTTTCATATACATCATTACATAATAATTATTAGAACACATTATATTTTTTCTATAGATAACTGGGGATAGGTCTCTAGACCCATATAAAGGCATGGAATTAACATAATCAGATAGCCAATGTCTCAATGGGACTCCAAATTAAGAGGGAATATCAACATTTAATTATAATGAGGTCATATTCACAACAAGGTTTAGGAGGCATCCATTAGTCATGAAGGAAATAAATGAAATATTCACATCCTCCACCACTCTAAAACTAATAAAAATCCTTAGGCTAAGTCAATACCATGGTGATTCCTACAACCTCCCTTGACACCCACACTCAAAAGATTTTTTAGACCTTGGAATAGTAAAATCCATTATAAAATCAACATTTATTAATCAAATAATTTAATAATTAAATAATTATTTGATGAAAAATAAAAATTTTAACAAATTGCATGAATAATAAAATCTAAAAAAAAGGATGTGAAATATTTCTCCTCTTAAAATAAACATCATCATGAAGTGAAGTGGAAATAAACCTTAGAACATTCCTACTTTCATTCCATGATGAAATTTCATACTAGTCATCCCAAAAAATTCAAATGCACTCATATTCCTTTCAAGTGTCATGTACATCTTAATGAGTGTGTAATAAATAATGGCCAATACATATGAACCATTGGTGACTTTAAGAAGTAGACTTATATTTACACATAAGGTTTAATAGAGGGTGTAGGGGACTATATGTCGATTCACCTTTTGCCTACCCACAAAATAATGCTTACTACCTAATTCATAATGTTATCGTCATTGTTGGGGCTTGACTCCCATCCTTCCAAACTACATAACTTAGCCAGGTCATAAATATATATAAATAAAACACTAGTAATACACACCACATGTATCTTCTTATATTCCATCTGATATATAACATCAAATTATTCAAGGTTTCATGACACTTTTTTTTGAGTTCCTTAATAATTATTACAATAAGACATTTAGCTAATTTTGCAATAAGGTATTTAACTATATGCCTTTAGAAAATCTTGTATTATGGTCATAAATTCCCCTTCCAAGGAGTGAACCTACCCCTTTTTTAATGGTAACATATGTGGAAACCTATAAAAATAAAGGAGAAACATGTGAAAACTTGTCATCACTATCAACTTACCTTCTTAAGGAAAAACATGTCATGTTAACACTATCTATATGCACTCATAAGAAGCAATATAAGACTATATATCATTGAATAGGAAAAGAATGATCAAATAAATCTTGTGCTTTTTATAAATACTTAATGATACATATAACCACAACAACTTGCATGGATCAGGTCAAATCATAATATCATGTCTCACTAGGTGGCCAAAAATATTTAAGAAATGACTAATAAATAAATCCTAAAAAATACTTAACAAACTTTAAAGTTTTTTAAAAATTGTGGATGCACTATGTCTCCATATATATAAGCTAATAAAAATATGTGTATGCTAATTTCAAACATCTAAATTTGAGTTTTTTTGGTACTTAAAATATATTTTTTGTGTATACAAAATGCTAAAATGTTTGACACGATATTATGCCATCATCGATCCATGTATGGTCAACTCAAATATTATTTGACTTTCCATGAAACATATATACTTCCCTAAAATTACCAAAATGTTCATTAGTTAAAAATAATCTCACTAACAATCCAAAAAAATATGATATCATCTTATATGGTATCATATATGGTCCATGTGTCCTTGATATCCCTACCATTTGTTTTGAACTCCAAAAAAGTTCATTAGTTCAAAATTATCTCAAGATCAATCCAAATATCTTTGATAACATCCTATATGGTATCATATATGGTCCAAGTGTCCTTAACAACCTTAGCTAAGAACTTACTCTAGTAATTTCTTGAGCTAACAATTGTAACCTAGGCTTCTTTATGCCCAAAGGACCTATAGGTATGTAGCTACATTCTATGACATAATTAGTTATTTATTGATACTTTAAGCTCTCAAGGTTCTAAATCAATTAGGTTTTACATCTAAAGTTGTGCTTAACTAAATAGTTTCCAGCATATCACCTAGTATTTTCATAAAGGCCCTAATGTTATATACTTAAGCTCTAATACCAGAATGTAATAACCCTCTTGTTAAGAATTATAAAAAATGTGTCACATAAAATTAATAAAAAATAAATGTATGTCTTCATTCCAATGATAAGGAAATATTTGTATCTTCTAGTCTCCTTATAATGTAAAATGATTACTTCATCGATTCATTTCTTTTTTATAACTAATTATTATTTATTCACTAAGGGTTAGAAGGTTCATTCAAAAATTTACCAACCAGTACCAAAATCAAAGAAGCATGGAATTAACCGAGACACCTATACACACACACACACAGACACACACTAATCTAAAAGAATTACTTCATTAATTCATTTATTCTTTATAACTAATAGTTATTTATTCACTAAGGGTTGGAAGGTTCATTCAAAAATTTACCAACTAGTACCAAAATTAAAAAAACATAGAATTAATGAAGACACCTATATATATATATATATATATATATATATATATATATATATATATATATTCATAATCACAAAAACCTAATTCTAACATGAAACTAGGTGTGATTTTTCTTTAACTCAAAATTATATGATTTCCATTAAAATTAAAATCATAAAAAAACATATAGTGAGAATATATATAATACACAAGACATAACTAATTTGAAACACAATTTGGTGTATGGAATAAAAACCCTCCCATAGGATGAAATACTACCTCTCTTTTGAGGATTGAAAATTCATTTTACTATATTTTCCAAACTAACTACATAACTTTGTTTGGGATTTAAATTAATCCTTTCTTTTGATTCACCATTTCCATAAATTTCTACTTTCATACTCAAACAATTAGAAACTCTCCCACCAATTGACTTTCAATCTAGTTCCTTGATATTTTTTGTCATTTATTGGGTCATTCTAACTCTATTCATTGATCTACATACAAAATAAGAAAGCATGAACACATATAAATCTATCTAAATAATGAATCCTCTACTACTCACATAAATTCATATGAAAACTATAGGAATCATGGTAGGACTATAATTACCTTATGTTTGCATGAGGGCTTACACTTACACAATGTATAATATCTCTCAATCACCCACATTACTAAACATCATCCCTAAATCCTCAATTGATAATTCAATATTCAAAACTAGTTTCCATGTTTGATTTTGGTCCAAGTAATTGATCTAAACTAATTTGGAATGATGGGTGAGATTAATCTAATTACGACAAAATTATGAAATTTATTTTAGATATTAAGATATGACATTCAATCATACATCTAAATGTAAAATATTGAGATTGATTCTTTTGATTTGATAAGTGGCATATGTTAAATATATAAAGTACTAAAGAGATCAAGATAATTATCTTTTTTGGTTGGTTGTTTGACTATGAATATATTTTGGAAGTGAAAATAAGGATAAATTAGGCTTAAGGTTCATTCAATTTTAGAACTAATTTTTTGCATGCATTGGGTTAGTTCCATAGATTTGGGTCAATATCACTTGTCGATATTGACCTACTAGTCAGTTCTAACCTATGCAGAAGTAGGGAATGTGACTATATGGTCACCTACAACTATCTCTACTTAATTTGTGTTTGTGATCCCAAATCCTAATGATGTGCATAGGTCCAAAAATTAGTTTCCTTTACCTTAAAACCCTAGGTGTGCTTGTGAGGGATATAAATCTACAAAAATGATGGAAGTGTGAAGGGATGAGCTAACCCAATTCATGCCAATCTAATGATTGATTTTTGACTACATATCCAATACTCTAAGGATAGAAATCAAGCCACATGTAGTTCTCCTACCTAGTATGATTGTGTTTTTTTTCCTTTGATATATGTATGTATCTAATGATTCAAATTTGATGTTTGACAATGATTTATTTGACTTGGATTTATAATGCTTCTAACTAGGCTTGTGATTTCTACTAGTGATAGGTTTATGATGTGGGAAGAATTGGGTAGACTTTTTAAGTATGCAATAGTGCACAAATGTATAACAAATAAATGCCAATTCCCTTTTGAATGAGACTTGAATTTGGTTATAAATGGATCTAATTTAATAATTTATCATGCTACCAACACACTAGGTATATGGGTCAACCCTAAGGATGGGTTTGATTTTAAAAAATATACAATTCTAGAAGTGGGTCGATACCAACATGATTAGGTCAATACCGACTAGTGATACTAACCAAAACTGGTAGAATAAACATGTGTACAAGTGGACTAAATTGAATTTATAGATAATTAAATGAAATATATTTATTATGTTTGAAACAAACAATGAGACTCATGTAGGCATATAACAATAGAATGGAATGGTTAACTCATAATATAACATGCAAGTGTGAGATATTGGCGGATTAAAGTAGTTATGGTTACAATAAATGTAATCTACAATATGAATTACAAAAACATATTCATAAATACAAGGATGAAGCATTATAAAATAGATTCATAAAATCAAGGATGAAGCATTATAAAAATAGATTCATAAACACAAGGATGAAGGCATTATCAAGTTTTTATCATAGAAATAGGTGTAACCTACCTCAAGCTCCATAAAGGCACCATTTGCTATGATAATGACTAGAAAACATCCTCAACAAGAGACATTGACCATTACCATTTTTATGAAAGGTGAATATTAGAAAAACATTCAAATTAATGATAATATATAGCAAGCCATATGTAGTGTTAGTAACCTACAATACTTGGGACATGGCATTACAAAATTACAACATAACACAGTGGTCAAGACCCCTTAGATATATGCCATGTCCTATGATTTTATGATAACCAAAATATGTCTTGCCTTATTGATGTGAAATACACCCCATATCTCAATTTTTAGTAGATGATAATGTGAAAAAATTATGATCAAATTAATAGCTATAATATCATTTTTCATGTATCTTAGATATTTTTTATGTGTAATGGTGTTGGAGTCTTATAATCTACCATGTCCACGTTATTTACTAAATTATATGATTATTTTTTTGTCCAAGGATTGTTTATATTTACTATTATTTTTTCTTGGTGTGTGATAATATTTCAATTAATATTTGAATGTAGGATGTTGTTGTGATTTTTTGTTACTACCTTTCCTTTACCCTTAGAAGATTATGTTTGAATGGAAGTTCCTGATCTATCCTTATTTATTATGTATAAATCATCTCAATATGTTTTGACTCCAACATATGTGAATAAAATATGAGATAATAATTATAAATGATTTAATTTTAACTTTTGTATCTAGGAATTTCTCATATCTGCCATGTTGATATCTTCATCATCACTATCATAATTGTTTGTAATTGTGCCATCTTGATATTCTTAGTTGACCAGTAAAGGAAGATTAGGAATAGGTTATGGTTGTTCTCTATATTAACTTGTGATTTATTTTTTATAATTTCTTGGCATGTTATGATTGCTTACTTTTCCTTTTATATACTTTATTTTCCCACGTCATATGCATGTATCTAAGCTATTAGAGTAGGTTGTGATGGAGAAATAATAGTTTGATATTATAACTATGAATGTGATTGGTCTTCATTTGAATATTGGGTTATTTTTTAATATTTGAAATGGTCCTCATCTATTGGTTTTGAATAAGAATAACCTTCATGCATATATTTGATACATATGTGTAATGTCAATGGTATTGCTTACATAACATGTACCCATGGTCATCCCACAATTAAGTTGTAATGTGATTGAGTAGGCATTACATATAAAGTAGTAGGTACCATATTTGGACCTAGTATCACATTCAATGAGATGGTTCCACTTATTTTACATGGAGTATTATCGAATCCTTTTATGCTCTGATCTAATATTTGAATAGTATCCATGTTGATCCCCAATAGTTGTAAGAAGGTGGTGTTACAAATTTTCAATATGAAACTATTATCTACCAACACATGCTTGACCAAGTTGTTTTATACTTTTACTTGAATGAATAATGGAAAATTTTGATCTATTGTGTGTCATGTGGGTAAGTCTTATTCGATAAAGTGATATTCTCCTTGAGTGTAATCATAATGGAAGTAAATGATGCAGTTTTTATATCATTGGGTAGAGTTTTTTTATTGAAATGCCTTATATAATATATATTTGTATACTATTGATGCCTTGAGTAATTCCAACATAAAAATATTATCATTAGTATTCTTTAGTTTCATGATGATTTAAAACCCTTTAGGTTGGTTTTCCTTGTAGGAGGTGGAGGGGTTGAGAAAGAACATGTTGAGTACCTTCACTCTTATGCACATGAGGGGGAATGCTACCTTATCTAGTGTTGCCAACATGGACTACATAATATAAAATAGGCCATGGGTGAATAATGAGAGTAGGATGGTAGATATACAACCTTGATGTGTTAGGGGATGAGGAACAAAGGGATTCATGCATGTCCTTTGGAATTCAGTGGTAAAAGTAAGCATCTCAGATTGGATGTTATAACAATAAGTTTGGAGGAAGGCTTAGGATTCTTCATTGATAAATTTAGCCTTATTATTAATTTTAGATTTGATCCTTATTACCCATTTTCTTACATAATTAATCTAAAAAAGCTACAATATCCGTGTAGAACAATGTGAAAAGAATAAATTCATTATTTGTGTTAACCAATAATGTTTATTCAATATTGTCATAATTAATATGCATTATTAGGAACTAATCAAAAATCAAATCTAAAAATAAAACCCTAAAGTTAAAATTTGAAACCCTAAAATAATGAAACTCTAAGTGAAAACCTAGGGTTTTATACTATTTCATGTGTACAAGTTCACCAATATGCTTTAACCTAATTTATATTAATGGGTGAGATTAATCTAATTAAGATAAAACTATGAAATGTAATTTAGATATTAATATATGACATTCAAACATACAAATGAATGTAAAAATTGAGATTAATTCTTCTAATTTGACAAGTGGCATATGCTAAATATATAAAATATTAAAGAGATCAAAATACTTAGTTTTTATGGTTGACTATTTGACTATGATTATATTCTGGTAGTGAAAATCAAGATAAAGTAGGCTTGTGGCTTGTTTGGTTTTGGAACTAAGTTACTGCCTGCATTGGGTTATTTTTGTAGATCTAGGTCAATATCATTGATTGATATTGACATGTTGGTCAATACTAACCTATGTGAGAGTAGGGCACAATGACTATATGGTCACTTATGACTATCTCTACTTGCTCTGTGTTTTTGATCCTAAATCTTGATGATGTGTACAACTCCAAAAACAAGTCTCCTTTGCCTTGAAACCCTAGGTGTGCTTGTGAAGGCTGAAAACCTTAAAAAATGGGAAAGTTTAATGGGATGAGCGAACCCCAATCAACCCCATTTTATGATTGATTATTTACTATACATATAATAATCTAAGGAGAGAAATCAATCCACTCATAGTTCTCCCACCTAGTGTGATTTTTTAATTGTTCTCCTTCACTATAGTATGCATTGAAAGTTTAAAATTTGATACTTGAATATGCTTGATTTGACTTGGCTTTAAAGTGCTTCAAACTTGGCTTGTGACTGCTCCTGTGACAAGTTTTTAACTTGGGAAGAATAGGGCATATTTATTCGATGTACAATAGTGTATCTATGTATAACAAATAAGTTCCCAAGTCTCTTTTAAATGAGACATTGATTTGTTTTTATATGAATCTAATTGAATATATACCACACCACTAACATGATAGGAAAATGAGCCAACCTAAGGATGGGTTTGATTTTAGAAAATAATTGTTGCTAGGAGTAGATTGATATGACTAGATTAGGTCAATAGTAAATGATGATACTAACTGAGTTTGGTATAACTGGTATGTGTATAGGTGAGCTAAATTGAGTGTGTGGATATGTTTGTGGATGATATGTAGTAGGTTGAAACTAACAGTGAGATTCTTATAAGTGAATAAAAATAAAACATAAGGGTTGGTTCATAATATAACATCCAAGTGTGAGACAATGGAAAATTAGAACCTTATTTATGTGCCCAAGTCATGCACAATAAATGTGTGTCAAGCTTGTCATTAACAAGTATCCAAGACCATATTTTAGTATCGAAAGTAACTTACTAAGATGAACAAAATCAATTTGTCTTTTTTTTATAAATTCACAAGATAAATAAATACATTTATCCTCTTATCAATTCAAAACTCCAAAGAGCACTAAACACTTTATTTGATACTCTTGTCAATGAGAATATATAAGCACTCTCAACACATAATTTGATCCTCTTAACAAATAAAACATATAAGCATGCTAAGCACGTAATTTGATCCTCTTACCAGATGAAAGCATTATAAGTGCACAAATTTTCTCCACTTATCAAAGCACATTTTAAAGCAATTTTAAGAATGCTAAGTGCATAAACTGATCCACCTATAAATGTTTAATTTCTAAGGTAAATCAACTATGACACTTATCATTTCATTTACATTTACATGAAGTAATTCTATGTTGAAATTAGGTTCACTCTACTAAGTTATTATAAACTTAAAATGAAATTTTTATCATTTAACTTTGATGACATAAGTAAAAATTTACCTTTTAATCTAAATAGTTTTCCTAAGTTATTTCAAAGGTAATGAAAACATTAATAATATGAATTATGTTCCAAAATCAAAAATTTAACTATTAATATAAATATCCTCCATACGTTATTATAACTATCATAAAATCAGTATCAACATAAATTACATAACGGAAGTACTCATCTACTTACTTAATTACATAGATTTACTAACCTGACATAAATGAAATTGACATAGTATCAATATTAAATTAAATTGAAACATTTATAATTAATTTACTCAACATTTAATGAGATTTTTTAAGCTAACAATAGTTCAAATGAATCACCATCATTTAAATTTGTAAACGTAAATGAAATTTTTTCTAAGCATTCTATTTAGCTTTCTTGAGCTATAGTAAACATAAATGATGCACTATGATTTTAATCTGATAATTTAAGCAATAAATTTACTTAACATAAAGGATGACCATGTTGGGTAGGAATTACTCACCCCAGACACTTTTTAGTCCAATTTTATATGGGGAATCCTTCTCCTTTAATGATTTCCTCTTCTTCCTCTGCTCCTACTTGTTCACAATCTGATCTTAACAACGATGGATTTTGGCTTGTAGAGAGGCTTTCTAGCATTGCCTACTCCTATATCTTCCACCCTTTTTTTCATTCCTCTACATATACTTTATTTTTTTTATTATTTTGGCTTCCTATAATCTTGGTAGCCATGGATTTGAGTTTGTATGGAGGGTGGGTTAGTTTTTCCCTCTCCTAGTGATTTTGTGTTTCATTTTGTATTCCTCAGCTTCTTCCTTCCTAGATGTTAGATTTTGGGCTTCAAATTCATTTGGATTTTTGTTATATTTTGGATGACAATTATTTTTTTCAATAAAATCTTGGCTTCCATGGATCTAGGTCTATAAAGAGGGTTATTTCCATTGCTAGATTGAGCACAAACTAGGCGATCTCAAACCCTTTCATTATTTTTGCTCTATCAAGGAAATATTATCCTATGATTTTTTTTTTGGATTGATTAATTCCATTGATGTATCTTAAATGTATATTAATTTCTGTGGTTTTTCTAGATCATGATTTTGAACCTGTGAAACCCTAGTTTATTATTTTTGTTATTTTAAATCCTATCACTCTACATTTCCTTCCTAACTAGGTTTAGTTTAGGATATCCTAGCTACTATTGACATAGGATAAGTTTACTTTGAGGTTTTAACATATTATATGGATAATGGACCTCATATTTTATTTTTTTACTTCTAAACCATTTTTTGGATCTTTCATTTGTTGTTATTTTTAGAGATGTTGGGTTATTGGGGGAAGAGACTTTGGATCCTAAGGTGGATTTGGATTTGGATTAATTCAAAGTAGAAAGTGTTCCATGCATATATATAAAATTTTAAAGGGTAAGAATCACCAATGGGTCATAAAACATCTAATTCCATTCATTTGGCATGTTTTTGTGATCATAATTCATGTTTTTTAGAAAACTAGGATGAGCTGGTAGCTTTTTATTTGGCTATAAAAGTGATTATTGAAAATTGGCATTAAGTTGGATTTTATTTCCTTTGAATTTGGTCTAGATTTTTTGGAAATATTTTGAAGGGTTTTGAAAAATTTAATTTTAGATTATTTTTTCTAAATAATGCATAGATATGGGGGGTAGTTTCTCTTTGAGGATATCATTGTGAGAAAAAGTGTTTCATGCTAATTTGGAAAAACAATAGAGGTAAACTTCTCCTAATGGATCTGAAAAAAGGAAAATTAAAATATAAGTCCATCTAGTAGGTTTTTATTATTAGATTTTAATTTTTTTATAAAATCAGGGCAAGTTGAACTATCTTTTTATTTGGTTGCAGAAGCTATTGTAATTATTGCTAAAAAGTTCCTCTCATATTTATGTCTAATGACTATTTTTTTCTTATTTTATGATTTTTTCTTATGTAATTGTGGGATTTAAAAATGATGTTGACTAGTTTTCATCAATTTTTTAAAATAATAACTTGATTTAAAAATGAATAATTTTAGGTATGTAATTCTTAGCTCCCATCAGAAGAAGGTATTGGATTAAGATGTTATGGATCTTATGATTTTAGTTTTTATATGTAGATATTATAATGATATGGATGAATCTTGATTGTGGTTCTATAATATTCTCAATAGTGGTTGTGGAAGATTCTAGGTAGTGACTATGGAAGATTCTAGGTGGTGGTTGTAGAAAATAAACTATGTTGTGGATCTTTTAAATCCATAGAAGACTCTTTATAGTGTCTATGGGAGATTATGGGTGTTGACCCTAAAATTTTACTTAAGGCATTTATATAAATTTATCCAAGACTTCATGCATGATTTAAATGTGCTAAATACTTGAATAATTGCTTAGTACAAACTTCCTAAATCATGCAAACATAATGAATAAGGTTGTACATATGACATGATACACAACATGTAGGTACAATAAGCATAATTAAAATGAAAGCTACACATGAAGGAAGAAATTAGTGGAGAAATTGTTGAAATTTTAAATTCATCAAGGCAAGGAGAAGTAAATTTACATAAGATTAGATCTAGGTTGGAAAAGGAATAAGCTAGGAGGGAAAAGGAATATGCCACTACATGTATAGGTGTAGAAGATCTCGAATAGAATATTCCTTGATGTGAAAAGACTTGGCATGAAAGTTGGACAAATTTATGAGTTGGAAATAACAAGAAGGGGTCAAAGAAAAGTATAAATAAGGACTTTTAACTCTCATTTGAATATTATTTTAATAATATCATTTCTGGTTGGATGCTTTGGAGTGTTTAAGTTATTGTTGCTTATGAAGAAGCATTGGGATAGGGAAACCTTTGATATTTGGATGTAAAGATTAATTTGAAAGAATCATGGTATGCTTTAAATATGTATACCTTGTATGGATTGTATACTAATGTGAATATATGAATGAATGGATGGATTGTGTACACGTGTTGAGTATGGTTATCTTGTTATGTGGATGATGTGTATTTTCTTTGCTTTAATTTCGAGAATTATGCAAATATATATCTTGATGATTTGTTCTCATAAGGTGGCTTTTAGTTTTTATTTTTACATCTTAAGTGAGTGCTTAGGTTTTCAATCCTAAGTGATAGGTTGGTGTGGTAAGTGTTGAGTGTCCTTCTATTTATTGAATTTATCATAACATGCATATGACTAAGCTAAGTAGTAAATAATAACATAACATTTTAATTTTTTTTAGGACCCTATTTTAACAAAGTATGGAGATAAATGTTGTGAGTGGTAGGACACATCTTGTTAGAGCACATGGAAGCCTTGTTTGAATAAAAATCTTTATAGTTTACAAAGAATGTTGCCGGAATGAAGCAAATATTTAAATCAAAAAAAGTGGCTAGAATAAAATATTCTAAGTGATCTTTATATTTTTTTCTCATGCGAGTTACTTGAGCACATCCACACATGGTTAGTTATGTTATATTGAAGAGCTAGTCAATAAATTGAAGGAGTTAGATGAGGAGTGAACAAGAATTGTGGATGTTTACTGGAGGCATGCATTTAATAACTAATTTCTATAATTTTAGTTTTGATGTACAAATTTCTCGAGGAATTTTTTTTGAGTTTTTACTCAAGCTTAGAGGTTCTTTATTACACACATTTTATATTTGATCAAGATGTTCATGGTTGACTAGGGAATAAAAAACATGATGATGAGTGGAAATATCTACATGTGCTTGATGCTGGGCATAAGTGAGAAGAGTAGAGTGAGTGTTGGGAAAAGTTTGGTGAGAATATAAATTACATAGAGGTGGAGTATCCTAATGAAAGGGAAGAGGTGATGCACAAACATAATGAAATAAGAGATATGTAAATCAATGGAGAATATTTTGACATTTTGCATTCATCAAAGCAAGGAAAAGGGAATTTACATTATGTTAGATCTAGGTTGGAAAAGGAATAATTTGGGAGGGAAAATGAATATGCCACTACATGGACATGTAGATGGATTTTGGAATAGAATATTCCTAGATGCACAAAAAGTTTGCATGACAATTGGACAAAGTTATAAGTTAAAAAAAACTAGCAAGGGTCTAGGAAAAGTATAAATAAGGACCTTGAACTATCATTTGAGTATTATTTAAATAATATCATTGTAAGTTGGATGCTTTGGAGTTTCATAGTTATAGTTGCTTCTGAACAAGCATTGAGCTAGGGTTTGAGTGGAAAACTTTTGAGATTCAGATGTAAAGATCATTATAAAAGAATCATTATATGATTTAAGGATGTATACCATGATTGATTGTAAATTGATGTGATTACATTCATGAAGGGATGTATTTTTCACACATGTTGAGTATGGTTATCTTGTTACATATATGATGTGTATTTATTTTGCTTTATAGTCTATAATTATGCAAATATATATATTCATGTGTTGTTCTCATAAGGTGGGTCTTAGTGTTTCTTTTTATGTCTCAAGTGAGTGCTTAGATCTTACAACCTAAGTGATAGGCTAGTGTGGTAATTTTTAAGTGTTTTTTTATTTGTTTCCCTTATCATAGCATGTATAAAGCTAAGTTAGGTAGTAAATAAAAACATAACATTTTGGTTTTTTTGGTGGGACCCTATTTGAAAAAAGTATGGAGATTGATATTGTGAATGGTAGGACACATCTTATTAGAGTGCATGGAAGCTTGGTTTGAGGGGAAATGTTTATATTTTTAGAAGTAAACAAGGATTCAAATCCAAAAAAGTGGTGAGAGTAAAATATTTTGAGCGATATATATATATATATATATATATATATATATATATATATATATATATATATATATATATATATATATATATATATATATATATATATATATATATATATATATATATATATATATATATAAATTAAGCACTTCCACGCATGGTTAATTGTGTTTGTGGTTGGAATGAGTTAGAAATTTGGGATAAAGTATGTTTGGATAGAAGAGTGATTCAATAAATTAAAGGAGTTAGATGAGGGGTGGACAAGATTTGTGTATGTCTAGTAGAGATGTGTTTAACAAATAATTATTATAGTTTTTATGTACACTATATATATATATATATATATATATATATAAATCAAGCACTTCCACACATGGTTAGTTGTGTTTGTGGTTAGAATGAGTTATAAATTTGGGATAAAGTATGTTTGAACTAAAGAGTGAGTCAATAAATTAAAGGAGTTAGATGAGGAGTGGACAAGATTTGTGGATGTCTAGTAGAGATGTGTTTAACAAATAATTATTATAGTTTTTAGTTTTTATGTACACATTCCTTAAGGAATATTTTTTTTACAAATTTTATGTGATCTTAGAGGTTATTTATTACATAATTTATAGTGTGGATCATACTTATGGTTGACTATGGAATAATAAACATGAAGATGAATGGTTAGATCTACATGCACTTAGCGCTAGGCAAAAGAGAGAAAAGTAGTAGAGTGAGTGTTGTGAAAAGTTTGGTAAGAACATAACTTACATAGAGATGGAGTATCATAATGAAAGGGAAGAGAGGATTCAAAAATTTAATGAAAGAAGAGATAAGTTAATCACTACTAAGGATCCTTGGTGGAAGATAGGGCCTAATCAAGGAGATGTTATTGGAACATGTAAGAAATGGAAAGGGCTTGTGATAAGTTCATGAAAATGTGAGAAATGACCTTATTTTTATGGTGACATGTGCATGGTGAATATATTTTTTAAGATGACAAGGTTACAGGATGCATAGTGGGTGAAGGAAGCTTTGAATTTGATTCATCAATTGTTGAATCATGTGCACATCTAGATTTAGAAAATAAATTGATTCAAAAATGTTTTAGGTATAAATATATAAATTAATAGATGATTAGAATATAGTCATGGAAGAGATTGTATTCTAAATTCATGTAAAGATAATAAGTGCACAAGTAAGGAAGGTATGCAAGCTATTATAATGGTAAATATTATAATGTCGATAGGAGGGGCTTGCGTAAAAGGTTCTTTGGATAGAGTTAATATCCAATTTTTAACCCTTAGGGAAAATGTTAGTGTAAAATATTCATACAGATAAATATTGGGGTTTTCAAGAATCAAGATTAGCTGTGGATAATGTCAAGTCACATAACAATACTCTAAAAAATCTTGTGCATGTTACTATTCCTCACTTTAATAGATACACAATTTTTAATCCTAATGGGGTTTTAATCTTGGATTAAAAACAAATTTACGGTGAAAGATTTTAAACAATTAGGATCACCACACATTTGATGGGCCCTAGAATCATACTTGCTAAAACTTTAGAGAGAAATTCTAAAATATAAATAAATTCACTGGTTATACCCAACCCAAAATTTGAAATTTAATAATAATATACTTGAACATAAATGCTAATTCCTCTTCATGAGATTATATTTCATATTATTTAGTGATTGGATGAATGTAAAAATATTCATATAAATCAGGCACTAGAATATGTAAACCAAAAAATCTATTGATCCAAGCCAAAACTCTTTTAGCATTACAATTTATAGCCTACATGTAAATCTATTAATCTAATATAAAACATGTTTGTAATCATTTCTAAAATTTTATGCATTTATTGAATAAATATGATTTTTTAAGACATGATGATTTTCCATCATATCAAATATTTTATAGACTAGTGATGTTTTTCCATCAATGTGAATCTTTTATAAGTTAGAAATTCTTTTCTAAGAAATAATGATGATTTTCTATCTTGCAATGTTTTTATAATCCTGAGTTGTTTCTATAATCATGTGATGCTTTTATATCAATGTGATGTTTTCTAATCGTATGATGTATTTACAACAACATGATGTTTTTCTAAGCTTGGGATGTTTTTCTAAGCATGTGATGATATTACATCATTGTGATGTTATTCCAGTAATGTGATGTTTTTCCATCACCATAATTTTTTTCTAACCATGTAATGTTTATCTAAGTCGATGATGTTTCTATAATATCTTGATGATTTTCCATATAAAGTGTTGATTTTCCTATGCATTCAATGCTTTTCCAATGCATTACAATGATTTCAGAAAAGAGTGATGAGTTTCTAGGTGTGTTATGTTGTTATAGGAAAGCAATAATTTTACAAACATGTGAATATTTTAAATTTTTTTGATGTCAATCTAACAATTTGACTATAAGAGTAACACAAATGCTTTCCTTACAGAAAAATGGTAGGTAACCAATCCTTAGGAAATAAAATAAGTGCAATAATTTTTAAAATACAAAGTATTACATCTTATTTGATAAACCATCTATGCTAGCTAATCGATCTTGACCATTGTCAAAGTATGATTATAACATTTGAAATAACATTCAGAATGATTTGAATGATAATATGACTAACAAAGTCAATGATGATGATAATGAAATGCATTTGCTTGAAGACATCCCATTAAATCATCTTGAATTTGCATCACTAGGAGTGAAATTTAACTCTAATTTTGATATGTCTAAATATAACATATTGAATCTTAGAAGTGGAAATAATGACAATTAATAAAATTATGCCACCACCACATCTAATTCTTCTAGGAAGATAAAGCAAATAATGTGATTTGGGAAGTGATTTTAGGTTATAGTGGGTGGCCTACTTTCCCTTCACTAAACTTATTGGAAATGAAAATAAAAATGAAGCTCCCAAAGAATTCAAATGCATAATTTGTAGATAGAAAATTGCAAGGGACAAGACAATGCAACTAAAATTAGATAATATTGAGAAGCATGCAATAAATATATATGAAAATAAAATTGAAAATGGAGTTATGAAGCTATTTTAGATGGAAAATTGTAAATGATTGTTTTCATAATAGGAATGCAAAAGCATATAAGAATCATATGATAAATCAAATAATACATTCTAAAAATGGAAGGATAATTACATCTCAATTTGAAAATATCGCTCAAAACTGTCATTTACGTAAAATAGTTCAACCAATTGTTGTTTTTCACATTCTTAAAATATATCATCCTATGACATATTTTTTTAACATAATACCATGCTCAATTTTATTGTGTCACATAATTTACTCATTCTCATTGGTCTGAAAGTAGTGTTTGCGATTGGGTAAAATTCTTATCTATGATTGACAAATAAGACTTGAAAGAGAAAATTAAACATGCATAATATGTGTCAATACCTATTAATGAGATTAAAGTAGTGGATAATACTTATTGGGTCTATATGCATGTTTATAATATTAAAAATCATGTGAGACAACCTCATTTTCTTGATATTTATAAGATGAAAAAAAATTGTAATGTTGAAAACCTTTGTGAATTGGTAATAAATAGTTTTAAGTAATTAATGGCATGGATGATTCTAAAATTACAAAAACACTAGTATGTGTTGGGGCAGATAGAGCATCTGTAATGAAATTTCATTGAAATTTCATTTGTGTAAGACTCCAAACATCCCATTGCCATATATGATTGACATTCATTATATGGCTCATAGAATGAATCTAGCATACAAAATAGTTAGCAAATTTAGAAATGTAACAAAGGTTTAAAAAATTGTTCATGAGGTATATGCTTATTTCTCTCATAGTCTTAAGAGGTTCATGGAGTTCTAAATATTTATAGGAGGTCTATCTAAGTTTGATCAAGGTTTGGTTAAAGCAAGTGCAAAAGTCCAATGGTCACATGAGATAAATGTGGGTGCATGCCAATAATGATAAGAAACAAGAATGATATCAAAAGATAAGTATTGCATGAGACAACCAAAATGGAGAAAGCCCAATATTCATTAAGTGAGAAAGCTCCTCAAGTGAAGTGTACATATAGGAGTGCTAAGTAACTCCTCTAAAAATGGTGGTTAAATTCCCTTAGAATAGAAGTGTTACTCCTCCAAAAAAGGTGGTCAAAGGAACCCAGAATATAGGTGTAACTCCTCCACAAAAGGTGGACAAAGGAATTACATCTTATTCTTCTAGTCAAACCTATGACACCTATGACACACTAACTCCACCTAAGCAAGCATATCCACAAATGTAAGACAAATTTATGTGAGAAAATATAATATTTTCAAATAAATAAATCTAGGAAAATAAATACCTGTACTAACACCCCCCATAAGCACATCTCAGGTAGGCAGTGTAAAACAAAAATGGGTTTCAACAACTAGACCTGATCAGGTACCCATATACAAAATAATCTCTCATAAAGCAGAGAAAAGGAGAAAAATCATAGGAAAAAACTCCCCCAAAAGAGAAACATTAAAGAAGTGAATAGGCTAGAAGGTCATCCCTGAAGATGATGTTGCTACTGATGTAGATTGCACCCCAAAAAGATCTCATAGATAAATGAACTTGTTCTTAGTAAAGGGTTTGGTAAAGATATATGGAACCTACTCTGAAGATTGGAAAAGTCTCAAGTTGATGACCTGACCATGAATAATCTCCTAGATAAAATGCATGTGAATCTCAATGTGTTTGGTCCATTGGTGCTGAACCAAATTCTTGCATATTTGTATAGTACTTTGGTTATCACAATATATGATGGTGGGCTACCTATAAGGAATGTCAAACTTAGATAGAATCCCTTGAATCCATATAGCCTTGATAGTTATGTTAATATCTTCCCTATACTCTACCTTTATGGATGATATAGTAATAGCATTTTGCTTCTTCTTAGACCAATTGACAGGACCAAAACCTAAAGAAAAATTATAACCTAAAGTGGACTTGTGATTCTGAGTATTTCTAGCCTAATTTGAATCTAAAAACCCAACCAAGTCAATCTCTATACCAAATATGTACTGAATCGTAAATCTATAGGAGCCCTAAATGTAATAAAGTATCTGCCTGGATGATTTCCAGTGCAACTCATGGTGATCCTAAATGAATCATGAAAAAATGCCTACTGCATATGAAATATCATGCCTAGTATCAATCAAATAAATGATGTTACAAATAAGTTATTGATACCGAGTGGCATCTCCCAAAGGTATATAACTTTTAGGATCAAATTTGACTCTTGATAGAAAGGGATTTGAAGATGACTTACAATCATCCATGTGAAACCAAGCCAAAAGATTGAGATTATACTTAGGTTGTGCAAGTGAAATCCCTAAATCAAAATGTGAAATATCGATGCCAATAAAGTAATGCAGAAGATCCAAGTCTATCATGTCAAATATATCCTATAGAGATGACATCACCACTTCAATAGATGATGAGGAACTTTCACTGATCAAAATATCATCAACATAAAGGACCAATATCAATAAAGAATCATCCTACCATAATAAGTAGACATTAGGGTCTAAATGACACCTGATGAAACTTGAAGTACTAAGCTTAAGGGGCCTATTTGAGGCCATAGTTGTATTTCCTAAGTCTACAAACTAAGGATGAATCCTAAAAAAACCTAGGTAGTTATTCCATGTAGATATCCTCAGCAAGGTCTTCATGAAGAAAGGCACTCTTCATATCCATCTAGTGCACATCTGAACCATGTGTTGTGGCTATAACTGTGTGAGTCAGATTGAAGTCATCTTTGAAATAGGTGCAAAGGTCTATGTGTAGTCAATGTTATCTACCTTTGAAAAACACTTGGTGACCAATCACACCTTATACTTATCAACTGACCCATTTAATACAAACTTGGTCCACTATATTCACCTACATCAAACCATATTCCTTTCCTTAGGAAGTGAAGTCAAATCCCAATCGTGATTTTTGATTAAGGAAGAATATTCTTCTTGCATAGCATTATCCCATTCAGGTATGCCTAAAGCCTTTTGAAATGTATATAGATCTAAAATTAAAGTAAATAAATTATGTGGACCACTCTAATTAAATTCCAAAGTATTTCTATCATATACTAGATCCCCTACCCAAGGGCCTGCACTTTGAAGTGTCTGCTTGGACCAAAGAGGCCCAGATGTGGGTGAGCCAGGTGTTAAATCCTCATCCTCATGATTATAGGTGGATGTAGATGACTCACCATCACTCACTCACTTTAAAACCTAGAATAATAATAATAATACCCTAGCTCAAGAACCTACTCTAGATGATCCACGTTAGAAGAAGAATCATCAAGTATAATTGAATTCAATAAAAGAGAATAAGTGTCAAGTGTTGAGTCTTTAAGAATCTACTGAAAGTGAATACTTCTCTCTATAATCAACTCATATGTGGTTATATGTATAAGGTGATACCCCTTGACACCATCTAGATAACCTATAAAGATGCAATGTGTGGATTGAGGTCCCATAACTTTATGTATCTTCTTTGGTATATGTGCTATAGCTAAAGATCCAAAAATCCTAAAGTGCTCAACTTCAAGTTTCCTTTCATGCCAAGGTTAAATGGTTGTTATGCCTTTCAAATATTTGTGAATAACCTTTTTCTAAATATAATAAGCATAATTAATGAATTTGGCCCAATACTAAGGTGCCAATGACTTAGATCAAATCATACAACTAGCCATAACTTTTGAGGATTTTTTCTTGTGTTCTACAAATCCATTATATGAAAGAATGTAAGTACCTATCGACTAAAAATCAATCCCCTCTATGGTGCAAAACCAATCAAATCTATTTTTAGCATATTCACCTCCATTTTTAGTTTAAATAAACTTGATGGATTTCTTAGATTGTTTCTCTACAAGTGCCTTGAATTTTGGAAAATATTTAAACACTTCAGACTTTTGCTTAAGAAAGTAGACCCATGTATATCTTGAGAAATCATCAATAAAAGTGAGAATGTACTTAGCCCTTATAAAATATAAACTGAGAAAAGGCCCATATACATCACTACCTGCTAAATTCAATGCTTGTGAAGCCCTCCAAGCTTTGCCTTTATCAAATTTTGCTTTGGGATGCTTTGCAAGAGAGCAAACCTCACAAAGTCCCTTAAAGAATTGGACTGGAGGCAAGCCTATGACCATGCCATTTTTGATAAGTTATTCAAGGTAGTAGTAGTTAAGGTGGCCAAACTACTCATGCCATAATTTTCTAACTCCATATGAATGAGTCAGCAATGTAGTTAGATAATAACCAAGTGCAAAATGTGAGGTGTATAACCTAGATTGGTGATCTTCCCTACCCACTACCACTATATAATCACTATACAACTCCTTTTTGATAATTGAATTTGGTAAAAACTCAACCCTCATGCCTTTACTAATATGAGTGATTTGATACATTGATAGGAGATTGGTTGAAAGAAAAGGGACACTTAGAACATTATTGAATGTTCCTCCTTCTATTTCAATAGACCCTCTCCGTACAACTGGTATAGAAGTATCATTACTCAAAATAATACAAGTCTTTAAGGATGAAAACTCAACTAGTGAAGGGACCATATGGTGAAAATCACCCAAGTTAATAACCCATGAAGATGTTGGAGCTAAAATTGCTACAAAAATCTTGCCATTTTATTTCTCTTTCCCCTTCCCCTTTGCCTTAGTAGAATCTTGGGTTGATGAATTCTAATTGATAGACTCTAGAACACATATGTTGTCCTTCTCTAAGAGATGAGTTTTATTATATATTTAATTCTTCATACACTTGTGTTCATCATGCACATTGTTATTATAGTAGGCACACTTAACCTTCTCTTTCTTAGGTTTGTCTTTGAAAGATGAGGCTTTAGTGTTGGTTTTGGTAGGGGTTGATTCTTTATTCTTCTTTTGATCCTTATTCTTATTCATCTCTTTGTTTGAAGTCTTTGATTTCTAATTCCCATCAATTAGGGCTTAAGGTTTTTTAGACTTTAATGTGCCCATTTGGATCAACTTATCTTTCTCTCTGGTTAGTCGACAATGAAAGTATCTAAAGAGGGCATTTTCCATGTAGTGCCCAAAGCACTTTTAGTGACATGGAAAGTAGGGACAAAGATAGAATAGTCAAGACCTAGTTTAAAGAGTATATAAAGAATAAGTTGGTCATCTTAATTATTTATTTTCACATTCTTGAAACTGTAATCTCAAGGATTTAAACTTAGTGAAGAAATCCTAAAGTGTGTCAAAATTACTAAGAATTAGGCTAATGAGTTCATTCTCAAGTCCATGACCTCTAGTCAGATCTCGCTCCCCAAATATATTTCACATAATGGTTCATACATTATTGGGTGATTTCGTAGGCTCTAAGTGAAATAAGAGATCAAGTGCTATAGAAAGACATAATAGACTTTAGGTTTCATCACTATGGTTATACTACTTTACTTTCTATGCATCTGTGCTATGTTCAGTTTCATCACCCATGGTTATCCTATACAATCCCTCAATCCTTAGAATAATTTTCATCTTGATTTTCCATTCATGGTAATTAAAGGGAGTTAGTGGGTTGATTAAACTTGAATCCATTTTAGTGTTGAGTTGTAGTAGTAGTGTAAGTTTTATTTTTTTCAAAAATGAAAATGTAAGTAGAATATAAAAAGAGACATAATAAAAGTACACTCCTTGAACTATAAATATGAAATATCCCCCCAAATTTTATAAACACATACTCAAAATATGTCATACTCAGTCGATAGTGCATCTAGAGCAATCATTGCAAGTGTTTAAAAGATGATATTTACAGACAAAAGAGGATATCAGACTTAGTTGATAATAAGTTCAAGGAATCAAGTACAATAGTGAGCAAATAAGAGAGAGAAATGATGTTTTGAATGCAAGGGGGTTTAGCCACCTACCAAACTAGGCATCACCCTTTGGTCTTCATCTAGTGATGATATGAAGAGTTCAAAAAAAAATTATTTCCCATCTTTCAAAAATAATACTCATAATGAATTATTTTTATATAAAAAATAATGAAAAAAGAGTTACACCAATAATAATCACAACCCTAATATCACTCACCTCCTTTACAATACAATATTAATTTTATAAAAAGGTGTTTATATATATATATATATATATATATATATATATACATCCAAGGAATCAAGTACAATAGTGAGCAAATAAGAGAGAGAAATGATGTTTTGAATGCAAGGGGGTTTAGCCACCTACCAAACTAGGCATCACCCTTTGGTCTTCATCTAGTGATGATATGAAGAGTTCAAAAAAAATTTATTTCCCATCTTTCAAAAATAATACTCATAATGAATTATTTTTATATAAAAAATAATGAAAAAAGAGTTACACCAATAATAATCACAACCCTAATATCACCCACCTCCTTTACAATACAATATTAATTTTATAAAAAGGTGTTTATATATATAATAGCCCCTATGGCCCCCCTCCCCCTTTTATTGAGAAATAAAGCTTCTTTATAAAAAAAATTAAATCACTTGATATTTAAAGTTCTTGTAAAGTCAAATAACTTTTCCCACCAAAAAAACAAAAACCAAATGTTTTGGATGGTTTCATGAATTTGTTTGCATGCCAAAACAAATGATTTTCAGATAAGAGAAGCATTACCAACTAAATGATGGGTTGGGAAGGGTGATTAGAGAGGATGTCTTGAGCATAAACACCAATATGGCATGATATTGTTGGAAAGTACAAACCTTTAGTGACTTTATTTTCACCTTAGATGGTACTGAAAAGTGTGAAATCCTAGTTTTCAAAAAAAAAGACACAATGCCAATGGTAGAATGCCCATGAAGAATTACAAGGTCATGAGGCTTGTTTTAGAAATGTTGGTCGAGGATCTTGACGAGTTGATCAAATTGGACAAGTGGGTGAGCCACCACACAACCTTAGTTAAATTTTACACCTTTGTTCTTTGAATCTATTGACATGCTATATGAGACAATGACCAGGGTAGAAGTGTCAACCAATTGATGGCATTTTTAGAAAGGATTAGGTTATTAAGTCCTCCCAAGCTAATAATGCATGCATGCAGGCCATAGAGCTAGCGAATAGACCTTGAGAGATCATACAATTATGTTGTTTAAAAAAACTTCCTACACCATATGATAGAACCAATCCAAGAAAAGACCAAGAACCAAGTTTACCAATCTAAGATAAAACCAATACATGGATTTTAGCAAAAAATGAACCCTATAATTTTTCTCTTGAGGTTTTTGAGATTTAAAAAAGATAAATAATTTTTTTCAAACCCTAAAAAAAATTGCCTCACAATATATGCAAATAATCTCAAGATTAAAAAAAAATAACAGAAAAGAAAAATTAGACAAATGTTTATTTGATTGGCTCTAATACCTTATCATAGTTTAATCTAGGTCCAGTTAAAATGAGTACGAAGGTCTAATGGTCACATAATACAAATGTGGGTATAAGCCAACAATGAGTTGAAGTAAGAATGAAATCAAAAGATAAGTATTGCACTAGGCAACCAAAATGGAGAAAGCCCAATATTCATAAAGTGAAAAATCTCCTCAAGTGAATCACACATATAAGAGTGATGAGTAACTCCTCCACAAATGGTGGTCAAAGACCCACTAAAATAGAAGTGTAACTCCTCCACAAAAGGTGGTCAAAGGAACCTAGAATAGAGGTGTAACTCCTCCACAAAAGGTGGTCAAAGGAGTTACATCCTAGTCTTCTAGTCAAACCTATAACACTTATGACACACTAACTCCACCTAAGCAAACATATACCCAAATTTATGAAAATTCCATGTGAGCAAATATAATATTTCCAAATAAATAAATCCAATAAAATAAATACCTACACTAACAAGGTCTAACAAATGGGCATAATTTATTAAAATATTTTGACATCAGGGGGATCTCATTGTATCCATCTATGTATAGGGTATATGATGAATATCTATCCTCATTAGGACTGATGTGGTAACATCACAAAGAAGTTGATAAGAGTTAATATTTGATATATTAATTGACTGATATAAATAATTTTTTACTATTTTGTGGCCTCCTGCCCATGTTGGATGAAATTCATTATTTAATTAAAAAATTCCCAAGATAGAATTATGTATATTTTTTATTTTATAAGATTGAGGAGGCATGTTTGTTTAGATATAGAGAATTTTTATCTTAATAAACATACTTCTTTTTTGGGTCTAAAGTTTGAGAGTTGGAATAATTTGATACAAATTGGAAATCCAAGAAACTTTATAAGTTTCAATATATTGGGAGAATTATGTGCATCTGTACATAGATATAAGACACCCATGTATTGCTTTTGAAGGATAGTGAATGGTCACATCATGAGTTACATGTCCAAAGGTCACTCTTTGATGATATTTTATCATCAATAAGGATAAGGTTAATATAGATTGTAACTTCCTTCGTATCAAAAATAATGAATAGTTTTTTAGGGACAAATTGATTGATGTAATGGCTATAGTAAATCCTAACTATTGGAACAGTGCCCAAAATTTGCTTCCTTTACAAGATGACTACCACAAAAAAATTGACTATTTTAATTAAACATTTTTGTAAGACTGTTGATATTAATGGAATGCCAATTATAAGTCTTTTAAATAATAACATGTTGAGCGAACAATCCCAAAAAAAATCCATTATAATGCTTGATCAATTCAAATTATTGGATGATCGATATCAGTGTGGAGTAATAATTTAACTATGGAAAAAAATAGGTTCTAGAAATGTTTTGTGAGAAACTTTGGATGAGTTTTTCTCACTATATGATCTATGTCAAATAATGATTTTGGGTGTGGTAGAATATGAAGGAGTTTTCAATGCCTTATTATTTATAAAGTCTAAATTATAAAATAAGCTTAACAAAAATTTGGATAATTGTTGGAGACTTTACACATATGGTACATTGTGAATTACTTCCCCTATGATAGGGATTTATTAATATGAAATTTGATTATTGAAAGGATAGGGATTAATAAAAATTCCACTAACAGAAAAAATGACCTTATTGAAAATTGGGATGAAAATATTGCACCTATTGATTGTCAATAAAATCAGATAAATTTTGAAGTAGATCATATAAACGTTCAAACCAAAAAAATAGTAGCTTTCATTGAATTTAGATCTGTGATGTTGTATTCAAAATTTAAAAATGTTTTTGTGTTCTTTTTCATTTTGATGTTCATTTAGTTAGTGTTTCATGAATCATTATTAATTTTAAGAAAATATCATATTCAATGAAATAATTATTATTTATTATGAATCTCTCAATTCATTTCCAAGTTTATGATGCATTTCTAAGCCAACAATGTGTTTGTAATGTTGCAACACATTTTGAAGCATGTGATTTATTTTGAACCCTGTAATGCAATTCTCATCTTGCAATACATTTCAAACCTATGATGCATTTCAAATCCTACCATGCATTTTGAAGCCTATAATGCATTTCAAATCCCATAATGCATTTCAAATCATGTGATGTATTTATAGTCCTATAATTAATTTTGAATCCCATAATGCATTTCTAAGCATTCAATGTATTTTGAAGCCTATGATGCATTTCTAAGCTTTTTATTCATTTTGAAGCCTACAAAGCATTTCCAAACATACGATGTATTTATGAGCCTGTAGTGTATTTCCTAGTGCATAATACATTTCCAAGCTTGTGATATGATGATATCTACCTTATCGATGTGAAAATTTTCACTGCTGACAATGATAACCCATTGAGTCCACCATTCATTTTTATTATATTAATTACCTCAATATATGTGACTAGAAAGGTTTATACTCCCATAAAATTTATTTACAAAATTTGACAGCTCACTTGATTTTCTTAGATCAAAATCTAAGTGTCAAATGAAGCGGGTAAGAAAAAGATGATTCAACTCCTAGATTATCATGTGAGAACTTAGAAATGACATTCATTAAATGCTAACAAGGAAATACCATTCCTCAAATTTACTATAAGTAAATGCCCATATGAATAAATTATATAATGAGCTCTTACAAAGAGGAAAATTTACCATAGAGATTATGTTATGTTGTGTTTGGGCATGATTCCATGGCCTAGCTCAAGGTCTATCTACTCCTTTTTCTGCACTAGCATATTTTGGAGTAAGAAAATATGAAAAGGGAGCCATCATGTCTTTTAAAACTTCAACATTGTGCATGGCTTAGTTCATTGCCAGAAAGCCAACATTAATTTTTATTAAATTGCTTATCTAATTTGGTGGAATAATTCCATAACATTTTAAAAACATTAGTTTACATTCAGTGAATAGTGAGGAAGAGGAGAAATTTTGTCTGCAAACCATCACTTGATTTTTTAGACCTCCCCAACCATCTGTCATCTATTCAGAAAGAGCATGTTGTTACTTCCATGGATTCTATATAAATTTCTTGGTAACCAAAATGTAGTGATCTTTGATGAACAAATTTATATGTAAAGTTTCCTTAGTTATAGGTGATTGTCAAGAATAAAACAATTACTTTATTATACACACACACACACACCATGAGAAGTTTTTATTCATTTAAATGATTTTTTAGGGACGTGATGTTTGTTTAGGACTATGGTGATTTTTTTATTGCTATGAGATTTGTTTATTCCTTACATTAATTTCTTTAGTGTCACATGAAATGTGTATTCATTGCAGTGCTTTATTTATTGGCTCACTTACAAAAAAATTCATCAGAGATTTTATGCTTTCATAGCTCATAATAATTATACATAGGCTTTTGGATCGAACTTGTGTGAAAGTTTTTCTTCATCTTTATGGGATGATTTTGTATTCAAAAGTGATATTTTTAATTCTACGTGATGCTTTTGTATGTTATGCAATGCCTTTGTATGTTTTGTATTTATTTTATATTCTATGCAATGCTTTCATATCTGAGCTAGAGAGGACAATTAAAATTCACCAAAATATTTTAATTATTTTAAAAGTTTTATTGGGATTCACCTTTACATCCATAATACATTTATATGTTATTTCTAGTTTTTCCATACACACAATGGCCACTTTTTAAAGATTTGCCACCCCAATGAATCCATATCCAACAAAATTCACCACTTGTTCTTTTTTTTCATGAGTTTCTTAACATTTTCCATATTAACCACATAGTTTCAAGTTAGGGAGATGTCATGAAAGGAAGCATAAGGTTGACTACAACTACATGAGGAGGGGATACTATTGGATCTAAATAAGGTATTTCATTAGTAATCAATATGCAATAATATTAATAATAATATGTGGTGACCTGTCCAAAAATTATGTATGAAATGTTAATGAAGTTATTAGTATATAGAGGATTTGAGGGTGTGTTAGACCACATTCATAAATTTTAGATCATGTGTGGCATATAAAAGGAGTTAATATGTAGGATAAAAATGTAATATAGTTCATGATAACACACTAGATCACATGCATACCTAGTATCATAAGTACAACTCTAATCAAATGGTGGATAATTTCAAGAAGTTTAAAATAGCCTTCAAGAAGGACTTTCATATTATTTAGTTTGAATAAGAGAATATCTCAGCATTAAAGGAAATCAATTAGGATGCAATTAAGTGTGTGCATGTGTGTGTGTGTGTGTGTGTGTGTGTGTGTGTGATGTGCATTTTAATACATTAATGTTAAAGTTGTCATATGATATCCATCCATTGTAGCATGTGCAATGGTTTGTTGGTGGATTATTTATATCATTCAAAAGACAACCAGTAATGAACAAAGTTAGTGATGTGTGGGAAGCACCAAATTTTATGCTCTAAATCAATGTTATTAGGAACCTTTATACAAGGATAAGCCCATTTATTAAAGCCTAGATTTTGAATATGGAAACATATATACAAAGTATTTCAACATGTTTTATATAGGAGGTATCAAAATCATTGTGGTATACCACATGTGAAGTGGGTGGTTACTCAAAGGAGAATTAAATAAAGAAGAATGTGAAAATTATGATATTTTCCTATCAGGTTTGTAAGGGTGACTAATAGATGTGAGACATTTATTTTTTATAGTGTGCAAAGAAAATAAATGACACTTTCTACTAAAATATCTATGATTCAAATGCATAAAACATAGAGAATCAAGGTTGTGCCATGCTACCATTGTGCCATAACCAAAGTTTCATGGTGGCTATAAAAACCATGGTGTTCATCATAACCAAGGAGGATATAACCAACCTCAAGGTGACATGTTTAATCAAAACTAAGGTAAAGGGTACTACCAAATCCAAGGTGGTAGGAAAAGCCAGAGCCAAGGGGGAATTATAATCAAGGTAATGGATTTATCTTACCCTATTTTTTATCTAACAAATAAATGTTGCTTAATGGGTATAAAACTTGGTAGAACTATTTATATTGTAATATATGACATATAAGCATAAATATGAATATAAATCAAAATTGACTAAAATAGAAATTTACAAGTGGCATGTGCTAAAAATAGTAAGTACAACTAAGTATAAGATAAATAACTTTTTTGATCTCTAGTCAAATGTAATTAATATATGACAGTGGAAATTAGGATAATGAAGGATTGTGATCGTGTAATATCAATGTAGAGTCTAAATATGTTTCTAGATAGGACCATACTCCTTGGATAACAACATAGGCCAACCAAGTCTTTTATTACGACTTATCCCTATTGATTATTAAAAAATAATAGCTATTTTGCATTCTTTGTCTATGTCTATTGAGTAGGCTGATATGTTTCAATTCTATTTTTTCCAAGTAGATATCATTATTTTCCTTCTCTTTTCTTTATAAATCCTATCGATCTTTATGAGAGATAAAAACCTAAAAAAAGAGAGGGGGCATAATGGGTTAACCTGACTCCAATCAACCCATTGATTATTACCTATATATATATGTATATAGGAGGGAATCAAGCTACATGTAGTTCTCCCACCTAGAGTGATTGTGTAATTTTACTCCTTGACTATACGTATGCAACTAGAAATTTGACTTTGATACTTGACAATGATAACTCTTGTCTTGATTTTAGATGCTTTAGACTTGAATTGTGACTAATCCTAGTGAATGATCTTGAATTTTAGAAAAATGGGGAATATTTTCTCAATGTGCAATAGTGTATAAGTACTAAATATATAGTACCAAACTAGGAATAATGAATCACCTTTGATTTGAATTTATAGTGAAACCTTTTGATAATTTCGTTTAGTAGACCTTGAAAAACATGTTGGAAGGCCTAAATTAATATTTCAAATATGGAAACTAGCCATTAATTGATGTGTGTACAAGGCCTTTCTAGGTGGATAGGTTAATAGCAATGGCATGTCAGCCTAGGTGAACATGTCCCAAAGAATTAAGGATAGTTGTCTTAAGTTAGAGGTATTCTAAGAGTGACATAACAAAGGTTTGAATATTAAATTGGAAAATTATATATGGTAGTGAAGGTGAATAGAGGGTCAATCCCACTTATAGATAAATGGCTTAGAGGAATGGAAAATAAGAGTCATGTGTTTAGGTACAAATAAAGTGGTTTAGGATGTGTCAAGAATTAACATTGTCAATTACATATGAATATATTTAGGTATCTACATCTCCCCCGCCTTTTATTATAATAATTAAATTGATATAATAAAGGATAAATAATTAAACTTGAGTGTGTACAACATATTTTGTCTTTGATAGGATAATCCAATTTTGAAAGGCACTCTTTTTTGTAAAACTTGCAACAACACATGAAGTAATCAATGCTTATTTTTTAAATTTGAAAACTAAACTTTGAAAATTGAAAAATTGAAAGGAAATCAAGAAATAAGTATAATTTTAAGGAGATGGCACCATATTACCCTATACCCTATAAAATATAATGAAACATTGGAGAAATGTGCCCCTTCATCGAAATACTTGGAGAGATGGTTCCTTATGTTGAGCCATTAGTGAAGTGAGAGTGATCAAGTCCCAATTTTAAAAAAAGTAATCAATCTCTTGAGTTGTAAAGATGAATGCTCAAAATATCATGAAATGGGACAAGTGGCAATGTACTAATCCAAATAAGGTGGAACAATAGTGGGTTCACTACAAGTAATGCCAATGTCATTGGGTGTCATTAGAATAGAATGTACATCATCCATAACATAAGATGGAACCACACAATGGGTTTTATAGATATAATTCCAAAGCCATTAAGTGTCACTAGACTCAAATGTACATTACCCATAATAGAATGAATCACACCATTGTAGATGGATCTAGATTTTGTTCATAATATCAAGAGTGAATGAAGAGTATTCATCCCCCATCATGATCCTAGTGCTAATAGATTTAAAGTGAAATAACAACCATTTAAATTTGAATTTGTAAGTTGTATTATAGTCGATATGTGCATGAATTAGTATCATGAATTTTTGAATTTGAAAATGTATATGTTCATGAATATCATACCCCATGAATCTATACCAAATGATATAGAATGCCATGCATCTCTATGCTCAATTATAATTGTATGTTAAACTTGTAACTTTTGATCGTGTAACTATTTTGCATATGTCCATATATATGCATTCAAGTGTGTATAAATATGTACTCAAGTCTTTGTAAAGTAAGTGCATATGCATGTCACATGTCCCCATAATCTATATCAATATATCAATGTTTATCATGTAACTAGTTCTTTAATTAATTTGAATCTTTGAAACATGAACTCTGTCATCAGATCTTATTTTTTATTTACTTTGATTCTTTTATACCTATACTCTGTCATAAATTCTAATTTTTTAATTACTTTAGATCTTTGAAAAGTGCACTCTTAATCTTCAAAATTTGTATCTTGTATTTACTTCTGATTTTATATTCATAAAGGATTGGATCCCTAATAAAATCCCCCTATAATGCCCCTTTTTTTGAGATGAGGAATGTAGCCTACAAGTCACTCATCTCAAAAAAAGACTCAATTGTATCATGTGATAAATATATAATCATGTATAATTATGTCATTATATTAATGCAATTATCATTTAAACATGGTTGTAAAATTTTGAATGTGATCCATACAAGTGTCATGTCTAGATAGATATAGCATTGAGGCATGTAGTAAAGTAACCATATTTACTATGCAATAAAAGTGTAGGATATGTATCATTGCACCAGTAATCAAGATTAATAAATGCAATAAGCATAAAAAGCACAACACACAATGTCACACATAAGGTTAAGGGCATACACAAGGGACATGTTCAAATTTTGCCCATACAAGAAAATGTCACACTCATAGGGCTAAGGGCCATAATTAGTAAACATGTTCAAATATTATGCATACGAAATAGGGCCAATGGCCATAAGAAAATAGACACGTTCAAATGTCACACATACTAATAAAATACTATACACATAAAGCCAAGGGTAACGCATAATAAGTAATCAATGTCTAGCCTTTCATGAAAGAAAGTAAACAACATCAAAGAAGCATAGGACAATTGAAAACTAGTCAACATTGTCCATATGTATCAATAGGATATCATATCAAAGTAGCACATCCATGTATCACAATGTAATATATGAGTAATTAAAAAAAAATTTGTGATATTTTTAGCTCAACATGGTGAAAATGTCATAGATATATATAATTTGTTAAAATGTAACTTGTAGAATAAGATGTCCCAAACATAGTCATGGTAGTGGATAGAAGGGAGTCAACCATCTAAGAATTGATGTATGATATGTGTTTCCTACATCACACTCATATAGCTCATGAAATGTGTGTGTATATGAAAAATAATATGTTATCTATTAAACACGTGATAAATAGCATATATAAAGAATCAAATGATCAACTCATGTTATGCTTTTGATTTAGGAATTTAACTCAAAGGAAGAGGTTAGTATAGAGTTAGTCTCAAAAATAATGAAAAATGAACTCACTAACAATCTAACATCTTTGAGGCCTGATCATGGGAGGAGCATAATGAATAAAACAAATGAAAACTCAACAAAACATGGAAGGAAATGATAAATATAAACATAAAAATACAAATTCCTTACCAAATAGTTGATAGCTCCAAATGGTAATTCAGTTGGCTTGTTTCATTTATGCATAAAAAGTATTCATCAATGAAATTTGACTAACATAATCTCTTTTATGCACCATTTTTGAATACTTGGCTTGATTGATATGGCTTGGCTCTATTTTAGCATTATAACACTAGGATTTTAACTTCATGTATCCATTCCTGCATTATAACTCTACTTTGATTGAGCTCTCTAAATAAAGAGCTCTAGGCTTTCAAATCCCTTGAAATGGGTTAAATCTGACCATGGTTGAGTTTATTAAACTTAGTTGAGTTTGGCGTATTCCTAAGATATTTTTTTAGATATTTTCCAAAAGTAACAATTCACAAAGGTAATAAATGTATTCTAGGATGTTCTAAGATACTCTTGAATTTCCTTTTTAGTAATTGATTTCATTGATTTATTAGCTCATGGGTGATCTCAATTAAGATTTGAAATTGATTTAATTTTTTAATTGATTTTGATTAGGGTGTATAAATTAATTAATTATTTTTAGGAATTTGGTCATTTGTTTGATTTTGATTAATTCAATGTGTGTATTTTCCTTGTTTAATTGATTTAATATGACAAATTGATTTAATGCAAGGTTATAAAGCCAAATTTGAGGCTAATAAAAATTATTAAGTTAAATGTTTGATGATTGGTAATACTTGGTCTAATAGTCTAATGTAAATCCATTGGTGTCCAAATTTACGTGTCTACAGTTTGCCTCTATTTGGGAAGATGTTGCAAATTGTAAGCATAGTAACATCTTTTCAAAGAATAAAATGGTTCTTTATGCTTACAATTGAAATGGTAATGATTGAACTGTAGTTTTACCCTCGAGGGAGCAGTTGGCAAGTGGGTCACCAAATGCTCCCTCAAAAGAAAGAAGCAAAATGAGGGGACCAAACAAATGAAGATGATGGGGTGACAACACAATGATTCACCCAAAGTTTGGCAAAATCATTGAAAAATACAAGTGGGATGGTGTACAATGGTTTTCCCAAAGGTGGTTATAAGCATTGTACCCTGATAGTGGCAATGTGGTATGATAATATAATGATTTTCTCCAGCAGGCAATATAATCATTGAGAATATGGAACTGCCCCAATCAGGACAAACAAACAAAAAAGAAAAATGGTGATAACACAATGATTTACCCCAACAGGAAATATAATCATTGAGAATGCATGTGGGATAGTGTACAATGTTGATGTAGTATACCTTGATTATGAAAAACATGATTAATGGCTAAGGATTGATAACTTGATACAAAAGATATAGATGAATTTGGGACAACTTGTAAGTAGGGAGATGCTCATCCATATTAACAAAGGTTGAAATTCTTTCATTACTTAATTAATCTATTTTGGGATGTGATTGGGATTGTTATTGATGCTGGTGCTAAGGAAATAGTGATGTTATATTGATGTTATAGATCTCTCAAAGCTAATTTTTTTATAGCATTTGATGGTAGGCATCATGATATAACACCATGGGGGCTTGGCCAAAATATGCATACGGAATGATTCTCAATATCCGATATTCAATGAAAAATAATTGCACCAATGATAAAAACCATGATGACAATGTAGACATTTGAATATGGATATATTCAAGAATAATGTGCAAAGAATCACCCAATGAACACACATAAACTGAATCAAGGCCACAGTGCTAAAAGCAAACAAGCAAGCACACAAACAAACAAAATATACAAATAAAGAAACAAGTAAGATAAATAAATAAACAAACAAGCATTAGTCCCTATGTTAGTATAAACAACATGATGAACATTTCCCCTAGAAACTACATAACAACTAAACAAATAAACAAGATGGGGGAATAGAAGAAAAGGAAGGGGGTGGCCGAGTTATCTCTATATGCGTTAGGAAAGTGGACGTTGCCTACATAGTTATATAGATATGATGATCCAACAAAACTTTAGGCCAAATGTAGTTCTCCCATAAAATGGGAAGAAAATGATGATTGATAAAAAACATGATGGATGTGATAGAAGAATAGGAATGAACTCACAAAATGGGGATAGTGTAGGATAAAAGGATAAAAAGGATGGGGAAACTAAGGAACAAGTGATTTGTTTGTGACTTAGTGAGGGTTCTCAAAATCCTTAAGGCAAAGAAGTGGTCAATGTTTTAGTTTTTCTAAACAGTTTTCAAATGTTTTTAGAATTTTTGAAGCATCTCAACTCAATCAAGAATGACAAGACACTAAAATGGTCCAAGCTTGCAAAATGGTGAGAACATTATAACTTGAAATGATGATCACAAAGTGGTAAGAGCATGACTGAAGTTGCTCACAAAATGGTAAGTGTTATAACTTGAAATGATGCTCTCAAAGTAGTGAGATCATGGGTGAAGTTTCTCATAAAATAGCAAGAGCATTATAAATAAAATGGAAAGAGCGTGGCTGAAATTGCTCAGAAAATGGTAAGAGAGTGGCTAAAGGGGGACTGAATTAACCTCAATATGAATCAAATGTGATCCACATAGTCCTAAAATGGTTTTAGTTCATAATAGTTCACCTCACAGTCGAGGAATTTGACTAGTGTAGTAGCCAATTCAAACAAAATAGGCATAGTTGGTATGATGACATAGTACATAATATGAATGGCTAGGTGATATGTCAAGGCACAATAAATAAATGTTGCCCCTAGTTTTCCCATAGGTGGTTATAACTAGGATACAAGTGATATGTCAATGATGCTAATTTTCCCCATAAGGTGATATAATTAGTATTAAGATTGGTAAACACTGATTTGCCCTAATAGGTGATATAATCAGGGTCACATAAACAAACTTGATAATAAGGGAATAAGAAACAAAGGATGTAACTACCAAAAATTCTATCATACTACTCTAAAATACTACCTCTATCTAAAATGATTGAAATAACTATTGAAATTGATTTGATTATGTATGTTGAAAACATGAAACCAATGGATGAACCAAGCTTAAACAGGTTAGGTTGATAGGATTTAAAACATGTTTGGTCAAGTAGGAATGGAATGGTTGGATGGATAAATAATATAATAGTGATAGGCTAGTAGGATGGTAGGATGATAAAAAATAATGTTGAGAGGGTTTCCCCCAAGCGATAAAGTGACTAGTGGGGCATGCAACAATGATAAAAGGAATGGTAAATAAAATGGTATGATACATGTTTGTTTTTGGTTGATGATTAGTTGGTTTTGGATGTGTTTGGCCTGGATATGGTAAATGATTCTATTGTTCTATTGGTGGGGAGCTACACATCTTGATCAATAAATGATACAAACAAAATAATCGATCATGTTAATTGCTATCCCACACCTCATCTGAATAGCTTCTCTATCAAGAATTGGTTGTAAATTTAGATGCCAAGAATGTTGTTGTGATCTTCATTGGTCATTGAGTCTGTTTCTTTTAAACATCAAGACAAGGTATATTTATAGTCTTTGTAAATGAAAATGCAACCATAGATGGTAAATAGGGATAAATATTGGTTTATACATTTATTTTTTAAATGGAATGGTGGAAGATAATGGAATGAATGATTGTTGGGAAACAAATGAAGATAAATATTTTCAAGCACACACAATTTTTTTGATTCTAGATTTAACATAGATTTAGATGTGGTGGGGCCAAAGACTTCTAAATATTCTCTTGATAAGACCACTAGATTCTTTTATTGTTTGATCTTAAGAGTAGGTACCATTTGATTAGGCTATAGATAGGAAGCTATTTTGATTTGATCTTTGATTTTATCTTCATCAAGCATTGAATAAATTTTGTGCTCAACTATTGGCACCTCAAAGAGGTTTTCACCAATGAAGTTGTCTTGATTGTCCCATAGCACCTTCAAGAAGGGTTCACTAAGTAATGTTGACTTTTGACTTTGATTGTCCCCTAGCACCTTCAAAAAGGTTTCACTAGAAGATGTTGAGTTCTGACTTTGATTATCCCCTAGCACCTTCAAAAAGGTTTCAGTAAGAGAGTGTTACTCTATTACATGAATGTGGTCTTAGCCTCCTTGATTTTCTTCATCTGATATATCACAATAGATGTAGTTCAACAATGAATGATTTTGGTGGTCTCAATCAACACTTGTGGGAGATGGAATGTCATTGACATGGATATGATGGTTGGTGGTAATGGTATGTAGGTTGGAAACACAATCCACATAGAATAAACTAGGATAGCTTGTATCAATGTTGAAGTAATCATCCTAAAAAATCATAGAAGAATCATAAATATATTCATATTGATCTACTTGGCATGTATAACCAATGTTGTAGTAGTCATAAACATATTATGTATCTAAATCTAATTCCAACTCAAGGGACTCTAAATTCAAAGTCGAGATTGATGTTGATTATGATTTTGATGCTAAATATGATGTTGGTCTAATAATAAAACCTAACTCTAATTCTAATTCTTCATCTTATGGGTACTCTATTACAATGATGTCTTATTGAATGTTTGGTATTGGACAAGTAACGACCTATGATAGAATAACGGGCTCCATAGAGACTGGTTTGTCAAAGTAAGACTCCACAATAGTGAGAAAAAGGTCAAGAGACAACTCCTTAAAGAATATCTTATTAGAGGGAGGCTCTTGAAAAATAAGCATATGGTTAAGGTAATGATTTTCCCAAAGGCAATTATAATTATTGAAAAGTGACTCAGCAAAAATTGGCTCATTAGAGTGAGACTCCTTGACAATAGATATAGTATCAAGAGGTGATTCATCTTAGTTTGACTCATCACAAATGGTTGATTTGACAAAACATCACTTCTTATTTGATTCTCTTGACCTTGGTTTCCAATGAGTTGGAAAATACCAATTTTTGAACATAACTTGGTCTTCAAATGATTGGCTTGATTAAGGGATTGATTGGCTCATTTGGATAGGTAATGATTGGATTGGTTGGGATTGTGATTGGATGGGTTGAGGTTTGGATGGTAATGGGCGAGGAATGGTTGGTGGTTAGATAATGAGTGGGTGTTGTAAAGCTTGGTTTCTCACATAAGACAAAGGATGAAGTCTTAAGATGGTAATAATAGGGTGGTGTGGAGCTTGGTTACTTGCATAAGCCAAAGGACTAGGTTTTGGGATGATGAAAGGGTGTTGTGGAGCTTGATTACTCACACAAGCCAAAATACTAGGTCCTAAAATGATGAAGAGGCATTGTGGAGCCTGGTTGCTCACACAAGCCAAAGGACTAAGTCTTAGTATGGAAATGGTGTGATGTTGTGGTCTTGGAATAGAAATGGTAGGATGTGGCGAAACTTAATTACTCATAGAAGCCAAAGGATGAAGTCCTAAAATAATAACATTAGAGAAATGTGGGGCTTGATTACTCACACAAGCCAAAGGAATAGGTCTTGGGATGATGAAATAAAGTTGTGAAGTTGGATTTCTCACACAAGCCAAAGGACTAGGTCTTAGAATGATGAAGCGGCATTGTGGAGCCTAGTTACTCACACAAGCCAAAGGACTAAGTCTTGTTATGGAAATGGTGTGACGTTGTAATCCTTGAATAGAAATGGTATGATGTGGTAGAGAGTGATTACTCACATAAACCAAAGGATGAAGTCCTAAAATAGTAACAACAAGGCAATGTGGAACTTGATTGCTCACACAAGCCAAAGGACTAGGTCTTAGGATGATGAAATGGAGTTGTAGAGTTGGATTGCTTTCACAATCCAAAGTATCTAAGTCCTCCTCATAAACCATATCATCCCAATCAGGGTCTTGAGTTGGATTGTAAGTCGGTCCTTGCCTTTGTTCCCTGTATTGATTATTGTAAGGAGGGTATGGATCCATCTCCCAAATAACATTATCATTATAGAGGTCTGTACCCAATTCCTCCTCACCAACCATATCATCTCAGTTGAGATCTTCACTTTGGTCTTTGATTTGATTTATTCAAGGTGGATAAAATTCCATCTCAAAAACCATGCTATCATCAAAGGGGTCTTGAATAAACCCATAAAAATTAAAGCCATTTTTTGTGGTCATTATATTATAATTTGGATTGTCTGTAACTCCACCATAAGTTTAGTTAGACATATCTGCATCAATGAAGAAAGATTTGAAAAAAAAAGGCTTAGAGTTTAACAAATTTTGAAAAACTATGTCAAAAGGACAAATAGTTCAAACTTGGTCTAACTTGGTCAAAAGGGTGGAGCTGTATCTCCAAACAATGATTTGATCATTGAGTTGTATCTCCAAAATATTTTGTGCTAAGACTTAGCATAAAATAGTCTAATGTCAAATTTCATACATAGAAAATGTCAAGTGATGAATAAAAACTAGTGTGTCAAAGTCTAGACCAAAGTGTTCCAAACAAGGTCTAAACTAGGAAAGATAAAAGTTTAGTTACTAGGGCTTTTGTCTAAATACAGAGTCAAAAGCTAGGCTCAAACAAACATGATCTGCTAATACTTTTGGTCAAATGGCATCAAAATATAGACTTTGAAACAAAGGTTGAAGTGATTCAATTTAATCTAACAAGTTTGGAACAATTTTGACATAGACCTGACACACAGAATCAAACATAAACATGATCAGTTGGTATTAGCCATAAGGCAAAAGACACCTAGAGAAAAGATTGTGTTTTCCCAAATAAAGGCATAAATAATGATGAGGACAGGCCGAGTGAAAAAATAAGCGATATTTTTCAAATTTGGGCAATCTATTAACCTAAGTTATGTAACTCAAAAGAGAAATATTTATGTATCAACCTCTACGAAGTGAGGCCTAAACAAAAATAATCAATGTTTAAATTCAAACTTAGAAAGGTTAATTGAAAACTTAATGGTTGAAAACTATGACTAGACTAAATAGGTTAGATAATATTGGATAGCATGATGGTGCATGAACAAGGTCCAAATGGCATACGTGACATGGTTTGGTTGGTTTGAAACGATGGTTTTTTATACAAGGTCAAACAAGTCTTGAAATAAATTGAGTAACATAATGGTGTTAGCGTGCTCTAATGAGGTGATCAATGTTTTATTTAAAAGATTCAAAATACATAAAATTGATAATGATTTTGGCATCATAATGATACCTATTTCATTCAAGTGACACATAAATAAGTTTAGCAAAAATTGCAAGGTACAAGTGTGGTGTAAAATAGCCAGTATAACACCTCTTTAGATAAAAGAGTGACGTATAAATAAATTGGTTTTGACATGAATATAAACAAACATATTATTTTTAGTCTCAAAACACCAATAAAAAAAAAGATAAATGACCAAAATCATCCTAAATCCTATCAAGAGTGTGGCAATATGGGGTGGACTAAACTAATTAGTTTTTGATCATTCGAGATGGATCCCATGTCTACCAAATTTCACATCAATAAACAAGAGAAGTAGCATATCATTTGGGTTTTCATCATATGTCTTTTTGTAAAAATATCTTTCCCTTTTTACAACCACTACATCCATCTCTTGTTCAATATAGTGCGATGTTTAACATGCTCAAACATCTCGAGCTTAGCCTCTACTAATAGAGATAGTTTACTACTCAAACCATAATCCCAGTGAGGGGATCCCAATTTATATACCCCTCATGGAGAGGGGTTGAATATGATTTTATGAGATGAAACCTTGCATCAAATCTTCCCTAAAAAACTCGTGGGAGGTAATGAAGTCCCCCTCATAAGCCAAAAATGCATGAAATAAATGACACAATAGAAAGACTTTATGGTCACCTCAAGATCACCCAATACTATTGTGAGTTTTTAAGGAGAGATTTAAATAATATTCTTTATATGCCTTAGACTAGTCTTAAAGTGTGATGAGATGGCACTTTTGATCTCAAAAATTTCCTAAAGGGGATGGATGAGAGAGCATACACGCACGTCTCTTTTCACTAAAATACATAATCAATAATAAAGTTTATAAATAATTAAAATGAGGTTAATTTAATTACATCAAATTGAAAGTGTTTTATAAGATTTTTTATTATCCTTTTGGCTTTAAGATTGATAAATAATAATAATTGCAAACTACCCAAAAAAAGTTGGCACTTTTGATCCCAAAAGTTCCCTAAAGGGAATGGATGGGAGAGCATACACGCACAAATTCCTAGTTACTCAAAAAAAGTTAGACTAAATAAATAATAAAAATAACTTACAAAAACTTTGAAGTTTATTCAATTTTATAGCACTAAATGAAATGTGTGGTGGTGTTCTTTTAGCCCCTTGGCTTTAAGTTGTGAACTTTGAAAGAGCAATCAAAACATTTAACACAAACATGTAAAACTTTATTTTTGAACCCAAAATGAAATGCCTAATTTATTTTAAAAACATACCAAAATAAGTGTTAAATAAGTAATTAATCTTTTTTTTTAGGATTTTTCAAATGGGCCCTGCAAGCAAAAGGTAAAAACTTTGTTTAGCCTTGAAGCTTATTTATCAAATGAGACAAGCAACCTTGAATGGCAAAATCTATCGACCTGAAGGCAAAACGTCAAGAAAAAATGTGTTAGGTTAGGCAAAGGTTATAAAAAATCTCATAAAAAACTCAAAAAATAAAATAAACCTATGAAACATGCAAACAATAAGTTAGAAGGTTAAACAAAGAAAACTGAACACATAAATCATAAAAACATGTAGTTAATATTTTAACCATAACTTTTAAAATATACATTATTTTGTCACTATTTTTTTCCAAATTTTCAAAACCTCTAGGGTGCACCTCTATGCAAAATTTTAGGTTAAAAAAGTTAATAACAAAAATTTATTAGCTCCAGACTAGTTGTTTTTACCAAAAAATAAAGAGTGACAGTCACTAAAAGAGTCATAACTTCTAAACTAAACATAATATTTTAATGAAATTTTGAGAGAATTAGTATAAAAACCTTTAAGAACAATCTATCAAAATTTTATAAAAAAAATAGTAAATGGATTAAAAATAAGATCTATTTTAACAGCCATTATAAAAAATTACTACAAAAATAATTTGAATTTGAAAAGTGAATCAGGGGTGGTGATGAAACTTTCTTGATCATTGTTCATAGCATAGTTTACAATATATGAAACTCTAGAAGATTGAAAACTTGGTGGAGTCTATTTTATAGTAAGATAAGTTTTCATTGCCTATGTTCACCTTATGATGCATTGTAGAATATGAATATATATTTGAGTATTGAGTAACTCTTTGATGTGAAGCTTGTTGTCTAGGAGGGTGTTTCACTCTCCTTTAAACTATCTATTTATAGAGGTTATATATAGGTGCAATAATTGAATCTATATTATTCTCTTAAATAATTACAATAATAGACTCTATATTATGCTCTTGAATAGGTGCAATAACTATCTTTGTATTATGATCTTAAATAGGTACAATAACCAATTGCAATGGTGGTGGGGCAGAAGGAGGAGATAACATTGATTGTAGTGGGTACTCATATTAAATCCTTAAAACTTTAACAACTAGATTACAATGTATATATTTGAGACATAGATGTATTATAGATGACACTGCATGGAGCTTCTATATCTAAGGGTCTCCTAACATAGTAAATAGCCATGAGCTTAGTAAGACTAAAAAATGGAGTAGCCATTAATATTGAACCAACCTTAAGAGGTAGCATTATATGCCCAAAAGTGTTTTGTGTATGTCCATCAATTTTTTTGACTACTTTTGAGGTATCTTGTAAAATTTTCTTTGTATACCCCAGAGTGTGAAGAAGTTTCATTGTCCATGCATTTTCACTTGACCCATTGTTGACCATGAGATCATGGATGGGTTTTTTTATATAAGCTTGATTAAAGAGTGCATGTTTATATAAACCATCATCTTCAATATCACTGTCATCAAATTTGATCATGGGATACGGCGTTGATGCACTTGTAAGTGTACCAATAATACAATATATTGGATATCCATATGCTTTATGAGAAGGAAGTGCATTGTAAGTATGGTGTACCTCTAAATAATATATATATATTCTATTGTGCCATGATTTGGAAATGGGATACTGGAAATTTTCAACATTACATTATCATTTTTATATGGTCTACCCTCCTCTATGGGTTTGCTTAACTCAATAGTATCATCATTGATAAGATAATGTATCTTATGTTTTAGCCTATAATACTTATTTGTAGAATGCCCAATATATCTATGATAGTCAAAATATGCATTACTATTGAAGATCTTATGTTGAGGTTTAGCCATATCAACCTCTAATGATGAAGGGAGATATATGAAATTAAATTCAAGTAATTTTTGTAATAAGACACGAGGAGTTTATGATAACTTGGAAAATTAACTCCTTGGTGGAGCTGTCAATTGAAGCTTATTCATTGGTCGTTATATTTCATTCACTGTTACTTTTGCCTCATTATCTATTTTGTTAGATTTGACCTTGTAACTTGGTTTGATTTGAAACTTGTTATTTTAGATGGATCATTTAGTGTTTATTTAATTTTGTTCAAAGATTGAACTTGACTTATTTTTCTTTGACTATACTACATAACTCATCAAAATATTTTAATTTGTCAAACATAATATACTCATGAAGTAGTGTTAGAAAACTTTGTGTGAAGATATCTTACAATTCATTATCTGCCATGGAATTGGTTATTTTAGCTAGCTTAATTTTCTATCAAATAAATATTCATTGATAGGCTCATTTGACCCCTTTATGAGTTTATAAATTTGTGCACAAGATAGTTTTTCACCAATGTTGATAGAGAAGTGTGATATAAACTAATCTATGAAAGGGTTGAATGCCTTAAATAATTGAAGTGGAATATCATAGAACTATTACAAATCATATTATTTAAGGCTTATTTAGAATAGATTGTTTAATAATTTGTCATTGTATGCATAATTCAAGCATGTTACATGAAATGATCAACTATGTTGTTCAGTATCACTTTTACCTTAATATAATGGTAGCTTAGGAGATACAAATCCTATTGATAATAGGTAAGATATTATATAGGTGCCAAAGGATCATGAAACAAGGTGTGGGAGTCTATTGAATGACTATCTTGAGAGACAATTTTCTCTAATTGCAACACCTTAGCATATAAGGCTATAATAGTTTTCTCAAGAGCACATGCATTAGGCAAGGTTGGTGATGGACCATTTTTAGTAACCAAAGGAGGTGTGTATGATCCTTGTGTAGATATAGGCATATAAACCTTGTAATATGCCCATACCTAGGGGTGATGGCACATATGTAACTGGAGGTGTTGATATGGGAATAAAATCTATAGTAGGAACTAGAACACCTGAAGTAGGAGTAGAAGCTTGAGTTAATTTATTTTTTTCATCTCTTGAAATGTATAGTAATGTGTCAATCTTATAAAAAATAGCACTAAGATATTTACTGAATTATTTATCATTAATTTTATTTGATTTCTCTATATTAGCTTTATCCATGTCAATGGTCATGATAAGTCCATCAATAGGGTGTGTAGTATGCCTTATAACATTTTGAATGTACAATTGTTCTTGTTTCCAAGTCATAATTGATTTTACATGAATTTGTTTTAATAGTGCTTGTATCCTTTAGGAATCATGGCATGATATAGTATTATAACAATATGAGTTGAGAAAAGCTTGGAATTGTACATTATTTGCCGCATCCCAATTTCTCACTAAGCTAATTTACTTGATTATCCATGGATTATTATGGTTGGTAAATTGATATATTACTATTTAACTAAGTTTTAAGTTATATGCTATTATGGGATAGTTGTATGTTATTTTGTTTACATGATTTCATTTCTATGAGTTAGTTGTATTGGATATTCTTTACATTATGTTCATGTTGATTAGTTATTACAGTAGTATTTTATGATATATATTATGATGTTACAAACTAACTACCTTCTTGTTGTGAGTTAGATACAGGAGGGATTCATCCCTTAGAACATGATGGAGGGGGGGCATCATCAGAGAGGATGGCATAGATGGAGGTATTGGAGGATGACAAAGGAACAACTAAAACCCATGCACACACCACGTTATATAGCACTCATAATATGCATTGGTTGATTTGTTAGTTTTAGTACGTCTTTGATGTTATCTGCATTTAGATAATTAATTATATGTATTAGTTGTGATTTAATTCAATTTAATGCTTATGTGGAGTTAATCTTGTGTTTTTGATTTGTGAATGTTATACACAGATTAAGTGTATAATTTTTTTGTATGATTATGTCATGTTATTGTATCCATGATTGTTAATGTTTTATGAGAAAATAAATCTACGTGAATAGTATCTATTTACTACTGTCTATAGACTAAATAAAATGTCTTTGTAAAGTGTTTAGAACATTAGTTGGCTATCATTATGATATTTGGGAAATATCATTACACAGCTTAACATCTTAATATATAAAAGATAACTAAGTATATTGGATAATCTATATAAAGTAGTGATAACAATGACTATGTTGTTATAATATTGGTATGTTTTGATATAGTAGTTGTTTGATTTACCATATCATTTGAAAGAATATCATCGACTTACATTAGTAAAATTATTATTAAGTCATGATGTTGGTTATCTATACTAAGTTATTAATAAAATTATATTACTATCCTAAGTGATCCCTTGAACTAAACCTAGTCAAATATTTGAATGCCTAGACTATGGTGATGTTCGAAGTGTTAGTTATCATTGGTAATTATGTTAATAGTGGACTTTTGTAAAGTTGATATTTGGCTAGGTGACTTCAAAAAGAGTCATGTAGGAATTAAAAAATTAAAATGATGATTAATGTTTTGGGAAGGTTTGATAATTTTTGGTTTTCTTACTTGTGTCGAACTAGGGTTAATCTAGTTAAGCCAAAAGATTTATGACTAATGGATTTTTTGTATGAATGAAAATTTTGGAAACTACAAGCTTTATGCTAGTAATTGCATGCAAAGTATGAGTGAGGGAAGTAGACAGATTAAATAAGGATAAAAGGAGACATGGTCAAGGACATAACATGACATAGAAGAGAAGAAAGAGGATTAGAGAGAAAGGAAGGCGAGGATTTTTTAGTTCTTATAGTTTCATCTAGAAGCAATTAAGATGTTGGTGATGTTATTTTATTATTGCTTAACTCAGAATAATTCTGCATATAAATTTTTCTTTTAGGGTTTAGAAAAATGATTTACATTTTATTATGGATACAAGATTAGCCCTATGGATGGTTTGGCCATCCATAGAACTAAGCCAATATCCTCTAAATCCCTATGAATGGAAACTAGAATTATATGAGTGTAAAACTATAGGGTTAAAAAGTTTTTTCTTAATATGATGACAATATGCCCAAGATAAAGATTAATAGGCTTTAGCCGATGGTTTTAATAAATACTATGATTGAGTTTTTGGTTTTGAAACCCTGTGTGTGTGTATATATATATATACTCAGATAGGATATATATATATATATATATATATATATATATACACACTCAGATAGGTGTATATCAACATGTTGAGCATATATATAAGACATAAGACTTGTGTATATTTAACAATTACAAAGTCGAAGTTGATAAATGAATAGATTTATATAGAAATTTTGGGTACTATTTTTTATGTTCATTTAGGTTTAGTATATATATAAACCGTGTACCTTAGTTTTATCAAAATTGTGAATATATATGTAGGAATTATAAACATTTATTTTACAAATTTGTGAGAATTATATATGGACTATGTACATTTATTATACAAAATAGTGATAATATATGTATAAACTATGTGTATATTGTCATTCAAAACTGTGAGCATATATATACGAACTATGTTCAATTGTTTTCAAAACTATGAATTTCATATAAAAAGTGACTATGTGAATATTCCTAAAAATCCTAATGTAATAAGCTAAGTTTGTACTCTTCGTATAGAAACCTGTGTTGTATGAGATGACTATGTAGATATTCATTATCATATAAAATAAATGGTTATTAGTATCGATTTGGTAGCTATATTATTAGGATCTTACATTCATATTATTCTAATCATGAGACTTATGTTTTGTTTATCTAGTTCGAAACTTGTATGGAAACTAATAATGAATCTATATGTGTATGATTTTTTAATATGTTTAGAATTTGACAAGGTTAAATTTGGAATGATACCTATGTTAATATATTAAACTAAGCATAGGAAGTTTAAATGCTTTTATAGACTGTGTACGGGTTGTATGTTATACCGTTCAAAATGAATTTAAATGGGATGTCAATTTGATTTTATAGATACTTATAAAAAATATGAAATGGTATAATCCTCCAATAAATGAACAAAGGAAAAATATAGGTATATGTGGTCGAGTATTTACAATACTCTATCTTCAACAAATTAAGATAATGTATATTATAGTTTAAAGACCCAAGTTTAAGAAACATGGTAGTATACTTTGTATGGATTTTATCATAACTAGATTATGACTTTTAAATTGAAATAAGTGAATAAAATAGGGGTTTCAAAAATGTTGAGACCCTATGCTAGATCTCAATTTTTATTTCATGAATAGTTAAAAGTTTTGTTAGAATCACATGAAGTTCTATAAGAAAAATAGAAGTTACTGTTAGTATGACATAATAGTATTTGTGTATTATAACATATATATTATGTGGTACATATTATGTATGTATTTGATAAGGTGCATAAATATATGAAATATATCTATATGAGGACTTAGGTTATCATATACATATATAACATATATTTATACATTGGGATGTGTGCCTATAATTATAGTTTTATTAACTATTAAATCAAGTCATAGAATCTTAAAGGACTAGACACTATGATTATGTGTATACAACCTCCTAAAAGTACAAGTTGTATAAATGAAAGATCATGTTTCATGTGAGATATGACTTTTTTAATGAGATATTTGATATCTAAAATTATTATAACTATTTGTTTTGTAATTGAATAGTGTGTAAAATAATGGAGTATGATATTGTTGTTTGTCTTAGAATATATTATATTTGAATCTACTTATGAAAATTAGAAAAATGCAGTCTAAATATATATTATACCCAATTGGTATAGACTGTACTTGTATATGTTTATTATTTATGTGATAAATAATAAATTAGATTCATTGCATACATTTGATAGATTAAATGTATGTACTTTGATCATTTTTATATTTAGCATGTTTTATGCTTACTAATAAAAAGTAATCCATATGTATTTAGCATGTTTTATGCTTACTGATAAAAAATAATCCATATAAATCTGTTAGTTATATATTATAGTAACCAAATATCACATTTTTGGTACTAATTAAGTAGTGAGACAAAATTCAATAGCTTACCTAGCATCACCAATGCCAGATCAAGGTAATTAAATCAAGTGGTGTGTATGAATTTGAGTAATTGTAGAGATTAATAACTATTTGAAAACTTTGGCCAAAGTAATGTTTAGTTAAATATTGTTATTTCATATGTATGATTTACATGTTTATATGATATCATGTTAGAATTTATTTCTTTATGGTACACATCATGTATTAGAAATCTTATACCACACGGGTACTAGTATGTCTCTCTATATTCCTGCATCATCACTATCTACACATCCATGAAGGGAGGGACATACACTAATGAGGGATTTTGGGAGGGATTGATGGTCCATGGTTGGTGTATAAAATCATTCAAATATGCTATCACTCTCCAAAAAATTACTTATTTGGAGACTACACTTGAGATTACCATAGATACTAGAGTTCAGGGAACTCATGCTCTATGGAGCCTTATATCTTGTATTATATTTATTATTATTAAAACATTATTCCAAATGAAAAGTAATTATTTACTTATTTGTACATTGACAATAGTGGTTGTATTATTTTACCAACCATGGCTTGAATTTATGTAATTACTTCTAGAATGAATACAATTAAGTTTTGTTTATTTGTTTCATATGTTGATAGTGATCAGTAACTGGTAGATGTTACATGTTTATTTTATAGTTAACATACTTAGTGTGTTATAGTTGGGCCACTAATTATATTCTCTTGGTGAAATCTAATGAAAGAATACGTGAAAAAAATTTAAAAAAATTTATTACATCATTATAGTAAATCACAGTGGGGATGTTACATGTGATATCAGAGTTGCAGTTCAAACTCTAGGACTTAATGAATCTACTAACATTTTTGTATCCTTCTATTTACTAGAAACTATAATGGTGTGAGCTAGAGTGTCTAAATGTTATATTATTCATTTTATTATTTTTATGATATTAGATTAATTTCAAAATATAGTGAATCCAAATAACTCCATAAAATGTGATAATGAACTTTAATAACTATATCAAAAGATATAAGTGAAATTCATTCATTATTACCATGATTTGATTATGAAATTTTGAATTCTCAAATAGGATTAGGGGTGCAACTAGACAAGGTGTGTTTGATTTTTAGGCCCTTAATATTATTGAACCCAATCATAAAATAGTAAGCATTGCCTAAAGGGCATTAACTATGGAGGATTCTATAGTCCCATAGCCATACTATCTTATCTATAGGGTATATTAAGAGTAACTTCTTGGGACTAACCACTTACCAGTACACTAAAAAAATAAATGACCAAGAGGATTCCTATGGTTAAAAATAAAAACCCTAGGCATTTTTGATATATCTTGAGGTATGTGGAAACTAAAGTTCATATATATTGTCTAATGGCTTGAGTATTGAGGCAATTTCCCTCATACATGGCTTAAGTAAATTGAAGGTTGCTTTGCCTAGAATGATATCTAGTATGAGTTTTACAAATGTAAAAACATGATTTTAAAAATCAAGAAAAAGAAAGAAAAATGAATTTAAGGCCAAAAAAATCTATACATGGAAATCAAGACTTTAATTTAAACCCCCTATGTCAAATAGAAATCCTAGAGTAGCACTCAATAAAACTGAGTAAAAGATGATCACATTTCTCTTTAGTGTATGGGAACCATGAATTTAGCTAAAACCCTAAAAAAAAAGTAGAAAAATCAATTAAACATTTTACCCTAATTTTGATAAAATAATTAAATGTTGTTTGTAATATGTATAAAACATTGAAATATTAGAATGTTAAAATATACATTTAATAACAATTCTGATTACGACTTGCTAAGTATGCAAACATGTAATTTTTGGAAAACACTAGAAATAAATTAACTTGGTTTAGATCTAATATTCTAGATGATTTTTTCTAATATTTTATAGTGAAAAAAAGGACTATGACTATTTAGGATTAGAAGTAAGATCTGAAGATGTTTCTAGATAGGTCTACGCTCCTTAAATAATAGTGTAACTAGTGTCCTTTGATTATAGATTTGTCTATATTAACTAAAAAAATATGATTGTTTCATATTTAGTGCCTATGTATATTGAGTAGGTTGAGATGTTTCAATTCTATTTGTGCCACAAAGATATCATTGTTTTCCTTCTCTTTGCTTTGGAAATCCGAAGGGTCTTTGTGAGAGCTAGAAACTTAGAAAAAGAGAGGGGTAGTGTAATGGTCTGAGGTGACCCCAATCACCCACTTGATGATTGACTATTGCCTATGTATCCAAATACTCCAAGGAGGGAATCAAGCCACACGTAGTTCTCTCACCTAGAATGATTGTGAAATTATGTTCCTTGACTATATATATGCAGCTAGAAATTTAGATTTGATACTTGGTAATGATAACTCCTTATTTGATTTGAGATGTTTTGGACTTAAATTGTGACTACTCCTAGTGAATGATCTTGAATTTGGGAAGAATATGGTATATTTTATCAATGTGCAAGCGTATAAGTACTCAATATATAGTGTCAAGCTAGAAATAATGAATGACCTTTGATTTATATTTATAGTGAATTCCTTCAATAATTTCTTTTAACTGAACTTGAAACATGTGTAGGAATACCCAAATGAGTATTTTTAAATGTTGAAAATATTTGTTAATTGGTACAGGGACAAGGCAGCTCCAAGTGGATAGGTCTATGATAGTGTTGCAGACATGTTTTCCTAAGGTGGACCTATCTTGAAGAATCAGGGATAGTTGTCTTGAGTTGGAGGTATTTTGAGAGTGATGTAACAAAGGTTTGAGCATTAACTTAGAAATTTTTGTGTGGTAGTGGCTGTTAGGACTTGTTCCAAAGTCTTAACATTAGGTTAAATTGTTTGGTAGGTTAATAAATAATAAATTGTTAATGGGGCATACATATTTTTATTAAAGACACCCCCATAAAATAAAGTTTCTTAGTTTTAGTTTTAGGTAGTTTTATATTTTTGAGTTAATTAATTAGAACTACGTTATGGTTTGTTTTTCCGTAAATTGTTGGTTATAGGATTAGTTGTTTTTACCTATCATTGGTAAAAACTATATAAATTAATGTTTGTAATGTAAAAGGGTTAATGGAGTAAATGCACCCGTATGTACTTGATTTTTTTGAATATTAATAAAATACTTGTGCACTCACACTAAGCGGGGACAAGGTTCAAACTATTTGTTCAAGGAGTTATCAATGACAATGAACAGAGGGTCAATATTACATATAGATAAATGGCTTAAATTAATGATGAATAATATTCATGTATTTGACAATGAGTTAAGTGGTTTAAGATGTGTCAAGAATTAACATTGTCAAGTAATTGTGACTAGATTTATATGTCTATAGGATTTGATCGAGGTGGAGAAATTGTTGACTATTTGGACCCTAAGTCAAATTAGGTCGACCCCATATATAGTTCAAATATGTCATAGGGTCTCCTAAGTTTTAAAGTGGTCCTATGGTCTTTAATGAGTTCAAACATATGTTTTACCTGTATTATATTTATCTAAGTTGGTCTTATGTCATCTTAATCCACATTTTGGGTAATTAAATGAACTTGTACAATTTCCATAAGATGATAAGTGTTTCAAGAGGATATCCAACATCCCACATGTTATAAATAGTTAGATAAACCATTTTGAAACTAACCAATTGCAGGTTCAACATGGATTTAAGAAGATAAACTACAAACAAAGGAGTTTGAAGAAAGTTGTATAGACTATGTACAGTCCTAACACATGTGGATATTTAAATAGGATCCATTCACATCCCCATAGTTAAATTTTATTCTTGGGAATCTTTGACAGACCTAAAATTGAGCAAAATGGTTTCTCCTTTCTCATCGCTCTCTTGGACAAAGTCAAATAGGTCAATAGTTTTCCTTCAGTACAGATAGGAGGATCAGAGTTCAAGTGCACTTAGAAGATGAAATTAGTCTCTATGTATTCTAATTTCATGGAAATAGTTTCTAGTTTGGTTTTTTATGCTTTATGAACCATCACTAAGAGTGTTAGTGCCTCTAAGCTTTCTACACATCCCCAATGGCTTTAGTTTTCTTCTCTATTTGGATTGATTTGAGTAAACCAAGTGGTGTACATGATCTTAAAGAGTATGAACATCCTTCTCACAAAGTTTTTAGTCTAGTTTACACATGTGGGTATGAACTGATAAATAGGACTATCTCATTTTGCTAGTACAAGACTCCATTAAAGTCTACAAACATTATTCACACAATTACAAAGGTTATCTTCCTATATTGGTCTTTAGAATAAGGGTGATATGTTATGTTCAATCTCTCATTGCATGTCATCAATTTCTCCTTTGAAGTATAAGTCTCAAAAGTAACATTAATGGAGTGAAGGTTTTAAGACACAAGCATAGTCAAGAAACCCTATAACAAACACCTAAAGGACTGTGTGAGAGTGCTTGGATAGGGTATTGATGAGTTTGAAACCCTTAAACATTCATAAGATCTCATGTACAATAATCAACATGGTTGAACCATTGAGAGACCCAATTTTGGCAAGAGATGACTTAGAATACAGTCAAAATACACACAAAATTAGATTTCCTTGTGACTGTCACCTATAGTCAAGTAGAATTAAGCCTTGATTAGTCATGTTGATGAAGCAAGAAGGTTTCAAGATTGTGAGAATATTCTCAAGGTGGAAATAGTAATATTTATCTATCCAAAGGGTTAGATATTGGTTGTGATAACTAATTCAACATACATAGTCTTATATAATATAGACCTAGAGGTAGTCTCTAACATGGTCTAAAATTCAATACAAGTGAGATAGAGGAGTGTTGAGATGGTGTTTGAAATTAATTGAAACCTTCCATTAGGATTGAGATCATAAAGAATACCATTATGATAATGGTGAGGCCATTATGTACAGATAGAACTAGGTCTATGTTCATAGGTTGAGAAAGTTCAATTGATAAGTTTTACCTTAACTTACCTGAATGAGGTTTTGCTCATACACTATGTCATCCCATGGTGAAGTGCCTTGAGGTCTAGATAGGCCTTATACTTTCCATCTTGTATCCAAATCCTAGGGGTAATGTCTTGGCATAGAAAAGTGGTTAATTGATCAAGAGATAATGATGTTTGAGTGGTTTCTAACTCACAAAATTTTTGACTTAAAATACTCAGTAAAACACAGTGTTAAGATGACTAAAATCAACCCAATTTACAGTGGCCTATAGTAGTGAGTGAGACTATGGTCTTAATGCATGAGATGAGCTCATATAGGTTTATAATGGTCTTAGTAACCTCAATAAGGATCAAATAGGGTGACACCTAGTGTTAATGCATATAATAACACCTGCAAGAATCCCATGATTCCCCAAATGAAACATCTATAGTCTAACTATAGACCCATAGAGTGTCGATGATGAGAGACAAGAAGCATGGTCTGTAGGCATATATGTTTACTCAATTTGGAAATTACCCAATGATCTTAGATGGAATAAATATAATATAATGTAATACTTAGACACAAATTATCACCTATAGGGGTCTCATAACTTCTCCTAAGGTAACACCTATAGAATGACTAAAGTAGCAGACCAACCAAACAAATGGAGAATGCAGGTTTGACAAAGATGGAAGAGATAAAGTGAATGATCACATAAAGAATAAATTACATAGTGATTATAACACATTTAAATTTGGTATTAATAAGTATTGAATCAAATAAATATGTTGAATAAGTAGGTTTCAAACCTTAACCCATATTCAGCCCAAAACCCTGCACAATCACTTGGCTTGAAAAGCTTTGGTTTTAGGTTTTGGAGTGGTGAGAGATTTGCACAGGTGATTAAGTCTTGAAATTTTTTAAATAGTGTCAAAATGACCTAATTTAATCCTTTTTGGCCTCACTTTGTTTAGTAAAATATGGGAGGTGCCCTTTATTTTGTCTCATATAGAGGGCACTCCACAGTCATGACCACCTTGAAGGTTTGGTATATAAAGATTGAAAGGAGGAAGGACAAAGATTTGGATGGTTTTTTGACATTTTCTAGAGTTTTTTTGAAGGTAAATAGAGATGTATAAGGCCCTAAAGTCATCATGAACATTCAGAGGTGGCTATATACATAGTCAAACACAGTTCAGGCCTATTGGGCCTAGAACTAGGCCTAAACCCTCAAGGTGCCTAGTTCCACTTCCATGACCACATGTTATTAATAATCCATTTAATTACATTTATAGGAAAGTAAAGAGTCTTAAATAACCATTGTTTTGTAGGTAAATATCCCATATTGGTCATTTTGGCCTAATTTAGTCTCAAGCCTATTTAGAACGCCTAGGAGGAATTTGAGAGCCATCTTCAAGTGCTTGTATCTATATAGACAGATTTCATCATGACTCAAGGAGAGAGGAATAGTTGAAGGGGGTACTATATCACAAATTTGTGTAATTTTCTCAAAATTTAAACATATAACTTTTATGAATCATTGCTAATAGTCTAAGAGACCTAAAACCCTCTCAAAATCCTTGTGCAAACTTGATGGAGAAGAAATGAAATGATATGCATCTAAAAGTGGCCAATTGCTAAATAAAGTGACTTGAACATGTCTATCACTCACATAATATCCATGACATCCATTTTATCCATGATATCACTTGTACAAATAGACTAAAATATGAGTTTCTTGTAGGTTTTGATGTGTTTTGTAGGTATAAAGGAGAATTGGTGGATTAAATCCATTAAGTGAGGTTTGTAGGGACTTATTCCAACTCCTTATACTCATATCTCACCTAAGTGAAGTATATAAACTCATTTTTTAATCTTTTCATTACAGGTAGTCTTGAACATATAGTGAAAAGACAAGTGACTACCTAGTGAGAAGATGAAAGATCTGATATTGAATCTTTTTGAGGTCTAACTAATGGAGTAGAAGATAAAGTAACTTTCAACATATGTCCTAAAAACTCTTCCATGGATTTACTTAAGTAACTTCCAGTCATATTGATGACAAATGTGAATATTAAATCCAAGAGGGCTAGTAAGTGACTTCAGATAGTGAACACAAGTGTCAAGAGGAAAGCTATCAGTTAGAGGGGTATCTGATGACTGTCACATCTCATTTCTAGCCTCCCATAAAGATAATATGTGCCAAATACTTTATAAGTTAGTTTCAAGATTTCAAGTGATGCTTCATCATGAGGGTAGTTTTAAGAAGGCTAATTAAGGTTTCTATGCCAATTTCAAGAGAAAAATGCAATTCTGATGGAAATTTGTCTATGAAAACTTCTTAACTTTTTTTATACGTCATTCTCTTGATGCATGTAATTTATTCAAGTGTATTTTTATATCTTTAAGTGTAAATAGTAGAATTAGTGTCTTCAATCTAACCTCATGTCCACTCACCTTGAGAAGTGCAATGCATATCATCTCCATGTTTGAAATACTTATGTTAGAGTAATCTAGGATGTTGAGACTAGTATTGTGAGTCATGTTTCATAGTGAAAGTGTATGATAGTCTAGTGGAGATCTATCTAGTGTATCACCTCATTATCATAGGTTACTTTTTATATTCTTTATATCCCTTTTCATCCAAGAAAGCAATTAGTGTAGGTGATAATCTATTAAATATGAATCTAGGGAGCTAGCCATTAAACATAGAGGTTGATCTTTGTTGTAGTCAACCCATAGGCCTTGAGGTAATCCAATGTTTCACTCAATCTAGAGAAGGCTTGAACAACCTCTCTAGGGTGCAAGATTGAGTGATAACAAAAACCTTGAGACATGGAGGAAGAGGAGGTAGAGGTAGGGAATGTGGTGCCACAACTTATTTAAAGTGTGAAATAGGCCACCACCAAAGGGATTGTACCAAGTATCCCACTTTTTAGAGTTGTAAGAAGGACTAAAATATTAAGGATGGTGCAGATATCCAATTAAATATAATCTAAAATGATCAAAAATAGAAGGTTGTGATCATGAATCACATTATGAAAGAAAAAGCATGGGTATAAATATGAGTAGATAAGAGGGATGTTAGAGGTCTAAAATTTAATATAACAACCAAGAGTGGGATGGGGACATGAGGTGAAAGATTGAAAAACCCACTAACTCTAAGGTAAAACATGCAATGAAATTAGATTGTTGGGAAGAATGTATACCTCAATGCACAACCAAAAAATGATATCATAAGGGAAGAAAAAAATGATTAATACTTCTCAAGGTGAAGGGAAAACTACAATGATATGAGGCTAAAATATAAGGAAGGTATGAGATGAGTTCTTCATCAAGATAGAGTTGGAGAGTCAACAAATTTCTTTTCATTTTTAGAAGACATAATGGGTAATTCCTTTATTGAAATCATGGTTTCAAAAAAGTTTGGGTGATGACAAAGAGTCAGTTTAAGAAATACCATGGGGAATGTGCACCACAAGTAATACACAATTTAATTAATAATTAATCAGTGATGCTAAGATCAATTATTAGGAAATGAATAACATACTAATTTATGTAGGGGCAGAGGTAAAAATATTGATGAAAAATCATTGAATCGCATGGGGAAGCTTGCATTTAATCCTTCAAGTATATATTTTCATGGTAAATAAAACAAAGTCAACAACTATTGGAGTTTCTCATAATGAAAGTACTTTTCTCAGTGGTTTTTGAAGTAATATAGATGACTGAAGAAGATAATTGTACTACATTATTAGGAAGACCATGGTGCTACAACAATCAAGCTAATATGTGCTCTGAAAAAAATTATATGATATTTGAGAATGAGGATCAAAGGTTTGTCATTCCCCTTGATAATGAACATGGAGTAGCATATGTGGAGGAAGTAGGCTAAAATGAGGGAAAAATCAATCTAATAAACATTATTGCATATAAAAAGTAGATGGGAAGCCTACAAACTAAGAAATCACTGAGTTGGATGAGTTGAGAATAAGTGTTAGACACCTTTAGATAACCATGTACCCGCTAGGTAAGGGATGCATTCAAGGTTACAAGGTGAAAATGTGCAAAAGTAAATGGTGTTAGTTCATATTTAATGAAGAGAAATTTATAAGAAACCATAAGATGAAGAGTGAGAAAAATAATGGGCCAAAGATAGTATAATGATGGGTCCCATGTACATCAAATCATTTAATGGATTAACCTTATGAGAATAAGGAAGAGTTCAAATAACCATAATTATTCAAGGTTGATGAGTTCAAGGCTAAGGTACATAAGAAGGTAGAAACAAAGCATGGTGAATGGAAACCAAGATGACATCGAGCACACTAAATCCAAAATTCAAGTTACCAAGGAAAGTGGAGTATAAATCAAAGGAAGATATATGCAAAAAGGGTGATGAGTAGAAAATAAATGTACCAATGAATAATAATACAAATAGAAGAATTCAAACCAAGGATGTGCCATCCAAGAAGGAATCTAAGGAAGAATCTTAATTGGGTACATTAAAGTGCATAGATAAGGGAAAATCAATTTGACACATACCACCCAATAAATTCAACCTAATTAGTGCATGAGATAAGAATGATAAGACATGGTACTCTAAAGAGATTTTCTATTGACATATTTCTAGGAATGGGATCTAACTTATTTTCAAATGATGTGCGAGGGGAAGCTATAAAAAAATAAGATCTAATGTTAAATAAAAATATTTCATGCTTTTATTTTTGGTTTGGTTAACATGTTCTTTGTTTTATGTTAATCAATGCATAGAATCTTGTAAATCCAACTAGGCGTGTTGGGTATGGAATCTCTTACGCATGAAATTTTATAAATCTAACTTGGTATATCGAGCAAAGAATATCTCAAGATTATTATTCTAGATTTATAAGTATCTCTGGGAGGGTTTTTTTTTTCCAAGTGTGTAATAAGGGAGATAAAATCCGATTGTATATAGGTTTGGTCTATAAAGCATATAGAGTGTGGGAAAAATGGAAATTGATAAATTTATCAAAAAAATCAATGAAATTAGAAGAGTATGGTATATTAATAATCATTTGAGTATGAATACATGAAATAGGAATTTGTATAAGGTTATTTTAGGGAAGGAAAAATACAAATAAATATTGGTTTTGTATAAATTGGTAGTAAAGTGTGCAAATAGAATGGTTCAAAAAGGCAAAAGAGTGTGATTATTAGCAAGTAAATTTTTTTTATGGGAAAAAATTAGGTTCCATGAAGTGTAAAATCATAATGGATGATACACAATAATAGGTTGGATCCATAAAAAATGGTACATAAGGTATGGCATACAAAAATGAAGAGACAATATGCACAACGTAGGAACACAAGACGAAAGGGAAAATAAGGAAATCAAATGAAATCACAAAGAGGAGTGGGAACACACTCGAGAAAATGAATGGGTAGGTTAAGTAATAAATGGATGTAGAGGTATAAAGAGCTAATGATGCATTTAGAATGGCCATTTTCAAATTTAAATATTGAAGAGCTGAAGAGCTGAGTGAAAAATAAACATATACTATAACTATGGTTAGGCATAATGAAAGAGAATAATTACAGAGCAGTTGCATGATAGTATAAAGGGAGATATCATGAGTTGTAGGCTAGATGGACTAGAATAACCATGAGGAGAAATGTGAGACTAATTAGATGGCATTAAAAAGGGGTTTTTTAATCAAGGGTGTTCTATAAGTGTAAGACATTTGGTAGGAAGTTGAGAGTAAAGGTGAAAGGATAAATGATGTCATAAATAAAAAACAAGAGGTGATATATGTGACAGATGGAGATCCAATTTTAAAAATTACTTAGGAGTGGAAGAGGATATAGAACAAAGGAGATTGTAGACATTGGAAACACCACCAATAACTAAGAATAAGAATATAGAGAATAAAACCTTCATTTATGTTATCTCTTATGATGTATACAAAATTAGTTATGGAAGGAGAGAATTTGATGACTTGCTCAAGATCTTACATTATCTATAATTTCAATCATATATATAAGGAATATAAATTGTTAATATAAAGGGAGTTGGATTCCAAAAAAGGATAAGGTAAGGTGAAGCATTTTTTGATATATATAGGAGTGTTAAAGTCATATGAGCTATCTACTTCAAGAAACTAAAAGAACTATTGAAGTAATTATTGACACACTCATGAGGGCACATATTTAATATACTAGCCAAAAGGATGAGTAAAAAAACCACTCTCAATAATTAGGGGCAAGATTTTCATGGGGTGTTGAAAATTGTTTCAGATATTAAAAAGTAGCAATTTATGAGGGAATATTAGTAATGGGCACTACTATTAAGGTATAAATTTTCCTATCCATAGCTATGAGGATTACTATGTGGTTAATTATCTCAAATATGATCACATTGTGGAAATGGTATTTGGTTACCAAAGAAGTCATCTAATTTCCATGGCTTATGGTAAAGTTAGGGGTAATGTTGCATCATGCCAAATACATTGTGAAATAAGTGGTAATGGCATGCAAATATGCACACCTAAGAAGAGAATAGTTTCAGGGGGTAACTATTTTAATTATAATGATGGTAAAAAAAATTTGGGTTTGTGAAGGAATATTTGGGTTCATACCAATGGTTTGGAGTGGTTCACACATAGAAAAGTATGCAGTGTACACATGTAGTGATCAAATGAAAAAGACATATAATATGAGGATGTGAGTGTGGTATGAGCACATGGATGTATTATTTAAATAAGAATACAAAATACCACCAAATATTCATAACTAATCTAATGGGTTTTTTAGACACCTAAATTTGGCCACCGATAACCTCCAACCAGGCTTTTGACCAATTTCCATTAAAATGCACAATTTGGCCTAAAAACACTAAAACACATTAAAAGATTTGAAACTAACATATTCAAGTTCCAATTTTGGCTAGGGTATCATTAAATTGGATAATTCAATTTATGAGAAAGTTAACTTTCATCATAACATTTTGAGTCAAAATGCTAATTTTGCACCTGGGTGCCCTGGATTGTTCTTTTCTATCAAATCTCTTGCACGGGACATGTGCATTTATTATTTGGTGTTGAAAACATCCTAAATGGGATAATAGATCCAATTCATCTAACATCACCTTCCAATTCCAATCCATTCAAATTTTGAGCCAATAATGAAACATTTTGACCAATTTGAGTAATTTGTGCACAAAGAGCCAAGGTTTGCATCAAAGTTGACTAATCATGTTTAAAGATAATTAAAAAAAACAAGACCTAATTAATGATTCCAAAGAAACTTGTTGATAAATTTTTTTTATAAATGAATGTTGAATATCTACATCATCAGGTGACCTCATTCCTTGGGAAGGCATCCTTAGGCCATAAATGCCACAACTATCTGAATCAAGCCACCCCATGCCTCATCCATGCCTCCCATGCCTCTTAAATGCCCCTTTATCACAAATATTAATGGGGATATTGTTATAATTAATTTAATATTTAGATTTATCCATGGCCACACATCTCAATATTGAGATGGATGGTCATGGTTGATCCTCAAACCATTCCAAAAGTCTATAAATAGGAAGCCTTGCCACATGAATTTTAAGCTTGGATAATGCAAATTTACAATGTTGAATTGGTTGAAAAGCCTCATGAAAATTAGTGTTATTATGCATAAATATTGATCCAATCCAAGCCAAATACATAAGGTGCCAAGGAGAGAAGGAGATAGCCAGGCTTACATTGATGCAAACTTCATGAGCACAAACTAAGCAAGCCACTACAACAAGCATTTTGGAGCATCCAAGGAAGGTAAAAGAAGGTTTATTTTGAATTTTAGTTGTGTATTTCATTCATGTTTTGTTAATTAAGATCTCCTAGTAATTAGGTCTAGAGATGTATGCTAGTTAGTGTGTTTTTATCAATTTGTTTTCATTGTGGGACTAGCACAATATTAATCACCTCTCGAGTCAAATTCCTAGTCTATATTATGGCACACCCGATGGGACCAAACACATCCCACACATGAAAAATATTATTATGTAACTTTAAAATCTTCATTTGGATTATTAAAACTCTTAAAATCTAATTTTCTAACTTTATTTTGCAATTTTTCTTTGTCACAAGTTTACACAGTCAACCATCGATGGTCAGTGCAATCATCAATGGTCATTGTAACCACCAAAAATTATTTTAAACTATCGATAGTTAGATATAACCATCAAACGTTAAGTATAAATTTCAATTATCACTGTGTTTTTCTTAAAAGCATAGACTTGAGAGTTGTTAGGCCATTTTAAAATACTTGGTTTGGGGTCATACAGACTCCATTTTTAATGATTTTTTTTTAAAACCATGTGTTTTCTTCCAAATTTTTAGAATTTGATATTAGTTTAGCTTCAAGTTACATATATTTTTCACAAAATTTTAAAAATATCTTTAAATTTTTCTAATCTAACATATTTGCTTTTGGGATGATGCCTTAAGGGTAGATAGGTAATCGAAAAACTTTGAATTTGTTAAAACATGATATTTAGACATCTTTTGCATGATTTAAAATGATTTAAGAACCTTAATTTGGTGCTTAATGAAAATTTTAGATGCTTAAGTGAAAGCTTTTGATAGGTATACTTTAAAAGTTACAACTTAAGACCAAGGGTTCAAAAGAACAACACCTCATCTTTCATTTGGGTTTTAAAATTGAACACACTTATCAATTATTTTTTTCAATAGTTGTTTAAATTAGAACTTGTTTGGAAAAAAGAAGGTTTGCACATATATACTCTTCCATTTTTCCCCTTTAGGGAACCATTGGAATCAAAAGCGCCATCCTTATTACAAAAAGCCTAATCCAAGGCTTAGAAAGAATGTCTTCTAAAGCACTCCCCAAAAACTCATCATAGTTTGAGTGACCTTGAAAATGACCCTAAAGTCTTTATTTTTATGTCTTTCATTTCATTAAATCTTGACTTGCGATGGGGACATCATTATCTCCCATGAGTTCTTTAAGGAAGCTTTGACTTAGGGTTTCACTTCCCAACACTAACTTCACCCACTCATACTAGGATTGAAGGTTTGAGTGGTTAAACCACCTTCTAGTGTTAGAGTTGCACACAAGACGTATCTTCACTTTGGACATAATAATAAAATGAGTGAACAATAGGAGGTAGTGGTTGCCAAAAGGACTAGACCTTTTTGCAACAAGCCAAGTGTCATGGACACCCAATTTTTGTGCTTTTCTTTTGCATCATTTGACGTAAAAGTCATTATGCAATTAATCATATTAGGCAAATCCCCATCTGTCATGGAAGTGTTGTTGGTGCAAAGTGCACCTCAAGGTCCATGTCAAAGTATTATATTTTAAGAAAAGGGAGGGTGTAAAAACCCTACTATATAATGTGCATTTTACTTTTGGATGAACACTTAAAAATCCTCTCAAATGATGCATATTGATGGATTCCAACAATACCAAGCAACATTGTTAGTTTAGGATCTAAGGGTGATTAATTAGTTAGTTTTATCCTAGATTAAAGTCTTGTTTAAATTCAAAACTTGGTGTGAACAAACAATACAAACCAAACATATAGTCCTCATTTTCTTTTGAACAAGAGGTGTTATGCTGCCCACATGATTATTACTTTGCCTTGTTCAAACTTCATCAAAACTTAGAGTCATATAATCCACTTTGGTGTAATTATGTCACCCAATTGAGTCTAGACTTCTAAAAAACATTGTTTAAGTCCTTCATTTATATCTTAAATTCAAAATTACACCTTCATAAGTTCATAGAGTTGATGTGTTAAGTGGGTTTTCCATTTGCACTAAACTTGAGGGAACTTAGGTTGAATTTTCAATTTGGGTTGAAGGCCATTTTAAGACTCAAAATCATTATCACCACTTGATAGACTTAAGTCATTTTGTGATAAACACTTGCACTTTGAGTCTATGCACTACAACATTTTGAGTTAAGAAAGGTAGTTTTATGTTGTTAAATTTGTGTGAAACCATCTTTGTCTTAGGGATTTTTTGAAGCAAGAATTTTTTGCCATATTTTAAGTAGTTTAACATGGTTACGCTAACCAAAGCCTTTCAAGCATTGTTTCATAGACCCCTTTTGCATATATTTCAAGCTTGTGTGCATTTTTCAAACCAATCCGAGTATACCTTTGCAAATCTTTGTCTAGCATAGTTACGTCATTCACATTCATCTAACCTATTTGTCAAAATAACAAAGATTTATACCATTATTTATGAAAACACAAACTATCCCTAAAGTGCCTTTTATTTCATGCTTTATACCTATTTGATTGATTTTATGTCCACAAGTCAAATGCCTAGTTTTTTTTAGAAGTGTTTCAAAGCCATTATATTAAAATCTCATTTATTTTCAAAGTCCAGCTTTTGACGCCATTTGGCCAAGAGTCCTAGCACATGTCTTGTTTGAGCCTAGATTTTGATGTCATGTTTGGCCAAAAGACCTAGCAATTATTTATTTCCTAGATTAGACTGATTTGAAACACTTTGACCTTAGAGTTTGGAATTTTAATTTTTGGTCCATTTACTTAAACTTTTTTTATAAAGATGTGGAACGTTAGATACTTAACATTAGCTTGTTTTATCACAAGTCATTACATAAACCTTTCCTTCTTTTTAATGAATCTAGACCAAGGTTTGAATTTATTTTTAGACATTATATTTTTAGAGTTTGTATAACTCTCTTCCTTTTCTATCACAAAACATTTACTATAAATCCCAACATGTATTCGTACACTCGTAATGGACTCATGTACAATTTGGGGATTAGTAATTTGTTTGCATAGAAAGAAATGGTACAAGATCCCTACACATATCATGTTACTTATAAGATGGATCATTATCCCTCTTATGGTACTCAAATAGGGGTATAATACCAAGATCCATTGGCTAACTATTTGGTTAATACACCACCATATTCAGAACACAACTAAGAGAAAACCGTATAATACCTAGCTATGATACCTACTGTTGAAGAATCTTTTCCTCAACAACAATACTCCATTAATGCACCTCCCACATATTATCCTTATTTTTTTGAGTGTCATCAATTAGAGAACAAATATGATATTTTGGTTAGATCCATAGAAGTAGGGGCCAAGTTTCCAGCAGACTTCCCCCATGAAAGTTTGCCAAGTCTAGTAAGAATGCCTCATAACATATTGTATAGTCAACATGATTCCTCTATAAATCCTTTAACTCTAATCCAAACCATGTATCAGGACCCTAATATGCTTAACAAAGGATATAACCAAATGGAATACCACTTTAACTAAATGTAGATAGCATATCAAACCTACCTGAATCTAGCACGTGATTTCAATCAGATGACCATGGTGAATAAACCTCTTATTGACTTAGTTCGTTTAATAGGAGCTTTGATAGAGTTAAATGGTCAAGATAATAAAATTTCAAACTCATTCACACAAAGTACTTCGATAGATAATTTGTTGCATATTCTAGTTATCAAAGAAGTGTCTTCTACTTCTACATAAAATAATGAGTAAAACATAGTGGATAATGCGCAAGCAACATCTAATCCAAATCAAAGTGGTGTTAATACACAAAAAAATAGTCAACAACATGTTCTTGTAGTAAATACCATGAGTAGATCTACATACCAAGGAATGGGAGTTTTTACATCCTAATATCAACTAGCTACTACTAATCCTCAACCAGTTACTTCATCAAGTGTACAACCAACAACATTAGGTAGTCAACCAATGACCAATACAATGCCTCAACAATAGAATGTGATCATTCATATTCCTCATAAATAGGGGATGAGGTAGAATTTCAAAAAAATAGGCATAGATGAATAGACTAATGTAGCAGAGGTTGAACATATTGACACCCCAACAAGGGACAACTAATGTTCCACCTCGTCAGGTAGTAGCAAATATACCTCTCTAGTCATAATCTAGTGTGTAAATTTAAAACCAAGTGATTTCTAACCAATAATGTATAAATATTGGTCAATGAGAGGTGCAAAATCTCCAACAAGCATCAACTTCCCAATAAAGATTTTTACAACAAGGAGGTTCTAATATTTCTCAAATACCTACTAGGCTACAGCTACCTTTGGCTCAAAATGTGTTGCTTATTCAAAAGCAGGGTCTTGGTTCACAAGTTCCCACCCAACAACAAGGCTTGATTAGTCAATAGAATGTCCCTTTTCAACCACAACAGACATAGTATGGTTACATCCCTCGATCCCAATCACAAAATCCTCAACATCAAACTTTTATAGCCAATCCAACCCAAAATATCACACAAATAAATATGCCCTTTCAATCATATCCTAATTCGTGTATGTGTATTCCTGGCTCATTCCCAACCAATCCACCATACCCTAGTAAATATCACCATTATACCCTATTTAAGTACTTCACTTACCACCACCCAACCACCTACCCAAGCCAATGTTCCCATAAGTTTCCTAGAGCAAGAATTACAATAGATGAAGTATGCAATTACCGCCATCCAAGTAGGGAAATAGATTAAAAAGTTTAAGTTGGATGATGTGTGTTCCTATCCTTTTAATAGGGAGTACTCACATGTTCCATTTCCTCCAGGGTATGAGCCCACAAAGTTTGATAAATACAAGGGGAAAGGTGACCCCAAAGCCCATTTAACTGAGGTCTTTATCGCATGCCAGCCAATGGCATATAGTGATATATACCTCTTATTTTTGTTTCCAAGGAGCTTAGTTGGACAAGCCTTGGAGTGGTTCTTAAAGTTGCCTAAAAATTTAGTAACTAATTTTGTTGATCTTTCAGATAAGTTTATGCAACACTTTTCATATAATCTTGAGCATGAGATTTCATTGGTTGACTTGACACAAGCAAAGAAAAAGGTTGGTGAGACTTTCACAAGCTATCTACAGTGATGGAGAGCAATTACAAGCTGATTCACTCATAATTTACCAGATAAATAATTAGTCATTATGTTCACTAGAAATTTGCATAGTGAGATAACCTATCATATAAAACTATAGTGTGCACATATATTTAAATAAATTATTGACAAAAGTTTGTTGATCAAGTGATCACTCATTAATAAAGGAGTCATCAAGATTAATTCAACTAATCAAAATCAAGGTACCAATCAAGGAAGTAGCTAAAACCAACATCTAATCCTAGTGCAAGCATCACAACTGACACAAGCCAATAACCAAGAAAGACCCAAGAAATTCAACTGTAATAGGAATGTTGTGGGAAATGGAATAACTGAGTCATATCATGTCCAAATGGTGAAAACATCATTTGCTCTACCTTTTTAGCTTATTACTACTCGATAACCTCTTTAACCAATGTTGCAAGTGTAATCACCAAGACCCGTACAACAAGTGCAACAAAATGTACCATTACAAAACCCTCCTCCAAGGAGAATTGTGCCTAAGCATCATGTCTTTAGTGACCTTGGAGAGCCCATTGAGTCTATATTTTGAAAACTCATTGCTACTAATCTAATTAGTTAGCCTATACTAAAGCATTATCCGTAAGGCATTCCTTATCCTGATTGGTACCATGAAAATGAATTATATGAATATCATCAGATAAACAAGCATAATTTATGAAGATGTGTGTAAATCAAGCATTTGATTGAGAATATGTTGGAAAATGGGGAGATAACATTGGATAATGGTGATTCCACCTCTAATCAAACCCCTTTCCCCAAAATAACACATAGATATAGCATAACAATCATCAACAATAACAACACCAGTCGATGTAACAACAAAATCAATAGTATCAAAATCAAAGGCTAAACTAGTAGAATCAATATCAGAACCCATAATTTTAGAACAATGGATAAAACCAAGGTTAGAATGGTAACAACCAACAAACCTACCATGTAGTTGTACATGACTACAATAGGGTTGTAGGTCATATTGCAAGGGGTAGCATTAATACTATCTCCATTAATCATAGATCGAGCATTAATCAATCTAGACCATAGCTAAATAATACCACTCAACCAAATTACATGGATAATCCTTCTTTGACCTAGGACCACACAAGGTGAACCAACAAATTAAGACTTCCACTTTTGGATCTTATATCGATAACTTGCCCTTCCCATGTGACCACATACAAGTGCACCAACAACTGAGACTTGTCCTACCTGGTCCCACACTATTCCCACCATTTATTAGTCATCATGGTCTAGCATCTAATCTTGATTATGCAATCACAACTTAGAGGTCAAAGATTACTATCCCAGCCCACAACCATCTACCACTTTGCCTATTATCCAACCAACCATTCAGCCTCAGAATAATGTTGGGGGATCAACCAACAATAGATTACAATTGTGAAATCAATAAATGTGGAATTAAATCAGATTGACAAGTAATTAGAATGAGATAATAGCAAGAACAAGAGATACAAGAAACCACCTTGAAAACTTGTATTAACAAACTCTTTACAAAAGGAATACAATTGAAGAAAGCTTCTTTCTTCCACACCTCTCCTAGATGTATAGATCTCTCACTAGATCTCTATTCCTCAAGAGCTCTCTCTCTCAAGAACAATCAACTCCAACAAACCTGGATTGATTCAATTCTGTATTGTTCTTCTCATACAATGAATTACAATAATAATTCACCCAACTATAATAATCAATAACTACAATAAGCTAGGAAGATCTAATTCTACATATAGAATTAGGAGACTTGAGCATGCACTTCCAACAAGCAGTTGAGCCACTTGAACAAGGGCTCTAAAAATAGTATTGTCAATAATAGAGACGCGAGATTGAGACTACAACTCAAACTCATCATGCAAACTCTTGCTTCTGTCCACTAAAATAGCCCTCTGGACACGCAGGTAACCGACGTCAGTTCCTGCTGCTTGTCTGTGATCGCCATCGGCTGACACTCTACCGACTTCGGCGTCTCTGCAACTGCTCCTGACCGACGTCGGTCGCTCTTGACCAATGTCGGTGTCTGTGTAGACCCGAAACTGCTAATGAATGTTCCTTGGTGAAGCTTTTAGCTCCACACCCTAACAATCTCCCACTTGGAGATAAACAGCTGCACCAGTACCTGTACAGCAACATCTTCTAGCTCTTCCATCTTCAACTCAATCATGAAGACCAATAGAAGTTGAATGAAGATTCAACTTCTCCTTTGTAACTGGCTTTGTTAGCATATCAGCAAGATTCTTATCTGTATGGATCTTCTCCAGCTTTAACTCACCATCTTCCAATACCTGTCGTATGAAGTGATACTTTAGCTGTATGTGCTTTGTTCTTGAATGAAAGGCTGAATTCTTAGCCAAATGGATTACACTCTGACTGTCACTGTACAATCTGCAACTCTCATGCTCCCTACCAAGCTCATCCATGAACCGTGTCATCCATATCATCTCCTTGCTAGCTTCTGTGGCTGCAATATACTCTGCTTCTGTAGTTGACAAGGCAACAACCTTCTGCAACTTAGATATCCAGCTAACCGTCGTTCCACCTACAGTGAAAACATAACCTGTAGTGCTCCTCCTGCCATCCAAATCACCTACCATATCTGAATCTACATAACCATGTAGAGAAGTCTCTGAACCTCCATAGCACAAGTGCTTACTACTGGTTCCTCTCAGATATCTAAGGATCCACTGAACTGCTTTCCAATGTTCCTTACCTAGATTGGTCATATACTTACCACTCCCACTGCTTGGGCAATATCCGGTCTAGTACACACCATTGCATACATCAAACTCCCTACTGCGAAAGAATATGGAACCTTACTCATGTACTCTACCTCATCATATGAATTAGGACATTGTTCTTTACTCAACTTAAAATGTCCAGCCAAAGGTGTGCTTACCAGTTTAGCATCCTGCATATTGAACCGTTTCAACACCTTGTCCACATAATCTTCTTGAGACAATATCAACCTGTGATTTTTCATGTCTCTCTTAATGCTCATGCCAAGGATTTTATTTGCTGCTCCCAAATCCTTCATAGCAAACATTTGAGCTAATTTCACCTTAAGCTCTGAGATATCCTGCATGTGAGATCTTGCAACCAGCATATCATCTACATACAATAATAAAATAATATATCTACCATTATCAAATCTCTTGAAATACATGCAATGGTCTGATTGACACCTACTATAGCCATGCTCAGTCATAAACCTGTCAAATTTTAAGTACCATTGCCTAGGAGCTTGCTTGAGGCCATACAAGCTTTTCTTCAATCTACATACAAACTTCTCCTTACCCTTGATCTCGAATCCTTCTGGCTATTCCATATAAATTTTCTCATCCAAATCTCCATGAAGAAATGCTGTCTTAACATCTAGCTGCTCAAGATGCAAATCCTCGAAAGCAACCAAAGACAATACAACCCTTATAGAAGTCATTTTAACAACACGAGAAAAAATCTCACCAAAGTCGATACCTGGCTTTTGTGCAAATCCTTTCACTATTAATCTGGCCTTATATCTCATCTGTCCATTCTCACCTTCTTTCAGCCTGTAGGTCCATCTGTTCTTGAGTGTTCTCTTACTAGCTGGCAATTCAACCAAATCCCATGTTTGGTTCTCTCTTAAGGACTCCAACTCCTCAACCATGCCATGCTCCCACTGACTCTTGGACTCCACCTGTATTGCTTCTTCAAAACTCTCTGGTTCTCCACCATCAGTTAGCAATAAGTAAAATAAAGAAGGAGAATATCTAATTGGAGGCTTACTCACCCTTTCTGACCTCCTGATGGGTGTCTGAGACTCGTTCACAACACGTTGTCCACCCAAATTCTCTGACAGTGACCGACCTCAGTCACCTGCAGACCTGTTACTGGCCGACGTCAGTTCTTGCTGACCGACCTCGGTGCCTGTCCTACCGACGTCGGTTTCTGTACTGCCGATGCCGGTTCCTACCCTGCCGACGTCGGTCTCTATGTTTTATTGCAAGTGATTATTTCTTTTTCCCGCGAGCTCATCTTGGACTTTCACCTCATCCAATTCACCATTGCTCTGCTCAAATTGATTCAACTTCCTTAGCTAATCACAATACATCACTCTTTCATTGAAAACAACATCACGGCTCTTGATTACCTTGTTAGTTTCTAGATTCCATAATCTGTAACCAAAATCATCTGAGCCATAGCCAATAAACGTGCATCTCATAGACTTAGCATCAAGCTTCTTTCTATTTTCCTTATCTATATGCACAAAGGCTTTACAACCAAAAACTTTGAGATATGAGAGATCAACCTTTTTACCTATCCATGCCTCTTCTGAAATACCACCATCCAGAGCTGTAGAAGGTCCTCTGTTAATCAGGTATACTGCAGTGTCAACAGCTTGTGCCCAAAACTGTAAGGGCAAATCGGCATGCAATCTCATACATCTTGCACGCTCCATTATTGTCCTGTTCATCCTTTCAATAATCCCATTCTGTTGAGGTGTCCTTGGAACCATCCTTTGCCTATGAATTCCATGCATGTAACAATAATCTCTGAACTTATGACTGCAAAACTCACTGCCATTGTCTGATCTCAGGCACTTTAATCTTTTACCTATTTCATTCTCAACCATAGCTTTCCAATTCTTAAAAGTATCAAATACATCAGATTTTCTCCTAATACAATAGATCCATACCTTCCTTGTAGCATCATCTATGAAAGATACATAGTACTGTGATCCTCCAATGGAAGCAACCTGAGCTGGTCCCCACACATCTGTGTGAACAAGCTCCAACTTATGCCTCTTCTTAGTAGATCCAGTCTTGAGAAAACTAACCCTTTTCTATTTTCCAAATACACAGTGCTCACAAAACTCTAGATCTATGCCTTTTAAATCTGAAAGCATACCTTTGGACTTAAGAATTGACATCCCCTTCTCACTCATGTGGCCAAGCCTTGAGTGCCACAATTTAGCATCCACATCTGAAGTAGATAATACAGAAGGAGATTTGTTAGTAACACAATTACACAAATAGAGAGTACCTTCTCTCTTACCTCTGGCCATAACAAGTGCACCCTTGGTCACCTTCCAAGATTTTGCTGTGAGAGTTACTGTACAACCCTCATCCCCTAACTTTCCTATAGAAATCAAATTTCTCTTCAAGCTAGGAACATGCATCACATCTCTCAACACCCATGTGTTGTTATTCTGCATCTTCAGCTACACTTTACCTTTGCCAATTATTTTACAGGGTTCATCATCCCCTAGATACACTATTCCAAAATCTCCATGGATATAGTCACTAAAATATTCCCTGTTAGGGGTAGCATGAAAAGATGCACCAGAATCTAATACCCAAGATTCTATATTATTATGCAGAGAGAAAATTAAAGCATCTTGTGCAATACCTGCAATCTTGGCTTCTTCCTTTCCTTCGTGCTAATTGTCCTCCTTAGGTTTTGACCAACAATCTCTGCTTATGTGCCCCATCTTTCCACAATTCCAGCATTGTGGCCTTCTGCCATTTCTAGATTTAGATCTGCCTTTCCCCTTTGACTTGGATCTTGATCTGCTTTTCTTGCTCTTCTCTTTCTGCCTTCCCCTGCTCTCAAAACTTAAAGCATTCCTGGATGCCTCTTCTGTGCTTTTCCTACGAATTTCCTCATTCAAGATAACACTAACAACATCCTCTACTTTCAAAATATTTGATGCAAATGCAGTATTACTTACTGCCATTACTAAGCCATGCCAGCTTTCAGGCAAAGAACATAATATTAAAAGAACTTTTATTTCATCATCAAACACTATATTCACTAAACTTAATTGATTCACAATTCCATTGAAATCATTCAGATGAGTAGAAACAGATCCACCTTCATTCATATGCAAATTAAATAACTGCTTCATAAGATATACCTTATTAGAAGCTGAGGGTTTTTCATACAAATTTGCTAACGTAGTCATCAACTCTACCATAGACTTTGCCTGTGATAAATTAGATATCACAGTGGATGCTAGACTCAGTCTTATAGACCCCAGAGCCTTTCTGTCAAGAACTTCCCATTCTTCATCCTCCATGTCTTTGGGCTTCTTTGCAACCCCACCTAACGGTAAGTAGAGATCTTTCTGATACAGATAATCCTCTATCTACATTCTCCAGTGTTGGTAATTTTTGCCATTGAACTTTTCCATTCTCAATTTAATTTCATCTACCATTGCTTCTCCCACTCAAATAGAAATCCCTACAGAAACCCTTGTGAGAACCTGTAATCAATACACACTACACATATCTGAACCACCTGTTAGTGAACCTGAACTTTGATATCAATCGATGGATATCAAGCTTTGAACCTGCAACCAAGGCTCTGATACCACTTGTTGGGGGATCAACCAACAATAGATTACAATTGTGAAAGCAATAAACGCGAAATTAAATTAGATTAACAAGTAATTAGACTGAGATAATAGCAAAAACAAGAGATACAAGAAACCACCCTGAAAACTTGTATTAACAAACTCTTTACAAAAGGAATACAATTGAAGAAAGCTTCTTTCTTCCACACCTCTCCTAGATGTATAGATCTCTCACTAGATCTCTATTCCTCAAGAGCTCTCTCTCTCAAGAACAATCAACTCCAACAAACCTGGATTGATTCAATTCTGTATTGTTCTTCTCATACAATGAATTACAATAATAATTCACCCAACTATAATAATCAATAACTACAATAAGCTAGGAAGATCTAATTCTACATATAGAATTAGGAGACTTGAGCATGCACTTCCAACAAGAAATTGAGCCACTTGAACAAGGGCTCTAAAAATAGTATTTCCAATAATATAGATGCGAGCTTGAGACTACAACTCAAACTCATCATGCAAACACTCGCTTCTGTCCATGGAAATAGCTCTCTGGACACGCAGGTAACCGACGTCAATTCCTGCTGCTTGTCTGTGACCGCTGTCGACCGACACTCTACCGACGTCAGCGTCTCTGAAACTGCTCTTGACCGATGTCGGTCACTCCTGACTGATGTCAGTGTCTGTGTAGACCCGAAACTACTAATGAATGCTCCTTGGTGAAGCTTTTAGCTCCACACCCTAACAAATAAACCATTCACCATTGACTAAGACAAAAAGTTTGATATTGTGGAATAATTGTAGAAGACACTAGCACAAATCTCTATTTTAGAGTTGTTGTGAACCTCAACAATCCACAAGAAAATTTTGAATGAGTTTTTAACCCAATCCACTATTGCTAGTGACATATCCCTTGATAAATTTCAAGCTTTGGTTGGACACCTAGCTCTAGCCCAACAAGTCACATTCAACCAAAGTGATATGTCTTCCCTTGGCCCACTCCATAATAATCCATTGTACATAGAAGTTTATATAAAGTGGCATAAAGTGAAATGTGTCCTTATATACAATGGATCAGGCCTCAACATAGCATCTCTAAAGCTCATCAAGCTTCTTGGGTACATAATGGCAGATGTTCAACTAGAAACAATAACTATCAAAGCCTATGATATTCAAGATTGAGAATCACAAGGAACCATTAGATTACCAGTTATCATTGGGCCTTTAACCTATGATACACTTTCCCATGTGCTTGATCTTGAGTTATCATATAATATGCTTCTAGGAAGGCCTTGGTTACATGAGATTTGTGCAGTCCTATCAATATTATACCAATGTATCAAGTTCTCTCACTCAGGGATGGAAGTAAATATTTCAAGAGATTTACACCCATATGAGCACTGCAAGCACCTCGAGGTTACGTTTCAAATCTATAATTACCAATACGACATGAATCCAAGTTCCAAATAGGATAAAGGAAAGGCCATACTTATTGATCCTCCATAGGATAATTACATAGATCCAAATACTTTGGATTCCCTTTCCCACATGCCACCTCCTAAAGCTTCTAATGATTTCATCATTTCAAATAATGGCCTAGGGGAATATGTGACCCATGATACCTTCCATATTGCCAATCTTCCTCAAAATCTAAAGACCTTTAGATAACCTAAAGTTACCCCATGCATGTATTGGCAAAAAAAGAACAAAGATAAGGGACTTGTCATGTTTGTACCAGCATCTCACCTAGAACTAGACCCTCTTGAAGGGGATGAATCATGGTTGTACAATGACAACCAAGTTGATTGTTATAAAAGTGTAAAGTAGCCTATTCCCATTAGGATCATAAAGAGTCAAGACTATGAAGGATGAGGCCTCAGATCAAACCAATAAGGAACGTTGGAGCCAATTTCTATGACCAAGTATAAAATACCCTATGGACATGGATTTAAACCACCTAGGGGTGACCCCACATATCTTATTCAAGTTCCATCACTGATGACTAGTGATGATGATGCTGACAGTGAAGCAGAGTCTGATCACAGCCTTATCTTTGATAACCTAGCTGAGACTAACCTATTTAATCATAATGACATTTGTACCCTTACCCTAGTCATTCATCATAACCCATTGTCATTATACTATCCCCAACTAATAAATTGGGACCAACAAGAATCTAGTATACCAATTGATGAGTTTCAAAATAATGAGGCATTTTATGGTTTTCTAGGCCTTAGAGACAATGTTTCATTGGGAGATCATAAATTAAGATTCTCAATCAAATTGGATCCTGAAGCCTATTTTGGAGAGTGGGTGAATGCCCTTATCCAAAAATAAATAATCAAAACATTGAGATCTCAAAGTGAAAACCTCTTTGAGGTGCTTTCTGACCAATGAAAAAGTAAAGAAAAAGGCTAGTCTAATGGTGAAAACTTGTTTTAGGTGCCATTAGATGGGGGTGTTCATTCTTCTTCCAATTGATATTAGGAGGCCACTAGTGATGAACTTTCTTATGGATCTAAATTTAGTTTTGAGCCATAATAAGTGTTTTATCAAATTGTTCAAGAGTTTCTGATTATTTTTGTCACATGGGTAGATCTCCCTTTAGGGGACTCAAATTCATCATGCCTAGGAGAAGTTGAAGAGAAAGTCCTAATAGAGGACCCTGATATAGTCTAATAATTAAAGTATTTGCCTACTATCCTAGAAGATGGTTTGACCCTTCTAGTTGAAGATACAATAGAGGTAAACATCAGGACTCCAATGAACCCAAAATAGATAAAATCAGGTGCATCCCTCACTAAGGAGGAACATGAAGTCTTTACAACTCTATTGAGAGAATTTGAAGATATCTTTGCATGGACTTATTTTGACATGTTAGGTTTAGACCCTACCTTGGTTTTACATCACCTTGTGGTGAATTCTAATGTTAAGCCTGTTAAGCAAAATTTATGTAAGATGCATCCTTACATTACTATATTAGCAAAGAAAGAGTTGGAAAAACTCTTAGAAGTAGGATGTATTCGATCTATTGACTACTTAGAGTGGATATATAATGTTGTACCTATTAGCAAAAAGCCAAAATGAATCAAAATTTGTACTGATTTCTGGGATATAAACAAAGCTTTCCCTAAGGATGACTTTCCATTGCCAAACATTGACATGATCATCAACTCCATAATGGGTTATGAAATGTTTTCATTAATGGATGGATTTTTAGGATACAACCAAATTAGAATAACATCATAGGACCAACATAAGATAATGTTCACCACTCCATGGGGAATTTTATATTATCAAGTAATGCCATTTGGTCTTAAGAATGTTAGAGCCACATATCAAAGAGTCATGACCATCATATTCCATGATATGATTCATGATATTATTGAAGACTACGTCGATGACATACCAGGCAAATCTAAAACCAAGGTTGACCATTTAGTAGTGCTACATAAGATATTTGAAAGACTATATGAGTACAATGTCTAATTGAATCCAAAGAAGTGTGTATTTAGTGTAACATCAGGCAAATTACTTGACTTCATCATCTCTCATAGAGGCATTGAAGTTGATCTGGCCAAAGTTCAAGCTATAATAGAGATGCCACCACCCACCAATTTGAAGCAGCTCCACAGTTTGTAAGGCAAGGGCCAGTCAATCTGACGCTTCATATCTTAGTTGGTAGATAAGTGCCATCCATTTACATGTCTTCTAAAAAAGGGAGTTGTATTCCATTGGGATCATCATTATCAAATAACTTTTTAGTAGCTAAAAGATTATCTAGTGCATCTACCTATTTTATTACCCCCTATGCCAGGAAAACCATTTTTGTTATACCTATCAGCTATAGATAGTGCCTTAGGGGCACTTATAACTCAACATGATGATAATGGGAAAGAGCATGTAGTATACTACTTAAGCCTTACATTAGTCATGTATGAACACAATTATATGCCTATTGAAAAAGCTTGCCTAGCCATGGTGTTCGTAGCTCAAAAATTATGACACTACATGTTGAACAATAAGACCATGGTTATTTCAAAAGTAGATCTGCTCAAGTATCTACTATCTAAAATATCTTTAAAAGGTGGAATGGATCATGCTTTTTAGTGAGTTTGACATATAATATGTCAATCAGAAGGTAATCAAGGGACAGGTCCTTGCAGATCAGCTTGTTGAAGCACCCTTTTTAGACATAGAGCCACTCACATTTCACTTTTTTGATGAATCCATAATGACCATTATTGGCATACCTCTTGAAGAGTAGTATAGGAAGCTATATTTTGATGGGTCATTTACTGCACATGGATTGGGGGCAGGCCTTTTATTTATTACATCATAGGGGGATTTAATCCTAAGTCTTTTAAAATTAGCTTTCCTTGTACAAACAACATGGCCAAGTATGAAACACTTGTTTTATGACTTTGATAGGTAGTACAATGGAACATATCTCATCTTAAGGTTTATGGTGGTTCTCAATTAATCATCAATCAGGTCACAGAACATTTCTAGACCAAAGATGACAAGCTAGTTCCTTATAAAGTTATGGTTGACACTCTCAAACAACAAATTATAGATATCTAATTTGAGCATATACCAAGGGAATGTAATAGAACTGTAGATGCTATGACCACTATTAGATCTTTTATTTGACATACAGACAAAGCTAGAGTGTATCAATTCCTTTTTGAGAACCTCTTTGCACTAGCACATGCACCTTCCACTATCGCAATAATTTGTGATTAGACATTTAAAACTACCCTTCATGACCAGATTTTACCACCTAACCTATCATAAAAACAAACCAAATCCTTCATTCACCAAACCACTCTCTATATCTTACTAGGATCCACCCTCTACCATCATATTTTTGATGGAACTCTGCTTCATTGTTTAGCTTTAACATAATCTACACTAGCATTATAGGAAGTACATGAAGGGGTATGTGGATCCCACTTTGGCAGGGTAGTCCTATCCAAAAATCTCTTGTGTACTAGTTATTATTGGCCCATGATGGATGTAGATATAGCTACATATATAAAGAAGTGCAATAAATGTCAATGATATGCTAATCTAATTCATTCCTCAGCTCAGACTCTAAAACCAATCTTGACACCATGGCCATTTTCTACATGAGGAATCGACCTCATCATAAAAATCAATCCTACATATTTAGATGGCCATAACATATCCTCACCACCACTGAATATTTCACTAAGTGGGTTGAAGCTATACCCCTCACTTACGTGACTGGAAAATAGATTTTCAAATTCATTTTCAACCATCTCATCTACCACTATGGTATCCCTTTCATATTATATCTAATAATGGAGAATTATTCATGAACAAAGATGTTGATAAGCTATGCACTGAATACAACATTACACAACATTTATCTATGTCATATTACCCTTAAGGTAATGGTCAGGCCAAGGCATCTAATAAAACAATTGTTAACATCTTCAAAAATATTGTTAATGATGTTGGTCATGACTGGCACCTTTAGATATTTCATGCCCTTTGGGCATACCATACCAATCACTGTACCCCCATAGGAGCCACTCTATACTCACTTGTTTATGGTATTGAATTCATACATTCTATTGAGGTTGAGTTACCATCTTTACGCATATCTTTAAAACAAGTCCTAGATGATCATGACTATCAAGTAGCTCACCTACAAGAGCTAGACCTACTTGATGAAAAGCACATAGTTTCACTCAATAATCTTTAGGGATATCAAAACTAACTCAAAGGCCATTATAATTAGTGTGTCAAGTATAGAACCTTTAAACTTGGTGATCTTCTTCTTAAAGAAAACCAAAAGAATAACATGGCTGATAAGAAGCATAAAGGTAAATTCAAACCAAATTAGATAGGGCCTTTCATCATTACTGTAGATTATGGATCAGGAGCATAAAGACTCACCAAACCTAATGGAGATAAACTTCTTGAGCTAATGAATATTATTCACCTCAAGTGGTACTATGCTTGAGTGCTATGATGTATTATCTATAAGGACCATTTTAGTTATGCCATTTTCTCACTATTATTATTTATATGAATATCATTCTTATCATTCCTCTTAGCATATTTTGTATCCATCCTACCATTCTGTTATATCAACCAAGCATGTTTTAAACCCTATCTACCTAGCTTGTTTGACCTTGGTTTCACCATTAGTTGTACATTTTTAGCATCAGTGAACTCAATCAGTTTTAGCAAATATTTTGAGCATTCCATGTAGAGGTAATATTTTGGAGTAGTATGACATAAGTTTTGATAGTTTCATCCTTCGTTTGTTGTTCCTTTCTTATCACTAGTCTTGCTACTAATTATAACCATCTATAGGCAAATTAGTACCATTGATCTATACCATTGTGTCTTATTTATAACCTCCTATGGGAAAACTAGGGGCAATACTTGTTTATTGAGCCTTGACGTACCACCTTATCATTTCTTATGTCATGTTATGTCTTTATTCTAATTGTGCTTATTTTGTTTGAATTGACTATTACACTGATCAAATTACTCCAATGCAAGGTAGAACTATAGTGACTTGAGGTCCTACTCTAGGACTATGTAGGTAGTGTTCTATACTTATTGAGGTCAACGCAGTCACCCTTTCACCCATGCTCTCATCATTTTGTGATCAATTGTTAAGTTTGAATGCTCTCAACATTTTATGAGCAACCTAAGCCATGATCTCATCATGTTACGAGGGTGAACCATTTAGTGTCTCATCATTCTTGAATGAGTTGAGATACTCTAAAATTTCCAAAAACATTTGTAAAACTATTAGAAAAAACCAAAAACATTAACCACTTCTTTGCCTTAAGGATTCTAGGAACCTTTACTAAATCACAAGCAAATCACTTGTTCTTTAGTTTTCTCATACTTTTTTGCCTTTTATCCCATGTACTTTCCATTTTTCAAGACCATTCTTATTCTTCTTGCATCCATTATGTTATTTTCATCAGTTATCATTTTCTTCCCATTTCTTGGGGGAACTAAATTTGACCTAAAGTTTTATTGTATATTACATCCATAGAACTATATAGGTAGCGTTCACTTGCCTAGTGCATATGGAGACAGCTCGATCACCCCTTCCTTTTCTTCTCCTCCCCCATTCTGTTAGTTTGTTAAGTTGTCACCTATTTTCTAGGGGCAATGTTCATATGGTATATATTATGTTGTTTATTTATTTGTTTCTACTTATTTGTTTGTTCATGTGCCTATTTATTTGATTTTAGTATTGTTGCCTTGATTCAGTCTATGTGCATTCATTGGGTGATTCCTTTCTTGCACTTATACTTGAATCCATCCATATTCATACATATACATTGTCATCATGGTTTCTATCATTGGTGCATTATTTTCTATTAAGTATTGGATTTTGGGAGTCAGTCCTTATGCATATTTTAGCCAAGTCCTCATGATGTTATACCATGATGCCTAATAACACATGCTATAACAAGCCTCAGCTTTAGGAAGTATATTTGGTAATGGTGGCATTGACATCTCTTCAACATTGGTATCTCGATTCAATCCCAATCATATCCTAAACATAGTAATTAAAAATTGAAAGAATTTCAACCTTTGTTTAGTTTGGACAAGCATGTCGCTACTGGTAGGTTATCCCAATTCATCTTTATCCTCTGTATTATATTACCATCATCAATCATCCAATCAATCATGTTTTCCATAATCAAGGTCCAATGATTATAATCGCCTATGGGCAAAGCATTATACATTATCTCACATGCATTTCTCAATGATTATAACCACCTTTGGGGAAATCATTATGTTGTCACCACTTTACTTTTTTTGTCCATACAAGGGCATGTTTTTATCTTGTTTATCTATCCTAACTATGGCAGCTCCATCTTCTCAATGATTTTAACCACCTTTAGGCAAATCATTATGTTTTCATAACACATTGCCAATATCGGGGTACAATGCTTATAACTGCCTTTGGGCAAACCATTGTACACCACACCACTTTCATTCTCAATGATTTTGACTACTTTTTCAAGATCATTATGTTTTCCCCCCATCATTTTCCTTTCTTTGGTCCCCTTATTTCACTTATTTTCAAGGGACCATTTGTCAACCTTTCCTTATGCCAACCATTCCATCAAGGGGGCATCATATAATTAGTTCATCATCATTGTAGTTATAGGCATACATGAACTTTTCATTATTTGAGAAGACATTACTATGCTTATATCTTGCAATGCCTTCCCAAATAGGGGCAAATTATAGACACCTAAATTTGGCCACTGATAACCTCTAACTAGGCTTTTGACCAATTTCCACTAAAATGCACAATTTGGCCTAAATGCACATTAAAAGCTTTGAAATTGACATATTAAAGTGTTGATTTTGGCTAGGGTATCAATAAATGGGACAATTTAATTTATGGGCCAGTTAACTTTGATCAGATCATTTCAAGTCAAAATGCCAAATTTACACCTAGGTGCCTTGGATTGCTCTTTTCTATCAAATCTCTTACATGAGACATGTGCCTTTGTTATTTTGTGTTGAAAACATCCTAAATGGGATAACATATCCAATGCATCTAACATCTCCTTCCAATTCCAATCCATTCAAATTTTGAGCCAATAACGAGACATTTTAACCAATTTGAGTAATTTGTACACAAAGAGACAAAGTTTGCATCAAATTTGACTAATCATGTTAAAGGCTAATTTAACCAATTCAAGGCCTAATTAATAATTCCATGGAAACTTTTTGAAAACTTATTTTTATAAATGAATGTTGAATATTTGCATCATCAGGTGACCTCATTCCTTGGGAAGGCATCCCTAGGCCATAAATGCCACAAATATCTGAGTCAAGCCACCCCATACCTCATCCTCCCATGCCTCTTAAATTCCAATTTATCCCAAATATTAATGGGGATATTTGTATAATTAATTTAATATTTGGATTTATCCATGGCCACACATCTCAATCTTGAGATGAATGGTCATGGTTGATCCTCAAACCATTCCAAAAGTCTATAAATAGGAAGCCTTGCCACATGAATTTTAATCTTGGATAATATAAAGTTATAATGTTGAATTGGTTCCAAATCCTTATGAAAATTAGTGTTATTATTCCCAAATATTGATCCAATTTAAGCCAAGCTAAAGACATAAGGTGCCAAGGAGATATAGAGGTAGCCAAGCTTCCATTGATGCAAACTTCATTAGCACAAACCTAGCAAGCCACTACAACAAGCATTTTGGATCATCCAAGGAAAGTAAAAGAAGGTTTTTTTTTAAATTTTAGTTGTGTGTTTCATTCATGTTTTGTTAACTTAGTTCTCCCTAGTAACTATGCCTAGAGATGTATGCTAGTTAGTGTGTTTTTGTCAATTTGTTTTCATTTTGGGACTAACACAATATTAATCACCTCTCTTGAGTCAATTCCTAGTTCACAATTTTATGATTTTTTATTTAATGGAACATTATTCATTATACATATTTAGGAAAAAGGGTGAGTTTTCAATTTGGTAAAATTTACCTTAAATGATAACTAAAGAGTAGTTGAAGTGTGCATTAAATAGAATAAAGGGTATGGCAAGAACAAGGGCAAATTTTGTGAAAAAAAATGCACATATGAATTAATTAATAAAGTCAGATAAGAAACAAAAATGGGTATTACTATTTGATTATGAGGTTTAGATAATGACGATTTTGAAAATCAAGCCACCATCATTTGTAAATGTAACAAACTATCAATAAACATCACATGTGTGTTAAGACCAAAAATAGTAAGGTTAAAAAACCAAAGAATTTAGTGTAAGATATGACATTGGAAATACCAATTTTAACTAATGTGGTTGTTGCACAAAGAATAGAGGAGTAAAGATAAATAAAAATATATTAGGAACAAGTTACATTATGAAATGAAATTGATGAAGCCTAAAGGAAAGTTACATTTAGTTTATACATGAATAAATATATTTGGAATAAGAGTATTAGTTTCTAATTAAAGTCTAATTTTAAATGGGGTTTGGGGAGAGAATTATATTTTGAATATAAACACATATGAAATCCCCAAGTGAAATACATCTAGGGGGAGTCATTTCTGATGTACAAGCTACACAAGGAAGTGCCAGAGGAATTGGCTGACCATAACAAGTTATTTCTAGTGTAGACACTCAAGATCCTAACACAAATACACTGGTTAAGTAACGGGTTCCACATGAAAGCTCATGAATAGGTACTCAAAGCCCATAAGGATAAATAAGAGATGTGTAGAATATTTCAAAGGTAAATGTGCAAAAAGAGACTCAAGAAGTAAATGTACAAAAGGAGACTGCAAATACGTCTGAATAGAAAGATGTGAACACTAAATAGACATCTCACAAGAAAGTAGGCATCAAATTAACAACAAAATGAATAGACACCAAGATAAGGCACAAGGCTCAAGAAGAAGAAACATGATAAGAACCAAACATAATGGAAGAAGGAAATGATGCACAAAACATGATGTATAATGTTGAGGATATTGAGAATGAAGAGTGGTGGGAGTTTGACAAAGTGATAGATATTGGATAAATGCATTTTATGTGGGAAGGGAGTATTGTAACTGAGATCAAATCATCAATTTTAGTGATGGGAATGGTCTAGCACAAGAATGTGACAAAGAGGGATCTGAAGATGTTGGAGGCCATGTTTGATTGCCATTTTTGGTTCTCTGAGTTTGAAGTCCCTTTGAAGACATTATTGAATGTAAAGGGACAAGAGGAGAAGCTAGATGGAGATGAATAAGGAGAAGTAAATGTGGTTTATCCTCATATAATGACAATATAAATTGTTGGGTTAGTAATGACAAAGTTAGCAATGGATATCATCACGAGAGATCTAATACATGATCACAATCTAGATGATTTACAAGAGGTGTGTAATGTTCATTTTATTAGATCTTCGATCATAATCTAGATGATTTACATGAAGAGGGTGTAACTCTTATTTTATTAGATTCTTCTCTATGATTACTCTTCAACTCACTACACCATCTACTTGACTTATTGATGATAATTACATTAAAGATTAACCTCTTAAGAGAGAACACTACCATTTTAGACTTTTTTGAGCCTTTTAAGTTAGGATGAGAATTTTTGATGGAACTCATAGCCTAACTAGCTAATTCTACAAAAAAACAACTTATGCCAGTTAGAGACTTGAAAGGGTTTTAAGCAATCATAAATATTTCTACTAGTTAGTTGTAGATGATATTTAGTCTTATATACTTGACCACTTTACCTAAATCCACCCTCCTATAATCATTTTCTAGTTACCAAACCACTATTGATCTATATGTAGCCACATAATTGCATACACTTATTCCTTGTGTATAACTCAGATTGGAGTCCTTCACACCACATCACTTACACATGCACACAATTCTCATGACATTTATTTATATATCCCCTTGTACTTATCAAAACACTTGTGTACCATTGCATTGTCATGTATCACTTCACTTTTACACAAAGCCTCTTGTGCCTTTCAAAACCCTTATGACATCTCACACACCTTGTGTTAAGCTTGTTAGCACACCACAAACATGTGGATTTCCAATTGGCACTTCTTAGCTTTGTGACATGTTGGGGAATCTCTTTCAGTAACCATTTTGTTGAGTAGTTAAACCACCACACTTTTGGAGAAAGTTCAACCATCATGCTAAAAGAAGATGAAAAAATATATAACCATTATCATTTTTGACATTGGTAGTCGTAATTGCATATTTTATTTCTTTGTATAAATATGTAACAACTAAATTTGGACAAAATTAGATGACATATACAATCATAGTGATTTACAACATGACCTGAGTATCTATTCTCTCTCATATGCATTGTATCCACCCTTCAATATAGGCAAATTAGAGGAAATGTTTTCCATTCTAATCACAAGATCCTACAATCCTAGACTTACTACAAACATTATACATCATTATACGTTTACTAATTCATTCACATTGAATAGAATTTGTATTTATTGAAAGTATCATTTTTTTGCTTATTTTAATGTGTGTTGGTTTACTTTATACAAGTTAACATAATGTGCACTCTCTATAACTAGACAAAAAAAAATTAAGGGCATCATTATCCTCTACACATAAGGTCCCAATATTCATGGTGTGGATCATTAATATTAGAGAATACCTATTTATTATGCCTATAAACACATGAGTGCAACAAGAGAAAGAAGGATTACTAGTCTATTTTTTTTCAACCTACCCAAACTAAGTCCATAACAAAATTAAGATGTTTGATGCCCAGAAGCAACATGAGGTATTCTTATATGCCTAAAATAATAATTTGAACTCCCTAGAATCATAACGTATTGAATTTTTTTGGCCAATTCCATGAATTGATGATGTGGCTCAACCTGGCACCTTCAAAATCTCTAATGTAATAAGCTCAATAGTGGTTTCCATAATAGATGCCATTTAAAGTCCAAGTCAATCTCAACATCCCCATATTCAAAGGTAAAATATATGTCACAGTATTGGGTTTATATATCCAACAAATTGAGACATACTTCTTATTCAATCAATTAATTGATGTTGAGAATATATCCTTCATCATGTTGAAGATGTCCAATCTGATGGCTCACTAGTGGGAGACCTTTAGTGAGTAGTGCATATAATATTGCATTCCAATTGAGTCTTGAAAAACTTTTATTGATGCACTGAAGGAGGAGTATGTTGTAGAAAAATTAGGTGCAAGAGGTTGTCTTCATCGAATCTTGACTTCTTACACTTAGGGACAAACATGGGATTATCTTTTTGTGCTCAAAATTTTACACTCAATTGTACTGGTATCAATTCACATAAGGCACAAGCCTTATGCACTCACTTGAAGAATATATGACAAGGAACCGTGGCCTACATTGGTTAATTATGTCATGGTGCAAGATTTCATTTATAGTACTTGGTAATTTGGAAGAAGGCCTTTAGTAGATTCATTAGTACAATCCTTTCATGGACTATGCTTAGTGGTCTGTAGGCACAAGTCTATTTGGTGGATTAATTCTATATCCATAGGGGTGCAAATCTATTATAAACTAAACCTAGCATTATATAGGCTCTAGATGAGTCAAGGGGTTGATTTCAATTGAACTGATCATGCTAGGCTTGTGCTTCTTAGAAAGGGCAAGAGCATTTTGCATATGGTATTTGTATACTTAGTCATTACACAAGCAATGGCTGATATCATCATTTATTATAGGGCTGTCATTAACATCTTAAACCATAAGCATGCATACATATTCAATCAGAAATGGAATGAACTTATAACCTTATAACCATTATACATTCAAATATCAACACCAAAGAAGTATAAAATATAAACATTATATGATACACAATAATTCTTTATCATTCATCAAATCTCAAATTAAATAGATTCCATAGTAGTTAAAATAGAGTACATGCTTAATTCATTTTACTTAATGGTCCAGAGGCTCATAGGCAAGCTTGCGCATATACAAACAGAGCCTTCATAGCATCTGAGCTATTCTTAAATCTAATGGTGGTCATTATACTATATGTAAAACCAATTCTCCAGAGCTTCACTGTACTAATTTTGCCTCCTCTGCTTTACTGGTTTGAGCTCCTTTTATAGTTTTTCACGAACATCTCTACCAAGGTGGAGTGTGCATGTTGGTTACTGATCTAGAGATTTTATTGATCATTCTATTAATTCCATCATCTTGTGAAGTTTGTGCTAAAACTACCACATATTTCCCAACCTAGAAGATGCCCTGGAAATCTTGGAATTGGTTAGCTACTTGCCAGTTGGCACAAGGTGTGCACTGATTCCTCCAATTGGCACCAAGATGCCAAAAAGTCATCATTACTCAAAATTATGCCTCACATTAATGTGTCTATCATGCTAGTAAAAATCCTTACATACTAAAATAAGGGGCCCAACATTACCCCACACAAAATTTCTAGTCCATCCTCAGACTAGGCTATCAAAATCTTGGGTTTACAGAACTCGGGTGCACTCTCCTTAAGCTCGGTACTGAATTCCTCAAATCCCTTTATGGTGAGATTGATTTCTTTAGTGGCATTGTATATTTTGATGGAGGTTGCACTAAGTGTAAACACATTAGCCTTATCCAGCTCCTTTCTTAAGGCCTTTATATTTGCCTTAGCTTTAGTAACACCCTCATCCATGATTACTCCTTGCTCGCAGACCTTAGTTTGCAAAGCATGAAAGAGTGCTTCCAACTTTTCTTTTTGGTCCTTTATCTAGGTGTTTAGTATATTGATATTCCCCATGATCAAAGCACACTCCAACCTACTCATAAATTACACATGTGCCATCATATTCTTATTCTCCTCCTTTGCTTGCTTGAGGCACGCATCTATGACTGATGCATGATTGGAGAAGCTCAAGAAGATGGCATTGGTTGCATCTACACCCTCTTCTATCTTCACAAATAGGTCCTCCACCTTTTTGAGATTAGCATCAAGCTCTTTCTGTAGCATGGCATAGGGATCTTCTTCTTCTTGCACCAGCTCTAGTTTCATCCTTAGGAGCATATGTTCTACTAACACACATATTTTATCAACCTCAGAGAGGTTTGAAGTATCCACACTAACTAGAAGGGATGGTTTGATCATCTCTATGCAAACACATAGCTATTGTAGCTTAAATTTTGTGGCCTATGCTTCATCTTCAACATCTTTGTAGAGTTTATTCCATTTTTGTGATCTGCCATCGTTGATGATATTTATGCATGCCACTTTAGTTTCCATTTTAATAAGTGCATTCCCAGATTGGACTAGGTTCATGGCACAAGGGTTTATGAGGAGGGAGTCCTAACCCTCCTCAGGCTCTTCTACACCCAATATTTCCCTTCAAGGTACCTCAAAGTGAGGCTCATCCATGTAGTGATCAAATGCAAATGCAAGTTATTTGCACATCTTGGTTATGGAAACTTCAAGGGACATGGTGTCAAACACGTAAAAATTTTCATCCTTATACCCCTTATGCACCTTCTCTCTTATGCTCAACTCTACCCCATCCTTCTTGATGATGGATAGATCTATTTGCTCTTCCTCCTCTTCACTGGTGTCACCATTTTATTTAACACTTTCCTTAGAGGACTCATCTTATTATTCCTCACGGGGTTCTTCCTTGGAATTTTTCCCTTCATCTACTTCTTCCTCCTGGGGTTTCTCAATGCTCACCTTCTAGTTTATTCCCTCAATACTAGCATCACCTTCTTTTTATTGGGGTTCCTCTTCAGTCTCCTTTTGTTGTTCTAAGGTACCAGTATCACCTTCCTTTTATTCAGGCACCCCTTCACTACTTGGGTGTGCCTGTTATGCATCTTGATTTGCTTTTCTGGTGGGGGCACTAGGCACCTTCTTGGTTTTCTCAATGGTTGGTCCCATGCTTGTGGGAAACTTTTTGGTCTTTTTCTCTTTCTTGGCCTTCTCTTCCTTTGACTTCTCTTCTTTGGCCTTAGCCTTCTCAATATGTGTCTCACTTAAGCCCATTTCCTTCCAAACCCTCCTCTTATTTTCAAGCACTAACACCATCTTGATTTCTTCTTTGTTATGGCCCATTTTCTTACACAACCTTCTCTTCTCCTCTTCTATTTATGAAGGATGTGTGGAGGGTTTTTATCTAGATGAGGAGCTTATTGGCTTCTTTGATTCTTCAAGCATGACATTTGTGCCATTTTAGAGGGCATCCTACACATCCTTAGCATTAGGCTCCTCTTCTTCAACCTACATGATGTAAGTATTTGTTCTTTCTTCTTCTTCCATCTCTTCCTCTAGTCCATGCATGAGGATCTCTTCCTTCTCCATTTCTACTAGAGTTATTATAGGGAGCATAATAGGTACTCCTTATTAGAGGAATAAGTCTCTGGCATGAAGGTTATGCACTTATTGGGAGATAAAGGTGTTGCTTATTCATTAGAGGCGATCCTCAACCTCATACACTCCTTGATCTCCTTAAGTTTCTCTCCTCATTTCTTTTGGGGAGACTTTTACTACTTATTTGGTGTTGGCTTCCCTTCATCATTGATCAAGAGGTGGTGATCATCATCTTTCTTAGGGTCATTTCCCTTCTTCCATGGCTTCATCTCATAATATAGATTGAAGATGCACCCAGTTATAATTTTCCTCTAGACGGGATGGAGGTTCATCCTATCAGATTTATCCTCCTCATCCTTGGTGGCCTTGTCTCTAGGGTTCACATACTGGTGCCTCAACCTAGTCTTTTCTTGATCCATGACCTTCATTGGGATATCTAGATGTTATGTATTAGGAATCCTCTTTAGCACCACTATGAAAAATTTAGCAAAAAACACATAAAGTAGTTTGAACTAGCTATATGGTTCCTATTTATGAGTTTTAGACATACTACATAGAAGTGATACATGATGGTGAAGTTCATCATTCTTACCATGTAGTAGGGGAGCTCTTGGGGGATGCACCATTCAATCCCAAACCCCTTTATATATTGGTCATACTACCCCCATACTCTTAACTCATATTTTTAGGAGAAGCTAGGTGGGTAGATGAAGTCTTGATACTTCAACATCAAGGAGTCCTTGTGCGGTGGGAACACCCAAAGGTTGTCCTCATCACCATCAGGCTAGTTGATCTCCTCCATCATAATCAATATCAGCATGGACCTCCATCTAAAGGTATCACACACCTTGTGTTACTCTAGTATGTTCTTCACAATCTCATTAACAATAAATTTTATGATATTGAACTTTACCCCTTGCACCATATGATGGGCAAGGCACAAATAGGTCTTTTTTATGTTGGACCACCATCCATTGGGGCATAGCTTAGAGATAATTAGGTGCATTTTTTCCCTCATACTAGAGTCTTGAATGTCCTTAATAGGGAATGTAAACCCTACCTTGTAGTATCCTAAGAGTTTTACAACCCTTTCCACCTCCTCATCATCTGGCAGATATCAATTCCTATGCCTGAGAGTCATGTGATCCTACTGATGAGGCATGTCAATATCTGCATGTGCCTCCCTATGAAATAAAAATGATCACCATGGATGTGTGAGAGGAGAAATTTCACCAATTCCTTTGTCTTGCTAAAATTTAGCAACTCATATAACTAGGTCACATCGGTGGTTTCTAGTTCATCTCAAATGGAGACATCAAAGAGCATTATGACCACCTTGGTCTTCATTACTATGTCAATCATCCAATCTTGGTTGAGCTCTTGCATGTTTATCAACATCTGATGGTTGTACTCCTTTACTCTACATGTGTGCATGAAAGATACCCATGTCTCCCCCACTATGACCTCATGGGGAAACTACATCTCTCTATACGTAAGCTTTGCACTTGCTTCTAGGTCAATTACTACTATATTTATGTCTTCTACCAGCTATGCCTCTTTCTTCACAATAGCTACTTCTTTTACTATTTTCACCTTATTGACATCCTTTTGTACTTATGGTGGACCTAAACTTAACTGTTTCTTGCCCATTCTTAACTAACTACTATTAAAGCACTATCTATTAATATTTTTGAAGCCTGTAATGTTACTTTACACTTCCTCACAGTCATGGGGTTTGTGATTGTGACTTCAGATCTCAAGCTTTGTTCACCATTAATGGTGGCCTCAACATCCTACAAAGTTTATACTATCTGGTCTTCTCATAATTCTCTCTCCACATGCCTCTTTTATAATACCAAATAGAATGCCATCTCTCTCTATTCCACAATTCTCGTTTGGGGCCTGTGGGCACTCAAGTTTTCACTTATGGTAGAATTTTTCTAGTTTGGCTTTATGTTCAAATTTGTCCATGTTTGAATTCAACAAGGTTTGTAGCCTAGTCTAGTGTGTCATTCACCTCTTTATACCTTAATTTTAGCTACCCCATTAATGGATGGTGAATAATGGCATGGTAGTGCATGGATTTATTGAAATCTACTAAACCCATGAAATCTATGAAAATCTATTGCCACATTTGTATTTATTTCATATCATTGTGCCTCCACTATCACCACATTAAATTTTATTAATGATGTATTTGGTGGAGTGATAGGTAATTAAAATGGTCACTTCCTACCAACCATTAGGTGGGTGCCATCTATCTTGATGATTTCCTTCTTTTGCTTCATTAACCTTGGCATGACCTTCACCTTTTCTTATGGCAACCTGGACACAACACTTCACATGCACATGATTTAGACTCCTTAGTTCCATCTCTCCTTAATGGTGTGCTTCCTTTTCAAGCATGCCTCTCTTTCATTTGTCAATTTCTCTACACTTTCATCTTGTTTTGGCCTTCCCTACCCTATACAAATTCCTTGCATTGGTATTCCATCACTTCATTCTCTCTTATTGGTTTCTTGTACACTAGTATCTTATACACCTCCCTTTGTCAACTTGTCCCATCTTTCTAAATTTGGCAAGCTCCACATACTCAAAAATTAGGTATCTAACCTCAAACATTTAGAAAGCATTCATGCTTGACTCACCCAATTGGAATTATACGTGTAAGTCTTATAATAGTTCTCCTATAGGCCTAAAAATTCCATACTTGTTCACTCAACACAAAAAAGACAAAATAAGTAAAGATTTGTCTTGCACCAAATTTTATTCTGGTTAGCACAACACAATCAACTTGTGACTGAGAAGACAGTGTTTGATGGTGTAAGCACCATCTTAGTGATTATAGTCCTTCAATCTATTGCCATTAAAATTCCCATGGAGTATTTCACCCATCAATGTACACAACTTACATGCACCAGTATCCAATATCCTATGGATGATATAGGGTCCCATCCACCTAATATATAGCTTACATGGGTGCTTGAGGTACTTTGAGTCATATAACAAGACCAATGCTCTTTCAGTAAGTACTTTGCACTTGATATGCTTATCATGCCAAAGCTTTTGGTACACTTTTTCTATTTTCTAGCTCCATCTTACTTGGGTACATGTCTCATCTAAACACTCTATGTCCTCAAGTCATGCACTCAAAGACTCTTGGTCATCCAAATGACCAATACATGTAATACATAATGAGGGAAATATGAACTCCATCATTACAATGACCTCTGTGTCAAACACCATTTGAAAGGGTATAGCCTTGTTCAAGTGCTTGTATGTGGTGCAATATGCCCACAATACTACTAACATATGGTCATCCCAATCCTTGTGACTAATGTCACATATATTTGTGAGGCATGTTCCCAATATCTTATTAAATGCCTCAATGATACCATTCACTTGGGGATGATAAGGTGTTATCTTATGATGCACCACCATATATTTAGTCAAAAATATCTAAATAGTTACGTTGATAAATTATACACCATGATCACTAGTCAACCTAAGCAGGCATCTATAGTGACTAATGATGTTCTCCCAAATAAACCTTGTTATGGTGGTAGTTATGCAATCTTTAATTAGCACTACATCAGCCTACTTGGTGAAGTAATATGTGTTCATCAAAATGTATCATGCACTTATGCACCTTGTATCAAGAGTAATTGGCATAATAAAGTTAATGGCCCATTTTTTAAATGGTGTTTGGGAAAGGATGGGAATGAGAGGCATCTCATCCTAGTGGTTTGGATTTCTCATGCACTAGCAGATGTCACATGTCTTGGCACAATATTTTGCATCTTGAAATAGAGTTGGCCACCACAATCTTGATTACAGTACCTTGTGTGTCATAGCATCTCCAATGCAATATCCTCCAACAATCCCTTCATGTGCCTCTTGTAATACTAAGTCTCGTTTGTGCTCTAGGACACATAGTATAGGACCTCATCATGGCTTAATTTATATATTTCCCTATCAATGAGCTAAAAGGGGGTTATGAGAACTATGAGTTATTTCTTTTCTTTGGTTATCATAGTTTAGGGTATAGATCTAGACATTAGAAATGTGGTGATCTCTGCCAAGTCTTTTAGGATGCGTTAGACCCTATAAAGTTGCACGTCTGACATATCATCTTCAATAGGAATTATTGTATCGCTAGAGTTGATGTGAGATAGATGGTCTAGGCTTGAGTTTTATTTTTTAGGTTTTACTACAACTAAGAATTAGAAATCTTAAAATAAAACAATCCATCAAAAAATTCACTCATGGAGAATGGGCCTATTTACTAGGTACTTAAGTTCCTCATGATTAGTGAAGAAGATGAAGGGGTTCACCAATAAGTATTGTTAGAAATTTTGTAGGCTATAGACCATGGCAAGTACCTCATGCTCAGCTGTGGTGTAGTTTTTCTCTACCTTGGTCAACATTCTATTTGTGAAAGAAATGGGATGATCTATCTTCCCTTCACCTAGTTGTGCTAGAATGGTGCCAATTATAGTATCAGATGCATCGACATGGACATGGAATGGATTTATCTAGTTGGGAAATTTTAATATCATCACACTTTCTAGTTTGAGCTTTAGGGTCTCAAATTCATCTTCCTACACTGCACCCAAATATAATGGGCCATCTTTCAGAAGACTTCTTCTAGTGATGCCACAATCTTGGCATAGTTCATTATGAACTTCTTATAGTAACTGCAATGTCCAAAAAAAGTGTGAATGTCTTTCTACAATAAAGGGGTTTGGAGTTGAAGGATGATGGTAATCTTTGTTGGATCAATGATCAAACCATCCTTGTAGATGATGTGTCCTAGTAAAGTGTCAAATGGCATTGCAAAAACACATTTATTAAGGTTTAAATAAATCTAAAACTGTCTGCACCTTGTCATAATGATCCTTCACTAGCCCATACATAGTCTAGTCATCTAAGTACACTTGTAGGAACTTGTGAATGAAGTATTTAATAATTGTGATTACCACTAAGGATAATATGGCTGGTGCATTCTTGAGTCCAAATTGAATCATGTTGTATACAAAACAACCCCATTATATCATAATGGTCATTTTGGGCTTGTCCTCCTCTTCAATCTAGACTTGATGGTATCTTGAGAACCCATCAATGAAATTATATATTTCCCAACTTATGATGCCATCCAAAACTTTATTTATGAAAGGAGTTAAAATGGGTTGGTTATGCAGGCAACATTCAACATTCTATAGTCAACACAAATCTAGATGTGTCCATCTTTCATGATGCTAATGACCATGGGGATAACCCATTCAAATTCCTGCATAGGGTAGATAATGCCTACAACTAGCATACCGTCAATCTTTATTTTGATCTTGGCATGAAGATTAGGGTTCTTGTAAGGTCGCTTCATGATAGGTCTTGCTCTATTGACTAGTTTGATGCTCATCTTCTCAAGGGATGGGTGTGTGCCTTTCATGTCACTATAGTTTTGGAGTCTTGAAATTCCTTTAGGAGGTCCACAATGTGGACTAGATCCACATCAAACTAATATACACCCAGAGTAGTGATATTTAGTTCCCCTTATGAGCTTATAGCTACCTTTGTCATTTTTAGCGACACATAGTAGGGCTCATTCTTCTCTTAGTAAAAATCCTCAACTTGTATGTTTCCCTCAATTATATCTATGTGAAGATGAGTAGGGTCTTCTTATTCTAGAGCACTATCCTCAACTTGGCACACTAGCTTCCTTTTGCCTATCAAGTTTGTCTAGTTATGCACATTCCATGTTTCATCATCCTCATCACTAGAGTCACTATTGAGGGTTTGCTCTTTACATAAATTTAGGAGCACCAACCCCCTTTCACCAAACATGTCTTTTAGGTGTTTCTCCAATATTCTAGTGTCCTCAAACACTAACCTTCGAACTATTTTTAGTAGCTCAATTAGTTCAATATTTTATGAAGAAAATGAGGTGTGGACAAACAACTCCTTAAGTGCATCCTAGTTAGCTATATCATAGTACATTTTGTTGACAACATACCATGTTCATGCCCAAGTCTTTAAGGTCCTTTATAAGGCATGCACCCATAGGTACCTTGGAGCATTTTTGCTACAAACAATCAATGTTTATTCATAAATATGCACATGCGCTATGGGGTTATAGTCTCCAGAGTAGGATGAGCTATCTAGGTCCTCATTACTTTTCCTAAATATAGTGAAAATTCATGTCTTCACATCTTTCCAAGTTGGCAAGCTAGGCCTTTGTGTTTCCCACCAATGAATGGTAGTGTTCTTCAATGTATACACTAGTGTGCCCATCCTATCCACTTTTTTTGGGATGCATGATTTGAGGTCTCGAACATAGTCATCTACTAGACTACTCCTTACATATCTTGAGATAACTAAAAAAAATTCCTTACTAAGGAGAAACACTCTCTTTCCCTTATTTTTGGCACTTGGGACCCACCTTTTAGAAGCATGATCCATCTGGACCCAACCTATCTTTATGGGTTTTGGTTGTATGTACCAAGTGACACCTTTGACAAGTGGTCTCATATACTTCCTTTACCCATTGGTCATAGGCAATGTTAGTATCATCTAAGGCTAATTGCCCATCTTCCCAAGAAAGCACTCTTTGATCATTGGGGTTTAACATCTCAACACCTTGCACTATGATGTTATATATGTGGTGTATCTCATGATCAAGGTCCACACTCTCGACATAAGGGGGTCCTTGGTATTGTGAGAGTGGTATAACTACCCTCTCCTTTCCATTCTCAAATGTCATGTAGTGTTCTTGAAGTGCATATCTACATTATTTTCATAGCACCATGACCTTCCTAGAAGTCGGGTAGTTATCTTGTTCTTCCAACTCAATCACTTCAAATTTGGCACAAAATTTAGCACCATGATATCTACAACTATGTTATTTAAAATTCTAATAGGATTTACCTAAGTCTTTTTGGCCGTGCACTTTCCAGAGTATTGTAGCATAGAGAATGCCATAGAGCATGTGTTGAAGTGTGAACTATAGTGGTGCACATCGGGCATAACCCCATCAAGTAGAGTGGTCATGAACTAGGTTGTCTTATGCTTTGATGGGGTTATGCCCAATGTGCACCACTATAGTTCACACTTCAACACATGCTCTATGGCATTTTCTATGTTACGATACTCTAGCAAGTGCATGGCCATTTCATAATAGATTTGTTGTAGGGGATAGCTAGGATCTGAGGTGATTTTCCCCCCAACATTTATCTTGGTGGTGGTCCTCCAATGCCCCCAGCCACTAGGTTAGGTGTTGATTCCATCATCACTACTGGCACTATTGATGTCGATGGCATTTTACTACTTATTTTTGGTGTTGGACCACTTCCTATAGGTTGTTGCCCACTTTGTGTTGCTAACATTAGCTGAGTTGGTATGCTTGCACTCAAATTATATTATGGTGAGCTAGTGCCTACTTGTCTAGAGGTATTACACTCACCTCCTCATAAGGAATCATTTATTCAATCATAAAATTACACTCTAAGTTTGAAAATCATCTAAAATCTATGTGGACAATAGGGTCAATTATCACTTCTATACTTTCTTCAAGTAAGGGATCCAATGCATGAGCATGCACCATAGGTTTAAAGGGGGTAGGTACATTAAACGTATCTTTAGTCACCAAGTATTGTAGTAACCCATTGTATTCCACACATATCAAATACTAAGATCGATCCATTACTTCATTATTTCTCTCATCCTCATGTTGTTTTATTTCAAGAAATCCTTCCCCATGCCCTTCCTACTTACTACAGGTTCTTTAATCACTTCCACATTCTAAATCTTCCATCAACTTGTATTGTCTCTTAGTATAGGTCTATATTCTAAGCTATCAAGTGTCAATAAACTCATCCCCTTCCATTTCACTTCACCTACACATCCCCTTTTCCCCCTTTGCACTACTCATATGGAAAATGACTTTATCCTTCCATCCCCAAAGTTTAAAACCCAAATCCACCATTAGCTTTTTGAGCTTTATGTCAAATTATTTCAAAAATGTGCCTCTAGGTTCATGCAAAAATTGATACTCTACTTCCTTAGTTCATGACTATGTTGAAACTATGAACTCAAGCATGTAACTATTCAACACCCCTTGCCATCATTTATCTACTGCTCTAGTTCAAGTGGCATCCAAGGTCTCAAGCCTCTCTAAGCACTCCATCTACTCATAGTATTTTCCATAGATATTTCTATGTTGGGTTGAATATGCATCCAACCATCAGTAAACATGTTCAATCAAATCATAGAAAAAGACCTTATATAGAGCATCATGTAAGTTGTGTTAAACCCACTTTCTCAACTTTTACCCTTTACAGGTTGGATGATTTAATACAAATCTATCCTCCACCTATTACAACTAGTACTTGAGGTTTTTGAGTGAGATTCGATACATTATTCTTTTACACCATTAAAATAACAAAATTAAACATATGTCTTGGTAATGGAACCAAAATGTTGTAGAAAAGTTAGGTACAAGAGGTTGTCTTCATCGAGTCTTAACTTCTTACACTTAGGTGCAAACATGGGATTATCTTTCTATGCTCAACATTTTACACTTAATATTTCACTAACATCAATTCACATAAAGCACAGGCCTTATGCACTCACTTGAAGTGTAGCTGAGAAGGAACTAGGGCCCACATTGGGTTAGTTGTGCCATGGCACAAGATTTCACTAATGAGACTTGGTCATTTGGAAGAAGGCCTTCAGTAGATTCATTGGTGCAAGCCTTTCATTGACTATTCTTAGTGGTCTATAGGTGCAAACCTATTTGGTGGATTAATCTTAGATCCATATGGGCACAAGCCTTTGATAAACTAAGCCTAGTGTCATAAAGGCATTACATGGGTCAAGGGGATACTTTTAGTTGAAATGATCATTATAGGATCACATTTCTTAGCAAGGGCAAGAGCATTTAACGCATGAGATTTGTATACTTAGTAATTATGCACACAATGGCCAATGTCATCATTTATTATAGGGATGTCATTACAATCTTAAACCAAAAGCATGCATACACATTCAATCAAAAATGCAATAAACTTATATCCTTATAACCATTATACATTCAAATATCAACAACAAAGAAGTATAAACTAGAAACATTGTATGATACACAACAACTCCTTGTCATTCATCAAAGCTCAAATTAAATAAATTCCATAGTAGTTAAAATAGAGTACATGCTTAATTAATTCTACTTAATGTCCTAGAGGCTCACAAGTGAGCTTGGTTATATATAGACAGAGCCTTCATTACATCTGATTTATTCCTAGATCCAATGGTGACCATTACACTATATGCAAAACCAATTCTACAGATCTTCATTGCAAAAAGTTTACCTCCTCTACTTCACTAATTTGAGCTCCTTTTATATCTTTTCATGAACATCTTTGCTAGGGTGGAGTGCACATGCCAATTGCCAAGATGAAGCCTTTATTGATCATTCTCCCAAATCCATCACCTTGCGAAGTTCGCTCTACAACCACCATTTATCACCCAACCCAAAAGATGCCCCAAAAATACAAGAATTGGTTAGTTTTCTACTAGCCAATGCAAGGTGTGCATTGATTCCTCTAGTTGGTGCTAAGATGCCAAAAAGTCATCATTAATCAAAATTATGCCTCACACCAATGTGTCTATTATGCTAGCATGAATCCTTGCATATCAAAACAAGGGGACCAACAGAGTAGTATCTTTTATCTCTCTTTGAGGATGAATACATCAAGTTCTAGAAATTATTCCAATGTAAAGACCAATTGGTGGATGACTAAACCAAATAATTCTATTACTACACCATGCATTTATACGATAACTTGATTAAACAACATAAAGTTTTGAAGTACTTAATGAAATTTTACCTTATATCTATGCAAATATAAAGTTCTTGACTTTTGACACTCTAGGGAAATCTTATCATAATTCCATAAATATTGAAGCTAAGAAAAAGATGGAACAACATTTAACCTCTTCTTCCAATGCCATGTGTAAGATCCAATCCATGCACAACTATCCATCTTAGCCTATAGTGCAAAAGTAGAATGTTTTTTTCCAAAAGAGAGAATCCTAATAAGGTCATGAAAAACTCAAAGGATATTACATATTTTATCTCAAACAAAAGAAATAAGAATTATGGTGATAAATGGTGCCATCGACATTGCTTATACACCAATGATAACTTTTAAAACCATTTGCAGTCATCCTTATTTGTGTAATATACATCAAGTTCTCCATAGATAAATGATAATGTTTTAGAATCCACTTTTCTAAACAATAATACCACTACCATAAACACCTTTGAGGAGTGATAACTACTCTTCCATGCAAACTTTTAGCTGAAGGGACAACCTCTCCATTTCATCATTGATAGTGGAAGCCAGAATAACATCATTATATAAGCCACAACCCAGTGTCTTGGCCTTGCCATTATTATGCATCTAAATCCATACTATATAGGGTGGATCCAATAAAGGAAGGATAAACATGACTGGTAATAATGCACCTTCCAGTACAAAGTCAATCATAAGGAGGAAATTGTTATTTGTGACATTGCACCTCTAGAAGTCTATGACATCCTACTACGGAGACCATTTTTGTATGATTGAGATGTGGTCAAAGAACAAAGTTTCATGTAATAAATTTTGAAATATTTTGCAATCTAAAAGAAGAAAAAGGTTAGTACAAATCTAAGGTTTAATCAAAATGTGTGAAAATAAGATGCAAAGTTGAAATCAAATCTAAGAAATTAGTAATCAACTACAAAAGCATTATAGGAATCCTAAAAATATATAGGTGTTTGAATAATTGATGGGTTTATGAAAAAAAAATTTTGTGGTTTATAATGAATTAAGTTATGCACAAAAAAATCAAACTATTGTACAAGGGAGATCTAGAATATAAAAATCTAAAATAGTAATTAGATCTTCCCTAGTGTCTAAAACTAGTAAAAAGGTGTAAATGAAATTGATTTTACAAGTAATGGACAATATTAAAAATAAAATTGTGAAATAGTCACACTTGGGTAAAATCTTGGGATTCTATAAGTGCAACAATGGTCTAGAAGGGATGAATCAACTTTATGTAAAATTTGAACTGATCAATATCAAAGGATAATTTTATCACCTACTCAGGTATTGATGAATATATTATTAAGAACAAAATCTATATTTCACACCTTTCTAGGATATGTATTTTCCTATGCAAGATCACCTCTTGATGTTGTATAGTATTATGTTTGCACTCTTCAAAGTTAATATTTAGAATATTTGAATTGATGTTTTCTTCCTCTCTTGGCCTAATTCACCATAACACATGAAAAATAGAATTGGTGGAAGGGGTTAGGTCGAGCAACCTAAATGGATATCTTGTATGCTAAAATCAGACCCCATGTAGCTTTTGTACAACGTAAATGGAATTTAAAGAAGGGGTTTCAAACTCCTCTTCCCTAGAAGTGTTGATGTAATTTCAAGAACATTCACCTATACCCTCATTTGGTACACATAAATTACGTCACAATAACTTGAAAAATATATAAATATCAAAATACAAGAGTAGAAAGAGATATGTAAATTGAAGGCTCTAACTTGATTTTAGAGAGATAAGCATAGAATATGCTTGAAGGATTGATATTTGAATATATTAATGATATTTGACAATCATTCTTAGTAAATGATAAGAATTATTTGTATATATAGGAATCCTTAAGACATGACATGTGCAATGGTAGACTATAGAAAATAGTGATATGTGAAATCAGACCAAGGTAGAAGGACCCATAAAAATAAATGGGATGGATTTGACAACATGTCAAATCTACATTAGGCAGATTCAGTGACAAAATTGTAGTCATTTAATTCATACAAATGATTAAGAAGGGGGAAGTTATCTCAAAATATGGTTAGATAATTATTAAAAGCTAAAATGAATGAATATGAGGACATTTGGAGGGCAAAAGGTTGGAGAGAGAGTAGTGTGGGTAGAAAGTGTCATAAAAATAACCAAATATATAAAATTGGACCAAGTTTGAAAAAATGGGTGAAAGATGCTATGGAAAAGGGACTTGTACCAATTTTGGGTGTCTACACAAACATCAATTTATATATCATACTTTGACTTTACTTAAGCTTTAGAAATTAACATGATCCATTCATGAAAGACATAAGACTTTTTGTGGGTGTCACTCTTTTGCTAGCCAATGGTGGAGTTTTGATGGGTAAAAGGAGGGTTGGTGGGTCCCTTTCCTATTCATTTATATCTAGAAAAAAAATTACATGATAATAGTTCCCACAAGGATAACAACAAAGATCAACAACCCAAAAATCCCAAGCTATTAAAGATCTTTACAGGTTATCAAAAGGTAATCCACGATACAAAAAAATATATATATCATTTGATAGATTATCTTTATAATATAATTTTTACCATCTATACGATAAAATAGGTTGTAAGAAACAAATGGCCTTCTTGACAAACCCATGATTACATAAGATGATCTTTCACAACCAAGAGACTAAAGGGAATCCAAGAAACCTTTACCACCATCTTGAAACCCAAAAAGTTCACAAAATCACCCATCAAATATGCTTTATTTATTTTAGGTTTAAGAGGTCCTAAAATATTTTAAAAATATGTGTTGTCATATTATTAGAGTATGGCAATTAATACACTAATCTGAATTGAGATGGATATATAGATATTGCAAGTGTACTTATTTGATTATGGAAATGCATTTCTCATATATGGTGTATTTTTACCAAAAAATTCTTTGTAATTTCATCATCAAAGACTGAGAAATAAAATAGAGCTAAAAATATCTTTGGAAGTTGTTATTAGAGTCTGACCCCTATGATAATGAATATTGTCTAAAGGATACTGACACTATCTCTATACATTATGTGGGTTTATGATTCCTAAGACCCCTATACCTGCACCTATAAAATATTCATGTGTGTGAGATCGCCTTTGGTCCTATGCATGTATCCATATTTTCCTTCTCTTTTACCCTCAATATTTATTATGCTTTCAACCACAACATGCCCTTGCAAAAGGAGTTCCTATTTTAGGTTGGACGGCCCTAACTACTCTTCGTTGAATGGTTGGGCATTGCCTACATTCCAATAATCTAAAGGGGGCTCAAAACACACATAGTTATCCCACCTATGTGTGTGAGAAATATATTAAATCATTTAGAATGTAATGCAATGTTTTTATCTTTGAAATGTGGCAACATATAACTTTGGCTTTCATGTATTCACACTTGGCTCAAGGGTTGATCCTTTGAGGGTTTTTCATGTGTATGTCTTTGTTATAATGTCTCAATAGAGTGATAATTGATTTCTCAAGTTATCTAATACTTTCCAAGATTATCATAACCTTAGGAATGATTTGTATTTATAGTTAACTCTTTGTTAATGTTTAGGTTAACCTAATGGAGACTTCTCAATTTAAAATATATTCATTGAGTGTGTCTAGGCACTACAAGGCAAACACCTACGATAACCACAATTATCCAACCATTAGTGGTATTGTCTTGGGAGTGTAAATTAGTGATTTGAGATATGGAAAAAATTTATTTATGATTTCGTGTTGTTCAAGTATAGACTACATTGATCCTGAATAGATGTATCTAGTGAATATAGTTGGCCAAGAAAATATATGAGTAGGTGGATAAAGCGAAAGTGTGCACAAGAATCAAACCTATGTGTAATATCCCAGTAAGTCAAATATGATTTTTCAAAAGTGCTTAATACAAAATTAGGTGTCACAAATGCCCCTTTTTAATATAGTAATGAAAATGCTAAATTTAAAAGATAAAATAAGAAATTTGGTACCTGTGATAATTACACTCGGTGTTGAAAGGTATGACAAAAATTATCCCATTTTATTCATATGAAACCTACAACAAAACACGTGTAGATCAATTTATTCTCATGATAAAAAAATTTAAATAATAGAGACCATTAAATCAATTCAAATGTAAAATCTAAGGAATGAATACCCCTAATGGTACATGAACCAAGCTACCAATTTTTGAACTTCTTTGGAGAATAACATGGGGTGATCATGTCCTAAAGAGATGCAACCACTGAAACCATGAGATGAGGAGTATAAATTGCCCAAATACCTTTGGATAAGGAGTGTTATAAGTTGAGTGATGTAGTAACCTCAACTACATGCTCAAAATTTCATAATAATGCTTTTTTGGAACCTTAAAATTAGGTTTGTATGTTAAAGTGGAACCCTGAAACAAGTTTGTATGTAAAATGAAACCCAAAAATAGGTTCATATGTAAAAGGATCAACCACCAAAAATGGATTATATACCCAAAGAGATTATGCAATACCATCATTCCCAACCTCCTTAATATAGAAAATAGAAAAGTGTTTGCATGAACAAATTCCATGCCCCAATATGATCCATTTATCCCTCAAAGTGATGTATAATGCCAAAATATGTCCATCACAATGTCATAGGATGTCTTAATTATTCATCACAATCAAGTAGAATACCCCACATATGTCTCAATATGATTAATCTGACTCATTTAAATCATATAGTTTGTCTCAAAATGTGAACTATTTGTCTATCATGACTCAAATATCTAAAACAAGCCCATTATATACCCACATTTTGATATGAGGGATGAATCCTATGAATCGCTCATCTCAAAATAAATATTTATGCACATCATGTACTATATCTAAAATAATAGTCATGTTAAGTATGTATATAAACATGATAAGATTTATCATCATAGAAATATTCTAATCATTCAAGTATGTACAAAACATGTAATATAAGGCAATAGGCATACAATGTCAATGTCTAGTAGATATATCATTTAAGAACACATTGATAAGAGAATCATAGTAGATGCATGATGTAAATCATGACAATATCACATAATATAAGTATGTGTGATTCAAATCATGTCACCAAGCTCATTGTAAAATTCATACTCTCTCTCTCTCTCTCTCTCTCTCTCTCTCTCTCTCTCTCTCTCTCTCTCTCTCTCTCTCTCTCTCTCTCTCTCTCTCTCTCTCTCTCTCTCTCTCTCTCTCACACACACACACACACACACACACACACACACACACACACACACAAAAATACATAATATCATTGTAAAGAAGCAGATAATTATATAAGACATTAAATGACTCTGACCTGACATAAACATGACATGGCCATGACTCATACTAGAGGATACTCTAACATAACTGACACACGACATGACAAGACACAACCAATTCACCCATAAAATAATGAGTATAACACATATCAATGATCAAAAAATGTCATAATCATCAATATCAAGCACATAAAATAATCAATGTTAGTCTACACAATCATCCAATGTCATTATGCAATATATCAAATCACAATATCCATGATAAATAACACACTATAAAATATGAACAAGAGCAAGTCTTGTGTAATAGTCTACTATGATCAATGAACTAGTATAAAAAGATATAATCTAAGAATGTATAAATATGTCCATAGTATAGGCATGCCCCTAATGTATAAAAGCTACCCCTGGGTGTAAGTAATGTTGTGCATCTATATGTCCATATATCATATGTAACTTGTATATCCTACATCTTACTCATGTGTACTATGAAAAGCATGTGCATAGAACATGGATATATAACTCACCATGTATATGATGGATAACATAAATAAATATATGATCCAACCTAATAAAACTTTTCCTTATTAATTTGAGGGTGTGAATATATCTATAAATTCAGTCTGAAGTTGCTTAAATCTACCTAGATAATTTTTGGATTTGGAGGTGGATTGTTAGTATTTTTCATTTTTCATAACACACTTTTCAATTTCATCTTCAGGGATTCTTTTTGTATCTTATATATGACAAATATTCTATTTCTATAAATTTTTGGAAGGTTTTGTTATAGTTAAATTTTTTACCCCTTTTTCTAAACTTGAAATTATTTTCTAATCTTACATATGATGGCATGTGTCATAAAATTTAAAATTGATTGGCAGGGGCCAACTTGTTTGCATTCATTTAATGGTTATTTCCTATGCATTTTGATGTGACAGAATGTTATGTTGATTTATTTTAAACAATTTTAACATCATTTAAATCAAATCAAGCATTATATAGCATCTTTGATCAATTTGTCATAAAAAGCATTTATATGCATAAAAGGGTTCAGATGATGTTTTCATAACTATTACAAAAGTACAATATCAAAGAATAATATAGTTATATTACATTCACATTTGATTACAAAAAATATTTTCATAGTCTTTTTTATAATATATGCTTTAATAAATAGGAAAATTCATTGTGTTGATTGTGCACTTTATCTCTTGAGTAGTTTCACAATATAGGTTGAAGTTGGTAATTCAATTGATGGCCTAGATTGACATGCACGCTAGTTATTCAAGATCCACATTGAAATTAGGGTTTACTTCATACCCACATTTAACAATCATTTGATAATACTTGAAAAGTGAGATCTAGTTTTCCATACTTGATAACAATTATTGCATGTCTTTGAAGTTATTCTTAACTTAGATCAACTAATGGCATGGGGACCTAGCTTGTAAAAATTCTTTATCTATGGTTTGGCACAAATATTATATTAAATCATAACATAGCTTGTCATTTTACTATATTAATGTTATGTTTTATGGGTCATATAACTTGTGTAGACACCTAAAATTGGCCACCAATAACCCCCAATCAAGCTTTTGGCCAATTTCCACCCAAAATGTATAATTTGGCCTAAAAACACTAAAACATGCTAAATAATGTGAAACTGACATATTCAAGTGTTGATTTTGGCCAGGGTATCCCTAAATAGGGCAATGCAATTTATGGGCTAGCTAACTTTGATCAGTTCATTTCAAGTCAAAATGCCAAATTTGCACTTGGGTGCTCTAAATTGCTCTTCCCTATCAAATATTTTGCACAAGACATGTGCCTATGTTATTTATTGTTGGCAAAATTCTAAATGGAAATACGCATCTAATGCATCTGACAGTGACTTTCAATTCCAATCCAATCAAATTTTGGACCAATAACAAGGCATTCTGATCAATTTGAGTAATTTGTGCTTAATCATGCTTAAGAGCTAATTAACCCAAATCAAAGCATAATTAATAATTCTATATAAACTTGTTGAATATTTTTCTTAGAAATGAATATTGAATATCTACATCATCAAGTGACCTCATTTCTTGGTAAGACATCCCTAGGCCATAAATGCCACAAATATCATGATTCATGCCTCCCATGCATCATCAATGCCTTCCATGCCTCTTAATTGCCCCTTCTTCCAATGTCATGATGAGGATACTTAAAAACTTAATTCCAAAAATTGAATTAATCTTCAACCACACATCTTAATCTTGAGATGGATGGTTCAGGTTGATTCTAGACATTCTCAAAAATCTATAAATAGGAGGCCTCACAACATCATTTCTAATCTTTTTTGATGCAAAGTTATAATGCCAAATTAGTTTCAAAAGCTTCAAAAAATTAGTTTTACCATGCCAAATTGATTCCAAGCCAAGCCAAGCCACAAGCCAAAGGTGCCAAGGAGAGATGGAAGTAGCCAAGCTTCCATTGCCAAGGACTTCATAATCACAAGCCAAGAAAGCCACTACTACAAAGGCATTTGGAGCATCCAATGAAGGTGAAGGAACTCTTGTATTTGATCCCTTGCTTTTTAGTTGTACTTTTCATTTGTTTTTTGTTAACTAATCTCTCCCTAGTGTCTAAGCCTAGAGATGTTATATTATTAGTGTGTTTATTTCATTTTGTTTTCATTTTGGAACTAACAACCATACTAACCATCCTCTCTTGAGTCAAATTCCTAGATCACAACTTGTATTTCGATCTTTAAGGCATATAATATCAAAATCATTGGAGATGTAGTTAAAATTAAAATCAAAGGATATAGGGTTGAGTTTGTGTACATGTTAAACCCTGGTATTAAAAGCATTGGTAAATTTTGTTTGGTTTTCGGTATCAATAAAGGTGGTTGAATATTTTATGTTTGGCAGTTGATAGTTTGGTCATGAATTTAGTGAAAATTTTGGTAAGATGGTTTCATTTTTCTAATGTTTGAGCTAACATTTGGAGTTTAATACATGTTTAGCAGAGTTTTAATGGGTGTATTGTCCCACCAAATTTTATTACATGTAATCCCCTTTGCATTGAATTCAAATATCAGGTACAATCTTACCATTTAATCAATAATTATTCTCATTTTTCACCATTCAATGCAAGCTTTCTTGGTAGAAAGGAGATAAAGTTCTTTTTAAATGTCAAATCTTGATTTGAACTCAGTTTTTGTGATTTTAGATAGTTGTTTCATTGACAGGTATGAGAAATCAATATTTATTCACTCTAAGCTTGATAATTTATTTTTTAATCAAAACGAAGGGTTCTATGTTTGTTTTGTGTGTCTCATGCTTCACATGCCATTAGATTTTTTTGATAAAGTTAAATGGATTGATCTATATTGAGATTATTTTGAAGTTTACTTGGTTTAAATTTTTCCAATCCTCTTTCAAAATAGATAATAGTTCTATTGACTAACTATTATTATTCTAAGTATTTATGTGTTGACAAAGCATGAGTTCAATGGTTCTTTTAAGCATGCACTCTTGGGAATAGTTATTTAGGGTTTTCAAAAGAAATAAGAATGGTTATTGTCATTTGAGATAGTTCTTTCATGTAAATTAATTGGTCATTTCATGGTTTTAAAAGGATGGTATAAGGTTTTGGTTACACGGTTTGAAATTCAGTCACAAAAAAAACACATAAAGTTTTCATTTATGGTTCTTTGGCCATTTGTTGATGAATAAATGGTTCTCTGGGTTGTCTCTAATTCTTAATAGGATTTTATATGTCATACAGTGATGAAGTTATTTTTTTGTTTATATTTATGAACACATACGTTTCTCAAATCTTGGTTTCATGCATTGAAATATATTATTTAGTTTCAAAGGTCTTGTTCATATCTATGCTTTCTTTTTATCTTCCTTTTGAATGTGGTTTAAAAGATATTAAAGTGAGATTGATATTTAATTTTAAAATACTTAAAGCTTGTATTTGAAACACTCATTATTTTTTGCACACATGCATGTAAACTCTGAGTTTTTATTAAAATTTGAATATAAAATGAGATGGTGATTATGTGAGATGGTGATTGTAATTTGAACATAAATAGATGTTTCTAGACATTTTTTAGTAAAATTGGTAATATAATGACTATCAGATAGAGTCAGTGCTTGAGAATTTTCAATGTTTGAAATTGTTTGAAGTCATTGCAATTCATTTTGGTATATATACATGAAAACTTTTTATTTTTGAGAAACTACTACATGTTGTTCTTTATTAACAAATTATGTGGGTTTTTGAGTTGAACACTTGGTATAAAATTGTTTTGTAGTATTCATTTGGAATAAAATTTCATTTTAATCAAGAATGGGTTATATCAAGTAAAAGTTTGAATAGTATTTTTAGGGTTTGAGATCAGTGTTTTTTGTTTCTCTCAAATGCTTCGAATACTTTTGTTCATTTAGCATTATTCTTTGGAAAGGTGTTATTGGTATTTGAACATAATTTTAATGCATTTGAATCAGTTTGACTTTTAAAATATGCAAAGTAAAGTAATAAGGAAATGGAAGGTTAACAAATGTTATTATTGGTTTGTTTTTTAATAAAACATGTAATATTTGTTTTATTCAGATGATTTATGTGGGTAATTTTTATTACATATTGGAACTTGAAAAGAAATAATAACAAAAGGGTCTTATTTTATTTTATTTTATTTCAAGACTAGAACCATGTCAGGGTGGACTTCGAATTTGAGAGATTCTAACAGAAATGTTTGGGGAAGAGGTAACACACAACATAATGGTGGTACTCCTTCATGGAGTATTCATCATAAAAGACATTTTCAAGGCCCTGGGAATGCCAACGACTTATCTCTCCCCTTTAACATGGAACATGTCTTTCTATCCATTTTGATGTGAAAGACCCAAAATTTTAGAACCTATTGGATAATATACCATCTTCTACTTTACAAGGTAATGTTTTTCATAGAGGTCTAAGATGATCCACTTGGCAATCTTGTCTATTTGGATGAGGTACTTCAAGTGAATTTTCTTAACATATGCATATAACTCTTGACTATATACCTAACACAAACCCTATTTTCAATTATGTTGAGTTCATTCTCGATCTTACCTGAATATCACTAATCTCAATCCTCCATTGGCTATTGTTCCTAGGCCTAATGCATCTACCCCTGATAAATTTACCTCAACTAGTAAGAAGTGTATTGGTAGTCCTATGTCCCAGCCCATGTTGACATGTGTTATAGCTCAAATTTTTTACCTTGAGAGGGCATTTCAATTCCTCTCACTTGATCTATACAATGGGTTTAGTCTTAGGTTTTGGGTGACCTTTAAGTGGACTAAACCTCTAGATTATAGAGCTAGCTCCCCTTGATGTATCAATTGGGATCACAAACACTACACTACTATATTGTAAAGGAAAAGGGATAAGAATAACATGAAATAAAACTAAGGGGGTGATACACCAAATCAATTGATCACTACCAACCAGTTGCATGTGCACATGTAGACCATGAGACTAATCTAAACATACACTACTTCCAATTTGAATCTCTCACATCTGTATTTCAATGTGGAGGTGGTGATAGATGTTTAGGCTATGAAGACTAATAAAAAGGTATATAATGACACTAATTAATAGGTAAACTCATTCAACCCTCACACTTCACTTGAACACTTCACATGACCTGAAAAATAAGATTTCAAGCTGCATATAAGTGTTAAGATAGGACAAAATGTCAAGGAAGACCAAGCAAATCACTAAACACAATCAACTATCCATGCATACACACTATGTACAGCCAAAAGAGGAGGTAAAATAATTAGTATTTATTGATCCAAGGCATACAAATGTAGGTATTCACCATACTCAAGTGGAGGATTTTTCACAAAGCCAAACAAGGTTGTATATATAGAAAAAGAGTGAGAGAAAGAGAGAGAATGACGTTGGAGGAGTATTCTCATGATAAAGCAAGTTATAATGTAAAAAATAAGTGCCACCATGCCTACTAGATATTTTTTTTCATGTTTATTTTTAACCCTCAAATCCATATGTCAATGAAATTCATCATGAGGGATGGCATAGGAGAGAATCTTCATATTCTTCCCTTGAAACTGCCATTTTCTTCTTGATTAAAGAGTGAAAAGTGGCATTTTGGTTACTCACTCACCTTGAACCAACTCATACCCCTCTTATTGAAAATTTACACCTATATATGGTTTTTCCATACTGATGTTAAAGTGATCATCATGTTTCATTAAGTGTACTAAAGCTCATCAACTTCATTACACCATCTCCCTCAAAGTTATTTCAATGATATACTAACATATCCTACTCAAGCCTATTTTAGTCACCTTATAAAAAAAATTCATGGTTTAATGAGGCTCTAAAAATCATAAAAAATCACTCTTATTGGTTTGCAATAGACTCTCAAGCTCTTTATGGCCTCCTATAGGTCTGCAATTAGGCTTCTTAAGCAACAATAGTGATACAGTCACTTCTTAGCCCAAACTATTGACACAAAAGCTTATATGTCATCTTAAAAGGTTTAAAGAAGGATAAAATGGGATCATAAAACCACTATTTAGGTTTTAAAATTTATAATACTTGTTTTGGAAACCTACCATCACCTTTCATACTCATAATTAGACCTACAGCCATGCCTTCTAGGTTAATTCCATATTATTTTACCCTCATACATGTTACTAAGTGTCTTAATCAGGTGCCCATAGGACCTAGAGAGGTAATTAAAGTCATTTAAAGTCAAAATATTTTCACTTTAAGACATTTTGGAGAGAAACCTAATCATCGGGTCACTTACGAGGTTTAAAGAGGGTTTAAGGTGTGTTTTAGTCTTAATGATTGTTTATAGAGGATATATCCTCTTTCTCTCTACTCACACCATAGGATGTAAGTGGAGGGACATATAAATTATATAAAAACACCATTTATACCTATGCAAAACCTCCTCCATTTACTAATCAAAATATTATGCTCTCTCGAGCTCCTCTTGAAGCAAAGATAGGGTTTAGGGAGACCTATAATCTTAAGGATCATTTATAGAGATATGGGAGTGAATTAATGAACTAATGCCTTGATTTCAAAGTATAATACCCATATAATAACATCTAGTATCCATTTTCCACCATGCATCTCCTTGATGGATTTTTAATCTTCACAAGATGATTTATTGGGGAGGCATACTATGTGAGAGACTAAGAGATTGGTTTTGAGCTAAAAAGTCTTCAAAGTGCATTTTAATGGTTGGAAATGCTTTAGATAGATATAAAACACATCATATAAGTTTATTAATAACCTATCTAAGCAACTTGGTCCTTCATATATCCTATAACATATTATGTCCCTTCATGAGGGTTTGTAAGCAGTCATACTCATTTAACCCTAACATACCTTTTCCCATATTCTCCTTCTTTATTTATGATTTTAGATATCCTTATTTATTTATGATTTTAGAATTCATGGAACTATTATAAGACTTATCAATCATAAAATTTTACCATTAAATTGACTAAAACACCTAAAACATGTATGTTTTCTTCTAACTTCATACACAGACCTGTGAATGTTCATCTAGACTTGATAGGCCTAATTAGTCTTTTTAAGAATTTCATTTCCTTTAAAAAAATTATCATTAAATAAGGACCCTATGAGTTTATAATATTAAATTTAATACTTTATTCACCCTATCTTAATCTCATCGTTATAAGTTATGACCACATATTTTCTTTAGTCATCCAAAAACTTACATGTATGTGTCTATTAGGTTTGCCTGAACTACATCATGGGAATAAATATTAATTCATTATAACTTATGATTATTTGAATGATATTATCATGGGTTTGAAACCTATATTTTCTCCTTTTAGACATTTATCATACATTGTCTGCCATCATACATGTTCTCTTATTCCTCATGTTCTCATGATAGGCCTGAGTGTTTGATTTGGACTCCCTATACTATAAATGTGAATGTAGGCCTTCTTAAATCATATTTGTATCCATTGGTATCATTTAAAAGTTATTAAGAGTTATTATATCTCTACTTGATCTTATTCCCACCCATTAACATTCTCATTAGACACCAAACTATCATTTGTTGGTTGCCATCAGCGTGAATGTCCACATTTAGATTCTTATACTATTAGGTTTCATTTTAATTAGCCCTCTTAAGATTTATTTTAGTCTTTTTATGATTCCAATTAGGGTTACCATGATAATATTCTCATAATTTATCTTTTTAACCTCCCATATTTACACTCAATCACTACACCATTAATCTCTTTTTCGATCGGGATTGTAATAGACCTATGTATGCACATTAGGCTCTCTTAGGAGCTAGGCCTTAAGGTCTAAGTTTATTATAATTTTAAAAGTATTTTATTTTTCATATTTATTTCATTTTAAACTTTCAAATATTATATCCATGATCATGATTTTCTCTCATACCTTTTGGTCATCTGAAATGGATTTTTCTCAACTCATTTGGTTTTCATTTCAATGCACACAATTCACTAGCACATTGCTTGAGGTGACTATAAGTGGTTATTTTAAAAAGAGAGATTCATGAGGGTTTTTAAGGTCATTTAATAAGGTGTTACACCTATTTAATATTTACCTAGATATCTATCTCTTTAAGGCACTTGGTCATAGTAGAAATGATGAAAAACTTGCAACCTAGGTTTATAATCTCCTAAAATGAGCCTTATGATAGAAGACTTATGCAAGCATGTACCTTGATGTCATTTTAAAGGATTATTTATGGATATAAAATATTCTAATGAGATATTTATATGGTCTTATAACTTTCCCATACTCTTCATATGGACTTGAATCTTGGTGGAGACACACAACCCTTTAGGCTTTAACCTGCAAACTCCCTATTCTTGAAAGATGCTTCTCATTTATGACCTTAAAATACATGAATATTATTGGATATGTATTAATTGGACTGTATAAGGCTTAAAAATACTTGAAAACCCTTCCTTAATTACCAATGAGTTCATATTTCCATTGAAAATGCCCCAAACTGAGTATGTAGGGTTTAGCTAGGGTTTAAGAGCACCCTGGAATCTTAAAAATTGTTCATAAAGGAGAAGAGATCAAACTAAAAACCAATGACATAGATTTAAATTATATTAGGTCCTCCACTTAATGATAATATCTTAGGTCATCACTCTCTCTCCTTTGTATCGACCAAGCATGTGAAACTGCCTCTTATGAGTCTATCAAGGGCTTGATGAAGGTTTTAACATATTTACTGCATTTTTTAGACTTGTGTAAGCTTTTTGTTGATGAAAATGACCTAAGTAAGGTGAAGAGACACCCCTAAATGAATTTACACCTAGATATGGATCCTCTTTGTCTATACAAGTGACCAAAACTACCTTATTAGGAGTGATTCATTCTCTTTTGTATGTTCAAATGCAATAATTCATGCTTTTGACCAATTCCAAACATTATGCACGTTATAAATCTCTTTCATAAGCTTAAAATGTGTGCTTTCATGAATATTACATCTTTTTTATCTTTGGAATTAACTTTCCAAGCTTAGATATACGTTAGACTTGAAATATGCATTTGAAAATTCTTATTTCAATAGGAATCACAAGATACATTTTATTCAAAGACTTATAAAATGCCATATTGACCTATGTGACATGCTTACAAAATATTTGATGACCTTAGAGACTTATTTACTTTTAAACCATGATTAATAACTATACCACATAATATGACCTTGGACACAAATCTAGACCCCATGTCGAGACTCAAAATGGTGACTTACACATCCCCTATACCATATCAACAATGACCTCTACAAGAAGTAGTTAAGATAAGCAAAAATATAGTGAGAACAATAAACCTTAATCTTTCAAAATACCTTAACATATGCTAATTTACTTTAACATTTCCAAAACATGACATGTGTTGTTTTAGATCTCTGAATCTCTTCTTCTGACCCAAGCATACTTTCGTGAAGGATTAGTTCCTCATTTCATGACCCAAGGCATGACTTCTCATGATGAATCTGTATATGACTCTAGTACACACTATGAAACCTTAAAATATGTTAATCAAGACCTTTAATGAGTAATAAGACCATCAAGAAACCTCATTAAGCAAGAATAAGACATCACAAGATATGGGATGGCTATCAACAAAGTTAACAAGCATGATAAGTTTCAAAATACATGGGTTGACCTTTTTGACCTAGGGGGTCAAAAATGGTCAATAATTTAATGATTCACAAGGATGGCATGCTTATAATGCTAATGGACCATTAGCCTTATCCTTCCATTGGGAAATGGAGTCACTTGTACCCTACTACTACCTGATATGAAACCTTGACCTTGGTTACAAGACCCTTGAACAAGCAAAGATAATTAATTTACCCTCCAAATCACACAAAGGCAAAGAAAAATACACATAGACTAGCCAAGCACTTAGGGAAAACAAGTCATAAGTAATATACTACACACAACTAACCTCAACATATCTTCTTCCTAAGGATCAAATGGAAATATCTTGATATTTTCATGCTCCCATGAAATCAGATTGTCACATGTTGAATGAATTCTAATCAGGTATTGCTCATAGAGTGAGAACTTCCACATGCATTCTGAGATGTTGGCATACTTAGAATCTTTTTTACTAGCAATTAAATCTTTTTAATTCATTCCCTTGTTCATGAATTGACTATGTGAGTCAAGAATAAATTCATACTTGTCCCAAGCTTGGCTACTTGGCACCAACAATGTTATCTCTCTCATCAATAGGTTGATCCTAATCAATCTAAACAATCTGAGATAGATCTTGTGGCATGATTGTAGGGCTGGATTCAAGGAGAAATGCACCTTTCTTATTGAGATCTTAAGACCAATGGAGCTTAGTTTCCTTTTCCAAGAGTGAACAAAAGTCTATAAAATAATTGAGAGGTTGATATCCCTCTTTAATAACATAAAACAAGTCATCATTAAGTGGAAATACCTCTTGAAATGTTGGAATTAAGGAATTATCTCTTTTTTGTGTATTGACTTGATTATTAAAGATGCCCTCTTCTATTTTGATCAGCCTATACAATCCATATAGAAGAGTGAATCCTGATCCAATCACCTCAAACAAGTCTTCAAACTTCCTTTCATTAGCTTGTAGATCAATTAGGTCTTCTTATAGCACATTAAACTCATCTTTGCAGTAAAGAGGAGGCTCATCAGCTTGAGGAAAACAAGGAGGTTCAAAGTATAAATTTACCTCATTGACTTCTTCATACTTGGTTTCCATCTCACTTACTATTGTATGATCATCCTAAACCTACTCATCACCATCAAACAGATGCCAATGAAACTGATCATTTTTGTCATTGATGGTACTTTGAAAACCTACCTATGATTCCAACATTATCAACTCAATAAGTCTTATCTTCTTATTATCTCTAAAGATTGATTTGCATCCTTATTCACCAAGTGGTGTTTCAATGATAACTTATTCATCATATACACTTCAATTATACTCTTCATATCCTTCTTGGGAATGATCTACAACTACAATTAAACTATCTTCCTCAAGGAGGTGTTGCCCAATTTCACCAACAAGTTTTGAGTTCTCATGATCAATGATCTTGTCCATCTCTTCCTTCCATTCACCAATTAATCCCTTAAGCTTTGAGATGTTTCGTATTTCAACTTTCTCCACAAGGACTTCTTTCTTCATTTGAATTCTCTTTTGAATTGATTTCCATGATGGGAAAGTCATAGGTTTTTCAAGCTTCTTAATGAGGATTTATTTTTTGCCTTGGATTCCTTCTTAAATTTATTTTAAATATGGGAAGGCATGAGGCTCTTGTGGAGGGATGGGTGGGTTTTGAATAGGTTCAAATTCTTCTTTGGTCTCAATTCCCCAATTTAAACTTGTTTCACTTTTTTATCCCAAAAATTCACCACTTGATTTCAACTTGGAATCTTAAGGGACCTTCTGGGGGTTATTGAAGAAGGGGAATGGATTTTTGTGCCAAGATAACCTCATTAGTTTTCCTACAATTAGAAATTAAAACTCTCTAATTCTAATTTGTCTTGATCCTTAACCCTCTCAACAATAACCTCTTTCCTCTTCTAGATGTTTTCTTGGATTAATTTCTATGATGGGAAGGCTTGAGGGGTATGTGAAGGACTTGGAATGCTTTTAAACTCACTTGACTCAGTATTTTGAGGAATAATGGGTGGCACAAAAGAGGTCAGATGTGGTATAGGAGAAGGAACATGAGACCGATATAATTGAACATGTTGTCGTTCATGAACTATTAGCTTGTCTTTTATGCATTGAATTAGACCACCAATGTCCATTATGTCACTAGTGAGTCTTTGCCAATTTTCTCTCTCAATATGTGACAACCCTCTCACATTCTAAATGAGATGACAAGGAACACATAATACATAATCATTTTGTGTATTAAACCCTATCATATACCTCCTAAGAGATTTTTCTTGAAGCTTGAGATAGATTGATTTAAAATATGACTATGTTAACTAGGGGTAGCATGGTCTTGACAAGACTCATTAGAAGGATAAAAAGGATACCAAAGATTGGACTATATTGGTAAGATTATAAGGGTAAAATAGGATAATAATCTTGATAGAAAGGTTGATAAGAATCAATATATTGTTGATAAAGGTCAACAAACTACTAACAAGGATCAACATGAGTTTGATATAGCTCATCAACCTATGTAAAACAAAAATCAACACCAAACTCAGCCATGAAACCTCATGAGAAAGGAAAAAGTGAAATATCACTTGCTTAAAATGATACCTGGGATATTATAACCAATTAAATTCATTCGAAGTGGCCATTAATGTTTATTGAAATACCTTCAAAGGTTGATGTATTGAAGAGAAACACAAAAAACCCTTCATTTAATTGTCATTTTCCCACCAAGCATGCTAGAATTATTATAGCTCAAATATTCACCCTTGAGAGGGTGTTTTAGTCCTATCACTTGAGTTATATAATGGGATTAGTCATAGGTTTTGGGTGACCATTAAGTGGACTAAATCTCTAGATTATAGGGCTAGATCCCCTTGATGTATCAATTAGGCTCACAAACACTCACTAATATCTTGAAAAGGAAAAGGGAGAAGAATAACATGAAATAAAACTAAGTGGGTGATACAAAAAATCAATTTATCACTACCAACTAGATGCATGTGCACATGTAGACAATGAGACTAATCTAAACATACACTACTTCTAGTCTTAATCTCTCACAACAACATTTTAATCTGGAGGTGGTGATAAATGTTTAGGCTAGGAGGACTAATCAAGAGGTACATAATGACACTAATTAATATGAAAACTCACTCAACCCTTGCACTTCACTTGAACACTTCACATGACCTTCAAAAGAAGCTTTCAAGCTACATATAGGTGTTACAATAGGATAATGTGTCAAAGAAGACTAAACAAATCACTAAACAATATCAATTCCATGCATACACAATAAGTACATCCAAATTAGGAGGTAAAGCCTATAGCATTTATTCATCTAAGGCATACAAATGAGTATGGATTCACTATACTTAGGTGGAAGATTTTTCACACAGCCAATCAAGGTTTTATATATAGAAAAAGAGTGAGATAAAGAGAGAGAAGGACATTGGAGGAGTCTTCTCATGATGAATAAAGTTACAATGTAGAAAATAAGTGACACAAAAACTGATATAGGTATGCTTTTAACTACTTTTTAACCCTCAAAGACATGTTGATGAAGTTTATCATGAGGGATGGCTTCGGAGAGACTCCTCATATTTTTCTTTTGAAACTGCCATATCTTTCTTGATTGAAGAGTGACAAGTGGCATTTTGGTTACTCACTCACCTTGAAATACCTTCTTCCCCTCTTATTTAAAATTTACACATGTTTATGGTTTATTCATATTGATGTTATGCTGATCATCATGTTTCATTAGGTGTCTTAAAGCTCATCAACTTCATTACATTATCTCCCTCAAAGTTCTTTCAAAGATATACTAACATATCCTGCTCAAGCCTATTTTAGTCACCTTATTATATTTTTTCATGGTCTAATAAGGCTCAAAACATAATCAATAATAACTCTTATTGGTGTTCAAAATAATCCCAAGCTCTCTATGACCTCACATAGGTCTATAATTAGGTTTCTTGAGCAACAATAGTGATATAGTCATTTCTTAGGCCCAAAATATTGACACGAAAGCTCATATTCCATCTTGAAAGGTTTAGATAAGGATAAAATGGGATAGTACAACCTCTTATCAAGTTTTAAAATTATTTATACCTAGTTTGGAGACCTACCATCACCCTTCATACTCACAATTAGGCCTATAGCCACCATGCCTTCTAGGCCAATTCCATACCATTTTGTCCTCACATGTGTTAAAAAGTGTCTTACTTAGGTTTCCATAGGACCTAGAGATGTCATTAAAGTCATTCCAAGGTAAAATATGTGAATTTTAAGTTATTTTGTAGAGAAACCCAGTCATCAAGTCACTTGCAGGGTTTAAGGAGGGTTTAAGGTATGTTTTAGTCTTAATGATTGTTCATAAAGGATAGATCATAATTCTCTCTAATAACACCACAATATATAAGTTTAGGTTCCTTTGAATCATATCCAAACACAATTTAATCCCATTCAAAACATCCTCTATGTATTAATCAAAATATTATGCTCTCTCAAGCTCCTCTTGAAACAAAGACAGGGTTTAGAGAGACCTCCAATATTAAGGATTGATTATAGATATGTGGGGGTGAATGAATGAATTAATGCCATAATTTTGAAATATAATACCCATATCATCACATCCAATATCAATTTTCCACCATGCATCTCTTTGGTGGAGTTTTGAGCTTCACAAGATGACTCCTCGTGTAGGCATACTATGTGAGAGATTGAGAGATTGGTGTTAACCCTAAAAATATTAAAAGTGAATTTAAATGGTTTTAAATGATTTTTAAATCTCTAAAACACATACTATAAGTTTATTCATCACCTATCCAAGCATCTTGGTCCTTTAGATAGCCTATAACATGTTTTGTCCCTTCATGAGGATTTGTAAGCAGTCATACTCATTTAGCCCTAAAAGACCCTTTCCCATATTCTCCTTCTTTATCTATGATTATATAATTAATGAAACTATTATAATACTTATAACTCATCCAATTTCACCCATAAATTTAATAAAATTCCTAAATCATACAAGTTTTCTTCCAACTTCATACACAGGCCTGTGTATGCTCATCTAAACTTACTAGGCCTAATTAGTCATTTTAGGATTTTCACTACCTATAACCACTTTTTAATTAAATGAGGACCATATGAGATTATGATATTAAATTTAATAATTTATTCACCCTATCTTAATCTCATGGTTTCAATTTATGATCACATATTTTCTTTCGTCATCCAAAAACTTGCATGTAGGTGTCTATTAGGTCTGCATGAACTGCATCATGGGAGTAAGTCTTCATTAATTGGAACTTATGATGATTTTAATGATATTATCATGGGTTTAAAACCATTATTTTATCCTTTTAAACATTTTTATTACCTTTTCTCTCATCATACATGTTCTCTTACTCCTCATGTTCTCATGACAGGCGTGTGTGTTTCATTCAAACTACCTATATTGCAAATGTGAATGTAGGCCTTCTTCAATCATATTATTACCCCTTATTATAATTTATAAGTAATTAATATTTCTTATAGGTTATAATTTATATTTTCCCCACCCATTCACATTCTCATTAGACACCAAACTTTCATTTGTTGATTGCCATCAGCTTGTAGGTCCACATTTAGATTTGTATACTATTAGGTTCCATTTGAATGAGCCCTATTAAGACTTATTCTAGTATTTTGATGATGATAATTAGGGTGAACCTAATAATATTATCCTAATTTATATTTTTAACCTCCCATATTTCCACTCAATCATTGCACCATTAATCTTTTTCTCAATCAGGACTGTATGAGACCTATGTATGCACATTAGGCTCTCGTAGGTGTTAAGCCTTAAGGTCTGAGGTTCTTTTACTTGTGAAAGTATTTTAATTGGAATGTTTTTTCCATATTAACCTTTAAAATATTATCTTCATTATCATTATTTTTTTCATACCTTTTGGTCATGTGAAATGTATTTTGCTCAACTCATTTGGTTTTCATTACAATGCACACATTCCACTAGCACATTGATTGAGGTGACTATAAATGGTTAGTTGACCAGGATATCTTCATGAGGGATATAAATATCATTTAATAATGTGTAACACATATTGAATATTTATCCATATATTTATCTCCTCAAGGGACTTGGTCATAGTGGAAATGACGAATAACTTGGAACATAGGTTGCAATCTCCTGAAATGAGCCTTATGATAATAGACTTATGCAATCCAGGACCTTGATGTAATTTTAAATGATTATATATGTATATAAAATATTATATGTATATATTTATATGGTATTAAAACTTTACCATACTCTTTATATGGACTTGAATCTTGGTGAAGACACACAACCCTCTAAGCTTCAACCTACAAACTCACTATTCTTGAAATATGATTCTCATTTATGACCTAAATAACCATGAATATTATTGGATATGGATTTATGGGAGTGGTTAAGTCCTAAAAATACTTTCATAACCTTCTTTCATTTCCAACAAGTTCATATTTTCACTATAATTTTCTAAAACCGAGCCTACAAGGTCTAGTTAAGGTTTAAGAGCACCTTGGAGTCTTAGCAATTGTTCATAAAGTATAACAATTGTTCATAAATTATAAGAGATCAAAGTAAAAATATATGCCATATATTTAAATTAAATTTGGGCCTCAACCTATGGATAATATTTTAGGTCATCAATCTCTCTCCTTTGTATAGACCAAGCATGTGAAACTGCCTCTTGTGAGTCTGTCAAGGGATCGATGAAGCTTTTGATGCATTTGATACCCTTTTTGGACCTATATAAGATTTTTTTTCATGAAAATTATGTAATTAATATTAAGATACACCCATACATGCATTTACACATAAATATGGATCTTCTCTATCCGTACAAGTGACCAAAACTACCTTATTTGGAGTGATTCATTCTCTTTTGTATGTTGAATTGTAAGAATTCATGATTCTAACCAATTCCTAACATTATGCACGTTATAAATATATTTCATAAGATTTAAAAGTTTTATTTCACATATATTTCATTTTTTTAATCTTTCACATTAACTTGATAAGCTTACACATACATTAGACTTGAAATATGCATTTGAAAACTTTTATTTTAGTGGGAATCACAAGATACATTTTATTCAAAGACTTATAAAATGCAATATTGACCTATGTGACATGATTACAAGATATTTGATGACCCTAGAGACTTATTTACTTTTTAACCATGCTTGAAAAATAGACCACATAATATGACCTTAGACACAAAGTTAGACCTCATGTCAAGACTCTAAATGGTGACTTGGACATCCCCTACATCCTATCAACAATGACCTATACAAGAAGTATCTAAGACAAACAAAAATATGATGAGAACAAAAAACCATAATCTTTCCAAATACATTAACATATGTTAATTTACCTTAACATTTACAAAATATGACATATGCTATTTTAAACCTCTAGAGACCTTTGAATCTCTTCTTCTCACACAAACATACTCTCCTAAAGGACTAATGCCTCATTTCATGACCCAAGACATGATTTATCATGAATAATCTATGGACCACTCTAGTACACACTATGAAACCTTAAAATATTTTAATCAAGACCTTCATTCAACAATAATACCATCATGAAACCTCATGAAGCAAGCATAAGACATCACAGGACATGAGATGGTTACCAATAAAGTTAACAAGCATGACAAGTTAAGTTTCAAACTATAAGGGTTGACATTTTTGACCTGGGGGGTCAAAAATTGTCAATAATTTGGTGATTCACAGGGATAGCATGCCTACAATGCTAATAGGCCAATAACCTTATCCTTCCATTGGGCAATGGAGTCACTTGCACCTTTCAACTAAAGGATATGAGACCTTGACCTTGGATGCAAGACTTTTTAACAAGAAAAGATAACTAATTTACCTTCCTAATAACATAAAGGCAAATAATAATACACATGTGCTAGCCAATCACTTAGGTAAAATAAGACATATGCAATCTAATACACACAACCAACCTCAACATATCTTCTTCCCCAAGATCAAATGGAAAGCTATTGAGATTTCCATGCTTCCATGAAATCAAATTATCACATGTTGAATGAAGTCTAATCAAGTATTGCTCATAAAGTGAGAACTTCCACCTACATTCTGAGATGTTGGCATACTCATAATCTTCTTGACTAGTAATTATACCTTCTTGCTTTATTCCCTTGTTCATGAAATGACTATTTGAGTCAAGAAAAAAGTCATACTTTTTCCAAGCTTAGCTGAATGGAACCAACAATGTTATCTTAGTCTCATCAATAGGATGCTCCTGATCAAATTGAACAATCTGAGATAGATCTTGTGACATGCTTATAGGGTTGGCTTCAAAGAGAAATGCACCTTGCTTCTTGGGAGCTTAAGACCAATGGAGCTCAGTTTCCTTTTCCAAGAGTGAACAAAAGTCTACAAACTGATTGAGATGTTGATAGCCTTATTTAAGAACATAAAACAAGTCATCATTAAATGTAGTTACCTCTTGGAATGTTGGAATTGAGGAATTAACTATTTCTTGTGCATTAACTTACTTACCAAAGCTGCCCTCTTTTATTTTTATCAGCCTATAGCCTACTTGAAAATGATTGAATCTTGATCCAATCACCTCAAATAAGTCTTCAAATTTCCTTTCATTATCTTGTAGATCAATTAGGTCTTCTTGTATCAAATTAAACTCCTCTTTGCAGCAAGGGGGAGGCTCATCAACTTGAAGAAAATAAGGAGGTTCAAAGCAAAAATATACCTCCTTTACTTCTTCAAACTTTTTTTCCATCTCACCTACTACTGTATGATCATATTTAACCTACTCATCACCAGCAAACACATGTCAATGTGACTAATCCATTTGGTCATTGACATTACTTTCAAAACATGCATGTGATTCTAACATTATCAACTCATCAAGTATTGTCTTCTCCTTATTTTTAAACATCAATTTGCATCCTTCTTCATAGAGGGGTGTTTTAATACTAACTTCTTCATTATTTACACTTAAAGTATCCTCTTTATAGCCTTCCTGGGAATGATTTACAACTTCAATTTGATTGTCTTCCTCAAGGAGGGGCTGCTCAACTTCACCAACAAGTTTTGAGCTCTCATGATTAATCAGTTTATCCCTCTCTTCCCTCCATTCACCAATGAATCCCTCAAATTTTGAAATGTTTTATCTTTCAACTTTCTCCACAAGGACCTCCTTCTTCATTTTAATGCTCTTTTTAATTAATTTCCAAGATGGGAGGGTCTTTGGTTTTTCAAGCTTCTCAACAAGGATTTATTTTTTGCCTTAGATTCCTTCTTGAATTGATTTCCACTATGGGAAGGTTTTAGGCTCTTGAGGAGGGATGGGTGGGGATTTAATAGGCCATGTTCTTCTTTGGTCTTAATTCCCCAATCTAAACTTGTTCACTTTGTTTATCCCAAGACTTCACCACTTGATTCCAACTTGGAATCTTAAGGGACCTTTTGGGGGGTTTTTTAAGAAAGGAAATGGAGTTTTTTTCCAAGATAGCCTCATTAATTTCCCTCCAAGTAGCAATTAAACTCTCCAATTATGATTTGTCTTGATTCTTAATCCTCTCAACAATAACCTCTTTCCTCTTCTAGATGTTTTCTTGGATTGATTTTCATGATGGGAAGGCTTGAGGGGTATGTGAAGAACTTGGGACACTTTGAAACTCACTTGACTCGGTCTTTTGAGGAAGAATGGGTGGCACAAAAGAAGGTTGAGGTGGTATAGGATAAGGAACATGAGGCTAATAGCACTAAACTTACTGCCCTTCATGAAGTATTAACTTATCATTTATGCATTGAATTAGGCCACCAATGTCCATTATGTCAGTAGAGTCTTTGACAATTTTCTCTCTTAATAAGTTCCCACTCTCTCTTCATCAACTACAATGAGTCTCTCACATTCTAAATTAGATGATTAGGAACACTTAGACCATACTCCATTTGTGTATTAAGCCTTATTATATACCTTTCATAGCCTAAGATATTTTTTTTGAAGCTTGAGATAGACTTAATTGAAATATGACTATGTTGAATAAGGGTAGCATGGTCTTGACAAGATTGATTAGAAGGATGAAAATGTTTCTAAAGAGGTGGAATATCTTAGTAATATTATTGGGGAAAATAAGGAGGATAAAACTCTTGATAACAAGGCTGATAAGAATCAACATATTATTGATAAGGGTCAACAAACTACTGGCAAGGATCAACATGAATTTGATATGGCTCACCAACTTGTGTAAAATAGAAATCAACACCAAAATTAGCCATGAAACCTCATGATAAATGCAAAACTGAAAGATCACTTGCTTAAAATGATACCTAGGATACTACAACTAGTTGAATGCATTCAAAGTTGTCATTGATGTTTATTGAAATGACTCCAAAGGTTGGTTCATTAAATAAAAACACAAAAAACCCTTCAATTAATTATCAATCTTATCCCACCAGGCATGCCAAAATTGTTAAAGTTCAAATTTGCACCCTTAAAAGGGTGTTTTAAGTCCTCTCACTTGAGATATACAATGGGATTAGTCCTAGGTTGTGGGTGACCTTAGTGGACTAAACCTCTAGATTATAAGGCTATCTCCCCTTGATGTATCAATTAGGCTCACAAACACTACACTGCTATCTTGCAAAGAAAAAGGGAGAAGAATAACATGAAATAAAACTAAGGGGTGATATGCAAAATATATTGATCACTACCAACCAGCTGCATGTGCACATGTAGACCATGAGACTAATCTAAACATACACTACTTCCAATATGAATCTCTCACATCAGTGTTTCAATGTGGAGGTGGTGATATATGTTTAAACTAGGAGGACTAAGTAAGAGGTCTAGAATGACACTAATAAATAGGTAAACTCACTCAACCCTCAAATTTCACTTGAATGTTTCACATGACCTATAAAATAAGCTTTCAATTTGCATATAGGTGTTAAGATAAGATAACATGTCGAGGAAGACCAAGCAAATCACTAAACAACATCAATTATCATTGCATACACACTAAGTACAACCAAAGGAGGAGGTAAAACTAGTAGTCTTTATTGATCCAAGGTATACAAATAAGTAGGGTTTATCCATACTCAGGTGGAGTATTTTTCACAAAGCCAAACAAGGATGTATACGTAGAAAAATATTGAGAGAAAGAGAGAAAATGACATTGGAAGAGTCTTCTCCTTATGAAGCAAGTTACAACGCAAAAAAAAGTGCCCCATCAAGCCTACTAAAAGTGTGTTCTCATGTTGATTTTTATCCCTCAAAGCCATATGTTGATGAATTTCATCATGAGGGATGGCGTAGGAGAGACTCCTCATATTCTTCTCTTGAAACTACCATATCCTTCTTTTATTGAAGAGTGATGAGTGGGATTTTGGTTACTCACTCACCTTGAACTGCCTTTTTCCCCTCTTCTTGACAATTTACACCTATTTAGGGTTTCTCCATATTGATGCTAAAATGATCATCATGTTTCATTAGGTGTTTTGAATCTCATCAACTTCATTACACCATCTCCCATCTACTAACATATCCTACTCAAGCCTATTTTAGTCACCTTATTGGATTTGCTAATGGTATAATGAGGCTCTAAAAATCATCAAAAATCACTCTTAGTGGTGTTTAAGAGACTGTCAAGCTCTTTATGACCTCCCATAGGTCTGTAATTAGGCTTCTTGAGTAAGAATATTGATATTGTCACTTATTATGCTCAAACTATTGACATGGAATCTCATATGTCATCTTGAAAGGTTTAAAGAAGGATAAAATGGGATCATACAACCTATGTTAGGTTGTCAAAGTCTTTATACCTAGTTTTGATACCTGTCATCGCCCTGCATACTCATAATTAGGCGTGTAACCATGCCTTCTAAGCTAATTCATTACTATTTTGCCCTCACACGTGTTACTAAGTGTCTTATCCAGGTGCCCATAGGACCTACAAAGGTTATTCAAGTCATTACAAGGTAAAATATGTGTATTTGAAGTCATTTTGGAGAGAAACCCGATCATAGGGTAACTTGTAGGGTTTAAGGAGGGTTTAAGGTGTGTTTTAGTCTTAATGATTGTTCATAAAGGAAAGATCATCTTTCTCTCTCCCAACACCACAATATGGAAGTGGTGGGACCTCTCCATAATCTCCAAACACCATTTAGTCCCATGCAAAACCTCCTTCATGTACTCAGCAAAAGATTATGCTCTCTCAAGCTCCTCTTGAAGTAAAGACAGGGTTTAGAGAGACCTCCAATCTTAAGGATTGTTTATAGAGCCGTGGGCGTGAATGAATGAACTAATCCCTGAGTTTTAAGTACAAGATGTCATGCCCAAATTTTGTCCCAAAATTCATACACACACACACACACACACACACACACACACACACACATATATAGATATTAGTGATGTTTATTTATTCACTATGATTGTTTAATGTTTATCTGTTATGACTAAGTCAATACACAATTCAAGTGTGACACATAATTATTAAACAATTTATTTAATACACTTTATTTACAACATGGAGCCTCTTTTTTGAGGGTATAATATAAATGTATGAAGTCAAGATCAATATGATACCAAAATCAATTAGTGATATTATGATTAATGAAGAGAGATGAGTCACCTTAATTAAAAGTGATTAATTATAATTTATTTATTTAAAGGATCATAAGATTATTTAAACATAATTTGATGAACACACTCAAGGTAAATGAAGCAAGATAAATAAAAACACTTTATCATAGAGTTATCACTTTAAAGATCACAAAAGAAGAGTCATATAACCTTGTACAACTCCACTCTCAAGGCATGTAAAATAAGGGAAACAACTAAATTTAAAGTAAAAGGGTTGTCAAAAACTACATAATTATTAAATTCAAACTTAAATTAATATTAAGCATATATATACAATGAAATACATATGATCCCAACACAAAGGAAGACAATAAACACCCCTAACTGAGCCTCATAACCTAGACCCAATGCCCTCACCTCAACTTGGATAGCCTACATATCCACTATGTGGAATCAAGGTCCAATGTAGTTCTTTTTACACTTGTGATGGCCTCCTCCATAAAACATCATCACTGAACAAGATTTGGTGATCTAATATGATAAAGGAATTAATATGTCACTCAGGCAAACTTTTAAAGCTCTAGTCATCTATTTTAATTAACGACATAACTTAAGGTCATCAATCATTATCTACAACATCATAAGGTGCAAGTGCTTACTCAATCACTTTCCTACAACATCACAACAAGAACATGCATGAATAGGAACTTTTGTTATTTTATTTCAATATGGTCAATGACTCCACAATATCTAAATTACATTCTCTAGAAAAACTCTATCATTTGAATGAATCTAAAAGGTGTCCAAGGTTAATACAAGAGAGGAGAACAAACTCAGATCTCAATAAACAATAGGGTTCACTATCCATAATAGATGGTCGACCAAGAAATCCATGTTGTTAAAACTAATGATAAACATAAGTACAAGGAATAATATCATACCATTCATGATTAAGCAAGCATACTAAGAATTAAATACTTTAAGCACATGTTTTATTAATGCACTAAATTTAGTTTTGAATTACCCCCACTAGGAGGACATCATACGGGTTAATTTCCTAAGCATGCTCTCTAAGAACATTCTCAAGTTAGTTGATAACACTAGCACAAAGGGGTGCCCTGAGGGTTAGTACATTAATCCCATGCCCACTACCCAAACTGCCTATATATCTATGATGATCACATCACATGCAAGATTAGGGTTGGTTGTAGTTCACCCATTCATAAATGAGTATTGCATTTAACTTGAGGGTACCTACCTTTGCCAATATCCACATGACTAAGCATAACATTATTATAATTATTTGATCACATATTAATCCATCTATGTAATACTGTGTTTTAATAGTCCTTAGTCATTTATTATGTTCCACAATTACAAGTGTAGATTGAGGGAAGAAAAAGTGGCATAAAATGGACCTTAACAAGATGTTTAATCTACTACCATAATTTCATTGCCTACTAGAAAAAAAATTGACAAGTGTTTGAGATTCAACTCACAACATCACCGTGAATTCTCAACCCTTAAAATAGAGACCTGAAAAATTATAACAATGTTAAGGTTATCCAAGAAAGGTTTGAGCATAATTTTAATCATCTAAGTTTCTTCCTCAAAAGGATGTATTTAGGACATTATTTTAAATATAAATAAGCAAAAAAAAAATTTACAATACAATATAATAACTCAAAATGATTAGGGGGATAAAGAACTCATGGTAATAATACCTCTTATATTTAAAATTTACATTAGAATATCAAAGCTTGACAAATTCACAAGTTGACATACAACCATCAACACCAACAATTACCAACATAATGATAACCCATAGATTACACTAATGTTATTTTAGTTAACCAAAACCTAAGGTTATCACCAAGCTTAGGCCTCAACACACTTGAGCTACTATAAAAGCATCATCCACATAGGATCTCACTATGCTTTGCCCAAACAATAATCATATATATAAATGGATTCAATGATCAAGGATTTTAGTTTTAGTTAAAGCCCATAATGATTTTTCATATGAGAATGATTCTTATGGTATTTATGAATCTTTAAACTTTCATATATATATATATATATATATATATATATATATATATATATATATTTGGTTATACACCAATTTTCCTATGTAGTCTTTTAACACTTATATTACTTTTAAAATCATCACTGTACTTCTTACCAACAATTTTATGTACAAAATTTGTATGTAATACACTTATATACATACCATGCAGGAAAATTCAAGTTTATGATTATTATTCCAATATTGGTCATGTCTATAGGAAAGCCGAGAAAAAAAATGAACAATATTAAGACTTGAATGAAAATCACATAAGAACCTCCAATGCATCAACTACAAAGAAACATAATTTTAAGTCTTAACTTAAATATTCCTCCTTCTAGCTAATCCAATATAAAGAGTATTTTCAAGGGCACAAATTTTGAATATAATTTTGAGGAATTAAAAAAATGTGTGGCTAAGTCTTAAATATGTGAGGAGTATCCAAAACTAAAATTTACTTTTAAGCTCCAAGAATTCTGAAACCACTCACAAATGTCCTAAAAGTATAATATAAATTAAAAACTTAAAGCTTCAGAATTGGTCATTAAATGTATTCTAAATTAGAACATCAAGGTGATCTAACTCCATAGCCAAATAATTAGATACAGATACTCCTCTATGTTACCATGGACTAACCTATACATGATAGAGGATCAAAAAACATGCTCTAAGTAGTTGGGGAAAGGCGTCGATTTAATTTCTTTCTACAATCAACAAAATTCATAAAATAAATCTCGATACACAAAAAACTATATAAAAATTAAGTTGTGATAATAGCCATTTATTTTTATTTATTGCTTTTTTTAATTTATTTTCTAACTCATAAAGTGCTACAATTTCAACAACCTCTTGACATGGGGAGGTTAACCTCATACGGGGTGAGAACTGGGAATGAACTTCTTCAATACCTTTAATTGTTATAGAAAAGTACCAAGTTAGCAACATCATTCTTGATAATGCATAATTGAATATATATATATATATATATATATATATATATATATATATATATATATATATATATATATATATATATATATATATATATATATATATATATATATATATATATTCAATTATGCATTATCAAGAATGATGTTGCTAACTTGGTACTTTTCTATAACAATTAAAGGTTGTATGTCTAGGTGCCTTGCACTTCCCAGCACACAAAGGCATCAGAGTAGTAGGATTATTTCACCTTAGAAGTTGGCTCAAAGGAAAATGGCTATATCTAATGGTTGGGAACAACATTCAATCTTGAATAACTATAAAAGTAGAAGTAGAATAATACACTTCAATCCATGCCTACCAAGGAAATACACAGGTGTGCAAAAATATATAACTCCTTGTTAGAGTATCAACTAAAAATCCATTTTCAGCATTAATATGCTACCTAAGAACTATGCTAAGAGATTTATACTACACAAAATAGAAAATGATGTGGCTTAATGAATTACTAATTTATTGGCAAAGTTACGTAATATCACCAAATTCAATTATTTATTTATTTATCTATCTCTCTAGAAACATATTAAACATTTAAAATAATTTAAGAAACATTAACTTGTCTCTGCTCATCTTCAAAGCTTGTAGTTGATGTTGACATTTAGAGGTGAGATGATAGGAACTGATAAAGGCAAACATACAAATCCCTAACCTTTTCCATCATTACCAAACCACAAATTTCAAAAAAAATAGACTTACAAGTTTGTTCTATGAACTAGTAGTATTGTAGTCATCATAGTGATTTTTTTAGTTTAGTCAATTTTGTCATTTTGCACTAATTTTGCTTGTTGGTAGCCATCTCTGTGTTTTAAAGGGCATATATCTAATTAGCACATTTTCTAATTGTTCAGAATCTTAGGTCATTTTGATAAAATTAGAGTGTTCATCTAAAAATTTTGGTAAAATCATAAATCAGTCTTGATTGTCTATAAATATACGTCTTTAGTCATCCAGATCATTTCAGTAATTTGATATAGTCTGATAAAAACTTTTGTTTTTGGTCAAATATCAGAGTCTTAAAGTTTTGGAGTTTATCACATAACTGCAACTCTAGGTTTTTGGCTAGTAGTGATTTTATCAGTTATAATTGTGTTTTTATCTAACTGTTATAATTTTGTAGTTTGACCATCATGGTTGAGTTAACTGCTACAAAATCTCAACTTGTAATTAGTGATTTTGCATTAGAGTTATGGTTTTGCACTATCTGGTTATGATTTTACACTATGTAGTTATGATTTTGCATTCATTTTTTACCTTCAAAATTATCCTTTTGAGTGCATTTTTTAGAGCCATTTTTGGTAAATTTTGAGTCATTTTGGGTCTCCTACAAGGCCCAAATTTCCTTTGGCATTGAGGGCTCCACCCATTGACCCCACCTTGTACCATTATAGGGAGCGCGCCAGGGGCACTACCCCTTGACCCCACTGGACGTTGCTGGCCCCGAATCCCTGCGTCATGGCCCGCTTAGCAAAAGAAGTTGTAGAGCCAAATCATTATTTTTTAAGGGTATTTTTCTTAAGACCTATTAGACTAACATCTTATTTCTTGTAGGGGTGAACCTAGTATCTATTTCATTTTGTCTAACATCTTATATTATAGTGTATATTTTGGTCTAACATCATTATTTTATTAGTTTCTACTCAAGATTGATTATCAAAAACTACTAATCATTGTCTTATAATTTACCTCTTTAAAAGTGCCAATCAAGCTACTAATCGTGTGATTGCAGGTCATCAGTCAAAGACTCCATTTGGCACTTTGAAAATTATTTTTGAATCTTATATATCATTTTTTATCACTTTATCTTGTATATATCATTTTCATCTTTGTCTTGTATATTCTTGTCTATCTTTTTCATCTTGTAAATATATCACACTTAATCATAATCAATTAATTAATATTTTAGTTTTCTTATCTGTATCTTGAGGGATATAGTTGGTGTATGCTCTCCCCCTTGCATCCTTATAGCGATTCTAGGGGGATCAAAAACTACCTATAAACCTTCCATCTTTTTTTCTTTTTTTATAGGTCTAGTGATGATGGATTTCATCATCATGCACTAGTCCATACTTCATGTTTCGATGGACTCTAAAAATTAGGAGAGCTATCATTAAGTGCCAAAATGGAATTCCCTATAAAGGGTTTTATGGAGTGAGGGGTGGTTAAGCTCTAAAATATAATGCAATCAGATAGTATCCTACATAGACTTGGGCCCCATCGTACCTTCATGTATATAGGGGATGCACCTAAAAACCTTTGTGTATACCTAGATTAGGAGCCTTCGACCATAAAAAGTGTAGTGATGTAGGAGTCAATATCATCTCCAAAGTAGCCATCATGTGCAAGTAGGATCGAAAGGGTTTGATCAATTCTGTAATGGGTCACCATCCTATAACCTCACCCATGAAGTTATTGGATGGTACAGGCATTGGGTTATATACCCTTATTAGTTGACTAATTTAGGATTCATGGTTTTGCATGTTTGGGTGTGTGTGGTGCTAAACCAATGTTGTTTGTGATTCAAATCAGCCTTTTACCCAAGCCTATACTCACCTATCTAGGTCCTTGCACAACCCATCTATCATCTTTTTGTACATATCGTCTATATCCTTGCCTCATCATATCTCCTTGTACATCCTTGACATCATTTTCTTGTATCATTTTTCATTGTCCTATCCCATCCCACATCTTATTTTCATCCCATCATTGATCACATCCCCATCACCTACATCTTGTCTTGTACATCCTTATCATCATTTTGTACATATCTTTATTTTCTTGTACATCCTTCTAGTCATGTCTTATACTAATTTTAATCATCATTAATCATACCCCCTCACACATCCTAATCACATTTGGTCTTGTCATTGCATCTTATCCTAAGCCCACATCTTGTCCTAATCAACCTTTTATCTTGACCTTGCCTTAGCCTAGTCACCTCATCACCCATCTACTCTAATCTCATCTTATCTTCTCATGGTTGGATTTTTAGGTCATGTCCATGTCCAAGCCATCCCCCTCTCACTTACATTACCCCTCGTCACTTCATCATCACCTATCATACCCATCCTTGTCCATTATCCTATCACCTTCATCACATAATCCTATTCCATCCCATCTTGAGTAAATTAGTCCCAAGGCTTGAGCTAGTCCTTTTATCTTATCCATATCACCTTATCATCCTAGTCAAACTATTGCTCATCATTCGGTTAGGTATCATACTTAGTCAATATATTGTTAGCATATTATCACTTTATTGGTCTTAATCTAGCAAACCCATCATCATCAAGTTAGTCTCTATCATCATTGCCTATTCATAACTAGCACCCATCATATTGTCATCTTGCTAGTTTGAATCTAGGTACCCATCACAATCCTCAATCCTTTTTCTAGCTTGCCTACTAGGCATTGTTGATCGGTTGTTATCACCTATTATACTATCACTCTGAAATTTGATCTTAGTCTTTAATCCATCCATTCATCATCACCTATCATACTAGCTCAGTCCTTCTGACCTACTTTGTTCAAAATGCCATCATCAATCCTTAGTCTACCTCATGTCATCCCCCCTTATCATTTATCCTTTATCATCCATCACCATGAAGCTAGACCTTGCTCTCATTGATAAGTACATAGTTTCTAACAAAGATGAAATCCTCTTGTGGTTCCTTATGCTGGGTGTACCACTTCCTAAAGGTGTTGATCCCTTTCAACTCATTACACCTCCCATCCAAGTCCCTTCATGTGAGTCCCATACCAATCCTCCATTTTCTAGTCATAAACCACCATCTACCCATTCCCATACTAGTAAAGGTAATCCAATCTTGGCCACCTCGACTCCTTCCACCCCCTCGCATCAATAATCATTTGAACACATATCCAATTCTTACACATCTAAGTCATAAAGAGAAGTGGGTTCTTATAATCCCATTCCTATCTCCTTAGAATCCCTTTTTAAATAGATAGTCACTACCAAAATGATGGTCTATCTACCTATATGACATCTTGATCCCACTAAGCCTAAGCCCTCATGGTATAAAGATAATCAATACTGCATTTATCACTAAACCTAGAGGCATACCATTAATCGATGTCAACCTTTTCAAGACTATGTCCAAGACCTCATTAACCATGGTGATATAATAATTGAGGATGAACCAGATGCATCCACATTCTTGGGTGAAAAAGAAAAGGAATGCCAAGATTCCATTCTTGATCATGATCAATCCTTTCCCTTTCTAAGCCAAGGTCAATACTCCACACCCATCCTACATGATCTCCCCATCCTTGACAAATCCTCCATCAAAGTTGTGTCTACTCCCCATTAACCTAGTCCTCTTGTATCTCATGAACCTCTCACCTATCACATCAAATACCCCTTGTTGAGAGGTCAATCACAGATAATAAACCTTCTACTAGTAGCATTACATTTTATACATTAGATTCAACATCAAAAGTATTATCTTCATTAGGGTCATGTTTAAAACTAGCATCTAAATCATATTTCTCATCAAAAACATCATCCCTCATCAATACTATAATATATGCTAACAACTATGCTTGCCTTTTTGGAAATACCTCCAATTTAGATAACAATGTATCACTAGGCATACCTTTAGATCCTAATCAGGATGATGAAGTTATAACAACATTATTACAAGCTTTATCTATTGAAGATAATCCAAGTGAATCTAATCCTATATTGAATACACACACTACAATTAGTCCTCATGATCTTTTCGTTGATCTTGAGGAGATTTTCTCCAGTGTCAAAATTGGGTCTCCTAGGAACCCCTATAAAGACTATGTTGCCCCATCACCATTTATTGACCTCATCATACCATCTCCACTACCTTCATCCATAATAGACCCCTTTCTTCCTATCAATGATCATTTAATCACCTCCATCAATAAGGATGAATAAGAACATCCATCAGTGGACCCTTCCTTAAGAAATATAAAATGTGCCACCAATACAAAGGTCTAAGACCATATTCTAGAATTCAATCATAATAATAACATCATCTTTGATCCCATCAGTCAAAATAAAAAAGAATCAAATCATCAGCCTAATCCAAAAATGTATTTTCTTAATGAAGCCTAATATTTAACACTAGAGGAATGTCAAAGTCAAAATCATCATCATTTATCAAGACAAAAATCAATCTCCCCTGATGAAGCCCAAAATCAAGCACTAGGGGGTAGTCAAAATCTAAATAATGTCAAAAGCATGACCAATAATCCATCAAGTGATTATATCAAAGATGAGTCATAAATTCAAAGTGTCTTGGTTCTCCTATATTCTTTTTTCAATTGACACCAATCAAATGAAGCATGTCCCACATCTCCAAATATGTATATGATTGGTAATACTAATCCTCTGTCACCCATCATGCCATCATACCATGATCCCATAATTCATATTAGTCCTAATCCTATCACCTATGATACCATATTATCCTAATCATATCATTCATCAAAATCAAGCTCTAATCGAATCCATACCTCACATCACCTCCCTGAACAACATTGCCTCTCCTAGGGGCAATGAAGACACCTGATCTAGATATCTAGAGGGGTCTCCATCAAGTGTCAATGAAGGTCACACAAACCTTAATACATCTATTAGTATGATCATAACATCACACATCCCCAGACCAAGTGTTGGTTGAAGATCACAAAATGTCAGCATTCCTGCATCTCATACCCATGATAAATTGAGATGCCATCCAAAAGTCAAAAAGGTCAAAAAAATAAAAATAATAAATAAAATAAAATAATCATTCATCCAATGGTGAAAACTAGTCTTCTATCACCTTGGGCAAGTACCATGATGAAAACCAATTTCCAACATCATGGTAAAAAAAATCCATTATCCATATTGTACCTCAATACTTGGGGGAAAAATTCATCCATCCCCTATCAATCCATCCATACTTCTTTGATCCCTTATCAACCTTGTCTATATCACCCCTCCATCACATTCATGTCTATTTTTTTATTTAGTCCATTATTCCTATCCATTTTCTACCATCATATCATGCATCCTAACTCTCCTTGAATCCCTTGTCTTAACCTTCATAAGGAAGTGAATGGTGTTTTGAAAACTATTCTTGAACCATCTTGGCATATCCTCCAATGGACACTCAGGTAACTAAACATCTAGTTCCTTCATGATGTGGTCATTGTCTATCCCTATCCATTCTTCCTTGGTCCTCATCTCCTCATCCCACATCACTCTCATCCTTTTATCATCCCAATCATCATTATATCCATCGTCACCCTGGTTGTTAGGCTTAGAACTCCTTTTGCTAGTAACCATGTTTGTAAAGTGTACATACATATTCCAAAAATCCCTAAAATTTTAAATATGATAAAAACCCTAAAAATAATAGAATTTGAAAAGCCAAAAATAGTCTATGGTGTCTTGTCTCATGTCTATCCCATAGTTGCATCCATCTCCATCCATGTTCTATTTTCCCATCCATCATCTTTGGATACCACCTTTAGTCTTGGAACCAAATCAAAGTGGTCACCCATCCCTTTGCATCCTCAATTTAATCCTTTTGACTAAGTCTTATCAACATGTATCACCTTGTCAAGGCATTTAATTGGCATCCATCACTCCCTGTTAGTGCCTTTTCACATCTAACACCCATCCAATCACTCTTTTGCTAGTGTGAAAGGTATTTGATTCCATCACTATCTTTATCATTGTCTATTCATACCTATCACCCATCCAATCACTGTTTTACTAGTATGGAAAGTATTTGATCCCATTGTCTCCTAATCTTTTGCTAGATTAGACTCTTGTAAGGTTTTGTCTGTAGGTAATCCTTGGTCATATTCACATCCATATTCTCATCCACATATTTATATTAACCCTAGTCTCTCATCCAACTCCATACCTTTATCTAAATCACTAGTCAATCATCATCATCATCATCATTATCATCATCATCGTTAGTCTATCCTTAATCCACGTCTATTCTCAGTCCATAATCAAATCCTAATCCCACCCATCACCCAATCACTCATCCCATCATTCGATAAGATATTGCATATAGATACTTGTGTGTGTTGCTTATTTGTTGTTTTATTTGTTTATATGTCTTTTATCATATATTTTGTTTGTCTTATGTTATTTGCATCATGTCTTTTTGTCTTGGGTAATGAACAAGGATGTTATAGGTCACCAATGCTCTCATAATGCTTATAGGTTCCCTCAATGATGCAGAGTTCACCATTTGCCCATGCACTCTGGCATAATGTCCTCTTGGTCATACTTATATCATATGGCATACTATCAAGTTCCATATTTATTAAATTACTTAGAATATGATGAGCCTAATGACAGCTATGATGGCTTGATCACATATTATTATTTATCTAATCATCTAATCATCCTTCTTCCTATCACTAATCTTGTCCTCTTATTTCATCTGACTAACATCCACACTTTTATGCGCATATCATCATCTAGGTCATCATCCTCTAATCACTAATCATCTTCATCATCATCCTCTATCCTCTCATCAGAACTACATCAGGCTGAGGTCTTTATACACTATAGAGGCAACACTTGGCCACCTTTTAGTACCTAAGGATAGCTTAACCACTATTTCCTCTATCACTCCCTTGCATGTGTCTTTACTCTGGGCATCATCATTGCTCGTTAGTCATTCAATCATATCCTTTCTTATCTATCATTACATACATCATATTGATCAATTTATTTTTGAGCTACACCCATAATCAATCTTATCAAATCCTTGTTTATCCTGAGCTATAGCTCTCCCATGCATGCATCCTTGCTTTGGATATGTCTAAAGCTTGTGGCCCTATAATCCTATCATCATCATGTTATGGTTGATTCCCCCTTAGGATGTTTCGATAACCATGACACAATCATCTCTATTCCCTATGCATGTGTCCTTAGCATGGGCATCATCATCAATCTATAGCTCATTGTTCAAATCAAATTCATCTTCCTTATCTCCTATCTCACATCTAGCACCCCAACCGCTTGTTTATCCATCTCATCCCACCCCTCACTTCTTCTTTTGAGTGGCCATCCATCTCATTCTTCCTCATATGTCCCCTTGAGGGGGCATCATATCCACTAACATCATCTATTAACATTTATCCATGACATAGTTTTTTTTGAAAAGACCATTA